>CM041739.1:2999111-4199111 GCA_023373845.1 Nibea coibor | reverse complement strand
TATGTGCCCGTGTGTGCGTGGGAGGTAGGTTAAGTTTAGCAGTTCATGAAGAGTGCAGCTCTTTATGTCTTTATGTGTGCTGAATCTTGAATCAGTTAGTAATTATACTTACAGAGGTTAAAGGGTACTGTTAAATTATTATTTTAGTTGTTTCTAACATTAGTTTACTTCAAAATAACTAATAAACATAATGAAAATATTTATTAGTGTAGCACTTTCCCATCAAATCAGGCCAGACCTTGAAGCTTGAGTTTTACTTCTGGTAAAATTCTAGTATTAATTATATATTAATATTAATTTTAGAATTAATTAAAACTTGTTTTGTTTTCATTCAATATTTTGCAAAATAAAAGTAGTTACACGTTCAAACTTGATCATTTCTTGGTGTTGAAGAGCCGTGCAGAGTGCTGTCACAGTGAGGCTGTCAGGTACCATATCCATCTACTACTACGCACAAGTAGGTGGATTTACTGTGTTCCTTAAGAAATCGTGTCAACACATGATCACATATCTGTTTATATGGATTTAACTTCGGACAGAGTCTGCTTCTGTTTGTTTTTCCCTGCTTTCACTTTTTATGCCAGGCTATGCCAACCACATCCCGTTGCCAACAGTCAGTCCAAACAAGTACAACGACATGAGAGTGTATTCACTGTCAAATACTGCTGAGGAGTAAAGATCTGCCAAAAAACATCTATAGAATCGTTGCTATGTGCTTTTTTAAATACAGTAACTAAAAGAATCTTCTAAGCTGCCAAATCTGGGGAGAACAGAAGTTATTTTGTATGTCACATGCCATAAAATGCTGGCATGTTAAAAGCTAAGAGCTAAAAGATGTGTTCGAGGCTTTTATAGTGGCACAAACTGGCAGCTTCAACACAAAAGAATCACCTTTTAGTTTATGAAATGTACATCAGTAAAAAAAACTCTCTCTGATTTGAGTGGAGTGCAGGTAATAATAACTTCAATAAGGTTTGTGCCCTGACAGTCAAAATGGGATGCGAGCCAATTTCCCAAACTGTCATTGCGCTAATTCATGCGTGGCGACAGTATAATTTTACACCACACAATGGCTTCGTAGAATTCTTCCTCCGAAGCAAAGGTGACTGAGCTCTGGTTACAACACCGCAGTGAGTGGAGAGCGGAGGTGTGTGTGCGTGGGAGTGTGTTTATGTGTCTTGTGTGCTATGTGATCTCCGCTTGCCAAGCTAAGGTCAGTGGCATCAATGAACATGGTACAAAGATCATAGAGCAAGAAAGTGACACACACACAAACAAATACACTGAAAGAGAGTGGTTGAGGGAATGTATATGTTGAGAGAGAGAGAGAACAGGGTCAGTTTGCAGTGCACTCGAGCCTCGGGGTGTGTATATGTGGCATTGAGTACACGTGTGCTAAAGACCTATACAATGTCAACAGGGCTTCGACCAGCCTGTGAGCTGTTAAAAATTAACAGAGGGGGGATGTGACCCTAACCCCAACAACCTCTACCCATAATCCTCATAATCAGGAGTAGTGTCACCCCTAAAGTATGTTGTTACAGAGGTGGCTTGGTCTGTGGCTGCATCATCTGCACTGAATAGAAATATCATAAAAAATATAATCTGAGCACAGGCAGCAGTGCCTCCAGTGACTACACGCTCCAAGGTGTCACTTTGATCAGTGACATTACTCTGTGGAGTGTATGGGCTGCGGTATAGTATAGAATTGAGAATTTATAACATATACTTTAGAGATTATAACAGAACAGTGATACAGAGAGAAAAAGGTGCAATTATAACTCTGCTTGCTACTTCAGCACCACAGACAGCTCTGCTAGCAGAGGACGGACAGAGTGATGGCGTCTCCCCTCATATCGCCTACGATGACACCGTAACAGAGATGCACAGATCGGCTCTGATGACACCTGAGTCTGCATAATGTATCAATCATCGATCCACCACCCACCTGAACCAATGAACTGGTTACCAAAAGAAGGTCACACAGACTAGACTAAATGTGTGTGATTTGGTTAGAGAGATACAGTACAGCAATGTTGGGTCCTGGGCAGAAACCAATACATTTCTTAGGAGAGACCTCTATTATGTATTTGGTTGATTCTGAAGTGGAAGAACAATCATTTTAGGATATATTAGTCTTTGGGATTAAAGAACATGATAGTGATGGCATAGACCAAGTAAACCAAAGCAGTGGGTTGAAGAGGGCTCCATTTTCTAAGCTTTGTCTGGGGGGAGGCCCACAGTGTCAGACTTTGAAAACTGCTGCTGTAGGCTATATTGCCTTTTAAATGATGTCGAGCAGTGCAAGCTCTCTGGGCGATTTTTTTATTGTGTGTTGTATTGATGTATGAGATTTATACTTTAGATTAGAGAGGCTCTTTCAGTTACTTTTAAAGATTTCCAAGTCCGCAATGATGCCGTGCATTACAACAAAACTGTAGTTTTGGACCTTACAGGACAGATGAAACTCTTTAGCTTTAGCTTCCAAAATAAAATCTGATGGAGCTCAGGATTTATCAGCAGCTTTGCTGAACTATTTCACTGTGTAAACCAGGACTCTGCGTGACCTTTTGGACGTGTGAATGAAACACAGAACATTTATTATGCTCTGTGCCTTGTGTGTAAATCCGTACCCTAAATGGGGAGGCACACTTACTGTGGGATCGCTGCAGACTTCCACATTAATATGTATTATTTTACCCACCTGCAACCCATAACAACTCATGATGGTATTTTTTTTCCAACTTGGCCTGCCTGATCTGCAGCTTATTCGCTATGCCAACATATATCACCGTGATCCGTGCATCACCACCGTGTGCAGTCTTTGCTTGTGTTACAGTGGCTGTTTATGAGCTGCTTAATTAGACAGAACATACAGTAGTCACTGCTTCTGTTTATGTGTTGATTGCATGGATTTATTTACACAGTATGATGACTTCATGCCCCAAGGGTGGCTGGTGTGCAATCCTTCAATTCAGCATGCATGTGCGTGTGCGTGTGAGCATATCAACTTGAGTGCTCAGCCACTGAGAGTGGCTGATGGGAATTAGCATGGATTAACTGCTCAGTTACCTGTGCATGTGTTCCTGGTGTCTCTTACGTTGACAGATGATGCCTTGGTTAAAGTCCCACACTTTGCTTGATTATACGTACAGTACATTTTCTTATTGGTTATTCCCACAGTGCAATGCACCTAGTTACTCTGACGTTTGTTCTTACCACTCAACACTCATTTCCTTAATTAGCCTGATGGATGCACAGTGCCTATCTACATCTTAGCATGGGTAAACAGGAATCGTTGAGTGTTTCTCCATGGAAACCACCTAAACACACAACATTTTCCTCCATGATGTCTCACAACTGGAAATCATAACTCGTTTTACTGCATTTGAATTGAGCTCAGCATGTTTAATTCCCACAAACTGAAAAGGTTACGCTTTTGTTAACAGTTTGTAGCTGCAGTATTCACTGTTGCGTTGCGGCTCCAGCATTTACATATATCCATATAAACAAGTGCATTTACATACATTAACGCAACAACATTTATAAAGTGTGTTTCATTTAACATTTATAGATAATTGCAATAATTAACAAGGTTGAATGTGAGGTATATTAAATTACAAATTGAATGTGATTTAATGAATTGATGCATGATGCAGGATCTATTGAATGCACCATTCCATTATGGCTTGACATACACATTTTCCTGTTTATTGGAAGCGTTATGAGTCTTGTAATTTGGTAAATGATGACTGTGGTTAGTAATCATACTCATTACTGAGAAAACAGAGGAGAGCACCACCTAAAGAAACACAAACCTAGAATAACAATGTCCACGAGCAAACACGTTTCCCCAAGATGATGTGGTCTTAAGTGACTTGTTGTCTTCAGACTAGCAGAGACAGCCCAGTGAAATACAAAAGATGTTAAACTGGAAGGACAAGGTGACACCCGGCAAGTTGTTAGCCTAGTCAACAAGCAACATCAACAAACAGTACACACCGAGCTTCAGCGAATTAGATCTCATGTAACTCAGAACACATGTCAAAGTCACTGATGGAAAGTTCTCAAGATTGGACAGGAATGCATCTTAATAGGTTGTAATTGCAACTGTTAAACTGTCATACACTGTCAGTACTTTTAAGAAAAGCTTTGTCAATCACTCTGACATACAGGAGAAAAATGAAAAGTGTACAGTCAAAAGAAGTGACAATCAATCAAAATATAAAGTAAGAGTGGGCATTGTGTCCAAAAAGTGTTATTTATATAGACTATATTATGAAGGCTAATGAAAACCTCCACAAGCTGACAGTCTGTCACTTTTTATTTATCTTGCTTCAACTTATCATTGTAATATCATATTTTGACTATTCCGTTGAGAGCCTTTTAATATTATAGAAAATATGATACAGTACATGACCGCGTTCAGTCCATTAAATGTATTTATTCAAATAATTGCCCTTGCAGAACCTTGATTTTCTTCTGACATTCATGGGTTTTTAAAAGGGTAAGATTATGGTTTATCTCATGAATGTTCATTTAAATATCATGTGACCTGTCGACCCTGCAATCACGTTTTCACAGCAGTGTTGACTGAACATCGAAGGAACACACATAACTTGACATATAATCAAAGCCAGGGAAACACTTTGCCATGCATGAGGGGACATTATTGTCCTGCTCACCATGAAAAGTATATTCATTTTGAATGTGGCTCCGTGTCCCTAAAATACAACCCTTTTCATCTGACCCATGTGAAAAAGAAAACAATGACTGATAACCTGAAACAGAATCAGAATATAAAATGGACATGCATATAGATTGAAAACTCCATGTGTCGCGTTCAAGTAAATACAAAATGGCCACGGATCACATCATCCCCCATCTTTATTTACGAGTTGGATGTAATTTCGTGAAATGGATTCTCACTTTCCTTTACAATGGCTCATTCCGCTGTAGCCAAACAACACCATGTCTGTATTAAATCCCCCTTGTTAGCCTATATCCACACGGTTGACAGGTTGTGTTATGTGGTTTGGATGATGAAGTCTGAATACACTGAGAAATCGCTGTGTTTCTTCACAACACAAATACTCATGCTCTTACAAACCAACACTCAAAATGATGTTTTCCATCAAACAAGTAAAACAAGGGAACATGAGATATGAGATAACAAACTTCAGCTTTATTCTCAGAGTTTTGTTGAATCAGTCAAGTGGTCCGCTTCACTGATTTAAAATAATGAGACGCGGTTATATATCCTTTCATTTTACCTTTAAATTCTATAAATATGCCCGTATTATTATTATTATTATTATTATTATTATTAATAATAATAATAATAATACTAATACTAATACTAATACTAATAATAATAATAATAATAATATCTTCCCTGCATTGCAGTATTTCCCAAAGTAAGTTTTTCATTTAATCTTGTAACCAGTTCAGATGACGCTTCTTTGTCGACAGCAGGGATGTGAACTCACCACCAGATGCATTAAATTCTCCTGAGGATTAGAGACCAATATAGCTTCATCATATCCAATATCCTGCCTGGATGCTCACACACAGACATGTAAGGTCCTCACGCTCGCACACAGTTACTCGTTCTATTACAACATTTTTACTGACATACAGCATTTTAGTATATTTAAGTAGGTTTGTCTGTAAATGATCCACTTAAACAAACAATCCATTTTTATGTTTGGCCTCAAACTGGCATGGAAACTGCAGCACGTTGCACTGTTTATTGGCCACTACTTGGAAACATGTTTAATTCATGTATCAACACGGACGCACGAAAACAGTGTTTGTATTCCTAACCAAAAGTTATGATGTGTAACGCTCTCCCATTTGCCAGCAGCACATGCTTCATGTTGGCTGGAAATGACAAATTCCCAGGAGCCATGAATCTTTAATGGGCACTCACACATAAATAAACACACCTGTACCCTGCAGCCTTACAGAATTACATTGACTCTTTATCTGTGCACTTTGGCAACACGTTGTCACAAAAACATTAAGTTGTGTGTGCAGGGAGCAAAGGAGCTTTAATATATATGCGCAGGCGATGATTTGAAATGGCAGCTGCTGACAAACTGACTAAATTAACACGGAGACATTCGCAGCATGTTACTGCAGGAGAGCCAAAGGCTATGGAGCATCTGAAGCTGAAAATAATGTGTTTGTGTGTCATGAAAAATAAGACAAAGAAAGACACCAAGGAAACAGAGAAATTCAGCAGAGAAGTGATAAAACACATTTCGACAAACGGGCATGTATTAGCCCTATTCTGAATATTTTGACAACATGGAGCCCGTGCAGCTTGCGTGCTGATTTGCTCAAAACGAAAAGGAAGAGGACAGAAATGCATGATCTGTGTTGAGCCAGTCTGCATGAAATGAATATGTTGGATGCTCAGCAGAGAGTCCAGAAGGTTGGACAAGAAAAAAAAAAAAATCTGAATCTGTAATATGATGCAGAAAACAGAAAGAAACCTGCCTACTGACATAATAGTTTGACTGACACATGCATACAGACAAAATGAACACTATTTAATGCAGCTGTAAAGGTATGCACAACACCCAGTGGCCATAAGGTGTTGAAACCTGGAAGAGCTAGTCCTAACAGAGATTAACAAGTATTCCCTCACAAAGGGAGACATGTGTAATGTCACAAAGAGAGGAATGTATGAATGCATGGATTGCATTTCATTGTGTGGATCTCCATTTCAGACAAAACAATATAACATGAATAAACATCGGTGCAATGAAAAATGTGGAGAGTGCTGGCAAAGTTCAAAGTGAAAAATAACATCACTACTGTGGGCCTTTAGTGAAGCATAAATTATTCATCTTAGATCAGACATGGATTTATTTGGGGAAAAGTATATTTTGTGAAGGCAGTTGGATGAACATTAAACATAACTATCTAACCTGGTCTCCAAGGCTGGACAGCATCCGACGTCCAACCCTCAGAAACCATTCAGACTGGTGACATCGAGGTGACCCGCTGGATTCTGGGCTAGCGGTGGAGTTTAGGACAGTTTTATACCTTGAGCCTAAATTTTTACAACCGAGTAAAGTTGTCATAAACAATTTGTCCCCTTAGCCCATATTGTTGCTAGATAAACATCTGGAAAGTGCATTGACTAATGTAAGAGGAGAATGTTGGACTGTGCTCGAGATAAGGTAGTTTTTGTAGAGCCGCCTGTGGCACTGCTGTCTATTAGCACACGGTTTATGGTACAGTGGATAAGATAGGGCAAGAGACAATGAGAGGGAGGATTGAATGGGAACAAAGAAATCAGTGACTGAAAGAGAGGCGAAAATGCTGAGGGAAGGAGAGCATGCATATGGGAGAGACTAAGAGAGAGAGAGAGAGACAAAGAGGGAGATTACATTTCGTGGGGGGGATGAACTTCCTGCCACCTCAAATGGAGATAAATGATCAGACTCGTTGGATAAAAATGAAGCAGCAGAAAGGAAAAAAAAAAAGAGAGACAGCGAGAGGGGGAGTGAGTGCAGGAGATAACTAAATGGATGGACGGGGGTTAAATGAATGATGGAAGTAAAAAGGCAGGGAGGGAGGGATGGGTTAGAGGGACCAGGGAGGGACAAGATGACTTGTTCTGCATGTAAATGAGTCAGGTGTCATACATTTATACCCTGACAGGATTTGTGTAGGTTTCAGTGGAGAGGGCACAAGGAGATGTGTTCAGTATACTGACCTCATTCTCCGGGGTCTAGTCAAGCTCTGTTGGGTTAACATCTGCCAGTGATCTGCTCGGGTTTTGTGGTCATCTCTCTGCTGTAGTCTCTCATTTGTCCAGATGCCAACTGTTGACTTTGCATGATCTTGGAGGTCCGTGGAAAGATACGACAAAGAGATGACAGATGCAAATAATAAATATTAATTTGGCCACTTTGAAATGTAGCATTGCACTCTAACATGATGGGCAGCTTAATGAAAAAAAAGCATGAAAATTGATGCAACAGAACTACTAATATCATCCTTTGCATTCCACATATTCCTCTTCCTTGTGAAAGCTGAGCCTACGTTACCGACAAAGACCGCCAAGTCAGATTAGGCTGTGTTACACTAGTAGCAACTAATATGACCTCCAGCCTCAAGCAGAGATGAGGAGCACTGCAGGTTGTGTAGTCTTTTCCTAAAGCGTAATTTTGCATGCACCCATGTGCAGCCCCATGTACCATATAGTCACCAGATTCCGCTGCTGAATAGACGGATGTCCACATGCACTGCATCCCGGGACGCATCAAATCAGATGATGTCAATCTGTCCGAAAATGGTCCGCACACGGGGAAGTTTGCCCTCGAGGCTCACTGCTAGAAATTCTTTTCAGCCCGGGAAGTCTAAACTACATGGTTAGCTTTTGGAAAAGATCATGCTAGAAAACCTTTCTAGCAGAAAGCCCTGAAGGCGAGACTCACCCATGGTACTTGATTTTAGGGCACGTAGCAGCTCCTGCTTTGTCTGACACACCTGTATGCCTCTTGTCTCACTTTAGAACCTTTCAGATATTTTAGCAAACAATTCCTGTTTTGGCTGATTATACCATACAAAAGGTGATATTGCTTTACTTTTGCCAGTTTTTTTTAATGGTGCCATTTTGCATTTCCAACTAAATCTCACGTTGAGTTGCCTTAAAGTGGTTCTATGAAAGAGCTTTAACAGGACTGACAAGTCCACTTAGAGTGATTTCATCAGAGAGAATACCTCTAACTTGACGCCAAGCTGTTTGTGTTACATTTGCAGAGTAAGTGTCATGCAAAATGAGACGTCACAGCGGTAGATGAAGAGAAACATAATAGCAAAGACAAATGAAAAAATAAAATCTCCTCCCAGACCTGTATTATCTGTACACTTCCCTCGTAACCCCAATCCAGACAGCGGGAGGTCTTGTCAGTGTGTTGGAGTCATTTCATTCAAGTTCAAACCACGCTGACTTCATCTCATTGTCTTGGAGCGACCGTCTCCTCTGTTGTCCTCTCCATCATTCACAGTCTGAACATGTTTTCTGTCATCAGCCATTGATAGAAATGTAAGTACCACTTGTGAAAGGAGTACAAACACTCTCATTTCATCCAAATTATTATTCTGAGTGCATAGCTGATGCTCTTCAAGTCGGGGAATTACTTTCACTAATAATGACAGAGATATGACAGAACCTTTTTTTTTTAAAATGTTTTCATAGGTTCATCTCTCATCAACAGTGTTTTTAAAGACTTCTGTCTCTATCTCCACAAACATGGTTGAAAATATGTGATTTGAGGTCATTTCCAGACTAAAGTAATGCCAAATGTTTCTTGATATCGTGGAGTACTATTGCACATGTACAAAGTTGTATGTCTTTGCATCTCCTGAGAGAGATGTGAAGTCTGATAAATCATGTCAGTTGAAGATAAATAAATAATAAATTAAATACATTTTTTTTTTTTTAAAAAAAGGAGTTAGATGATAGTAAACTTAACTTTTCTCATTTTTGCTCGAGGCTAGCAGCTCAAGGTTACGGTAGCCGCTACCAGCATACCCACAGTCGAGTTGTATTGTGGATAATGCAGTTGCCAGGTTTTGACAAGGTGGAAGGAAAGTGTCATGGACAAAGCCTTGCTTCATTGTTTTTCCTTGTCTCCTGTGTTCCCATTTATCTCTGTCTCTGTCTGTGTTCCTGTGGTCTCCTTTCCTCACTTCGGCTCCTTGGTTCTGCTCGCTGCACCCTTGCCCTTAATCAGCAATCAGCACACCTGTCTGCCATCAAGCAATCGCTTCTTCCCGTAAAATCTTCGCATGAACAGTCAGTCCTCGGGGGATCGTAGGGCTGCTCACGGTTTGTTCAAGTGCTACGCGTTCTGCTTGTCCATGAGACTTGCACCTGTTTTCTCTGACTCAGTTATCCACCATCTTCCCATCAACCAGCCGTTGTCCCTTGGATTTTCTCTGCCAAGTCTCACATCAACCAGCCACATCTTTACAAATGTTGCAATTGTCAATACCAGTATGTGCACAATGGAAATACTTGAATTGGGAAAACAATACCTGCTGAAATTAGCATACTACTGCAGAAACGACACAGTGTACTACGCAGAAGTGCACTAATGGGAGCATCCAAATTGAAGCACATCGTTTACCTATAGGTTAGCAACAGCTCAATGACACAGTGACACACATACATGTCAGGAGTCGAGATAACCAGTTTGTCAAATTGGGATGTCTGATTACCACGGGTTCACCGGGTTCACCTTGGTTTGGCATGTTGGTGATACGATGAGGCTGTATGTTTTTCCCCAGGTACACAGTCCCCATGAGGGACAGATTCTACTAAACTTAGCAAAATCATTATTAGTATTCTGAGACACACTCAAGCCCCCCAAAGGTCCAAGACCATCACTTCAAAAACCCTGAGTTGTTTTGGAAGTTTTATCCCTTAGTCTCCAGGGTTGAAGTCTGCAATGGCATCAGTTAAACCATCAAAGAGACACCTTGCACAGACAGACACTAGATTTTACTGCATTACAGCTGTATAAGAGCAGTAAATCAGCCTCTCCAAAGCTGACAGATACAGCCAACAACTCTCTACCCTCCTTCGTTAGACAGTGTAATATTTATTTTATTGCTGCATCGTACCGGAGTTATAAATCCAGCTCAGTGAAGCGAGGTGAAATACAAGTCAGGGCAAAGAGGAGGATATTGCCCTCTTATAAATTCTAATTTCAGAGAACACGAGCATGTAAAAACGTCACATCACCTGTGTGCGTGTGGGCATGCCTCACTCCACCTCTAATTTTTTCCATTTCCTTCCCATTTGTTGAAGTTAATTTCCATTCAGCTCTCATGTAAACAGAAACATTTAAAACATTACGACATAAACTGCAAATTAGGTACATTTCCATCTGTTGTGTGGAAGCAAATAAACAAGTTCAGTGAACTGCTGAACAAACAAATCAACTATAAAAAAGACTTTACATTTTGCAGGAAACGTTCAGTACTGTGCAAGATGTTGGCAGAATTTATCGGCAGCCACATTTGTCCATACTAAAAGGCATCAAGTGGGAGAGTTATGAGAGATAATGTGGACAGAAATTCACAAACACTGCAGGGCTCATACTTATCAAGCGTCTCAGAGAAGGAAATCAGTCCTAAGTGGCCAAAATTTCACAGAATGAAGAATTTTTCACTGTACTTTAAGACCATGGGTTGGTGACTTGTCCAAGGTGTACCTTGCCTTCTACCCAATTCCAGCTGGGATTGTCTGGATTGTCAACAGTTTCAGTATTAATCGAATGCTAGAGCGTTAATCCACTTTGATATCTCACACAGTGCGCAGGTTAACTGTGTTACAGTAAAGTCATCTCATTTCACCTGAAATAAAGAGTACTTCCACTTGAGTCAGAACAAAGTTTTACATACTTATTGAGTTTTCAGAGCAGATTTAGCTCAGCAAGTGATTGATGATGGTTCATAGTGTATGTTCACTCTGTAATTAATCAGAGCAGCTCGTGACAATGTTGGGGTGTGGAAAGCAGGCGCGTAGAAATATCGGACTGGGCATATTGGAAAACAGAAAAAGGAGATTTGGCTACAATGATGCACAGATCTGTTCCACATGCTGCACAAAAGCATTTAATATGTTTCCCTATCACGTACCTTCTTCACATGGTCATTGACATTTTGATCTGTCATAGCAGGAAAAGCACATAGAAAACAAACTGGCCCCCACTAAAACAATCTGTAGAGGATTGTAATGTTCCACGTTAACCGATTCCACCTGTGAACATGTCTCCTGTGCCATACAATGTGGTGACACACTGCGAGCCTCACTAATGGTAACAGTCAGCACAGCTCGATATCACAGATCAGCTGTTTGGTTCGGCACAATAGTACTGGCACGGTTGGGCTAATATGTGTACGGATTTGAAGGTTCTAGTGCCAAAGAAAAACCTCACAGCAAGTTGAGGTGGCGGAAATATTCTAGATATATGGTACACCTAAACACATAGAAAGAATAGTTAAAACATGTTTTTCTGCTGACCCTGTCCACTGCTTGTCTAAACTGGGGGTGTGCTGACCACTGTCGGTGATAGACCGACTATGCGTTATATCTCATACTTCACTTCCACTTCAGAATACCCAAGCTACCCCTTTAAATTAAGTTAGCACAAGGCAAAAGCAAGTAAAACTCACAGGAGCAGCTAATGTTACAGTACAATGAGCCCGGTTCATCCTGTTTAATGGAACCATGTGCCATCAGTGACAGGATGCAGTGACATGTGCCCTTATTGAAAATACCAAATTATGTTAACGGGATGGGGTGGAAAGGGGAATTGGAGTAAGGAGAAGAGAAGTGCCCCGCAGTGAGTTTGCAACATCATCGCTGAGTGTGCAATATTGCACAATAAATGCAAAGCACAGCATTATTGTTAGCATTGTAAAGTAATGTGATTGGATCGGGCTGAGCAGGATCTTCTAAATTGTAGTTTAAGGTCCACAAATGGCTTGTCAGTGGTTCTTTACAGCTTAATGCATGTTTTATTGATAAATATCATTATGAGTCATAAGCTGTTAATCTATTGTAGAGTTTGCATACACAGTAAATAACTTGAGTCTATAAAATAGGAGCATGTTTAGTTGTATTTCAGCTCTGGAGGGATTCTGAAATACTTGATAAATGTGGTCCCTTCACTATTTGGCAGTGTCTTTGAAGCACACATCAGACTATCCCTTCCCTATTATCCTGCCTTTTTTCCTCTCTTGCTCTTTCCCTCATCTGTCTTTGTTCCTCCTGTACCTAAAGCTCTGAGGTACACTTTTGGAAACAAATATCTCAGAGGCCTGGAACTCGAACGCAGCACTCGGTTCAGCACCGTCATCAGGTCTGTCTCCCCCCTCCGCTTCTTTTCTTTCTCCCTCTTTCTGAAAACTGTTGGATCTATATCATTTCCCATCCCCCGTTCTCTACCTTTCATTCCTCCCTCCTTTCCTTTCCTCCCTGAGGAGTGGAAGTGATGCCTTTTGAAAACAAATATCCCAGAGCTCCACTTAGTTGTCCTCTTTCTAAAAGGTAGAAAAAAATAAAAAATCAGTAACGATGTCAGATCATCTGCTGTTTGGGGAATGAGGGGACCCGACGGTGTACAAAAGAGAGAGTGATGAAAAGACAGAAAGATGGAATTGATTGAGGGAGTGAGAAAGGCAGGGAGACAGATACGTAGAATAAAGAGAGAAACACTCTCCGGATTCCAAACCATCTGTTTTATGAAACAAATATACTTTCCCTCGAGGAGTGGTACGACAATGTGTGTGAGCACACTAGCAAAGAGACACAGCTGTGTGTGTGTGTGTGTGTGTGTGTGAGTCCATTGCTGCTCTCAGTAGACATCAGTCAAATCTTCCTTTAAGGAGTAATACAACATAACACTGCATTAATCCTCAATGTGAAGTTCAAAGCTTTGTCGGGTGTGAGTTTTACGCAAATCACACCCGTCCTCATCAAACAGAGGCTGTAACCACTGCCAGCATAAAGAATGGACAGCATAAGCATGACGTCATCCACAGACTTCTGAGAAGCTGCTCAAAGATGCTCAAAATAAGGGGCTCCGGGCGCTACAATCTTGGCTGTCCTGCGACTTCCTCTCAACTAATCTGAAAATTGGCGAAGACGCGGATCATCGGTGGACCTGAGTTGAGCCAAATAACGTCATCGTCACAGATAGCATCATTGCCACTGATAGCGTCATCGTGAGTAATACAAAGATATTCTAGTCAATGTATTAAACCCCACCGGCTCCACACTCTGCTATGAGTGAATCACACGGCGGGTTTTCGGTGGTAGCAACTTGGCAACTGAAATGTTGTGCAGCCAGCCTCAAGTGGCCACTTGAGGAGTTTCGGTTTTCAGCATTCTGGAGAAGCTGACATTTAAGAATTCGATCAAACGCTGGTCTGACTCATTTTTCCCTTTTCTCTTTATTTTGTATCGAGCTCTGGAGATGTGAAGAGGAAGATTACTAATTCAGGCTCTTGTATTCAAAATGCCCCCCCCCCCCCCCCCCCCCCCACAAAAAACTGACCATTTCAGGAGATCCATCTCAAAAACATGGTAATTGTTTGAATATAGCAGGACTATGAGAGATGGTTTAAAGCTCCAGATAAATCTAGCAAGTCGATTTAAAAAAAAAAAAGCAAAACAAAAACATTCTAACACATTTTTATGAGATGTCCAATGATACTACTATGATGACTGTTATGATAATACATTCACTATGTGTGGGCTGCAAACACTAACCACCAACTTCAGTTCCTGCTGTTACAGGAACTTCAATCATTAATTTCCGAGCACAAAGTAAGAAACTGAGAGCAAATGAGTTTCTTCCTCCATGATGCCTGCCGAGCTTTTGTATAAAGATGATGATAAATGGGGGCTGAACAAAAGATGAAGCTCCCTCGGAGTCCGTCTGTAATGGCAGCACATGTCCTGGGCGGTTTACTTTTAGAAACGCAGTGGTGAGATTTCTTCAACTTTAATGGTCATTTAACATAAACGCTGCAGTGTTTGAGACGACTTACAAAACCGCATGTCAACTACCACAGCACACGGTACATTTATGTCCCTGTTCCTGAATTTAACTTTCTAACACTGACACTGACTTTTGCATAGTAGAAAGTCTTCTCAGCCGCCGGAGATTTGACTTCTCCCACTGTGCCAAAACCACAGCACCATCTCTTGGACCTTCAGGCATATCTGCATAAACTAGCAGCCATACATCAGCTGTTGTGGTGAAAGTGAAACAGCAAGTATCCCCAACACTCGTAGTGCAACATGCACCAAAGAAACTTGTCTACAAAGTTACATCAAACAAACCAGCAAAGTCAAAGTGACAGGACATAAGCTGTTTCATAAAGAATATATTTCAGCAGTGTCATGGTTGTTCTTTCCCGAATATCACACCCTTTGGCCAGTAAACAGGAGTTTCTCCTTTTTTTGCTTCATGTTGTAAATTCAACATCTGTTGGCTTTTGGCCCATGAAAAAGCAACTTATGAAGATGTTACCTCAGGCTGTGGGAACTTGTAACCGGCTATGTTCTGCTGTTTTTTTCACTACTTTCTGACATATCAAACTACACCTTACATAATAATCTCATAGCTCTGGCTAGTTGCTAACTTTGTTATTTAGTTGATAGGTGGTTGCCAATGGGTTCATCAGACACATTTCCATCACTTTTCACACACATTTAGCATTAAACTATGCCCAGAGGTCATGCTATAGGTGCCAGAAGCCCACATAGTTTACTGGTTGATCCAAATGACAATTGTTTGGACACAACCACTATTCTTTGAGGCCTGGAAAGATGAATTCTCAGGCGATCGTAATATCATGATCTTCCCAGTCAAGCTGCCTGGGAAGAGTAGTACTGCAGAGTGACATAATAATTCCCTCCTGAGGGATTCTCAAAATTGAGCAGGTGTCAGCACAATTTATTTTCTCTCTGCGAGTATTAGGTGAAGAGATTGATGTCATGCCACCGTGGAGCAAATATGAAGCTACAGCCAGCAGTCAGTTAGCTTAGCACAAAGACTGGAAGCAGCAGAAAATAGCTCATCTGGTCCAGTCCAAAGGGAACAAAACCTATATACAGTACTACCACCTCTAAATCTGTACAATAACTGAAGAGTAAAAATGACATTTCACCCTTTTACAATGGGTTTGTGAACAAGACGAGGGACTGGAGGAATATAAACCACACCACCTCCCTCAATAAAACTGGTGCACAGTTAATTATGATTTAGTTGGCTGTGAAATGCTACCATTTTAAAGATTTGGTTATGAATTTTGCAGTCTTAGAAGGTTTCAGAATCCCAAATATAATATTTTATTGAGCACAAACTAAAAGAAAACTACCAAATCTGCATCTAATATTACATTAACATCCACTTCCTGTCTGAGTCACTGAATCACTGTGAACTCTTAATTACCACACACACAGCAGAGAATCCTGCAGCATTGAAGGGATGCTTCTATGAGTTTCTGTTGCCTTCCTGGGTTTAATATTGTGAGCTGATGTGCTGTTTCTATTATCACTGTCAAAGCATGATGTATCACCAATCAGCATGCTGCTGTCTGAGGTGCAAGGAGATGTAGCATACCTCGACTGGAATTGTTTCAACTCAGGATGAAGTCAATTTCCCCTTAAATAGCTTCAGAGTTAAGCAAACAAGCTGCGTCACTGTCATGCTCATATTTTTGGAATTGTGGATTCCAATGCCAATGCTTCATTTGAGTCTTGGCATGTCTACAATATATATATATATATATATATATATATATATATATATATATATAAACCCAAGGCACTGCTTTGCCATGTCAGAGTTGGTCAGAGTTGGATTGGGATGCCCTCAGTCCTCTTATTATCTACAAATTGCTCTGAAATTATTTGCCATGGCATACACAAAACATGGCCTAATCTAGCCATCCATACACATTATAAACACTCATGGTAATATAGAAATCTTATAGAAAACTGTACTTACAGACAATGCTGCTGCAAGTGACCCAAAAAGAAGATGCATGTTTTCCAACATGTGTTCTTTGAGTGCAAGGAAAAACAAAATGGCTTCCTACCAGGTTCAAAGGGCAAGCAATGAGGCTCATATCATGCAAACACATGCAGACACCATCTAGTGGCTGCACAGTGTTCTGATCTGTAAATTTCTGTCACTGTCAAATTCCCTGCATTGGATCTGAAATCATCATCGTGTTAGAATTTTTTAGTAATACAAAAACACACAACTAACTTGTGTTCATACTGTTTTTTTTTCAGGGGACCATTACGTAATGCAAACACATGTAAGAAACACATGAAGTTAACCTGACTAAAGGAAGTATTGCACCATTTAAAAAACTGCTGTCTCGAGAGGTGCACAAAGCAATTATAGTGACATCACCTCATGCTTGCCTTGATAGAAGCTGTAGAAGAAAAAAAATAGTCATTTCAGACCTTCAGCGTTGTTCAATTACCACTGATCACACAACTCAAGGAGGCTTTGGCAGCACAGCACAGCCATTAGTGCCGGTGCCGCTTCTGCCAGAATAATTTGGGGTTTCACTCGTCTTTGTCGAGACCTCGTCTGTTCCCAGTCCAGCTTTAGTTGAAACAAGCCCGACATCTAAATGAAAGATGGACCCTGTCAGCCAGGGACTCCAGGCTCATTAAAACACATCATTTTCATAGATAACGCATCGTAACCTATGTGTCTGCAAACACAAGAAAACAGAAAGGCTTTAGCTGAGCGCATAATGAAGTTATGAGTACAAGGGCATATTAAGAATCGTTTATCTCAAATGAACTGAGCCGTTTTAACGGATTAATTTGTGTTGTGACGAGTGGCGCTTTGAATTTTATTGAAGAGATACAGTAACTCATCATTGACTTGTTATTGTCTGAGGATGTGTGCTTTGTTTTCCAATGACGTTAAAAAGATGACACAGTAGTCTCCAAACTGGATAGAAAATGTCTATCACCAGCACAAGCAGCTCATGCGATGGCCATTTATATACGTTGTGTTTACGTTGTTTACGGCAGTGTTGGAGGACTTTATTGATGCAATAAATCACTTGTCTGTCAGTTGCTTTATTAGATAATTAGCTTTTTATCGGGTATTCATTTTCTATAGGGCCACAACAGTGTGAGGTAGAACACAGCCTTTGTTTGCATGTGTGTGTGTGTGTGTTTATCCTTTAAAGCTTTACCAGTATCTATAATGGACAATAAAAAATAAAAAAAATAGCCTCTGTCTCTTTTGCTGTATTTCCTCTGGGAGGTTTTGATACATATTCTTATTTATTCAATCAAAGGTTATTTGGGGTGTTTTATGGGTGAGCATGTCAAGGTTTTTAGTTCCCTAAACATACATTAAATGACTGTGTTGACAGGCATTGTATACATGAATTATCACTTAATGTATAATCACTTATGTCACATTAGAAGAAAACATATGGAACTGACTTGAAGTCAGCCTAATTTTTCAGCCGGTGATCAAAATGTTTTGCAGCAGGGATTGACAATTAGGTCAAACCAAGGACTTTTTTTTTCAACATTGCTCAGCACGGGGGCCAACTAGTTCAAGTTTGTGGATTGGATTTATATTCAAGAGAAAAAAAAGTTAAGCATCTGTTTCTCTAAGAAAATAAAATTCCCAACAGTGAAAAGCAAGATTTGATGCTGTTTTGAAGGCAGAATCCTCTCAACACGCACACACACACACAAAGATTTTTTAATGAGAATTTATAAGAATAAGAGACTCAGCATCACAGAGCATCTCCAGGCAGCTTTTATTTTATGCATTGGCATGTATGAATGATTATATGGATGCTGCTAAGTTCATACATGACACTAAAACGACAGTAAAAACCATTAAGACCAATAAACACAATATGGTCAGTAAAACTGGAATGATCTCTGCTCCATATAATCCTTATGGCGGTCTGAATGATAAACAGGTGCTGACAGGTCTTTGAATGAACATACGTGATGAGAATGGTAAAAGACCATCACTTCTAATGGTGTGTTCACACAGGGAGCAAAGACATGTTTTAAGAAATGTAAAAATATTCAGCTTTCCATGGATCATGGAGTTTTGAGAGGACCAGACGGTGTGGAGGGACAGCATCTGAAGGAGAGCGGCTGAACTTCTGCAGGGATGAAAACCCAGAATCATGCCAGATTCTGCAGTTTACCAAGACATTAGACACCCATGTGGAGTAGAAGACGTTAATGTTTTGCTCTTGCTCTAACATATTTATATTTATTTCTCAGTCATTGCTGACCTACAGTTGGAGCTCATTGTAGTCGACTTATGAACTCGCCATGTTGTAAACTGAGTTGTGGGTGCTCTGTGGTGTGGATTTTAATTTAGTTGTTTGTGCAGGAATGCAAAGATACAATTTATATACTCAACTGTTTTTTGCACCTGTCAACACTGACAGAAGGACGAGAACACACCAACTGGAGGAACGAATGTTTTGGAATCCATCCCTCAACCATTCCTTACACAAGACACTGACATGATTGGAGCTTGGAAAAGAAAGAAGTAAATCACTGACTTTTTAAAGTTACTCTGAGAAAACTTAGTTATTAAAAAAAGAAAAATCAAATTAAAGTCCTGCGCACCTGCCGCAGGGAGCAAAACTATGAACCGCATCCATGAACAGTGTCCAATCCACCACTTCAGCTGAGGCTACAGAGCCTCAACGCAACTGTGCAGGCATTGATTTGGCTGGAGGATATAAATATTTTTATTTGATAGATTCTCCTGCTGTCTGCTTCTTCTGTTTCTCTTTGTCTTGTCTCAAGTTTTCTGATTTACTCCTCTGTTTCTGTCTGTCTTCATGTCTTCGTGTAATGCTGTGGCAACAGCAGACATTCATTTAAGAACGCTTAAGAGCCAATAACCTAAAGTGACCTACAAACAGTCACTAAATTTCAGATATGGACATAGCACAGCCGCACAGCCGCACCTATACACACACACACATACATAAGAATGCAAACACACTCTCATACGCAATTTCCAGCTCAGCAAGTCACTGTGCCGACGTTTAATGGTGTGCAATTATTGGTTGTGGGCATTGGGACAAGCGGTAAATTGTCTTAAATTGCGTGTGAGTACATGAGTGTGTAGGTGTGTGTGTGTCTGTGTGATGACAAGTAGAGCTTGAGTCTGGAAAAAACAGCCGGAACAAGGTCAGACGTTATGCATTTTTGTTGATATCTACCCACATAGAATGTAACATACAGAGTTGAAAGTATGAATTAACTTGAGTGTTCACAGTTGTAATGTTTGAGATCATTTAGACTTAAAATGAGTGTATGAATTCCTTCCCTGAGGGCTGTCATTAATAAAAAACAAATAATAATAATAATAATGATAATAATAATAATAATATGTTTGAATGAATGATTCAAATTACTCCCTAACATATCCTACGTAGAGTCATTTTATGCTATAGCGTTTGCTTGTTTCCATCCTGGTGCTCGGTTCTTTCAGGAATCTCAGCTGTGGTACAGTTTGGTACAGCTAATACTTTGCTCACTGACTTGAGCCTTAGTGATGTTTTATGGAGCTATCGATGTTACCTGGGGGTGAATCAGTGCCAAGCTCAAAAAATAGACATCAGTATGGGCTCAAAGCGACTTTTTCCCATAAGCCGATAAAACAGCAGCTGTACAATGGTGGATACATATTTGGAGCCTCACAACGCTCTATGAAATGAACTGGTTCCATTTGGTTCGATAGTATTTGTTTCTGTTTTTGTTCTGAGAAAGGCCTGATAGCATTCTTAAAAATGAACATTTAAATGATCCAAAAAGAAAAACGGCAACTGAAGCCGAAACAAGAGAGACAAAGTGAAAGAGTGTGAGATCTGATGGCAGCCAGAACTAAATAAGAACATGGGAAAGAGAGATATTTGTATATAAGGCAGACAGATGGCACAGTGAAACAGCTTTTGCTTTCCTTTACATTCTGACCTTGAAGGGTGTGTTTATGTGTGACAGCGTGAGAGTGTAGAAAGAGATAGTGTGTGTGTTCCAGGCAGATTGAAATGGAACACTGCATCTCACTCTCTGTTGCTTTATTGGGCGAAATTGGTTTGTATTATGAAAGATGATAGCTTTTCTCATAATGCACAGACACACACAGACATGTGCGTGTAAAGAAGCAGATAGGAGTGCGTAGATAAGCACAGACATCCAGAAAACCTGCAGACACAGTTTAAAGTCTTCACGTTGCAGTCATTTGTAACAGACCTTTAACTCACTGATTAAATTAAAGAGGAATATGAAATTATCTTTCAAGATGTCAACCAGCTCAAAACTGTCCAAAGCTAACTTTCTGTCGTGTGCTGTGTTTCGGAACATCTACCAGCTCACCTCATCTTCATTTTCAACAAGTCTAATGCTCTCATATTTACACACTGCAAGGACAAGGCACTGTGCACACAGGTTATGCTTTGAAACAGTTTATTGACCAAAAACAACACAACCAGGGGCTGCACATAGCACTAGCTTCTTGGCAAGTGCAATACATACCGAGACATCCTCGGTGCATACATAGGTGTGGTGATTGTGGTAAATGTAATCACTGGACCAGTAATCGTTTGTTCTTTGAAAGGCACTTTGATCAGAATACATTTGTCACTACATTCTCAGAGTTTTCTGATGTAAAATAAACACCTCATGATGTTCTTTCCTCTGGCGATGTGCAGTCTTGTTTTTGGTTTACTGCATAACAGAAAGTACATCTTGAATATGGAGGTGAGGCAGCCCTGAACTACTGTTCAAATATTAGATAACTTGCATTTAGAACATTGTGTAACAAGCAAAAAGAACCAACTTCAGTGTGTTTAGTGTAGTCTGAGTTTTTCTATTGGATAACACAATGTTTCCCTTAAGAACGGCACGTTTGCACTTTCATCTAGACCGAACTAGGTGCCCTTGCTAAACAAAGTCTACATTCACTGTTACTCACCATGTTACTGCCACCTCTTGACCAGTGAAACTGTGTGAAATCATTGGCACTTGGACTTTTGCCTACATGTGCACCCTTGTGCACGGGACAAACAACTACAGCTTCCCACAGCTCTGTAGCATGAGTGGCAGTAGCTCATTCTGTTAGGACCTGGCTTGGGAACCAGTGGGTGGCTGGCTCAAGTCCAGCATGGACCACAGTACCAGGTGTGGACTAGAAGCCGTATAGGTGCCAATGAAAAAAAAACAAATATGGACAGAAACATAATAACAAATGAAAATGACTGCAGGTATTTCATTGTTTGGGTTCCAGAGATGTAGGATATCAGATGGTTAGAAAACATCAACTTAATCCATGGTCAGAGCCAACAAGGCCCTAAAGTTGGCACAGGTCGTCACTGGATTCATGCCAGACCTACAAGAATCAATTTTATTGGCTGACACCCGCCCAAAGATGGCCCAAGTGTTCTTACCTGGAGCTGATTCTCTGCCCAAAGTGACACCTCACAAACAAATCTGGCAGCCAAGTAGGAACCAGAGAAGGTTCAATCGAACACAAGCGTGTGGACACTCAGCCGCAACCTGCCAGGCAACCTGGGTCCCTACAAATCAACTCTCCCAGAACTGTTGAACTTTTTGGACTTTTAATGCACAATTAATGGTACTGCAGCAAAACCTGAAAACTCACGATGTATGTCAATATAGAATATGCAATAATGATGGTACAGGGTCTGGCTCAGTCTACAGGAGCGATTTTGAGGTTCTGCATCCAGCCCACAGATCATCGTGAAATCACCATGAATGTCATATTTCCCTACATTGTTTTTACTTTTTACTATCCCTATCTCCATCCCTATCTTCTGAAATGATTTAATGGAAACTGACAAGAGAATTATCTCAGCGTCGAACATTAAAGTGGATGGAAACTCAAATATATCAGAAAACAGTTTTTCTAAGAGTATTTGGTCATTTTGGATACAGAAAGTATTTTAATTATGTAGCATATTTAGCATAACAGAGACTCTGTGGTATGTTTGCACTCAGTGCTCGATGTTGTTTTGGTCACTTAGTAAAAGACTGCAGGTGTCGGATGATAAAATGCATCACTGCAGTGGGGATTTTAAGAGAGGACGTACAGTACCTCTGCGACAGACCTGAATCTAATTCAAAAATAGCACACAGCGTTTGAGTGAAAAGCCAGAATAAGAACATATAAACTATGCAATGCTAGAATATGCTTTCCAAGCACTGCTGGGGTCCTCTCCTCATTTAATGCATTCACACATTAAAATTGTAACAGTGGGGAATCTAATGTAGCCGCCATTTATATTTTATTACATTGAATACATTTGTTTATCATATTTCTCCATATTTATAAGGTTCCTGTTTAAGTCTCAGGCTGCAAACAGAAGGGAGACAGTTCTGTCCTTCAGTACCTTTATGTTTTTTTATGCTTGTGTTTAACTTAATAGCAAAGAAGACTTCACCGTGCCTTTTCTGCAAACAGCAGTGTTTCTTTTGGATGTTAGGAGCTTTAATGGAGTATAAAGACTTCTGAAGCAGCAATAAGATTGTGTGAGGCAGTGCTTCCTTCCTTTACACTGTTAATTGCAGCTTTCCAGTAAGATGAGTGAATAAAACTGCACACTTAGATCGCTGAAAGTTTCATTTCTTTACCATTAAATCAAGAACAAATTTAATTTGTATACAGAACGCTGAGTCCGTATGCTGAAACTGGTACTTCTTCATTCTGTGGTGCATTTTTTTAAATGCAGGAAATTCTTCAATCCATGCAGTATTGTTAAATCATATTTCACTTCAGTTCAAATCACAACTCAACTGATGAGCTCTGTCTTCATATATCAGCATTTTGTTTACAAAGATATATCATAATATAAAAAATATTACAATAAAACATGTTTTTGGCAAACTGTCCATATTGAAGGAGTAACCAAGTAATGTTTCCATAAAATTGGGCCACCTGGAAGAGATATGAAATAAGGATGATCGAAATCAATGCAACGGCTGAGATATCCAGAATATTAGTTCATGGTATGTGTGAAGCTGCACTGATCTTCACTGCCAACAGCTGGTGATGAATGACTAAAATAAGGGGGAAAAAAAAGACTTTGATTTCATGTATTTGTGGGACAACTCACATTAATCAACATTTCTGGACGTGTTAGCCAGCTGGCTCTTTTTCAACTGCAGTCCTTTGGCAGGATGAATATGTACCAATGAAAATACAGCTGCTGGGTCGGGTTCAGGTCTTTAATACGCAGGACGAGTCAAGTCCGGCCGGGTTTGGTCTAAAAGATGCAAGTACAGGGCACCCTGGAGGTACAGTGCCCCTAGTCTGTGTGTGGACCCTTGACGAACCTTATTCTCCATCTCTCTCTCTCTCTCTCTCCCCCTGTTTTCTGTCATTCCTCTGGAATCTACCAATCAAATGAAAACATTAGACAACAGTCTATAGTGTGTTTGAGGCTTGTGCAGAACTTCAACTTTTCTTTTCACATTATACTTCATAATGTCTGAGAATGAATAATGTCTTGGACCTGGCAATATTCCAGCCCATTCTCATACAGTGGGTGTGAAAATCAGACATGTCCCTTGATGTCTCACACAAATGTGCAAGCTAACCTGTAGCATCTTTTTGAGATGCACCAGGTGCACATTCAGACATCCGCGTCAGGTGACGTATAGTGAAGAATGAAATCTGTGCTTAAGGAACTTTCGACGGTTATATGACATAAATAAAACCCACAAGACTGTCTCTTTGTGCTCCGTGTGAAACCAGAAATCAATGCTTATTTATTGAAGCATTAGTCTAATATTATTTGCTTTCTGGTTTTATTAGTGAAGATTGTATATGACATGTATGATGTAGAGTGCAAGGGTATACATATGGATAGGTATATTGCTGAGAAGTTATGATGTTTTAAAGAGCTTAAGATTTTTAATGCAGGTTCTGTTTAGGCTTTTTGTGGAGAAATTAGATTTGTTGAGTGGGTGTATTGTTGCACAAATGTTGACAGGTTTTTGTAGAAGGAGAAGAAGAAGAAAAAAAAAACTCCCTTTAACATTTATACACACAGATTGCACACACTCAATAACACACACATTGTTCTATAGCCCCAGACAGGTAGCCAAGCATGCAGAAAACACACTGCGGTTGGTTGTGGATAAAATTAAGAGAGAGAAAAAGAGAAAGAGAGCGAGAGGAATTGAAGAAAGTAGGAGAAAAGGAAAGAAGGGACAACACAAACAGGGAGAGACAGATACAAAGAGAACGTGACAGGGAAGCATAAAGAAACAAAGAAGAACAGAGAGGCTGAAAGAGAAGGAGGATGGAAATACGTGTGTGTGTGTGTGTGGGCAATGAGGGAGTTATTTCTGGACATAGAACTTAAAAAGTGAGATTTTATTCAGGTCCATTAGAGGAAGTAAGAGAGAGTGAGAAGAGAAAACAGTATGTTAATGTTTGTATTTCAGCTTTGTGACACTGGACATTATGCACAGTATATGTCCTCATAAATCAACAAGCAAACTTGCAGATGTTCTCAGTGAAAGTCTGAAAAGTGGAGTCACGTGAATGAGAAGTATTTCTAAAGAAATGAGTGTGCAGTACAGTACAGCCAGTGAGCTATTAGCAGACGCTGCAAACAACAGATAACAGCTGCATTTATCTGAGTAGTGAGGCCGCTTGAACCTGCATTTTTTCTAATGGCCAGCAGGGGTCAGTACCATTGGCTGCAGTCAAATTGTATTGAGTCTTATGAGAAAATGAGCCTACATCTCGCTTGATTTATGGCCTCAGTAAACAGCTTCCTTGTGGCTTTATAGTCTTAAATATATTACTTACTTATGCTATATACTTTTAAATAAATTAAACTAAAAATAAAGTTATAACTGCATGTGCATTCTAAATACAGAAACAGCCGTATGCTAACAACCGCTATTAATGGATTAATGAATGTTTATGTTGAATAAAAGCGGTAAAAAGTAGACCCAAACATCCCCTCAGGCATCAGGTACAGTGATTCAAGACTTCTACTCGAGGCACAGTTTAAACTAACTCAGAGGACTCAGATACTTGTTCTTCCTCACTTTGTATGTACTCTGTAAAAAGTGAAACATCGAAACCCTCCAGGCAGAAACATGAAGGATGGCATCGGCACAGAGTCCTGTAAAACAACCAACCGTTCCCATATTTGTGTTTTATTTATTTTTTTATTTAGTCTTAATGTTGTGAGTGGGAGTCATTTCCATTTTGGTTCCACATCCACCCGTGTTTTAGTCACAGGTTTTTACAGGTTGTGATGTTTTCAGTGTTGCTAATTCACGATTACAGCTTTAATTGTAAATATCTCTCATGGTAATTTATATGTTTTCAGTAGTTTCACATATTTACATATATTTTAATTACAATTCAACCAGGCAGCCTGATGATGTTTGCTCTGACAACCTGTTTTACTTCCACTTCACTGAGTCTGAATCTCCACTGCACAAATCTGGGTTTTGTATTCCTACAGCCTTTACTGACATAGATGGATCCAAATGTAACTAATTAGAGGATGCCAACTGTTATAGCAAAATGGCCCCCGGGAGGCTCCCAATTCATTAAAAGTCTTTGGTTTTGAGACACTACTGCTGAAGCTTATATGTGTTTGAAAAAAATACATCTTGGCAGTACATTTGAGGAAATACAGAATACAGAATGAGCTTTATTTAATATGGTGAGCATCTGCAGCATATTACACATATTTCACTTGAGCTTTAATTCATCATCGAAGTACAGTTGCAAACTGCTCCTCCACTGTTTGAACCGAGGATCTCAAAGTCTAACTGCAGTGATGGGTGGTGGGGTAAATTGTTGTTCTCTTTGGTGGTTGAGTCAGTGGTTGAAGTACTAATTTGACACTTTGGCAAATGTTCTTGTTTGCTGTCTTGCACAGTTATAACCTGGTATCAATCTACTATGGGACTACTTAACTATGTATTAGAGTTAGGAGCCAATTATCTTATTGATCCTCCTGATTAAAACACATCTTGTTAAGTAAAGAGGTTTATTGGTGCTGATGGGCTAATTTTTATACTTTTCCCCATTGTTAGCACATAGACACGGGTGGTATTGACCTTCTCATCTAACTCCTAGCATAAAAGCAAATAAGGACGTGCCACATAACATTTTTTTTTCTTCTCAGCAGTCTTACTGCTATTGTTCCCAATGAGGACAATGAGCCGTGAGTGCATGCACCCAGTGACTTTTTCTAAGTGAAAATCTGAACTTTTCAGACAGGTTGCTGTTGTCATGACATGAGAGAGTCATCACCCTGGTAACCAAGAAAGTGGAGGTGTAGCTTGTTCTGTCCGTATCTGTCTATCCTGAGCGCCTGTCGATATATCAGACAGAAACATCATAACAGAGACGGAAAAGAAACAAATGACAAGAAAACGTCATGTGAACACACGCCTTAAGAGTACTTCCCACAGTGCTGAACTGTAGCTTCGAGGTATGTGAGACTGACGTCCGGCTTTAGTTGGTTTCGTCATTGTTGCAGGGAAACACACATCTCAGTTTCAGCAGTCACCTCATGTTCATTTTCATCCTAACCCAACTGAACATACTTTGTCCATCCGGACTAAGAACACTGACAGTATCATACAAAATTACTCATGTGACCTTGAACTGCAAAGAGGACACATCTTAAATTCTCACACAACTCTCCTCATGTTTGGCTGCCCTGAGGCAACCACATAATAAACCATGGGACCTCTGCAGTGCCTATATCTGTATCAGCCTGTATCTCTGCCCTTCCCATCTCCGCCTGATGATCTATTTATTTCCCATTCCCTCTCTCATTCTGTCTCATTCTGCCTGCAATTCTCTTACCCTCCCTCTCTCTCTCCTTCCATTTAAATCAACAGAGGGCCAGAGAGGGTTAGTTGAATACCACTTTAATCTCTCTCTTTCTCTTTCGTGCCAGTCTTATGCTATAAGCCTCTATTGGTAGGCAGCCAGTGACTGCTGAGTCTTGTTAGCTGTATCCCCTCTCGAGACTGTTTAATGTGTTGCATTGCTATTCAGTAGCCAAGGAGAGGGAGAGAGAGAGAGAGAGAGAGAGAGAGAGAGAGAGAGAGAGAGAGAGAGAGAGAGAGAGAGAGGAGGGGGTGGGACAGAGGGAAGCATGTGGAAGGAGAAATACAGAGTGTATGGGACAGCGTGCCGCCCGAAGCCTCGTGCAGCGTTGAGGAATAGTGATGGTCATTTGTCCTTGTTTGTCCTCCCTCATCCTATTTCGTTTTTCGTCACTCTATTGTTCTGTCTTTCTCACAGGAGACGTGTGAGAAGAAACGACAATGACTAACTTAATGGGACGTGTCTCAATGTGAAACTAACTTCAAACTTACAGCAACTATTTGCATGAGTCAAAAAAGCAAAAGAAAAAAAAAGAAAAAGGTGCATGAAAAAAAGAGAGACCACAACATCTGAGAAATAAGCTTATTTTGGGATTTAGCGCTTAAAGATCAAAGTGGAAAACGAATAAAAGTGATGCTGACTTCTGACTTTCACAACTGCCTTACAGGAATATCGCCATGACAACAAGTCACCTGTTAGATTGTCAGTCGGGTGAGACAGCTCTTATTCATTTCCAAGCAGCCATTCCACGTTAGGTACAGCGTTTATTTGGCATCAGAACACAAAGCGGTAAGGACATCTTCAAACCAAATCAGGCATTGCATTAGCTGCAGGGCCTTGCAGATGCTGTCAGGGTTTGGGTGTGTTTATTTGTGCAGAACAAAACCACTGTGAAACTATTTGGAAATATTTTAGTGTCACTATTTTGCAGCACAGACTGTAAGCCAGACTCAGGCGTATTTACATGAAATTAACCAACCGAGGACACAACAGGGAGAATGTCTTGGATAGATAAACTTAGTAGGGACTTCAGTCTACTATGAATGAAGTATGAAGACGATAAATGAAGCAAGATGCAAGATGCAAGATTTCCAACTCTTTCTAGTATGATGCTGAACAGTCTGCATGAACATCTGTAGCAGTGCAGCAGCAGCGCAGTGCTGAGGAGAAGCAGCAGCCGCACGCTCACGAGCTCGCTTCGACTTCCACATGTGCTCCGAGGTTAAACAGCTGACAAGTGAGGCCTGTAGCCTTTGTGATCATGCAGTGACACACACACACACACACACAGACATGCAGGTGAAAGGCAGGAAATAACAGAGGTATACAAAAGTTCAGTCACACAGATTTCTGACACGAGGAAGGCTGGAAGGCGCCGACATGAATGAATATAAAGTGCTCTGATGTCACATGGTGAGGCGAGAGAATGACAGTGTAAAGTACCTCACACTAAAGAGCAACGTGAGCTCCAGGCATTCCCCATCCATCACTCTGCTGTGGTGGTTTGGAGCAACACTAAGGATATAAGCTTTGTATACATTTAAGTGGGAGCACTTTGAAAGGCAAAGTAAATCATTTGGACACGTGTAATGCTAAAAAAAAAAATAATAATGTATCGCTCCAGTGTTTATTCTTTAAACACTGTTGTGTCCACAACTAAATGCTGAATATCCTGCACCAATTTGACTAAATTCAAACAGATGTTGACACACATGGATTGGAATTTTTGGTTGAAAATTAAGAACCAAACCATTCTTAAAAGTATGGAGTAGTTGGGGCACAAATGTGAGCTAATCATGGCCTTCCTCGTCAGTGTTAGGAACCTCGCCCGATGTGCCACGTCCCATTTCGGAAACGTCCCAGTGTGGTTCTCTGCTCTGCTCGTGCAGTTGCTGAGCTTCACAAGAAAGGTTAGCTAATGTCCCCGTGCTTCCATGCAGTCTTTATGCTAAGTTGGCTAAGCTAAGCTATTCACCCACTGGACTTACTCATACAGCAGTAACTTTGACAACTAAACTAAAAAGTGAAAACAAGAAGTTTAGGATAAATGTTTTAAAAAGAGAGAAACTGGCTGATGCATAATGTATCAACTAATAGTGGAATAAGATGATTTAACAATTCCAAATTAGTAAAGTAAATAAGTAAAGTGGGTAAAAGACAAACATAGCAAATGATTGTTTTAAATGTTTAATCTTGACTTTTTGTGTTCTCTTAATAACTCTCTCAAACTCTGACAGATTGCAATTAAGAAAGATGATTATTTCATGACGGC
Organism: Nibea coibor; assembly: GCA_023373845.1. NCBI lineage: Eukaryota > Metazoa > Chordata > Actinopteri > Sciaenidae > Nibea > Nibea coibor. Next base: position 4,169,363 of record CM041739.1, on the reverse strand, counting down.
CAATCCATAAAACTGAGTTCAGAGAAGGCCAGACTACAGTTTCACTAAAGGGAATGTGTGCTGGTGCTGCGGGTACTTTTATAACGGCAATCATTTTATTTTAAGACAGGGTTTCGCGGTTTGTCCAAGTGACGGATACCCCATCCTGGAACACATGAGGAAGAATCATTGGTTGGTGGCAAACAACCAAGGCCTGGAGGGGGATGGATCGAAGGAGGAGAGAGAGATGGAGAAGATGGCGTGATCAGGGAGGCAGCAGGCGATAAGAGAGGGGCTGAAAGAAGAGGAGAGAGGGGGAACCCCAGTGAGAGGGAGGGAGGGAGATGTGAGAGGAGAGATAAAGGGCGTGTAAGAAAAGCAAGAGAATAATAGATGAGTCCTGTAGGGTCAGAATGTGAGGAGACAGACAGATGAATAAATGAATGTATGTAGGTCTGTCACTTATATTTAAAAATGAGTGAAATTACCTGCATTGCCTGTCGCTATATTTAGTAGATACTGGAGTCGAGTAGATGTTGAGCAGGCTGTAATAATGTCACTAATATCATCCACATTTTATTCCCATCTCTTCGTACTCTAGGCTCAAATGGAGAGCGGTTCTGAACCAATCAGCATCCTACGTTTGCTAAACTGCCACTGTCAAAAAATATAAAAGATGACCATGCCTTGTGTGTTACTAACATTGAATCCAGAGCAGAACAGTGGACTGGAAAGTCATTTTTTGAAGTCAAACTGGAGTTTCATAGAAAGTATCAGGACTTGCTAAAGGAATAAAAAAGTCTTAGGAATGAAAAGGAATATATGCCGTGTGTAAATGAATGAAACGTCAAATTCATGAATAAATGAATAAAGTGATGGCAAGAATCCACTGACAAACGAAATATTCAACAAACAAACCTAGCTTTCTGAGCGCTGCCCTGAACGTTAACAAGCAGCACATGGTGGCAGTGTATCTTTAAAGAGCAAACAGTATTGTGACCCGCAGTAAAGACTGCAGAGAGAACTTTAAAATAAAACATGACAAATACAGATAGAGGTACTTCTGAATCGAAATCCTCTGAAACATCTCAAATTTGATTTAGACAGTGAAGGTCCTTTACTGATTTCCTGCTCTTCTGCACAGAAGCCAGAAGCCATAAAATAGTTTTATTCCTGAACAATCACAACAAACCCTCGTAGCTGAAAAGGTGAAGCATGGAGCATGGTGATTGGACTGATATGTAGGTGAAGCGGGGAACCGGACGTCTCACAGACAGGTAGGCAGGTTCAGGTCGAGGTTACAGAAGCTCGAAAGCAGAGCAGGAACGTCGCAACTAATGCAAACTGACACTGAGCCAGCAGAACGCAGACTAAGTACACTAGAGCGGGCGGGATAACGAGACACAGGTGAGACTAATCAGGAACAGGTGCAGCTAATCAGGGCAGGGCAGGCGATCAAAACCGGCGGGAAACGCAACGGGGAGGCAGGAAGTGAAGCGAGACCAGACAAGGCAAGGGGAGGATTACAAAATAAAACAGGAAACATGAAAGGAGAAACTCAAACCTATGACAAACGTTGGAAAATTTATGTGCAGACATATTTTCAGCAGGTGGGTAAAATAAATGGGTGAAGTATGGGTCCAGATACTTTTGGCCATACACGCAGCTTTCTTTGGTTTTCTCTTCACATGCCGTGGTTTCCTTCTTTTGCTTTTATGCTCCTCTTCTTGCTCTGCTGTCTGTTCCTTGGGGAGTCAGAGGTCTTGAATAAAGATGTGAGGGTTTCTCAGATGATCTGTTGTGTCGTATTCGAGCTGAGCCGCCCCCCCGCTCCATCCCATTCCCCATCCCACCTCCAAACAAGCCAATTACTTTGACAACAGCAAGAAGAATCACACACATGCTAGTCCACTTAAAACTGCCTATCTTTATGAACATGCATACATTTTATCTAGGCTGACTCACAGGCATGGCTGTGTGTGTGTGTTGTTTTCCCTCAGTTGTGTGTGTCACAGAGGTGATAGGCATGAGCAGCACCTTTTCTCTGATGAGATGAGAGCGAGAGGAGGCGAGAGAGAGAGACATGAAGCGTCTCTCTTGAAGCCGAGTGTGTGTTCAAAGGAGGCAGACCTTGTCGAGCCAACTTAACATAACATGTAAATACAGACAGCAGCTGAGAGACTTGAAGAACTTAAAGAAGAGTTCAGATGCTCCCGAAGGAGCCGAGAGAAGAGGTGGAGGCGTTGAAGGGAGACAGAGACCCTGAGGGAAGCGCTGGGAACTGTGGAAGAGACTTCCATCGGCAGCCAGAAGGCCAACGCACATCTGTTACGTTACCAGTGAAATGCTGCAGTCTTTTCTTTTTTAATTGTCTCTCTGTTTCAGAACACACATGATTCATCTTCTGCACAAGTTACAGACTGACAGACCTGAACCAACACGTGACCACCCTGTTTCTTCTTCTGAGGGGTCAGACCGTTTTTATCTTTTTTTGGATAAGGACAAGAGGTGACGGGACAGTGTGTCTCACACATTACTCAAGACTGACTCAACATTTAACTAAGAAACAATAATGTATCGAAAGCCATTTCAAAATAGGGTTACCTGAATCTGTACAGTGAATTTCAGCTCACTGTTTAGCTGTCTGGTGGCAAACTTTACTGTTCCCACGCCCTCTCAGCGCTCTCATGTTTTCAGCCACAACAGGGACAATCTGAAAAAGCTAATGTTGCTCCATAACTGCTCAATAAACGAATCAATAACTGTTTTACCCAATCCAGGACGATTGGCGGAACATTTGTAAAAGTTTTGGGAGGTTGCCATGAGACCCAGCATGAAGAAAAAACAAATAAACGGCAACAGAAAATAGCCAGTGATGAAAAAGGAGGACAGATCGAGGTCCATCATGAGTTTGTTTGTGTCCGTCTCTGCTTCAGAGAGACTGACGTTCACACGTTTGTTCAGATCCAGTTCATTTGGTTCTGTTTGATCTCATCTTCCCTTTTTGCTTTGTCTGTCTAACAGGTCAATCAGTCCCCCTGCATGAAGCAGTTACTACACGTTTTTCATTTGGGGTTTGACCTTAAATGCATCCTCTGTCTCGTCCTTCCTGTTAATGGACTTCTACAGGTCTGCCAGGGTCACAGGAAACATACTGTACTTTAACTGATAGAAAATCACCCAGGGGAGGCTTTGATCATTTGAATGAAAATTGGATCAAGGAAAAATAATTTTAAAAAAAAGAAAAAAGAAAATGTCTTTGGCTTCCATCCCACAAAGTACCAAATGCTGACAGAACCCCCAGAGAGTTTTAATTCCAAATTGAGATATCCACCATTTTTAACATCCGCTATTAGAGACATGATTGATAGCTTAAATGACGCTCTCCTATAATAGAACAGAGCAAGTCCTTGGTTTGCAAATTTATAGGTCTCACTGACTGGGTTCTTTCAATATTCGAGATATGACATAATGAACTCCAGGTAATAATTTTGTCAACCCAAAATTTATATATAGGCCACACAATGTTTTGAAATTGAGAACTCTCATTTGGACAGAAGGAAGAAAGTTTCCTTATGTCACAACTGTAACATACACAGCAATAAACTTTCTGCTTCTAACATACAGTTGTTAAACAAAAGTCATAAATCTCTTACCTCTTCAATCTGAAATGCATTACATCATATGCTCCGTTTGCTATTAATAAACTCAAACAACTGTCAAATTAGAAAAGTCTGTGTTCTTTTAAATAAGGGAATAAGGAACTCCAGATGAATCACACAGGGAAGAAGAAGCATCATATTTTTGAACTCTTACACATAGCCAGAGGCATGTACCTGCTTTTTCCGTAAATCATAAAGATGTAACATGTCAGAGAAGTTCTGCTGTCAAACATGCGTTTGTGCTGCTTTCAGACAGTACATGTAGATCATCCTAAAGTTAATCTAACTCCAAAAAGAACACCATGGACTCTGATTGTCACTTAATATTAATTTCTCTAATACACAAACATACAGTTCAACACAGTGTAGTGTCAGTCTCTGTTTATTTGGTCAATGATTGAGGAAGTTTCAAGGAAGGATCAAGGTGGGCATCTCAGAAATAATATCCACAACCAACACCTCTACAACTCAATAATAAACACAGTTGATCTGATTTCTGTAATCAGTACACACAAAAAGAAATATAAAAAACAAATCTGTCACTTGTGAATGTCCCCAAGGATGAATTTAATGAAAACAAACAATAATAATAACACTCGTAATAATATCATTTATGACCTTCAAAACTAATTAAATTCATGTCAGCTGTGCTTTGTGGATGGTGCTAATTGGCAAATATTAACGTAATAACATGCAAAACATATCTGCCCTTTTTGAGTTTTTGTTGGGTCAGTACTGTGAATTAATAGTAACCACATGTTGCTGGTAGTCATTCCTGGTAGTCACTTTACTAACCTCCTCATCTCTGCTAACACACACGATCAAGACTTTATTTCATCACACATCTTCAAGTGTGTGATGTGTTTCTTCTTTGTTGCGTCCTTTGTTCTCTGCAAAGTGCACCGTGTTGAAGTTGATTCGTTAAAAGGCCTCTGCGTATAAACTTGACTTGACTGGACTTGACAGGGAGAGCGTTGCATTGCTTGTTTAATGCTGGCCTCTTTGCCGGAAGGGTGCACGTCGTTCTCGATACTTCTAACCAGCGCTACATCATGTGTCAGGAAGCTCACATCAAGGAGGAAACAGAAGATGATGAAAGACGCTGACAGAGAATGGATTCATACATGGGTAGACAGACAAATAGAAAGAAGCAGGAAGCACTGCAGAAAGCATGCAGCAGTACTCGAGGTAGTGCTGAGTGCATGGCCAAGGCCTTGAGGGGATTTTGTCAACTGTGGCAGGAGCACAAAGCTCTTACTAAACCAAGACATTCGCCCCTTAAGGGACCTAAATGTGCGTCCGAAGGAAAGTAAAGCGTTCTTGTAATAGATGGTCAATGTCATGGTGGTCTATTGTGTTTGCCTGTTGGGTGATAGCTACCAGTGATGGGGTCAAATAAGATGGGAATAGGCAGTCCAATCCCCCCTTCGTGAGGTAGCGGGTGTGACTGTTTACGGATGTGTCTACAGCTCATCAGGTTTTCTATTGGCCATGAGGAGGCTAGTTTCTGTGCTTGTGAGGATGTGTGTGGTGTTGAACACTGAAAAAGTAGAAAATACAGCCAAAGAGAACTGTGGTTCAAGGGAACGAGAGAGAGAGAGGTTAGAAACAGCAGGATGCTGGGAAATAGCAGTTAGGAGTGCAGAACATCGGAGAGGAACTGTGTTCCCTTTGAACTAAGCTACATGATCTCCCAAAATGTCCCTGTAACTCCATTCATTACCTGAGTTCTACACCCAGGGAAACGTACCTGATGTGTGGGTGCTTAAAAAGCGCATTGACAAGCTTGTCAAAAGTTTGCCACAGCTGAATGTTTTAGTCATCCCAGCCCTGGAGGTCCAATCAGATTGCTGTGTTTCTACGCTCTGCCTGACAAGTACAAAACTGGCAATAGGTTGGTTGGAGCTTTTCAAAGCTTCCCTCTCCTTTTATCCGAAAACGCTCGAGGACTAAACTCCTGAAAAGCGATTTCAAACATCTAGCTGCAAGTAAGCATTCTTGGCTTGGGATACATAACAAGACAACACTTGGATTGGCTCTGCACTCTCGCTATCAGCTCACCAGCATTCTCTCTGTCTTGGACAGGATACACCAGAGAGTGCACACTGCAAAAAGTGCCGAAAGTGTTTTAAACAATTTGTGAATCTAATATTTTGTTGGGAATCAGTTGTGCAACTTGTAACAGATGCTACACTTTTAAGACATACCTGTGACTTTGGAGCAAAATCAATCAAACTTGAAACCACATGGAGTGGATGAACATGCCCGAACAAAGAAAAACAGATGTTGTGACTGAAGGCGAGATAAATCGACTATTTCAGCTACTTGGACAAAGCAGGAAAAGCTGAAGACAAACCTAACACTCCATACTGGTCTGTCTGCCTTCGGTCTCCCACAGTAATAGTTTCTTTTCAGCAATTTGACCATGAAGACCTGATTCACTCCAAACAGTTGATGTTGAGAGGCGTCTCCTACTTACTACTGAGTGGGCTCTAATCTGCGGCGCCATTAACTGATCATTTCTGAGGCTGGTAACTGTGATGAACTTATTCTCTGCAGCAGAGGTAACCCTCGGCCTTCCTTTCCTGTGGCAGTCCTTGTGAGTGTCATTTTCATCAGTGTTTGATGAGACTTGAGGACACATTTAAAGTTCTTGTTCTAGATTGACGGACCTTTTCATCACATCTTAAAATATTTATAACGATGATGAGAATGAATTTTTTTACTTACTTTAGGTCATCCCAGTTTTTAAAACACATCACAAAATGATCATACGATGACATATTAAAGCCTAACTGACTTGAATTTTTTACAGAGGGTGATCCTTTTCCTCCCTGGCTACCGTTGGCACCATGACAGTTGCTGAAGGCAGACACCAACTGCAGAGGAATGACCCACAGCAAACACCCCCTCCCAGCAAGGCAGATCGTAACTTCTGTCGAAACAGCAGTGAAGCTGGGACCCCAGCTGAGAGTGTCAGCCGGTCTTGTCTGAACCGCACAGAGACCGGCAGCTGAAGGTCGACCTAGAAAGACAACACACCTTCCCAGAAAGCATCACTGACCGCACCTAATTCAGACATTTTGCTGATGACAGAAACAAGAGAGGTGATCCTGCTGGTATTGATTCTTCACTGAGACCACCGGATACACTAAAGGATGGAGGGAAATACAAACCGCCCCTGATTTAACCACACAGATAAAGAGTGTGCTATATCGATACTTTCATTTTATGTTCTGGAAATGTATATTTGAAAAATCTGTGGTCTGTCAGAGGTATAGATAGAGCAGAGCTAACAGTAAGCTGTGATCAACAGGCAGACCCTGTTTGCTTGCCTTTCCTTCTAATCTGATTCATCTTCCCATGCGAGCAACTAATCCTTTTATGTGTACTGTTGTGAGACTGAGATGATGCCATGTGCCTTCATGTGAGCTACTCTGTATCAGTGCATGTGCTATCTGATAGAAGCAGCAGGAAAGGCATTTGAATACATACTGCATCCTGCCATTTACATTCATGTCACTTGTCAACACTTCAGTTCAATGTGAAAGAAGAAAAGAAAAGTTTAGAGTGACATGTCCGACTTCACAGAAGAAATAATGTTTGCAACCTGGTATAAAAAATGAATTCACCCATTCCAATTATATTTAAGCTTAATTTTATATAAAGGCTTAAAATTAACAGCAAGGCCGCTTTGATTGACAGCTGGGTGCCGTTACAGATGGCTTGTTTGAGCACCCGGGCTTCATTCAGCCGGTGTCAGGTCCACCAGTGATCCACATCTTTGCCACCTCCAGCTAATCTAAAAGTGGGCAGAGGCAGGACTGCCTCTGACTGCAGCCAAAGCCACCACACTCTGACTCTCTGTAAACCTATGGGTGACATCGCAGATATGAAATCCATATTGTTAACTGTCTACAGTAAAAAAAAAATATGCACATTTACATCCTTTAACCTTACAAGCTTTAACCTCCTCTGATGTGATTGGATACTTAATAAGAAAGTCAAAAGTTGGAGCACTCCAACAAGTGTTATACAAGTCGGCACGAGCACCACAAAATATTGTTTAATGGACCGAATTGTTGGGACAACTAGCCTTAAGAGGATTTCATGAGAACATTAAATGTTTCATCATCAACCTTTTTCATATCATGTTATGCTTTCATGCAAAGTCCCTGCACAGTCGTCATTAATATGGCTGAGCGTTAAACGGTCAATGGGTGCATTTGGGAAGATGCACCATGTCTTCTGTGGTTGCAGAAACAATCAGCATGTCAACAAATCAAGTTGCCATACCATGAAATAGACCATATATAGAGGAATGAACACTAAGGAATGAAAACTTTGAAAACTCAGTCTGGTGGGTTTGCTGTCTTAGTGCTGTCTGATCCACGAGGCTTCTTTTTGTATAATGTATTCTCATCCCCTTCTAAGGTGTCTGACTCATTTTTGTGAAACCGTAATTGAACACTGAAGAGACCAATTGTTTTAAAATGTCTTGCTGCTGGAGATCATTTATCACCGCTTTTTCATATTATTATGTTCTGTAAGACATATCCTGAATTATGTTTTTGACTTTCCAACAAAGTAGAAGCCACATGGGCACTTCAATAAAGTGAATTGAGCATTACAGGTTTTTGAGCCCCTGACTTTCATCTTCCTCCCTCAATGGAGATTAAGAGAAGAATCCTCCTTAATCAGTGCTTTGGAGTTGGCACAGTTTCACTAAGGGGATCTGTCTGCAAGTCGAGGAGGTGAAAACTCATCTGCCAAGAATATACCCCAGATTAGTGACCCATCCATGGGCAAATTTGGGTTTATTCCCAAAATCTTGACTAACAGATGGTTTGCAGATAATATATGGAAGCATTTTGTAATTTAAACATTTACATTTTGTGAGGCAGGACAGGAGTGGACTCAAATAACTGCTCCTACAGACTTCTGTCAATTGACAGGCCTTCAAAATGGATTCATCAGCTGTAACAACCTTTAGATAAAAGGCCGTCCTACAGCGAAATAGCTTGTATATCAAACTCATGCTACTGTCAGAAATGAGAAGTTGTCCTGATCTTCATTAACTGACTGCAAGACTCAGCTGAAGAATTGCTTTGTTCTAGCACGAGCCATTGTTTTTCTATAGCGAATGTGAAGATAGTTGATTGTCAAGTCTTATTACCAGGACATCAAACACCACGAGAGCCTCGATCGTCAAGCAACCCAGAGTATGTGATGATCTGGGAATCTTTCTCCAGACTGACCACTCGGTACAACTTAATACTGGATTCAAAGTTCAAGAAGTTTCAACTCTGAGCTTGTTAGTGACCAGTGAATAGGGAAATTATGAATAAAGTGTGGTTACATTACAGCAACAACAAACCTGATCGGCAGTGAGGCACAACTTGGTATTGGACTGAACTCAGAGCTCGCTTGACACTTCATTTCTTTCTTGAACCCACAGTCCCTGCTTTAGGACTCCATTCTAAATGTGTCAATCCTTGTTACATGCCACATATATCACTATATTCCCAATACATTCATATCATGTGCATGTAAAACTCAAATGTGTCTGTCTCACACTCCTTTGTTTCATGTTAAGTGTGTCTTTATCCATGCAGAACAAGACTTCAGTCTGAATCTTCCCATTTGTTTACTGGTAACTTTCCCAGCATGCCTTTATGTCAGCTATTTATATGCGCATACAGTTGTTGTTATGAAAACCTTATTCTTGGAATTCAACTAATAACTGGTATAATTGATCAACAAGCATGCAGTCTCACATATTTCTGTTCCCATGAATTCAGATGAGGACATTCTCTATACGCATACATATGGATTATTGTTATTTTCTGAGAAAATATAAACTTTAATTGGCTGTTAGTGTTACATTTCTGTCTTGTGACTGCTGGATTCTGCATATGAAATTCCACATGGTTGACAGTTTCGTTAGTCATGTTGGAGATCTTTAGATTGTAAGTCATTGTTACACGTGGTGTTTTAGTTAATTTGTCTTTTTAACTCGGCTTCTGCAGATCGATTGCCTCGACAGAAACCAAAACCAAAAAAAAATCTAAAACAGAGTGTAATTTTAGGAATATTTCCTCTCGGGAGAGACCGATAATGCAGAATAATTAACCAGCAGACTATCTGCAGATGCAGTCATGGTAGATGTCCCACTTTCTGAGTGCATACCGATGAACTAATGCTGGTTAATTATGGCTGTGCTGCTGCTCCCTCCCAAGAGGAACTATTTGGAAAATTTACAAGGAATTGTCTAGTAAGGACTAACAGTAATTAAGGCGAAGGAGGAAATTGAGGATAGAAGACTGGAGAAGTAGATAGATGGCAAAGCGTAGTGTACGACAGGAGGAAGAAGCTTTCTTTTCGCATGATTTTTTACCCTGCAACATTAGGAGTGTGTGTGTGTGTGTAGGTGTATATATTTCACTATGAACCATGCAATTTTAATCTGTCCAATAAAACAGCTCCCAAGTGCTGCAGCGGATCGCTTACAAGGCTGTAAAAGTTTGATGCGGCTCTTGTCAGGTTGGATTTAGCATCCTGGGCTCTGTAAATCGGCCACCACGGCAGACCGTATGGCCAAGTGCAGAGTGCCGGATCTCAATCCTGATTTATTTATCATTGTCTTATGTCTGCCAGGACAGGCAGTGCAGCTTGGCCTATTTCTGTTTCTGCAGTATGCTGGGAAGTATCAGATCCTGTGACACAGTGATGAATTTACATACAGGACATTTCACTGTCACAAGCAGGCCTACAATGTGATATCAACAAAGCTTAGCGATCACAGTAGTACTGAATGTTTAGAATTTTTAATAATGCATGACAAATGAATTACTGTTTCTGTATATGGTAGTCAAATCTGAGCATTTAACAGCTGAAGAGGCAGATATTTCCTTGGAGTTGGTAAAGACCGAAAATAGAGCTAGTAAAAAGTAAGTAAATAATGAACTTGCAGGTAGACACCAGAAACAGGATTTAATGGTGCCCTTTAATGAATTCAAAAGGCATTATGCAAATGTTTTCAGTTTATGCTGTTGCCCTTCAGTCGAGAGATACTGGGTGATGGAGAATGCACTGCCGTTAGCTCATCTGATGAATACATGTTTCCGGAAGCAGCTTTAATATAAATGAATAGCAAGAAGACAATCCCGAGTGCTTCAGCTACATTCAAGGGTATAATCATTGCAGTTTTATTGAGATGTCCACCAGGAACTGCTCAAAAAATAAAAGAAAACAATAGACTTAACAACAGCAATGGACTCTCAATCAGACTGAAAAGGCTCGGAGTACAACCAGGTTCAACCATGATGCACAACTCATACACAAAAAGTTCATGAGAAGTCCAAAATACAAACCATTTAGGGTAGTATGCACCCCAGGTAGAAATAAATGAATTGTGGTGAATTTCTTTTTAACATGAGGATTATATTTTGGGGGTATCCAAAACTGTGTTTCTGTGTTACCGAACACAAAGGACTGAGGGGAAGTGGAACTACTAAGCGCAGCCTTGGAGTTGGCTGATACCGTGACAGGGATAGTATTTATGTACATTGCACATAACCCTTTTTATACAATATATCCTTACTCGCACTATTACAACAACATTGGTCAGTATCCTGTACATAAATCACTGTCAGACAGATTCATTTTACTCTTTTCTTTTATGTAACACCATTAGACTGCAATCTCAAACGATGTCTGTTAAAGCTATAAAGGGTATTTATGATGACATAAGTTGATGGCTTTATCTTCTCTCTTATTTTTGTCCTAAAACTATTGGAAAATAAAACCAGGCAATCAGGCTGAGTCATTAAATAAGACTGATACTGAGGCTAACTGTGGAGTCGGTTGGTTGGTTCTCTACCAATCGCTGACTCTACTTGACCACATACTGAACTGTCCTTGAGCGGTTCCCAGTGTGCATGGAGGTCAGTGCTTTGTATGCCAGCTCTCTCGCTACCCATTGGGGGGTGAATTAGAGGCAAATTGAAAAGTGCTTTGTCTCTCTATATATCTATAGGTGCAAGACACTTACCGTATACTTACAGTGCCACTTGCATAGTGACATCACCCTTGACCTTTTCAAAATGGAATGAGACCACAGTCCATCTTTCCATAATCGCAACTCTCTATTTTCTATTTCTAGTTTATTTAAGTCTCCTATGTCTGTCTTTGGTGGCCTAACCTACTTAAGTGCCTCCTGAAGGTTATCCACGTCAGGAGTGTTATGTTATGCACACAGGAAGAGAAAAACACACACATACACCAAGGGATGTACATAAAACACTATGATAATGAGGAGGCAATCCATTTCCATCAGCTTTTCAAAGCTACTATAGCATTTAAGCATTCATTTCCTCTTAAACATAGTCATCATGACTTCCTATTGCTTTATCTGCAACAGCCTGTATACTGCAAATTATACTGTAAGGCAATGGGCCAGGCCTATCACCTGTTGTCAGCACAGAAATGAAGGATGATCTTGCTCCTCCACTGCCAACAATATCCGAGTTCCTATCAAAGGTTGTGAAGGGACTAAAAGGTTGATGGATGAATCACTCACATCTAAAAGTAATAAGCCAAAAAGGGCAGTGATGCTAGTAACAATCTCTATAGTCTAGTTTCCAGACTGATTTAGTGCAAATTCGCACTGAACTTCTGGAAAATTGTCAGAAGAAAACACAAATAAATGCCTTTTTTTTCTTCCAATACTGTTCCAGATATTAGGAGCTGGGTGCATTGAGATAAACAGTTGGGCTTACTGCTGACATCTGACACCATTTAAATGATGGGTAGACGAGGCACTTATTCACAGGTGCTTGTACTGCCAAATAAAGGCCTTTTATTTTCAATACGATAAATCACATTGCCAAAAGGGAAGTGCCACTTTGATTAATAAAAGTAAAATGAGGATGAAGTCAGACTTTCAGATATAATGTTTGGTTATATATTACTGCCAACAAAACAGATACACCTGTAAAAATGTTATTGTGACAACAATAAGTAATAAGGAATCAGTAAAGGTTTCTGGTGATGATCAATCAACACTGAAACAGTGATGTGACTGAGTGGTCCAAGGTGCTGGACATTAGATTTGGCTGGCTCTATGGAGGCATTGGTTCCAACCAAATGGTTCCACCATTGCTTTTTTTAGTCCTGTCGTCATAGTGATTCTGCCCCCATTTGGGTAAATGGTCACACATGTGATGGATGCATGAATCTAAAAATCCTCCATGGCGCTACTGTATTAACATTTTCAGAATGCAGTCTCCATATAACCAGAGCAAATACCAGTCTTGTTTGCACATCCATTTTAAGTAGTGTCTTCTCCCTCTGACCAGATGAATAAGAATAAATAAATGGTGTAAACCCTAAATTGTGGATGCAAGCCCAATGTTAGGAGTTATGGATGTATGCAGAGCCCACAACCTAAAGCTTGATGGATCAAAGCCATCTGCCATTAATTGCAAAGTTTTCTATCCAGCAAAGTAGTATGCTGCCGGTGTCTCCATCCATAACTGCAAAATGTTCAGATCAATAAGCACCCGTTGCCAGAAGTAACTGTTAAACTTCATTGTCTTTATTATGCTATTCTTTGGAAAGAGCTGTTTTTTCTAAAGCACAGATAGTGTGGATTAAAGCTCAAGCGAGCAGGTTCAAATCTCACCACTGCCATTGCACATCATTTAGGTAAGGCTGCCGATACAAGGCTTAAACAGAGGATTTTATATTTAATTGGATTACTTGGTGTCTGAGTGAATGATCTTGTAAGAGGGGGAACACTGATTACTAAAGGCAAGCTGATGCATCCGCTCTACTTCAGGTAGTGTGTCCACTTTTTCTGGATAAATTCGGTAAGCCATAGATTGTGGGGACAGGTCACTTAAAAACAGAGTCTTCTGCTAAGTACCAACTCTAATACTTTATAAAGCTCCAATCTTTCAACTTCTCCAACCAAGTAGAGTTTTGGATGAATCACCACCCAAACCAGAAGTTAGACTCTTCCTCATTTGCTATGCTTTTCGTCAGCATCTTGAGTATCGGCTATTGTTAAGTAGAGGATACAAAGGAAATGAAAGAGCTGTCATAGCATCGATCCAACCTCTCACAGGTATTCTGGCATAAGATGTTTGATTAGGCCTCCAACCTCTTTGGCGATGCAGGGTTGAATCAGACATTTGACACCATTTAAGTTATGTTGTCATGGATAGACTACTCACCAAGACTCCTACGCACAGGTTTTTGCACTGCCTGAGGAGGGATTAAGGTCTCTGGTACTACTGTTTTTTAGTTTGTGAATAGTGTGAACCCCTTGCTGTCATTGTGCACCACCTCAAAGCTACTGCATCAACAATCAACAACATCTGTCATCAGCATCTCCATCCATAACAATGTTGCAACATCTTAGCAGATTGAAAAGATAGTTGACTCCTCTCTGTTGTGGTTTTCACAATGATACAAAAGCAATGGGACAAAATTTATAAAAGAAGCAAGATTTCCAAGTTTAATATGATAAGAAAGCAATTCCACCAGTGCTGACGGGTCCATCTCAACTGTGCCGGCATCGGTTTGCCACGCTAACAAGGCATCGCAATTTATCAGACCCTTGTTTCATGTAGCAGCCTGAAATATGCTCAGTGGTCAAAGTAACACAACAGACTGCAACTACAATTTCAAGAGAGCAATCAGTCTGTGTGTATGTGAGAGAGAGAGAGGTGGCAGACAGAAGGCGTGAAGTACTGTAGGCATATATCAATGTGTGAATACATTAAATCTGTGTGAGGAGAGAAAGACAACAACAATGTACAGAAGTGTTTGTTTTTTTGAGTGGGAAAGAATTATATTCATATGTTTGTGTGTTCATTTCTATGTGTGCATGTGCACCCTGTGTTGTTTGTGGAGGTGTGCGTTTCCGTGTCAACATTTTCTGTACCTTTAAGCAAGCGCGTGGGTGGAAAGTGTTGTTTATCTCTGATATAACCTCCTGTCTCTCTAGTCTGTTCCAGTTAAAACAGCTGCAGGTAGGAAGAGACATTATGCTACTGAAATCCTTCATTGTTTCCTCTCTTTGCCTCTGTCTCCGTCTTTCTTATAAAAGTAAACACTGTACATTATCAGCTTAGTGTGTCGTCTTTTGACTTCACTCCTCAGCCACATCATTCAACGTCCTAGCTGTTTGGCAGTCGCTTGCTTCATTCAATGTGAAAATAATAAAAATAAAAGGTTCACCTCACAGAAGTGAAAGTATCAGCGTATTCCTTAGTTCCAGGCATGGCTCTATGGTCGCTAATGCAGGTTTGTCAGTTGGTGCAACATTGTAGTCCAGATCTAAATATCTCAGTTGTTGGATTGTACGTTTATGATCGCCATAGGATGAATCCTGAGGACGGCAAATGATCACAAAAAGATGAAAAAAAAAGCCAGTGATCAAGAATATTGCAACTGATTTATTGGACAATTGCAAGTTCTGCATTTATAAACATCAGTGAACTCTGACGGGTACTTAATGTGCTCAGTATTTAACCCGCCAACATAAAGCTGATAGGGCCTGATGTTGAATGAACAGCTTCATTAAAGCCAATGATGAAGACTTAAGCTGTGGTGTCACAAGTCATCAGCTTCATGTTGCTGCAGATAAACACTGAAAGGGTACATCTCTATGCAATTTTCATCTATTCGCTAAATAATTAGCAGGATGGTACCATCGTGGGAAACTAGTAACTCTATCCATTTCAATCAAAAAAACAAAACAATCCTTAAGCTATTATAGATATTAGATATTAAGTAATGAGTGGATAAGTAACAGCTCAACAACATAAAACTGAACATACCAAAGTTAGAAGAACAACTTCCCAATAAGGGAAATGTGACCATGCTCCTTGGATGGACTGACAAGGATGGATGAGATCATGAGAGTCAAAAATGAAACCAAAAAGAAAAGAAAGAAAACCTCACTATGTGACTTTAGAGTAACCGAACACAGAAACACAGTTAGATATTTATGTTAGAAGCACTAGCCTCAGGGGTGCTGTTTCTCTAAGTGAGTGCAATCAGCCAAATCAACTAGATCTGGCCTTAGTCCCCAAGTAATAGTAAAAGTAAAAGTTAGGACCCACATAAACATTCACAAATTGCAAGTAGAACACAGAGAAGAAGGCTCAATACAAAAACAAAGCATGCGTGACTGTCGGGCTGTCCAACGTTAAGTAAGGTGCATCTTCAATTTGGATTAGAAGGTTGGACCGGGTACTGCTCCGGTCCTCTGGCTGATGACGCGATGGCAGTCAGAAGCAGGTGACCACACACCTAGCTCGACACACAGTGAACACATGACACAAAGTTTTACCGAGTCATGCCAGCACCAGCCGTAACTTTTATGTTCTTCATTATTTGACCTTGGACATAAACAAGTCCCTGATACTCAAAGTTATTGAAACTTTTCATATTATAAATACTATTTACTAGAATAACTAGATCACACCCATGATACATTTAAGGGCTTTCAGCTACTGATCACACTGTGGTGCCAGATTGTGCTTTTGTGCACTTTTAAACAAGAACTTAGGGATTCCTGTTAACAGAAATCATTTGTAATGTTACATATTATATACAGTATTAGTAGCCTGACAAATTCAGTTGGTGAAATCACAGCGTGTCGCTCTGTGTTGATGGGAACAGATTGCGTCTCAGAGCTGGAGAGCAGCGGAGCAACTAACTGTGTCTCTAAAAGCTTTCCATCATCTCTGTCAAAGCAGCTAATTAACAAGACAACAAATAGTGTGTGCAGTAAAGAGGAGGAGAGAGTGTGTTACGCAATCCAGCTGATGTGAGAGTATGGATCCAAGGATTGATTTGACTGCAACAGTCATTAATTAAACATGTGATTGGCAGACATGAGTGTTGAGTATGGATTATTATTCATGGGGGATGTATGCAAATAACACTGTGCATGTAAAATATTTACAATATATCCATAGCAGCAGTGTCAAACATACAGGATGCCAGAGGGGCCAATCTGGCCCACTGTGTGAAAATTGCAGAGAAGTAATTCATTGTAATTTTTACATCTGTTCCCCTGAAGATCCACTGTGATCTGTATATTTCAATGCAGATCTCCATGTTTGGCTGTTCATTATTGGTTTTAGAATTTATTCCAAACATTTCCATAATGTTCTCATACTTCTCTACACTAAATCAATGGACGCATTTGGAAGTTTTGTTATTTATAAGTTACTGGGTAATGGCTTTACGGATCCGGCCTTCCTGAGATCAAATTGAGCTGCATGAGGCCAGTACACTAAGATAAGTTTGACACCCCTGATCTGGTGACTATAACTAGTATGTTCACTGCTGGCTAGTGTATCAGCAGTTAGCTGACCAGCTACAACAGTTTCTCAATCAGCCTTGTGCGGATTGACATCACAGTGCCTCTTCAAGGTGCAACCACCGCTTTAAATGAGCAAAATCATGATTTTAACATGACGCAGAGACAATGGTGGAAATATAGAGAAACACATAAGAGAAGGGATCAATCAAAAAAGGAGAACACAAAGGAAGAGTCAGAAGAGACAGAAAGCAAAATATAGAGGTGCAAGCGGAGATTATGAATAAATGAACACACTACATCACTGGATCCTCAAGCTGGACCGAGTCTGCTGAATCTCAAGAAGTAGCTATTAGCTTTGGGGCTCTCTTCACTGTTGGTGACTAAAAAGCACAATTACTTCTTTAGCCATGGTATAAAACTTGCTGGTTAAAATCTCACTGAGAGACTGTGAAATCCCCAGAAACATTCATAATGCAATAACTTTGTGTTGTGTATAAGTAGGCTTAGTTTGTGTAGTGGATAGAACAAAAGAGTTTTAACCGGCACAATCCATTTCCCATAATTGCCTGTTCTTATCAGGGTCATAGGGCGGCTGCAATTGATCTCAGCTGATGATGTGTGAGAGGCGGGGTACATCCTGTCCTCCAAGTCACCAGTTCATCGCGGGGCTGACATGGAGAGACAAACAACCATTCACGCTCAGATTCACACCTGCGGGCAATTTAGAGTCACCGCTTAACCTGCATGTCTCTGGACTGTGAGTTGAAAATGTATCTGGAGAGAACCCACGCAGACACAGGGAGTTTCGAGTTTGCACGCTCCAGAAAGACTGTAGCCAGTTGGTGTTGCTGCTAACCACTGCACCACCTTTCCACCCGACTAACTACAGAGTGACTAAAAATCAAAACCCAAACCTAAATGATCGGGATGGAAGAGAAAGAATAAGCTAAGAATTCTAGAGCTAGAGGGGAACGCTAACAGGAAAGAGCATACAGTATGTGACATAAACATGGTGCCTGTGTTCTGTTGTCTGTGGTCGTGTATCTGAACTTTTTACTGCAACATGGACTGGAAGGATGAGTGCTGCAGAAACAGTCAGATTTAATGTCACTTGGAAACACAGATTTCAGTTATACAGAGTCTTACACTCACACACACTTTGTGAGAGCTCCAAGGCAACCAGTCTCATGCTGACTGAATGTATTTATTTTTTTGGGATATAATTCAATCTGGTCAATATTTACTTCAGATGAATCATGAATCAGCCACGGAAGCAGAGAGTGATTTGATGGTTTGCCTCATGAAATCAGATTATTGGAAACTAATCAACCTTAAAACAGGATGATAATATTTGATTACACGTTGTTGTTGAAAGCTCTATTTTGATTGGTCAATCACTGCTATGAATTACAGATTGTTGCTATGGACACAGTTCTGATCATACTCTAGAGGACCACAGGATGCTCTGAATTCTCAAATCAATAAGAGGAATATTGATTTATCTGGCAAGTAGTGGAATAACATACAGTGAGTGGGTCACTGTTGGAAAATAAACCTTGTATCACCCTGTCGGCATTTATTTCCCAATGATCACTTACATAAATTTGCTCTGGTCTTGGTGTTAAAGCATTAAGCTCTGCCATTGCTGTACTGTATCTAAATTGTCATATTTTTGTCACAGATGTACCTTTCCTTTCATCCAATCCAATCACTTCCTTTCCTCTTGTCACCCACAAACCACCACGGCAAAGCCCTGTCCCAGCAGTCCTCTTTGTTTTAAATAAAAATGGCGGAAAGGAGACAGAAAACTCAACTAAATTATTTGTGCTGTTTTATTTTGTGCTGTTGATTTACCATACTGCAAAACACAAATCCTTTGCACTTCAAATTGTGTATTATTTGTTTGTGATGTATCTATATGCTATGTTTTTATGCTCTTTGTCCTAAACCCTGTGTACAGTATACTAAAATAATTGACTGAAGAACCCGACCCAAACATTATTAGGCGCAGACCTAACTGACACCCTGATTTACGGTGACAGTGTGATGGAGAGCGTGCTTTAACAAGAACAAATGTTAATATCGCCATTCAGTCCAGATAAATCACTGCCATGATAATGGCAATGAAGCAAAGTGCACCAAGGACACAAAACATGGCAATCAGCGGCTGATTAATGGCAGCGCTGCTTTTCATATCGCAACTGGCAAATGTAAAATCCAGAGAGCTGTAACGCCTGGAGAAGTTGCAAGAGTTTGCGAGCTAAAACTTTATGATTTGATTTAACCCAGGCTGTCTGTGTTTTGTGTTTATAATATTTTGTTTATCTTTAAAGTCAAATAACTTTAAATTTGAAAAGTGAGCATATCCATCAAATCACAAGTGGACGGCACAGTTTTCTAATATCTGGCATTTCTGAACAGAAGGACAGTATTGTACACAGTGCACAGGAAAAATTCAATACGCCACATTATGAAAACACCTGTCATCTCATCAGACATGTCTAATGTTCCTTTGGCAAACTAGGAAGTCATCAACACCTTATTACTCATAATCTGTTGGTTGCACAAGACAGACGGAAGACAGAGATGCAGGTTATTGCTGTTATTATTGCATTCGCGGTGCAGACAAAGTTTTTCTTTTCGTCAAAGTGTCAATTATTGAACCATTAACAGAGCAAAGAGACCGCTAGCTGTTGTGATAGTTTCCACTTCTGATGCACTGATGGCATATCACTGACTTTAAATTGCATATACATGTCAATTTATGTCTTTGGTATAATTTTTTTCACTTAATCTCTCTACAAATGGATGGATGTACCACATAATGTATGGAGCCCTGAAACGGAGGAAATGTAGTAAAAGGGCAAATGACCACAGACAGTTTAAATATGGATGTTGACGTCACCTTCAGGTTTCAGAAGAGCTGTGGTGAAGCTCAGAATGTGGCTCTGCCGCCTCCCGACTAATCTAAAAAATTGGCGAATACGTGGAGCGTGGGTGGAACTGACATGGGCTGAATGAAGCCCCGGTTTCTCAAACAAGCCACCTGTAACAGCACCAACCCGTCAATCAAAGCGGTCGCTGTTCGTTTGCATACATTTGAACATGACTGTAAAAATGTCTGTGACTGTTGTGAATTTTAAAATGGGGGCTTATGGCGATTGACTCATTCTGTATCCAGCCTCAAGTGGCTGTTTGAGGAACTGCGGTTTTGGGGAATTTGCATTAGTGTCACTTCAGAGGCACGGAGGTTGAAATAACTGACTATAGCCATAAATAAATGTTAAATAACTAACTAAAACTAGATTTTACTCATTAACTGCACCAGTTCAGGTAATGCTGCTCAAAATATGTTGCATATTGTTGTAATTTCAGTAAATTAACTTTTACATTAGCAGGAATTTTAGTTGCCAAGCCAATAAGATGTAACCTTTGACTACACAACTTTGTGAGTTTAGATCATAATTGGACATAACCTGTGTAATAATGGTCCAAACTTCTGTATAATTATGTATAAAAAATAATGTCCTCTCGATCAGCCTCTGGCCTTCATGGTCAATAAGCATGCAGAATGAGAGCTTAATGATTGCCATGTTTAATGATTTAATGTTGCAGGCGTGCAGTCATCAGCCATGTGCTCGGATGTGCTTCAGATGTGGAAAATTAATGCAGAGATTAATATCAAATGATTTATATGTTTTAACATATGTCCAACTGTCAATTACTTTAATGTCAATACTGCATAAATAACAGGCCTCACAGTGCAACATTCAGCGATAGAATTATAATGAAAATAAACAATACAGGGATTATATTATTAGTCTTCTGACGTCTCCACATGTCACACATTCTAAAAAAAGAAAAAAGAAAAAGAGCAGGTGAAAGCTGAAACTAATCAAAACCTGAGCAAGCTTGGGTAACCATGGTAACACACGTGTATGTGTCTTAGTGCACATGATATGACCGGGCCCGCTGCTGTGCACACCCGCATGCTGCCTGACTTCATCTCGACTTTATCTGAGCGGCACAAACATGCTTAGGTTCTCCCTGGAACCTCCCTGGTTCTCCCTGGATTTCACAGTGGCCTGTGGTCTCAGCACGATATTACTTCATAATAATGAATATAATAACAAAACATGTGCAGTCTGGAAAGGTGAAGAGTCAGAGGTTTTGTTTCAAACTAACTGTTTTGTCTCTCAAACTTTTGTCATTTTGTCACGAGGAATAAAAAAAGGTTGAATATATTTCCTCACAGTTTTCATTAACATCTGAGTTTCTCAGAATTAATTAAGAGTTGTGTGGTAAAGTGTGATTAAGCTTCCATGTTACAGACCTCACTGTTTAAAATATTAATAGTTATAAAATCATCATATTTTCCTCGTCACCCGGCATTAAAAATTTAAACATGTAGAGAAGTGATGAGTAAGTGCTAATCTTACTCTTTTTAATAAACTGCACCTGTTGTTCGTATCGTATTGGTGAATATAACTTTGACACATTGTGTCGTTCCAGGCCTTCCTCATTGTCGCAGCGTGAGAGTGTGTGCACGTCACAAAGCGCGATCTGATCAGCGGGTTTCAAAACTGCATATCTGTGTTATCTGTGACTGATGTGATGTATGTGCGTGGGAGTGTGTGCATGTTGGTGTGTGTCGGATGTGAACAGCAGGTTTAAGCATGGGCTCAGACATCTTTGGAGAGATCTCATGATTAAAAAGAGAAAAGCTGCTTTAAGAGGGCAAAGCTGCGACTTCTGTGTGTGTATGTGTGTGTGTGCGTGCGTGTCTGTGTGTTTGCCGTGTTAACCGTTAACCTCAGACTTCAATGATTGTCTGTTTTGTGTCAGGATCCCATTAGAGGTCATCCCTTCAGAGGATGGTAGCTGACACCATTTAGATTGTGCTTTTAACCTTTGTGTACGGTCTCATACACACACACACACTTTCTTTGTCTCACTCTCTCGTTCTAAACTAATTTCATTCAAAGCCGCGTGCAGAACCCTGCAGGGCACTTCATCTCATCGTGAGACAATCATCAGTGTCAAGACATAAACTGAAAATAAATTTCCCGCTCGTAACAGCAGATTTGTTCACATAATTAATTTTTATTTCTTAACACAGGTGCTTGCTTGAGCCAGGTGTTAGCTGGACTCACAATAGAGTGTTCTCCAGTAGAGGCTGGGGACTTTCTCCGAGCTGTCCTTGCTAAAACTGAATGGCAGCGTTGTAGTTAGTTGTCATAACCAAGACCAGAGCGCGAGGAGAGCGATACGAGATTAAACGTTGAGGCTCAGGTTGAGATCAGACATTCCTACTACTACTTAAGTAGCTTATATGTGGCTAACATTCGCCAGATCTCTTGCTGCAAATAAACTCTTTGGATATAAACCTGCTGCCAGACTGACACACACACACACACACACGGGGGGTTAGGTGAATCTATTATATGATCGTCATGATTAAGTCACCTGACTAAACAAGACAACCTGCCTGTTTCAGATAATTCGTTACTTACAGTTCTTGATTCCAGTAAAATATCCAGTGTGTTACTTCTGTTTCATTTGACTCCACACACACACACACACACACACACACACACACAGTGGTGCTCATATGACATAAGTTAACGTGGCATGACGTTTAATTATGTCACGCTCGATGACATTAATAGCTGTAATGTAGCTTGATGAAACATAACCTCATCGAATGTTACATGATGGAAGTAACATAACATCTGTACATACGACCTATAAAATGATTCAAACAGCCGCAGGGGTGATGTGTGTTATATTTAACCTCTGCTTTCTGTATCTAAGCGAGCGAGTTCATCCAGGGTTTCTGTTATTACTTCAACAGCTGCTTTTTTTGACCCACTGTGGACAGGATGAGCAGCTCGACTCAGAACACATATAAACTCGAGGTTCATATCGGCTGTTCGTAACCATTTTGGCTTGTGACCTTTGAGGATGAGGCCACAAGATCTGGAAGCATCCAGAAGAACAGAGCGGAGATGAGAGAGGAGGCCCTTTTCTTTAGCTTTTCTGCCACCTACAGATCCCTCACCACCAATCCACGGAGGCTGCCAAACTATAATCGCGAGCACTCTGCATTTACAACCGCGTTATGAGACAATATGAAATGTTGGCAACTTAAAAACTTGGCAACAAACTCTGAAACCTCTCTGAGCTCTGAGGGGGGAAAAATATAATTTACTTGCAGTCGGGAGCTAGTTACATTCATCACCAAGCAAACTCCAACCCGTCTATTTAAAAGTCGATGTTTAGACAACAAAGTAAGCCAGCCATCTTACATAAAGCGACTCATCGGTACAAAAACGCTCACATTTTAGTTCGTCAGACTATTAAGTCTAGGAGGAACAGTTCTTTCAATCACCTTTATTGTACAGTGACAACCAGAAAGACCTTTAATCATCTTTAATGTGAACAGTGACAGCCTGAAGTATGCTTAATCATCTTAAGTCTAAAATCTAGACTGCATAAGAGTTCAGAGAGTTCTTCTATCTCCTTCTGCCTCAAGTCTAGACAGAGGCCTTGTCAAGGATCCTCCATCACCTACAAAAGGCTAATGTAGACCTCAGAGGATGTGTTCTGTGACATTTTACAGCTCAGACACAGCGTCTGCTGATGCTGCGGCAAACAGCAGCACGCGGTGGAGAATTCTTTACGGGTGGAGGAATTTTGTTGTTCACTCTGTTGAAAAGGAGAAAAGAGGAAGAGCAAAGAGCAGTTCAGCATTTTAGTCCGTTCACCTCTGCTTACTGTCTTCTCAACTCGGTTCATCACATTCATTAGAACAATACTGTGTGTATTTACGTCCCATGACATCCGGGACCGACTTTTTCTACTTCCCTAATGACAGTTCACAAGCAAGTCTTACTAAGGCATGCAGCGTCTGCAGTGTACTTTCATCTATTGACCAAAATGATCATGTTCAAACAACAAGTTTCTCCTGTTGCCTCAATCAACATCAGATGACATAACATTATGCACCAATCTGCTATAATATTGCACCAATACGTACATTTATTACTGAGCTTCGACTTGTGAGCGCTCAGTACTTCGTGCTGAGTTTGGCTTTGCAACTTGCACTTTGTGTTTCTTGTGTTATTTCAGATTGTCCCTGTGGAAATAACACCACCGTGGAGAACAAGCACCCCAGGGAACGGGACAGCAGTCTAACACTTTGTAGACTTTACACCATGTAGTGTGAACGGTGCCACTTTGTCCCCTCACTGCTGCCATGGTGTGAGCTTGTCAAAGGGGCCCCGGCGGTGCTGTCTTGTGCATCCATCTTCGTTACAACTGCTGTCACACAAACACACACACTCATTCGTCACCATCTCTCATGTAGTACATAAAGTAATAAATGTAGCATAATTAAGTGTCCAGTATTAAAAAATATAGATGTGTCTTTACATCATATAATCACAATCATATACCTTGACATTGATATGAGATTTAAAGTTTTCTCAGAGGAAAAACACATTACTTATTTCATTTGAAGATCATCCACAACTGTTTTTAACTCTGTGGACAAGCCACTTTCAAGTCAAACATCTTTTTTTCTTAAAGTGAGTCGCTCAACATACCAGCTGTTTTCCCAACATTTTTCTGTCTCTTGCTGTTAAGCTTCAGTTCACGCTGGCTTACCATCTGCATGGCACGTACATCTACACGGCATACTGAAACCCTCAATGTTTCAAACATGTCCACCGTGCCCGTGAATGTCCGCAAGGAAAACATACAGGAAGTAGCACGGAGAAAGATTCCTGGAAATCTTGCCCTATGGAACTCATTGGACTAAATCTAATCCTTGTTGTGCTCAGCCAGCCTGTATTTGCTGGCTTGTATTGCTCGTTGGATTTACTAGCTTTGAGCCTGAACAAGGTCTTTTTCAAGACCAAAATGTTGTTACTTCACAGATGGTTTTGTTTGTCGAAGCATGGATCGTCGAAGACGAGACGAGGAGTAGATGGTGGTGTCATACGTACCACCATAACAAGGACAGCCAGAAGCAGCACAGGCTACCGAGGGCCAAGCTTTCAGACACAATTTTTGGACAACCGATGTGGAAAATTTGCCCTATGACAATATCTTTACTTCATGCCTGTTCATTGTTTCGTTAATCTGACAGGACTGCATTGGTTCCATTTGTTTATTCACACTGTGAAATCAATATGATAACTAGTCCTGCCACTTGAAAATCACTCGACATGGGAATAAATTATGAGCATTTTGTCACCACTTACATTAATCAGAGTTTCTGGATTATGCTGTAATTCATCATGGATTAATTAGACTTAGTCAGATCGATGTGAGCATGCCTTGAACCACCATAGATTTGCATGAGATGAAACTGAATTACAGCACAATTACCGCAACGTTGATGAATATAAGTAGCAACTAAAGGTCAAGCAATTCTGTGTGGACGCTGACTTTCAAGAAAGTGCAGATGAATATGATTGGGGTTATCGTAATAAGAGGAATCTGGGAAATGGTCTAAAAGTCAGATAAAGACTGGGATCTTGAACTCCTCTTAAAAGTTAGAGGTAGACGGTTTGAGTGAGCACTCCACAGGTTCTCCCAATGCAATTTTTTCAGGTTACACCACTACATTTTGATGCACCTTTAAAGAAGCTCTTTCACCTATATTTTCATATGTGGATCATCTTTTAAGTGTATAGTTGTTTCTATACAACTATGTAACTTCATAGAAAGGATACAGTTTGTTCCAAGACTACATCAGCAGGTCTACAGCGACGTCCACAAGGTCAAAGACGGGCACGGTGGAGACTGCGATACCCACGATAAGGACGACACAGAGGACGATGGTCACAGTAAGCACACGCACATAAGTATATGAGTATATACCTGGGTCGTGTCATACTGCTCCTCAAGCTCACAATTTTTCTGAGCCAAGATCAGGGAGTTCTACCAAAGACACAAAACACTCAGATTGAGTTTGTCATCAATTCACCAACAACTCTGTTACTGAAAGTGGAGCTAAGAGACACTTTGAAGATTTCATGCAGTTGTTTACACCTCCTTTATTTGCTCATCTTTAGTACGTAGGTCATCCTGAATTTTCTCCAGTGTGTGCTAGAAAAGAGACAAGTCAGACAGGTGAGCGGTTTGAAAAAGGATGCTGTATATCAACACATTAGTAAAGAACAAGTTTTACCTTCAGTTCCCGCTCGACTCTCCTCAGGTTTCTTATGTGTCCCTGATTTCTGTTGAGTCTGTCCAGCTGAAACAGAAGCAGCCCAGAGTGCGAATAAGAGACTGAGAGGACGGTGCTCGGAAATGAACAGCAGGTAAATGCTTTTCTGTCTGTTGTCAGTGACTCCTGCATATATCAGTATTATTGCTTTCAAAGATCAAAGTATGGCTTTGAAATGACGAATAACACATACACAAGAGGACAGAGGAGATAATAATATATATATGCAGCAGAGTCGGAGGTCATACCTCGGCAGTCAAACGCTCATTTTCCTCCCTGAGCATCTTATTCTCTGTTTCCTGCACAAAACAAGACAAGAAATTGAATCAGGGCGAGAAAGTTTAGATGGAGGATACCAATATTTATTTCCCAGGATGAATCTGTCAGGATGTCAGGACACCACCTTCCAACCATCATGTCCAAGTCCCAAAGGAGTCCCGATGGTGTTTAGATGAGGACAAGTACACGACACTATGAATGGTTTAAACTACAGCTACAATACAGAGTTTGAAAAGCCCCGTATCTGGATCGGGGACTCCGATGGAAGATGACCCATTCTATAATGTTTTACATCCCCACCTTTAACTGCCCTGGTTCATCCAATCATATAAATATCCCAATAAAATGAACAAAAGAAGAAATGTAAGCGTGTCACTCACGATTTGTCTCATGTAAACAGAACAGCGTTTCTCCCGGTGATTTCGTACCACCTGCGTCAACCTGCATAAGTAAAAAACAGCAATAAACATCTTAGCCTGTTGATATAAGATTCACCAACAACCTTAAATAGTGTAAAAGTAGTGAATGCTTCGTACTCGTTCACTCTGCTGGTCAGGTACTTATTCTCTGCTTCTAACTCCCTTAGCCGATGGTCAAGTTCTTCTCCATCCTCCAACATGTAATCATGGAGTTTCTTCTTTGTTCTGTATCTCTCTTTAGCCTGGCAGAGTCTTCTATGGAGCTCTTGTCTGTCACCACAGACACAGCACAATATGAGTATTATAGTGACAAAATCACATATTGCCAAATCTTAAGATGTATCCATATTTTGGACTCACTTTGCATCGTGCTCACTGGCTTTGGATTCCTCCTCAGGTACGTTAACTGTTTCTTCGCGTCCTGCAGCCATCTCGTCCTGCTCGTCTTACGTCCTCTGAAAGGTTTTGAGACACAATTCCTAGTCGGTGTGTACCTGATGTCGGGCTTAGCACGTGAAATGCCCTTCTCTCTAAGAAGTGAGTATTCCAACTGATGATGACGACAACATTCTAGCATCCTAGCATTCCAGATTCTGCAATGGAACACACACACACACACACACACACACTGTGCAAGAGGAGATCTTAGGAGACAGAAATATAATAAGTCCTTGAATTTGGAAGTTGACACCAGTGTTTCATTTTTTTTTTATTAACACAAGTGTTAGTCTACAGTGGGTTTTGTATCTGCAGGGTGATGTGAAACCATGCACCGCTCTATCAATGCCGATGCCTCAACTGAGAGTATTTGTCATGCAGAGCACCAATCCTATTCTTTTTCTGGCATTATAAATCTGTTCCCCGCTATGACAAACTCATGGGAAACACTTTCTGTGAGGTAATGTGAGGCAGAGAATTGCTGCATCACTAAAGCCTAAGTCAGCAACCTGAATTGAATAAAAAAAATGAATAGCAGACACAGTGTGTATGTACATTGGTTTCACCATCATGAGAGATGTCTCAGTTCCCTTATTTCTGTTCAGGCATAGAGAAAGAGGCATGGCAAGAGAACCAAATGTGGACATGGGACAGGCATGCAAGGTGAAAACTGGTCTTTTATTCAGTATTCTGGCAGGAATAGAGAGGATGTGGCTAAAAGAGATTCAAGAGGAGGCTTGGAAAGAGAAATGCCAGACATGAGAGCTGGCTGACAGGTTTGGTGGA
The DNA here is from genome assembly GCA_023373845.1 of Nibea coibor. Lineage (NCBI taxonomy): Eukaryota > Metazoa > Chordata > Actinopteri > Sciaenidae > Nibea > Nibea coibor. The sequence continues at coordinate 4,141,217 of CM041739.1, read as the reverse complement.
TGGTGGGATGGACAGGCAGGCAGGGAGAATCCTGACACAGACAAACCAGGTGTAAGTCTCAGACAGACAGGTGGACAAACTAACTCATTGCAAAACAACACTGGCTTCACAGAAGCGAGCGGCATCGACTAACCGCGAGCAGAACTGTGATCCAGCGAGGACTGGCAGTTTGTCCAGCGATCTTGTAGGCAGGGATGATTGTTTGATGGCAGACAGGTGCGCATATCGTTGATGAGAGACAGGTGCGAGACGGACAGGGGAACACAGGAGACATGAGGGAGGAGGGAAACAAGCAAAGAACACTGAGGCATGGCCGTAACTATAGCAACAGCATTCGTCAACACAATTTGTCAGCAATTTATTTGTTATTTTTCTGTTGGATAATATTACTAACTATCATACAGAAACCAAGGACCAATCCAGCACCTCCTAAAACCGTACCTTCAGCCTGCCACTGTGTAATGTCATAACCATCTGCTGTTCACTAAGTGAATGTCTGTGTGTGTGTGTTTGCATCCATGAAAGCTTTCATGCTTGCCTGCCTCCCTGTTTCTTCTGCAGTCACAGGCTGTCTTTGACCCAGCTGTAAGCGTTGACCCCTGCCCTCCATCACTGACCCGTTTAATATCTGAGCTGCAGCCTGGGTCGGAGGAGGCCTCTCTGGATTGGGGGGGGGTCCATAGATTTGACCTTGCATATGGAGAGAGATACTCGTTCTGCACTAGTTCTGCAGAGGGAAGACATAAATCGAACAGAAGAACGGTACCAAATGGGTGTGAAGGACAAACACAATTAACTGCAACGCACAGACTTGTTACATGAGGTACAAAGAGGTAAGTCAGCCAAAAGTTGTAGTTTATTTTTCCCTCCATCCTTATATTGGTCAGACGACACTAAAAAACACAACCTGTCAGCTCACTCACTTTATCCAGTTCTTCTAATGCTAAGTCAAAGTTTAATTAGTGTGTCATGTTGTGTTATTTATTCTGCTGCGTATCCCCCCACTTCCAGTTATGCCTCTTGGTTCATATGCATAATGTTTTTCACACTCTGCTTATTAGAAAATCAACCAGCTTGGTCTTCCCAGGAGGAACATAACTTGCTGGGTCTTTATTAACCCCTGTCCTTTCACTCGATGCACTGTGTATAGTATTCCAATGAAGGTTTTCTGTGAGGTAATTTAATTAAACACAAATTCAATTGAGAAAATGTACAATGTAAGCACAAATCAATGGAGACGATGAAGGTCTGAAAAGCAGATTTCGCCAAAGGGACACTACAACTTAAACTTAAAGCAGCTTTAATTACATTTTGGCCACTAGGGGGCAGAAAACCTGGCAACAAACACAGCATATTATTACTACTTTTTTTTTTGGAGCAACATTACCATTCATTTACAGACATATTTCCCTCCTCCAGCTAAATGTAAGTACAATATTCATTGTAGTTCTAATGAATAATTTTCACTGTGGTTCTTTTCAGTCTCCACCAACTCCTGAGGGAAATATCCTTCTCTTTAGCTGCTGAATGCTCAACTATGTTCATCTACTAGTTGCTAAATTTGTCTGTCATCAGACCAAAACTCTGTACATACTGAATTGTAGAAATAATATGGTGGAGCCCCTCTTTCTGGTTCCTGGAGTCCAGGGCTCAAACTAAGGGGATCAGCGAGGTCTTGACTGCAGTCACCTTAGGTCTACCACTTCCCCTCATGTGAAGCACCTGGGCACAACACATTCCCCTCAGGACCTTATGGAGGGGAAGGAGGGGCAGAAATACAAGACAGCAGTGTGAGCTGGAGGGGTGCAGAATAAGAGAGGGAAAGCGGATGAGAGGGTTAGGAAGGGATTAATAGGAATGTTGGAAGTTGCACTGCTGAGGAGTGGTCCTGCCATATAATTGGGTTTTACAGTAATTGCACTGAAATTCTTCCACTGCATTCACCCAGTGACTGTTTACATTTCTCTCTGAGGAATACGAGGGTTTTTGTAAATGATGAATATAGAAAGAAATTGTATGACCGCTGTGTCCTAATGGGGGCGAGCGATAAGCTTTGAAAGACATTCTCATTCTAGAAATTAGCTCCCAATGGGCTAATTTATTCAGACGTTACAATGAAATACTGAAGACTTTCATACATCATTTTCTTCAAACCTTTTTTTATTTGCAAAGCAGTTTTTCTAGTAATCCTCTTGGCCTCTGCAGCAGATTACCTTTTACTGTTCTATCATCCTGTGTGGCTAATATTTATTCATTACAGTGCTGCTTTCATTAACATAAGTGCACAGTTGGTGGTGATCTGTCTTTTCCATACCATTTGTGGTTACGATAAATGTTGTATTTTGCATGAATTGTTGTATTATTATCCTTTGTATTCCTTCGTGTTTTATAGTTGTTCATCATTCTGCATCCCTCTGTCCCTTCACCTACCAAACAATTATGTTTGCCTCCTGTGACATCAGGCAGACAGATGTAGAGAAACAAGCCTTGCTCTACGCAGCCAACACCTCTGCTGATCTGCGTAGGTCGCCTCAACTCTGGCCGGTGGCGAAACACCTCCCCTGCATATGTCAATCTCCTGTATGGTGCTGGACGGTATATGAGTTGTTTATAAGAACTTTTCTGTTCCCTGTGAAGGATGGAAACAAGAGCAGTGAGACTTAATAAAGACTTCTAAAGTAGTTTTCAGGTGATATGCATATTACATTACATTTCTATAAATAGAGCCCCCTAACTCTGACATACTGGACCTTTAAGACTTAAGACCCAGCAGGAAGTCATACAGAGAGCCGGCTGAAACCTTCAGTTAACTGGTGACTGAAACAGAGAAAAAAGTGAGGATCCTTAAGGTGAAATCAGACATTTCAGCTCAAATTTCATAGCTCAGTATAATGGGAAACATTGAGGATTTGCCAATGAGCCTTACAGTCACATCTCATAACCCATAATGATCATAATGATGATAATAATAACATCAATAAAGTCAGTGGAGCAGAATGTTGGTTATGTGCCTCTGGGTTTTCACCGAACATCTCCCAGCTATAGATGTAGTACTGTATATATGCAGTGAAAGCAGGGATACAGCAGAGTGATCAGAGAGATTCTGAAGAGTTTGTGTTTACAGTTTGCTGACGTCTTGTCAGTTTTGTAGCCAGTATACACAAACTTAGACAAGAGAAGACGAGGGGGGAAATTATTTATTGAAACCCACATAGATCATTTGAATAATCTATTGAGACCCACACTGGTGGCATCTGACATGCATCAAAACAACTACGCCTTGTTTCCTATGAAAGCCCACATACCGTCAGTGCCTTGATACTCTGCTGTTCTGTTTGTTTGCACGAAGCGTGTCAAGTCTCAGAAAAATCAAACAAACCATGAGAATAGTACCATTGACACCGACACAGCAGTGACACAACCAGTGCTGCCTTTGTGTGGAAAAATGTGGCTGGGGTCAAAGATCTTTTACTGTGTCGAGGCTTCTGGCTTCGCTTTGACATTTAACCACTGCGTTTCATAAGTATATATGCACTGTACCTCTGGATGGACATACCACATAACATTGAGCTAATATTAGACTGATCTCTTGAAGCGTTCAGTCTCATTTTTGGGCTCATGTTGGAAATATCTGACTCTTTAGTTGCTAGATGCTTCACCAGGCTCGAGGTTATAGTTTAGTCATGGAGTCATAAAACCAAAACAATGATGCTAAAGTGCTTTGTATAACTGCGGGCTGCAGATCATTTTCTGTGGGTTCTTCAGTATCATTGACATATTTGACATTGCGTTTCTCGTTTGCCAGTATACAAATACTGACTAGTGCAACTTTAAATCTTACACGTATTTTGTAACATGGATTAAAATGCCTGATGTGGCTGTGCTTTGTCTGCATTTTGCTGAATTTTCAGCGGTCACCTGCCAATCAAACAAGCCCTGCAGTAAACAGTGCTGTTTTTTCCCTCTTCTGATACATGGTAGCTATCAGCTCTAACGCCGACTACATCTGTCTACCTTTATTTATCGCAAACAAATTCACTCATGTTTGATGTGTCAGAGGATTATTCAACCTACCACACGGCGACTATTTAAGACAGCGTATGTGCGAGATGTGTGGTGGTACGCTCGGTGTGTCACAGATGCGTGCGGTTTGAATAATAGCCTGAGTGACTGACAGCTGAATAGAAAGACTTGATGCAGATGAGGTGGCCAATTTCCCAAAACAGCAGCTGCCAGAGGGAGGTGAACAAGTGACAAAAACATTTGCGTGCATCATATCATGACATCGACTACTCACACTCAAAGAGCAGACTTTGTTTTCCTTCAAAGTAATTACTTGTCTTTTAAAGTATGAATTTCCCTTTTCTCTCTGCTCTGTCGATTTGTCTGCTTCAGACCGCCTCGTGAGGGTGTGTGTGTGTTTCTGTATGTGTGTGTGTCCTGCTGTGACTGGAAACTGGGATCCATCGAGGGGAAGTCCATTCAAATATTTCCTGCTGAGATATAAATGAGCATCTTTATGTGGACACACACACACACACAGTAGAAACTCATGTGCCTCTTGACGTGTGTGTGAGTCGCTCAGTGCTTTAAAACTGAACAGCACTTCTTGAGTGGAAAAATGTGCTCGATCTCCCAAATGAGTCTTGGCTGGTAATTAAAAGCGAGAAGGCAGAAGGCAATAAAAGCAAAGTGAAGTTGATGATACATCTGTTCCTTCTATGTTTCCATCTTACATGCTGGATCTTTTTGTTTGTTTATTCATTAATTGATTTATTTTAATGTTTATTCATTTCTTCAAATATGAATTCGACAAAGTGTACAACAGTTCTTTAAAACTATCTCAACTGATCATGGCAGATAGCCACCCACCATGAGTCGGGTTCTGTTCGAGGTTTCTGCCTAAAAAACTGTTTTTCCTTGCCACTGTCACCAAGCGTGTGCCCGTGATGGGAATTGTTGAGTTGATTTGAAGAGCTAACCAGGGTGACGGACACACTGCGCTTCCTGTGTGTGTGCTTCACAATAAAAGTCAACCTGTGCTTTACCAGTTGAACACAGTGAGGCTGATATCAGTGACGTACAACTGCACTGGATCGCTGTGAATCGTTCGCTGAATCTCATTGAGCTGTGTGATCAGGAAAAACACTGGCCATCATATTATTGTAACTGTCACTCTGGTAATCGCAATTTAGCCTTTACTCAATGCATAATTGATGTTAAATGCCACGCTATACAATAGCACTTTACTGGGTTTACTTAAGTGTTCATATTTTATTTAAACACACTTTCACAATAGAGTGCAACATACCAATTGTGTTTTTTTGCAGATGCACGTGTCCAATAATTTGCAGCAAATAGGTGAGTAACAAGGAGTGACAAAGTGGATGACATACAGCAGTAAACAGTGAGAATATAATAATAATAGTTTTAAAAATCATAAATCATAAAGAAAAACATCTGCTCCTCTACTGTCATTTAATTCTTTAGTTCAATAAATTCAAATTTTCATTGGAAATAATTTATAGTTAATTTAGTGGGTAATAACAGAGCGTTCATTTCACTTTCTTTGAGGATCAGATGCCTAATTCGTTCATTTCAGTTATAGATGTGTTCTTTTTTTGTCTAATGAAGAAAAGCGTTGAATGAAGCAGATCTGATGCAAATGGACAGATTATATATATATATATATATATATATATATATATATATATATATATATATATATATATATATATATATATATTACACACATTTTTATCAGTGTAAATTTCCATCTTGTGTCTGCTGCCTGACTGTTCCCTTCTCCCAGTGCACTGCTCCCTCCTGCTCTGCTCTTATCCCCTGTGTCTCCTGCAGAATGGCAAATGAAGGATTTGGTGGAGGATTTCTTCCTCCCTACCCTCAACAAAGTAATGACAGACAAAAAGCGAGTGGCCTAGTAATAATTCTGTCATACGGGCCACGGCTGACTCATCTAGTCGTGTCTCTGGCTGATAAGGTTTCTGTCTCTGTTGTCTGTCGAAGTTTCCAAGGTCATGGATACGGATTTCGTTGTAGTGCCTAAGAGGCAAATTGTAAACAAAAGTCACAATATGTTATTTGCTTCTTCTCGGCTGTTCGGGAGATTTCATCATCTCTGTCACCATAACTTTTTTCTTTTTGTCTCTTTACGCCACATCCCCCCTCTTCTTCTCTAACTTCAAACCTCAAATTATCTTTTTTACTATCTACTTCCACATCCTTTTTCACTCGATTCCAATGTGTTTTTTTTTTATTTTTTTTTTTATGCATGTGTGATTTTGTGTCACACAAGAGAATCTAAAAAAAAAATTAAAAAAGTGTATTTCGTGGGAGTTATGTCTCTGTGGAAACTCGCAGCAAATAAGGGGATATAGGAGCAAAGCACAATTGGCTGAGGCTTAACTTACTTTACATAATTGTTGCCTATAAATGCATTTCCAGCATCGGGGGTTTAAGCGCCTGATACGCTTAACGAGGGAGAAGGAAAGAGGGCTGTTGGAGTGTTGCAAACCATCCTGACGACGGAGATGGAGGGGAAGAGGAGGAGAGGCAGGGGTTACGTGGGGAGACAGGAACAGGGAAAAAGGGAAGCAAGAGAGTCAAGAAACTGGAAAACAGATACAGTACGATTGGTCTGTTCAGCATGTTTTGGCTGCTGCCTTCATTAAGTTATATTTGACTGAATGACCATGTGTTTGCTCTTCAACTGTAATTATTGGCTCTATATTGATAGATGTGGATTGCATTAATTAATTACTGTACAAAGACATTTTCAGTTTCTGTGTCGCATTCATCCACATGGTTTTAGATCCAGACACTGGTTTCTCCACATGCGAGGCCCTGCTCCAAGGACAATGGCACCCGTCGTTTCAGTAATAAATTATCTGGTGGTTGTGGTAATTATGACAGGACCGAAGGAGGAAGTCAGGTGACGTTAGAGGGTCAAAGTATGCTTTGGAAAGATGACATGCTCAACAAAATGTTAGACTTCAACATGGGCCATGAGATTATAACAGTTTTCATAACATGTTTTCCTTATTTTAAACCCAAACCATGAACTTTCTCCATACCAAACCAAGTGTTTTTTTGGGCCTGAACCTAACAAACCCCAGATCATAGTGTTACAAAGTGTCGCAGAATTAGCATCGACAAGAACATCCAGTATTTCCTGGTGGTTTGTGGCTCCACTTAGAGTCTTTTATCCACAGCACATAGCTTCAACGCATCATAAATCAGATTTCTTTTTGTAACAATGTTCTGAACAGTTTTGGAAAGTCCAGACAAGCGACCTTAATGTACTAATAGAGGCGTTAGTTTGTGTGAGTGGGCATCGACAAAAAGGGTATTTTTAAAGTTTGGGCATTGGAGGATGAGCTTTTCACATAGATTCAGTTCATCTGTTCTTACGACTTATGAGAACATCTATTAGAACACAACTGGACAGTGTAAGGCGTGGATAAATTAATACAATATCTTTTGGCCATACAAGGACTATTATTCTACTGAAATTGTTCTCAGGGCAAAATGCCAATACAGGGAAGTACAGCTGACAGAGCAGTTTTTACAGTTACATTTTGTATGTTGATCTTAGCTCCTTACTGGATGTTTCTGCCCTAATGACTCTGCTTTAATTACCCAGCGTCCTGATCTCTATTGTAAAAATATAACACAAGTATTTGTGTCAATTACAAGGCGGCCGAATCGGTGCCAGACTCTTGTCGATGCCTCTGCCTTCCCTCGGTGGCCGATGGAGGTTGATTAAAGTCATAGATTACTTAATGCTTCTTTAAGTAAAAATTGAATTACTGACATCAAACTGCACTCCTTTACAGTAAGGACAACAAGAAGTATTTCCACTCCCGGTGAATGCCAGCGAGGACACATTCTGACAACAGAGCTGCTTTTTTTTTTTTTTTTGCTGCCTCTGCCATCAGCAGAGCCAGAACCACTCCTGTCACCCTCCTGCTGCCTCGAGCTCCCACTGCAGCACCTCCACACACAGGAGGGAAGGTGGAGGGGACATTGATCAAGTGTCATCCATGGAACAGGGCCCAGCGGATCAAGAGCGCTGCTGGAGGAGGTTATAAAGTTGGAGCCCATCCACTTTCCTGTCTTTAAATCCTCTAGGATGTTGGAGGCCGCTGGGTGTATCCTCTCCCATCCTGTGCTGGATGCTTTGTCCACCAAACATAAGCCCAAATCATCTGTGTGAGAGTCCAGCTCCTCCTCTGGCTGCAATCCTGGTCCAAATCCCAGCCGCTGCCTCGCTCCCGTCCAGATAAGAGGATTTTCCCCCAGCAGCATTTCCTTACCTTCGATGCCAGCTGCTGACAGTGCTGAGGTGAGGTTGTCAAATGTAGTTTCACAGCAATGTCATGTCTCGTCAGGGGGTGCAGTTCCTCTCATGCAGAACTGCTGCCACCGCCCGAGAGAAGCATCAGTGGATCAGCTGGGTGCTGTTTGCATGGAGCACAGTGAGAACAGGTCTATCCAGGAGTCCTTAACTTTGCGTTGGCCTCTCCACAGGATGACCAAATCGACAATATTGGCTGATTTTGCATTTTAGAAGTCGCGCCAAACTTTGGTTGTTTGTGTAATTTAACACCTGGAGGGATCCGGCTTGGGAAGAGCAGATGTCAGATCTTTCAAGCAACACATAAACATGGCATGCTTTAACCCGAGGCATCATTTACACCTGGTGCTTTTCATGTGTATTTCACCGGTACGATTCAATACATTTGTGTTTGGAGCGGATCGAAATCTGACAGCTTGAACCCCTTCAGGAGGTGGACTAAGAAGCACTGTAGCTTGATGTTATACAAGCGTAAATACATCCATCTCTCTCCGGCTGCACATAAAGGGTCCTCCTGGTGTTTAATGTCATGCTGACAGACAGACAGAGCAGCGCGAATGCGTCTGACAAATAGTGTTCGGAAATAAACTTATTTAGACTTCTAGGGGCTACTTTGTGTTACTTTCACTTTTAGTCAGACTTGGGCTGAGGCATCATGCACGTGCAGACAATGCAGCATTCTCTTGACCAGTTTTCATCAATGACTGACGTGAAGTGACACATTTCATGGATGTTTTATACTATATTGAAGTCATAAGAACATGCAGTGTATTGTGTTTTCATGGTGACTGAAAGTTGTAAAAGCCTAACTAAAGACAAGAGTTGAAACTTAGCAACAGCTGTAAACTCTGCGGCACATAATTTCATGGTTCGTATCGGAACTAAGTGTCCCGTTAATATTGAATAAGACAATTTAAATTCAAATCAGTGCAGAACAACTGATAAACTGTAAAATAAAAACTAAAACAGTGAACACAATAACTATGGGGAGTTTAACTTAGAGATTACACCCCATGAATATTGCAGAAGATATGCATTTTCCTAATATTTTTAACTTTTTATACAATTTTCTGTCTATATTATCTGTCTGTATAAATGCTGGAATACAGGCGTATTACTTTTGAAGGGTGTTAAAATATATATTTTACAACATTTAAGATCAAGAACGCCCCGCTGAGAAGCTTTGCCGACCCCTAGTGGGAGAAAGGACCCCCCAGGTTGGTTTGTGGTAGCGGCGAAATATGCCTTCTTTCTGAGATCCCCTATTTACATGACATTTAGGAAATCAGCAGGAGAGAGTTGCCTATTGCTTTCCGTTTAAAAAAGGCCAGTAGACTCTCCAGATTAGGAGAAGCAGATAGAAATTCCAGCACAGAAGTCGAGTAAAACACTGCTGTGGACACAGTCTGAAGAAAAATGTGTTAAAAGGCCCGTCTAAAAGAAAATCGATATCCATTTAAGTGTACGCCATAGTGAGCATATTCACAGTGCTTTGCCTTAAACTGGGATCCATGTGCACGGCGCAGTTGGATTTAGCTGCAGGAATATGGAAATTCTCCGGCTGAGACTGCTGCTGTCTGACATCCTCATATTAAAATAATTCCATCTAAAGTCCGCCTAACATCCTCTGGAAGCCTCAGTATCTCCTTTTTCCAACGCTGTGAGGAGAAGCTCAACTCTCTCCATGTCAGTCTGTTCTCTGCACACAAAAGACTGGAAGCAGCTATCAGCACAGTCCAAGTAAGCAAAATAAGGAAGGACTTTGGTTACTGACCTGCTGCAGGTAGACATGGATTTACAGTAACCAGGTTACTTGAGTGCATGTAAATGCACTGACTGTGAAATAGCAAACAGATTGTGAGGGAAAAGCACTAATAGATGTGAAAGGGGCCTAACACTTTGATTACACTGGCCACACGCTGAAAGTAGCACGTCAGCAGTGCTGCAGCTTCAGTCCTCCGTCACTGTCACACAGGCTGCCTTCAGGTAAAGTGCTATGAACTCCTGGCCCACTGTGCAATCTACTGTGGTTATGCATGTATAAGCTTGATGAAATATAGATGCCCGAGAAGATGAGCCGGCTTACATGTGAGTGACGCGCGAGTAAGACGGGTGTATCGATTGAAATGGAAGCATATCTGTTCCATCAGATGTGTGTGAGACATTTTCCAGCTCAGTGGCTGGTGTGGAAAGCCTGTCAGTAATCCTTCATATCTGCATCGTCATCACTAATGTCTAATCAATACAGCCATGTACAACAAACTCTTCAAATAGCTCACAAACAGAGCAAAGAGAGGGCTGAAACATCACATGCAGTGCGTCCAAATGTTTAAAGATCAGGTTCTGCTCCTTATTTGACAGTTTCAGTTGTACTTTAGGTGTTTTTAAAGAATGTTTTGGGGGTAAATTGGAGGAAAATCAGTATAAAAGCGTGTCAAACAAACTAAAAAGCACCAAGACAACAAATGTACATATATTTAGACCTTTCTAAGCTCAGCCAAAGGCAGCATACCCGCTCTGTTCTTTCATCTTCGTATTTCTACTTAAACCCCGTCTCTTCGTCTTGCCCCTCACGTCTCACCCCCAGCTTTGTTGCCCCTTGCAGCTCTCACCCACTCACTCACTCACACACACACACCCCAACCAGCCTCCAGAGCATCATGCAGGGATTTTTTATCCTCTGCCCAGCTGGTGCACGTCCCCTGGGCAAGGAGGGAGTGATGCCAGAGGTTCTTGAGGCCGAACGCCCACAGATGGACGAGGGCGGTTGTGTATCCCTGCATATTTACTTATCTGCATCTGAGTTGGCGGATGTTTCGTCTCTCTGTCGTTACTTGATATTCTATTTATCTGAACACTTCCATCTCGCTATACTTTGTTGCTAATATCTCTTTTTTGAAGGCTCTTTAACCTCCCACATTGTTCTCAGTAAATAACTTACCTTTCTCTTCAAAACTGAAAGAGCAACATTTTGGAAAACAGAAGACGAGGGGTGTGTGGCGGGGGGTGTTGCTCGCCACAAAAGCGTCTCATATCTTTAGCTGTGCAGCCTTGTGTATGTGTGTGTCCTTGTTATCAGCATCAGCCTTGATTACTGGTTAGTGACAGCGACAGGAGTAATTAGCGCTGTTTGTGTTTCAGCACATCGATAAAGCGGGTCCTGATATAAACCGAGTTTGATAACCTTAAATGAAGCAGAGGTGGAGACAATACTGCTGACCTTTACGGGGTAATGAGTACGGGAGACTTTTACGAGGTGCAACAACAGTTGCACTAATTAGGAAACATTGTGTCCGACAGAGCTGCACCGCCGCAAGCTCGGAGGGGTTTTTTTTGTGTGTATCAGACCACCGCTGCACACATTTAGCCCATGGGGATCAATTAAGTTTAATCTTTGAACAAATCTCTGAACTAACACTGATAGTTCATCTCTCAGTAGCGTCTGACTTTCCAACAGTCTGTGATTCCAAGCACATTTTGAAGATACAAGTCTTTAAAGATGTCCCCAAAACACAAATATTAAGTCTCATTTATAAGAAAATGGGTCAGTGATTTCATAAGACAACTGAGTTGATTGTAGTTTTTGGCGAACTCAGGAGGAAACAGTGCAGTTGTTGGAGACTGTTTACAGCTGTGGATGAATACACATTTGGCACTTTATTGATAAGTGATTCTACTTAGCGCTGATCATTGACTGACTGTTGACTGTGGGAAATATTTTTCACTTTCTTGTCACTGTGGTGAATGTGGATGTGTCATTTTTAATCTTCTCGTACTGATAAAAAGAAAAGAGCACGTTAACAGCTTGAACATTTTTGAGATGATGTGCTGGTAAATTTGTTAGCATACCTAACCTAACTTTCCCCCCGTATTCCAGTATATTTGCAGTCAATTACTGTAAGAGGACGGTGTATGTATGTAGGGCTGAGTTTCAATAAACTACAGTGTGTTTGTTGTGAAGCACAATTGGCTCTAGTGTGTATATATATATATATATATATATATATATATATATATATATATATATATATATATATATATATATAATTAAGAGAAGAGCGTAACCTCCCCTCTGAAAGCATGTCATCAGAGTACGGGGGCTGTAAGACTAGAGGCAATATAAGTCATCATCTCAGGCTCTACTTTGAACACGCAGCCAACCTAACAGCCTGCTGCGCTCTGTTAACGTATAGGTATGAATAATCAGGCTGGAAGAGGGTTTAAAGGAACACTTTGATCTTTAATGGCTGCTGCCCAAGATGTTTGACACGTGTTAAGGAGATTAAGGATTTATAACTTATAGACTGCTGACATCTGGCAACCAGAGACGGAGTAGTATTTATATGTTCTAGGGTCATTTAGAATCAGATCAAGAGTCTTTAATTAGCAAAGTGATGGTGTTCACAGAAATTAAAGAAAAAAAAAATACTACTACTACTTTATTTACAGGGACTTGCACACTGATAGTGATTATTGAAAAATCCATATCCATAGAGATGACGCCTTTCCCTGACTGGTGAGTAACAGACTGGATTATGTTTTCTATGAAAATAGTGAGGAACCATAATCAACATTAACAACGGACAAGTTGGTCAACATAAAGTTTGAGGACCTGCCCACCGATACCATCTGGTCCTGATGCTTCCTGCTGTCCACATGCTTGAAAGCACCACCTTTCACTTCAGCTCAAGAACTGAAGGTTTGGACAAATTCTTCTCAGGCCTTGTAGTGTCCTGTCGTTTCACCTTGGTCACTTTCACTGCGGTGAAAGAAGTTACAGACTGTATTTGCTCAAGGAATGGCAGCTGCTCAAGAGTACACACAATAGGCACATTATCCTTGGAGGAACACACTGTATCTTTCACTGCAATCTAAACTTACATAATAAGCTCACCGTGTTTGACTTTCTGTTAACTTTCTCCACAGACTGAGCATTTTTCATGCTTTGCACTTTTTACTACATTTGATTTGAAGTTACTGTAAACTGCTGTCTGTGTGTGGCTGACTTTCTGTGTTGTGTTTGAATGCTTCACTATGTTTAGTACTAAACTATAGTTTTAGTCAGTTCTGCAGTTCCATTTCAGCCGCTGTTTGGAGTATCCATGTTAAATTTAAGATCAGTGTTGCATTTGCAGCTTGTTGTGCAAAGTGCCCAATAAAATAATGCATAATAATGCTAATCCACGTTCAACTGGAAGCAGCTGTGTCAGAGAACAAACCAACGTTGTCATCCCATGAATGTCCACCACTCAGTCAAGGCCCTTTATTGATACCCCCTAAGACAAAATATTTTCAATGCAGCACATGCAGTGACCGTGTGATATTTCATAGGTAACGGCTCCTGCTCTGAGTCCGTGTTGGCTTTGGTACTCATGTCGTTCATTCCTCTTCCCCTCCTTCCATCTTTAAGTCCTCTTCCATCCACCCGGTCCCACAGTGTCTCAGAGCCGTGGGGAGTCTGGCAGCCTGTGTGCCACTTCGTCACTGACCTTCTTCCTTCATCTCCTCCTCCTCCTGCACTTTTTTTTCTCCCCTTCTGTCTCTTCTTCACTTGCTCATTTGCTTGCTGTCTACCGTCGACCTCTCCTGTCTCTTCTTCCTTTGTTCCTAACTCTCCCACTATTTCTCCCCGACCTTTTCTCTTCTCTTATAATTGACCTCTCACTCTGCCTGACGCTCTCCATCTCCCTCTCTCCCTCTCGCTGTTTCCCTCGGTCCATATGTATGTTGATGATTGCGGTGTGCTGGCTGACATAATTATTCAGACTTTTTATATAAAGTGTCGTTCTGCAGCCAAAGTGTCGCAGAGGAGAGAAGGGTCTTCTATTAGTGGATATTAGAGAGGTTGCTGGACTTTTACTGCAGAGGAATGGAGGGTAGCAATTCACCTGGAGAGTGAGAGAGGCTACGGCAGAGGAAGAAGCACTGATAAATGACTCCTGCTAGCCACAAGCTAACATTGCCCATTGGATTTAAGTCAGCAGGACATCAGGAAATGGTGATCAACTTCAGAAGAAGACCCAGTGAACATTCAGGGACTAGATATTGAAATGGTTAGAATGTACCCGGGTGTTCAGCTCTACAATAAACTGTACTGGTCGGACTACACTACACAGTCCTGTACAACAAATTCCAAAGTCGTCTTTCCTTGAGAGACTTTTCATTTTGGAATCTGCAGGACTCTTAAAAGCTTTTTTTTTTTTTTTTTTATGACACTGTGGTGGCATTTGCAATATTACAAACAGACTAAAGCCATGAAAATTTTAAAATGACGGACACTCCCAGGTGCTATACTTAAATATAGCACGGGTGCTCCGGGGCGGTCTGGGTTTCAGAGGGTTAACAGCTCAGCAGACACCGCTAGCTGTAGAAACATTTAATAAAACCACAGGCCACTTTGATTTTCACAGTTTTTGAACATTTGAGTAATTCCCACAAAAAATAAACTAGCAATTTAGAGAAAAAAAACAAAAAACTAATTGCTCAGTTTTACAATTTTAAGCTTTCCAGTGTTCTCTATCATTCAGGCTGTACTAAAGAGTTATTTCAATCTAAGCAGATAACAATTGCTTTCTAAGTTTCATCAATACTCGTTCATTCTTTCTGGGAAACTCTTAGAAACTGAAAACTGACTAAACATCTTCTACAATTCCATCGTGTCTGTCTGTAGCTCTCTCTGTTCGTGTCCTGATGTTTGCGTCATTGATGGCATGTTGTACCATGTGCATGTGTGACAAGTGGAGAGCTGATAGCGGCAATGAAGATAAGGTTAATGACGACAACAAGAATGGAGGAACAAGAATTCCCCTGATTCCCCTTCAGTTGTCAGTGTTGTTACTTTAAATGTACTCACACCCCTCATGGTTTAAAAACTGAAGCTGTGCTTTCACTCCATCAAAGAGACCTGCTGAACGCAATGACTGCTTTGAGAGTCCACAGGGCATCCTTCATCCCTCACTGTATCACACTGTCCGTGCAAAGAAACTGTACGCAGCCAGTGAAGATCTAAATTTTAGTTGCTGCCACAGACACTGCATGTGAAGTTGATGAACCTTATATCAAAACAAAGACCTGGAAGTGAATCCCTGACATGTACATTGAAGATGTTTTAAAGAAGCAAAGTGATGCATAATGAATGGATTGAATAGATTTTTAAAAAAAACATGTAAATAAGTACTTTGATTTTGCAGAAAGGTTTTCTGAGGACACTGAATATTGCACCCAAATCTCAGAAGAGTAATACATTAAAAAAAGAACATGCATGATAGAAAATACTGCAGGTACATCTTGGCTATTCAACGCCAGTATTATCCAAATCAGATGGTGCTGAGTCTTGCACAGTATGTGGTTGGATGATAGCTTATGTTTGATTGGTGGGGGGCCTTGGCAGGGTAATGCTCTATTTCGGGTGTCCTTGGCATTGAAACGCTTGACATTCTCAGGCATACTGTAGCTTTGATTGCAATTTTACTCACTGCAATATGTGTTGAAAATGAATTTAAATGAACTATAATGGATTATTTAGTTTACTTTAATAAATCTGTTTACTTCCATTTAATCACATCTACCAGTACACAAGGTGTGATGTAACAGTGTTGTGTGAGCATGAGAAGAAAAACCTATTTTACTGATCAGAGGAACAAGGTGTGACAGAGCTGATATGAACTTTCCTGTTGAATTAAATCCCTATAGTGGCCCCTGATGGCTTGCTAAAACTTAAATTTGACATAGTATGTGTTACTTATAACAAACGCTGCACAAAACTGCAATCACTGTATTAAACTCCAATAGAAATGTGTTCAAGAGAGTGTGAACTATCTAAACTCTTCTTTTCAGTCGCTGACCTTCCAAACACATTTGACAGAGGAGCTTTGCTTGTGCAGCAGAAATCATTTCGAGTGTACTGTGGAATAAACAAGATAAGATCAGCCTTATTGTACCCAGAGGGAAAATTGTCTTTTGCACTATGAGACCATTTTTTCCCCCACAGGGGCAGGACAACTTATTTTATGTCATTTCAGATCAAGATGCTTTTGAGGGTTGAGTCTTACAGAGTTGGGAGCTGGTAGGCAGCCGTGGATCAATAAACACAGTTATGTTAGAAAAACAGATATGCGTGGCTGCAGTCTGTTGCTACAGGCTGCTGGCTTTGTAGCTGCTGTTGATGTGTGATGTTTTGACCCGTTGTGTTATTTAAACCTAATATGTGAGTGCACAAAATACACATGAAACCCACTCGCATAGTAAAACAAATATTAAAGTTAAAAGATGTACGGTTTTGAACATGACCACAGTCAGACAGATTTGACCTGGACCACGTTGGTTCAAGTATTAATAATGTAAAGTTTTGAAAAGGGCTTCATGTGAAGATTTCAAAAACCTATTTTTTCTAAATAATGTGCATTTAGAAATGATTCCCTTCACCTTTGTTCACATTCTGTTGCGTTGTAACCTTGTGCTAAAATCATTCAAAGTCAGTCTAAACCACTTAATGAGGAAATAAAAACAGATTTTTTACATTAGTGAGAGAAAAACCGAAGTATCATGATCTGATCCAAGTATTCAAACCCTGAAGCCTCAGGTCTTCTTGTTTATGACACAACAAGCTTTGCACACCTTGATCTGGGGATTTTCTGGCCATTTGTCTCTGCAGATCCTCTACAGATCTGTCAGTGGATGTGGGGTGTCAGTGGATGGCCATTTTCAGGTCACTTAAGAGATGTTTGATTGGGGTCAATCCATGCTCCGTGACTGGCCCGCTCCTGCATTAGCTTGGCTGCTTGCGTGCGGTCATTGTCCTGTTGGAGGGCGACTATTGTGCTAGTCTGAGGCCCTGAGTGCGTTTGACCACATTATTATTAAGGATATCTCTGTTCCACTGATTTGGTCTAGTTTATTGTAGTGGATATACTATGATGATTGCACCCTTACCTTGCAGATAGCTTCCCTAGAGCGATATCCCATAAGCGCCACAACAGTACCACATTTTTGTACCGTACCTGCATTTAATCATAACTGAAGGAATTCCAGTAGACTGGGTATATATTCAGAATGAAACCTCCTAAAACAATTTATTGTAAGTAACAGGACTTTTACAGCCAAGAACATTTACAGCCGGGGAGATTTAAACACTCTAGACTGATTTTATGTTCACATTGTTATGTATATGGATCTGCTGCATACTTTTCAGGGGGATCCGCTTTATAGAATTACAGTATGAACTGATATTGTAGAGTTACGATTGAGTAGTTTCTAAAATATTTCCTGTTATAAATGTGATCATGTTCTTGACATGGGAGTGTCCAAAAATGGTGAGTTAATCATATAATAAAGCAAATTAAGGCATTGGAGGTTTTTGAAGAAGTCTATGTTTGGAGTCTTGGAACACGGCCTCTGGGCGCAGTGGTAGCATGATGGGGTGGGGGCAAAGACAGACAACAACGATCTCTCTACATGTTGCTTGAAGTGGAAGTTCTCTCACAAAAATGAAAAGCTCCACCACAGCAAGCTACTGCCACCACAGTGCTTCATGGTTGAGATTGTGAAGGAAATGAGCAGTGCCTGGTTTACTCCAGACATGACACTTAGAGTAATTATCTTATCAAGACTCTCCCCCGATTGCTCATTTTGGTGCAAAGGGTCCTCAGTTTTCTAACCTTAAATTTCTCTCAGCTCTGTAGGCTGCCATATTTTTTTAAGTAACAAATTTAACTCAGCTATTTTAAAAGTAAAAATTGCAACTCAAATCAGATGCACCTAGAATGGGACTCACTGTATGCTGTGCTTGGATTTTACCAAGCCTTCAAGAACATCACCAGGCTGGGAGGTTATTTTGGGGTACTACAGAGTCAGAATTGTGTTCATCTCCTCTGGTGTCACAAAGAACTCAGGACTGAGAAACAGACACAGAAGCAGACTGACAGTCACACAGTATGAGCTGACAATGACCAAAAGAAATACACAGACTGAATACACAAGACAGGACAACCGTAGACAGGTGAAACCAATCAGGGTGGAACAGGAGAGACACTGGTGGGAAAATGCAACAAAAGCAGGAAGTAAAGATGCACATGACAAAAAGGGTATGGGAGAATTACAAAATAAAACAGGAAGCACTAAACAACAATCCAAAACCATGATAAGTGGAGACTTGCTTGTCAAGTAATCAAGTGACATCTTGGAACAAATTCCGGCGCCTGGGTGTTCAGGCCTTGATCTTGTGACATGCCAAATACCTTTGGTGAAATGCCAGCCCCTTTGTGACTCGCCTCACAGTATCTTCTCTTGCCTGTTTACATATTGTTTAATTTCACAATCTCTATTTGTTAAGCCTGTCATGTGTTATTTCTTTATTACAAAGTAGCTGATGTTGGATTGGTTGTTAGATTGCTGTGTTAACTTACATCCACACTCCCTCACTTGCTGTTCACTTAGACCATCAATAACCTGAACAAGCATTTGCAGGAAGCCCTTCGTTTCGACTAAATCTACTCAGCTGCAGATTCCGAAAAGAAAAATGCACCCAATACCACCAAGTTGTTCTTTTTCCAGCCAACAATAACCCACAGTCAGCAGAGTGAGCGAACCTTGAGCGTGATCAAGAAGCCTGCCAAACGCTAATTCAAATGTTGGGACTTGTGACTCTAAAAGCAAAGGTGTGCGTTTGTGGAAGTGCCGTCACTGATAGTGCAATGCTTACACTGCATGTATATGACTGTATGTATATGTGTGTGTGTGTGCTTGTGTCTTGTGAGCAGCTGTTTGGTAATCCCCTCATGGATTGCAGAGAAGTTATCTTTTCTGACAGAAGAAAGGCCTAGCAGAGGGAGGAGGTGTTCTAAATTCTAATCTCTCAAAGGTTTGTCGATAACGCTGCTGGCGGTTGCACAGCCCATTCTGCTCACAGCTCCGTCGATTGGGTGAAACGAGCACAGGCCAAGATATTGCTCACTGTCTCTCTCTCTCCCCTTCTCTCTCTCTCTCCCCTTCTCTCTCTCTCTCTCTCACACACACACACACACACACAAACACAAACCCAACACTTCTTGACTTTCTTCCTCTCCCCGCTCGTGATACTGAAGGAAGGGCATGAAGAGGTCGGCTCTTTTTTTGGAAAACAGGAACTATGTGTGTCATCCGGTGTGTGAGGCTGTCGACTGAGATAAAGCTCTGCTTTATATGAGCTGCACTGATGCACAGTCGCTCCGCCTCCAGGAGGGGTCCTGTCTCTGTCATCAGAGGGCACATGGATCGAACTGATAATCATGGCTTTTATATCACCGATTCATCTTTTTTACAACATTTGAGGATGTTGCACTGCACAATAAATGATGCCAAGCGATTCCTATTATTAAGGCATGATTCTTGCTCTGCAGTACAGACTTTTATTACCAGTGGACAGAAATTAACACCGAAAAGCCCTCAAAATATGTCCTCCTCTATATCATGTCTCTGATCACATATGTATCTTAGTGTCCCATTTATGAATACCCCCATGAAATGACAAGCGTACTTGTTTCAAGTGTAACAAGTGTTACTTGTTTCCCTAAAAAATGGTCAGATTAGGAGGGACCTTTCAAGGATATTAATTCATGTTTACAATAGCCAATAGAAAATCTGCATCCCACCACCATGAGCTAGTTTCAGAGTCTACCTTTTAGTGAACATGACCCAGGACCATGCACAACCTGGCTAGTCTGGCAGGGAATGCAGGAGCCTACCGAGATGGTTTCCAACATTGGCAGGACAAAAATTCACTTGCTCTGCCTCTTCCTGCTATCTTAGCCTGGCATAATGGTACAGATGGAGGATTACCCTTAACTCTAACCCGCACAGAAGTGATGTTGTTGACCCGAATTGTGCCATGTGAGCTGATAACTCCGCCAGGTGCAAATACGACCAGATTCCATTATTCAGATAATGTAACCAAATACATTAGTAGCAGGTCCATACAGGGTAATTTGGTTCATCCATGTGTGACTCAAAAGGCCCTTAGATCTGTGCAACCGTTTGATTCTTATTCACTAAAAACCCACAAAGAAAAGCAATAGAAAGAAATGATTTGAAAGATTTTGAGGTTATTGAGGCTGTAGGAGTGCAGTGATGAGCTACCCAGCCTGATAAACAAGTCACATAGAGCTTTTAGTCAGAATGCAGTGGTGGTGATTAAATCAAGGGTTATGGTTCAGGTCAGAATATTCTTTAAGCTTCACAACTTTAGCTCTGACTGAATGTGGGAGATAACTTGAATTTCAAAGGTTTAAAAGTCAGCTTACATTATGTAGAAATCCTTAAATCAGAGCAGAACACCCTGTCTGAAATGTTGCCTTTTAAATGGCAAGTGGGTGAGGGAGGATGTAAGGGCAAGGTTCTGGACCTTGTACTCACCACATGAATTCATCTCATAAAGTGTTGGGATACTTCAAACTAAATGCTTGTCGGATTGATGATGATCTAACAGCCAAATGTAGATGTACATTTCCAAAAACGGCCACGAGACAACAGCCTTCTTCATGGAGAAAAATTGGTGGGTGCTCCCTCCGTACAAATATTTTACACACATAAATAGGCTCAAAATGCATACATAGGCCTACATAGACTTGAAGTTGTTGGTGAGAGATGCTAGAGTGATGACACTGCCACATAGTCCCCCTCCCTCAGAGCAGTTAAGGATTTGGTTCCTTGCTCAAGGTCACC
This sequence comes from Nibea coibor, assembly GCA_023373845.1. Taxonomy (NCBI): domain Eukaryota; kingdom Metazoa; phylum Chordata; class Actinopteri; family Sciaenidae; genus Nibea; species Nibea coibor. The sequence goes on along the minus strand of CM041739.1, from coordinate 4,120,144 downwards.
TCAGCAGTGCCTCGGAGGTGAACTGGCACCTCTCCAGCTACGAGTCCACACTCCATACTGACTGGTCTGTACTGGACTTGAGCTGGCAATTCACAAGCTCTCAAATCTCTCTTTTTTTTTTTTATTTCTCAACACAGCGACTTCTGTAACTTCCTGAATGCAACTCAGTCCAGCATCATCAGTGTTTTGAGGAGAGACTGAAAATATGTGCCGTTATACACATTTTGCTGTTGAACAACCCTTTTTGCAGATGTGTTTGGATGAATCTTTGAACCTCCTACATACCAATCTGTCAGTTCCAACGATGCTGCTACATCAAAACACATGAACAAGTGGACATTGCTCCTTTGTTCTGTTCATACATTCCTGTTGTCAGTGAGGACAGGTTGATGTTATTCCACCAGTGGTTCCACAGTTGGTGATGAAAAATAGCCAGTGGCCAGTTTGAAGACTGCCAGGTAGCAAACATGGGTGAAAACAAGGCAGATTTCTAAATTTTAAGACCACTTTTGTTGATTGAATGTGCCACCAACTCTAATGAATGAAGAAATAAAGAAAGCACTTTTTAGATTTAATGGCATCGTCCATAGCAATACCTTTAAAAAAATACATCAATCAAATTTCAACCAGAATCCACTTTGTATCAATTAATATTACACGCTGTGATCACCAGACCTCTTTGCATTAAACAAGCTATCAGCGCAAGCTACCCAGAGTTGTTATCAAGTACTTTGGGAGTGAACATATTAATATTTTTCCTAATAGTGCGAAAAATAAACCATTTAGTTTTGACAAATGAAGTCATCAGGGGAATTGAAAAGTCACTAAACCTAGCAACAAAGTTGACGGAGTTGCCTGGAGACGATTTCCCCCCAGTGACCGTACCCAACAGCAGAATTTAATTTGAGCAAATAGGGCAAATACAGAACACGCATACACAAACACACAGACACAGGCTGTTAGCAGTGACTGTTGGGCAGACTCGGCTGAATGGCGATGGCAGGTCATTCTCTCCTTGGACTACAGACAAAACCTTTTCCTGGGATACAAACATCCATTATCACCTGGGTGTCCCTGGTGGCGAATGGCAGGTAAGGAGAGAACACAAGAGAATGCAGTGACACACACACAGTAGTACATACACTCAGACACATAGTGCACATACAGTACAAAGTATAAGCTTGTATTTAAATCATGAGCAGACACACTCAGTGTACGAGCAGAGGATCTACTTTTAAAGCACATCAATCTGAAAGCCTTAACTGAGAGCTTGAGCTTGAAAAGCCAATCCTCACACTAATGTGCACCAAGGGAGCATTTCAGACCATACTTTACTTTGATAAAACTTTCAATCTTTTCAAACACTTATTTCAGTATCCATGGACTCCATGGACAATAATCCTCAAACATCAGTTACCTCTGAAGTGTGTATTCAGCACTGCTATCCAGGCGTGCAGATATAATTGGAAACGTGTTTGCATTTGGTTAAACCTCTATCAGAGACAGAAAAGGTGTTTATGGTGTGTTGTTTCTTTGCATGACTAAACTCTTAGCTCATTTATCTGCACATAGAATACAGCCTGTAACCTTGACAGCCTAACTGCCTTGATTCGAGGAGTCTGCATATCTGAAAGGACAGAATCGGTCTGTCACCAACTATTAGATGGATTTCCATTACACTGTCACATTCATGATCCCCAGAGGATGAAACCCATTAACTTCGATGATCCCCTCTCTGTTCCTACAGCGCCGCTGCTAAACTAAGAGAGAAAACCTCACAATTGTATAGCTGCATAAACATGCTGCTAAAGCGACTGTGATACTGCCACAGAGCTTTCAGTGCTCATAAACACTTCAGGCCTACAGCAGTTTGTTACTCTGACTCAGAGTTATCACACAAGCAATGATTTCATCTTTCATCACAACGATCTTTGGTGAACAATAGAAGTGCAACATAATCTACCCAGAATGTACTCCTGTATGTGTTTGAGTGGCGGCCACAGTGTTTTGTTGAAGGATGTTATTCAAATATAATTCATGCATGGCCTCACAGTGTGGTCAGGGTCCTCGCTCTAGCTAATAAATGTGATGTGAAGGGAATGAATCATCATGTCTACAAATGATTAAATGATGAGACAAACAATTGTTTGGTCGCTCATACAGTTAATCAGCAGGTCATGTAAACACATTTGTTGAACTTCTCTCTCTTTTTCTCAATAAATGTTAAATTTTCTTTTGAACGGTTGCATGGAACCTTGGATTTTGACGAACCGTGTTTTCCCCAGTCCCCTCATATTGTCAATGCCTATCAATGATGAATTAGACAATATAGACTTGACTAAATTAAACCAAAATAATACAGCCACAAATTATTAGCATGTATACCTCCTCAATTTAACTCATAGTTAAATAAAACGATGCCCAATTCCTTCAAATTAGTTGAAGGATCGAATGTGCTTCTCCATGAAAATATCCAGGCTATATCACCGTAAAGCCTGAACAGAGTAGGATAACACAATCTTCTAAATATCCATATGTTATCCCTTTAAGGTATCTATTCATGCTGTATCATGACATCTGTGTAGTATTTAATCACCAACAGCCGCCCTCTTAGCCACCATATCTGCAGGCAGACCCGACACCTATCACCATGTAATTACTAAGCTCCCATTAACATCTGTTACTGTCACAGCATGCAGTATCTGTTGAGACGAGACCATCATGTTCAACCTTTGCTCAAACATACCCATTGTCATAAGACGTCACATGTAGAGCACTGACTGTGACCTTGAGGCAAAGTAAACTCTCTGATAGTGTATTAATAGATGGGAAAAAGCCATATCCATGAGCAGAGTTTGCTTTTTCTTGAATGTTTTGTTTTTAGACTAGATGTAAAAATACTTAAAATCGCCCTTCACACCTCCGGCTGTGGCGCTGACATTGACCTCACAAAAGAGATTTTTCCAGCAGCGTAACTTCCTCGCCTCAGCACAAACATCCACACACTGACTCCTATTGCGGCTGATAAGTACTATTGTGTTTTCTTGTGATAATAGAACCCACAGTGGAAGACAAACAATGCCACATGATGTATTTTGCACAACACTTGCTTTCAGTTTGGTTCACAGGTTCATATTTGGTAACATATTCATCCTGCACCATGTAAAATAATCCACTGTTAAGGTGAACTTTGGGTTCTATCCAGATCTGGTGTTGGGATTTTCTGTCCAGTCCACTGATTCGGTAGATTTTAACTTCCCATACATATTAGCTTTTTGAAGTTATTCCAAATGTTGGTCTTTGTCTAAATCATTTTGCAGGCCCGCTGATTTGTTGGCAGCACTTTGGTGTTTTGATGCCGATATCGCTGCTTGAGTTTGACTTTGTGAAAGACGACAAAACAAAGACAATCCAATCAGTGTAATGGGATGTGTAACAATTATGGGACAAAGACTTAAATGGGCTGGAAATGCTGGGGACTAAAAGTTTAGGCTGGAAAGGATTTTTTTTTTTTTTTTTGGCATCCCCGAAGAACAATGAGAGTTTGAATTTTGAGGACTCCATTACCCAAAAATCTTTTGAAAGATCCAGTGTGTAGCACTTATATTACGATAGTAAGCTACTGAATAACAACTCATCTGACACTTCCCTGGACTCAGTAGAGGATGACCCGCTTTCTCTGAAGATATAAAGGATCATCACAAAGATGTAATATATACACTTCACACTCCAAAATATCTATTTGTGTCTTACCTTATTAGTTTTGATAATCACCACTAGACATATTCATATAACAAGTTCACATTAAATATAGACTATATATAATAATTAGCCAATAGACAGACAATGAGCATCACCTTTTTTAAATATGTACTTTTTATCATGTCAAAATGTTGAGACTTTAGATGATTGCTTTTAGAAATTAATAGTTTTTTTTTCCACTTCACTCAACATGCAGTCACCCAAATGAATCATACGCATGGTGACAGCAACAGATGTTCAGACGAGTTCCATAATTAAAAGGTAAAAGGTGTCAAGTGGGTGGCAATAGAAGTGTCATGGCTACCTGTAGATATCTTGGCAAGAGCATAATGCATGTGTATATTAGAGCCTGGTTGTGTTAGCTAAATGATTCATTATCACCATGACAATCTGGACAATTGGTGTCGCTGTCAGGGAGCAGGGGATTTGATGAAGTAGTAAGTGTGTTCACACATACACAAATGTGCACTTGAACACACACAAACACACACACACACACACACACACACACACACACGCTGGGTGGAAAAAACTGTTACAGAAACTATGGGGGCTATGCAGAAACAAACACTTAGGCTGACCCCCGGTTTGACAGTTTTAAACACACCGACACACCCCCACTCAGAGGCAGTTAAGAGCGAGCAGGTGGAAGCCCAGAACGCATTCATCTAGCAGGGTGACTGATGAGCTTTTGCGTGACTCAGACACACTGACACGTCCTCTAAACCTCAGCCGATGGTATATAACATCTGTATGTGTGTGTGTGTGTGTGTGTGTGTGTGTGTGTGTGTGTGTGTGTGTGTGTGTACAGTGTGTGCCTGAAAAGACAGGCCCATCGGTGTGTGTGTGTGTGGCAGGATGATGAGATAGTACATGAATGAGACAGAAAAGGAGAGTGTGCCCGTGTGTGTGTGTGCATGCAGTGAATAGAAAATCTGTTAGTTAGCATTATGCTCAGGCCTTCAGGAGAGCCTCAGGGAAATAGAACAGAAGAAGCCCACACTGGCTGCATGGGTGGATGATGTCATTCTCTTCACACACTGAGCCAGACTATCAGTTTTTACCTCGGTTTTTGGCTGCGTGCGGCTACGTTCAGCATGGCTGCAGATGGCTGTAGACGTCATTTACACAGTGGTACTCAGCATGAGAAGCTACCTGGAGGAGAAAGAACAACTTAGTTATTGTATGTTTCACTGCTGTGAACAAAAAAATACACATCCTACAAACATTTTGCCTCCAAGGTTCCTCTGTGAAAACGCATTAAGAACAAAATAAGACGTTCTATCGGTGGTGAAAACATGGATGCCTGCAGTGAAATGTCTGCTCAGCTTGCTCAGTGGTGGAGAAAACTAAAAGTACCAAAAACAATGTAAAAGCATGTATTCATTGCAGAGCAAAAAGACCTGCATTTACAGTCCTATAAACAAAGCACCTACGAGTTGTTATGTATCAGAAGTGAAATGTTTACTGGGACTTATTCATATGTGCATTATGTTCACTGTGTGTGTCAGTACATAAGAATTTTTGTGCTGTAGCTGTAATACAAGGTTTTACTATATACAGTTAGGGAGTTCAGTCCCATTGTTTTCAATCCAGGCGTCAAGCCCTTGAAATGTCTCACAAGGTCGTGATAATCAGTATATACAGTTGTTAATAGAGTGATAAGGGGTCCTGACAAGACAGAAATCTTTAACACGCACCCAGCAAATATCATATTTTTTCTTCAATAACAGTTTCATTAAAACAATGCAGGTTTGCTTGGTTGAACTAAAAATGTACACCGGTTGCTCTTCTGTTTTATTTCTGGCAAACTCGCAGCTCAGAACGTTTGCTGCCCACAAAGTTCTGCCATCTGTTTATTCCCCCAGGAATAAAATCATAAAGGTTGATCTAAACATATCATCACCATCTACCATGTGTTTTCCAGTCACCAACATAGTCACTGTGTGCCTGCGTCACGCTTAAAAAAAAACTTTCCTTTTTACATCAAAATTAAACTGTGAAATTCTCATTAAAAGAAACAGATTCAATGAGAAAGAAAACAAACATTTAACTGTTCTGCAAAGCCCGTCTTCAGTTCGCAGAGAAAAGGAGGTTAGTGAAACCATAATTACTTTTTTTTTTTTGTACAGAGATGAGTGAAAAGCTTTCCTTGAGTAAGGACTGAAATGTGTTTTCTCATCAACTAGAGCCTGCCTGTGTTCAGAATGATGACTGTTGGGCTTCAAATGGAAATGGGAAAAATGGACAAATGAATGGATGCTCAAATAATGAGGTCTATCATTAGTGTCACAGGGCCCTTCTTAAAGCACGTCTTTGCCATTGTGACCATGACCAGGCGAGGTGAACTGGAAACCTGTGAATAAGGTATGGACTGGAAATAGTATTACCATGAAAAAAGGCAACAAAGGTGGCACCACGTAAAAAGAAAAGGCACTTTTATATCATAGCATCGGTACAGGCAATAACCATGAGGAGTGTCAAACACGTGTAACCGCCTACATATGTGCTCTCATACGCTGATGACACCCATCTATACATAATAGTAGCAAGGTCCCACTGAGGGGCCACCCTCACATGCTGGGGAAACTATGCACGAGACATGTAATGACAAGTTCATGATAAAGTTAATGGAGTTCACACAGTTCATTTTTACTCTCAAAACAACATCCTATATGAATAAATCACAGATAAGCATTAATGTTACAGTCAAGTGTATGAGTACATAATTGGTGTTAACCTGCATTTGATGGAATTGCCATTCTTTTAAATCCCTTAAAAAGAGTAAAACTCTAAGGCTTGTCATTAGCATTTAGGAATATCACGTGAAAGTGTTGTTTTAATTCATTTTAATCCGAAACTGTATAATACCTCCTATATATTTGGCTAGATTGACAGTTAACACAATCTGCTGCCAGTGTTGTTTGTCATTTCAGCTGAAGACAGCAAAGCCTCTGAATGATCCTACACTGCTTTTTGCAGTTACAGTTAGTATCAGAGATGGTTAATGAAAGAGGCACTTCACTGAAGAGTGATTTCCTGTATGGGCTTAGCCCCCTGCTCCTCTACTATAGAATAATAGTATACTCTATACTACTATAGAATAACAGCAGAGGTCTTGAGTCTGTTAACTCAAATGGGAGAAGTGAATGTGAGCTTGGATTATGAATGATTCTTTCTTCTGAGTCACTCAATTGAATATTGGCCTCTTTTATTAAAAGCCACATGTCTTCTGAATATTCTGGCACAAAAAAAAATTAAGTTTCAGATAAATCAGGATAAAATTAACTGAATGAAATCTGTCTGTCTCAGCAGCAACATACTCTTGCAAGATCTGGCAACACAGATGTCTCCTCTTTCTGTTGGTGCTGAATCGTCAGTCTGTTTCACCACAGATGATCTATGACAGCTGAACTAAAGCTCAAATAAGTTTCTGATCCATCTCTGGTACAACACAATCTGCTTTCGCCCATCCACACAACACTGAAAAGACTTGCAAACAACATTTGGGGATAGGGTGTGAGGAGACCTGCTCACTTAGGAAACATGCCATGCATACAGTTTCATATCATTGGCACATATTGGAATATGCTATATTCTGTAATAGAAGATCTTTGGATTTTATAGTGTGATGTATTCACACAGTAATGAAGATGTTGACAAGCACAGCAAGTGTTGACAAGTCAGATAACTGGAATATTGTTTGAATTAAATGGGATTTTGATCACAGCAGCTGTCAATCATTCAAATAAAGGTGCCATCTCCAAGAATGTACTGAAAAATCTAAAAGTTGACATGACAGCTGATTTGTCAGTTGAAAAAAAAAAGTAGCAATACATGTTGTTGGTGCATGTGTGTACAGTATGACAGTTTGTGTATCCAGTGCTTTCATTTTGTGTGCACTATGATCAAATAAAAAAAATGCAGTACCTTACACCTCTAAAATTCTTTGACAGTACAATTTCCTGAGCAGATGGACTTTGCTCTGTTGTCATGGAGAAGCCTCAGTTGTCAAGACAGCAAGATGCAGCTGAAAGCTCCAAAGCTAGTAATTAGACTTAAGATTTTCTTTAGTCAAACAAAGCTTCCAAGGTTGAGGTCTGTGCTTTATAGACTTTTTGTTTTGCTTGTAGCTATATTGCATGGATTACAGACAATCCTGTTGGCCATCAGTATTTTTTGCCCAGCTGTATCCATGTTGTTTGACCAGGGGTGAGGTGGGAGATGTCACATGGAATAGTGAATGCATAACCTCTAGCATTGGTTATCAATGGGACTGAACCTTGTTCCCCTCTATGTCTGTTTGGATGCACTAGAAGTAATTCCAGTCATGTGATTACAATCAGATATATTTTAAGAGTGTCTATAAATGCTGGTATCCACTGTTCAGATCTTTGTAACATACAGGGGGAAAGGTCATTACATTCACAACACAAAAGATGCAGTATTCCACCAAAGGCTGAAAATGTGTTTACACAAGTGCTATACTATCATTGTTGTACTTACTAGAGTACTACAACTGGAGTTTAACAGAATTAACAGAAAAGTATTTTTCTCTTTTTTAAAAAAAGTGTTTATCTCCATGAGATCAATAAAGATCATCTATTCAAAGACCGCTCGCTTGAAAAAAAAGCACCACAAAAGTTTTAAGAGGACAAACAACGGAGGTGTGAGTGGTGAATCTGTCCATGGGGGACATCAGGTACACCCACAGAAACAGATATTCCTAGAGAAAGCAAGCGTGGAGACATGGCAGATTTTCAATTTTAGAATAGATTCAAAAACAAAATTTATTTTTTCAGAATAGCCAGGTTGATTTGGAAAGTCTAGTTTCAGTGAGTGGATGCTGTTCGACGAGCATGCCTGAGTGGTGTGCAATGTCAGCCCAACAGAAATTGCATTTTTTTTGTTTTGTTTTTTTGTCCTGCTTTAATTCATAGAGAATGACAGAATCCAAATGAAAGTCCATTAAAGGTGAAGTTTGTTTGGATTTTTGTCTGGCTTACGTTTGGTGTTTCTAACCAAAAGGCATTGTGTGTGTCCTTGACGTCTATCAAACACACTGAATGTGCATTCTTCCTCATAAAATATTTCCACAGCTGAGTTTTGAAAAAGATTTTTAATTGTGCATTCTTAGCATTCATATTTGTTTGCTAGCAGCCTTGACCCACACATGGAAACATCACCAGTCTGCTGCAGACTACATGAACTTCACAGGGTACCTTTCAAGAACAAACATGAACCTTTAAAGCCTGCTTTGGATGCATACTGCGCCGGACTTTGCTTGATTATAAATAAAATAATATAAGAGTCCAGTCCTGTTCAAAATTCCAGAGAGCTAACATTTGGATTCAGCAAAACATAACTGAAAGGTGGAGGAGCCTGGAGCATATACCAGCTGCTACAGAACAAAAATAGAAGAACAGAAAAATAGTTCATGGAAAGTTTCCAAACTTGCCTTTGTTCATGAATTGGACTGAGGAGGGTAATAAAGATTTAAGCACTCTAAAAATGAAACTTCTGGTAATCACAGTCACATACTGTTGGATCTCGGCTGCACCTGCTGAGAGGCGAAATGTTATTCATCCGCTTCCTCCATCCATATCTTACCGTCCACTTCAAGTTCAAGTTCAGTTTCTCATTTCATATGCACAGTTGCAGTGAAGTACTGGCTTGAAATGGAATTCTTAGCTCTCAGGTGCCTCTGACAGTGTTCTTACAGATAAGTCTTAAGATAATTAGCATTAGAATCTAAGAAACAAGAGTGCTGCACATATATACTGTGTTTAGACTCGAATTCTAATTATTTAGATAAGTAAACAGATGGAGCCAGCACAGCATGAAAGCCTCGTGCTCTATAGGACACTGGACTCACAGAGAAAAGAATAACATTGCACCCACTTGTCAGAAAGGTGGCATCAACCTTTGATATAGCTTTCTCATGAAGCAGTGATCTCACAGACTGTCAAGGGACCTCAAAAATTGCAGGCAGTATACCTGTGTAAAGAGTTATTGGTCCAGTGTTCAACAATGTACAGCTATAGTGTAACACATACTGATTGCTGCTGTGTTTGGCCTTGAATCATATTGATTTCCAAGCTTATTTCAGAACCAGCTGCAGAGCCAAGGCTTTGTCTTTGTCAGAGATGATGAAACAATCTTTACTTTCTTTCCACAAAACAACAAAAAATAAATAAATAAAAAGTCTAAAACATGCAGCAGGCCCTCGATGCAGCATTGTACTCTAGAGTCTGAATGAAGAAACAAAACAGACAATTTTTGCCATGTCATGAAGGTCAAACGTGTTCCTCCAATGAACATGAATATGAGGGAAAGCAAAACAATAAGATCCTTCCTTTGGGGAGCATTAACATGCTCAGAGTTTTAGTGTGTGTTCATTGTGTTTTGCCATGATTCTCCCAGCAAGGCAAATCCAGCTGTGTATTCCCACGAGGATTGGTCCTTCTGGAGCTGAGCACACCTACTTGCTGGTTGCCGTTCCCTGGCGTCTGTGATTGGTGTGGCTGTGATTCGACCAATCGGGAGTCTTCAGTCAACCCCAGCTGCACTTTAAACAGCTTGTGTGTCCACAGTCAGGGTGGCTGTGAACCAGTGATCAGTTTTCCCCACTGCTGGTTACTGTAATTCATTCAGCTTCATTTTGTGTATTGGTTATTAGCCTCCTAGCTTCTTTCTGTTATATTTCTTTGCACAAGCACACTCTCCTTGGTTAGTTAAAGTCCTGACTTTAACCAGAACCTGTCCAGTTGTCACTTTTCACCTCATTTCCTATCCCAATTATGTGTTACTGCTCTCCAAAACGGGTGTACGATCATAATAATATGGTCGTAACAGGTGACAGAGTAAAGGTCAGGGGTCATTAGGATGGGGCTATGAGGCCGTGTTATGCTCAGTAGTGTTCTGAGCTCAATATTAACATCGGTATGCTCAGGTGAACATTCAGATGTTAAGCAGGTCATGTTCATCATCTGAAGCTGGGATATCACTGATTTTATATAGCCACCAACAAGAGAACATTATGGCCCAAGTAGACTAGTGAGGAACATAGTTAGCATGTGTCTGGGATACAGTCAGACAGGCTGTTTCTCTGTGTTTCTGTCTGCCCTCCCTCTCACCCGCGTATTACATCCCACTGTTGATTAGAATGGCTGGAGAGCGGGTCTCTCTTCTCTCTTCCTCTTTTTTTAAAATCTGCTTTGATACTGCAACCCTTTCATCATACTGTTATTATTTCTGTGTCTAATTAGGGAATTTGGAAATTTAGCTTTGTCATTATGCCCTTTATCTTTGAAAAAAGGCAAGAAGCGAGAAGAGTAATCAGACAGATGATTCACATACAGTGAAAAGCTGTTTTCTTTCATCATTAGACTTGCTCCTGTTTTTTGTGTTTTATCTTTTAAACCACAATTTTGTATGTCTTTAGAAAAAACACAGAAGTGATATTTTGTAGAAACATGCATGAGTTTCAGTCATATTTGGGGTGTGCAGTACTGGTTGGGGTTTGCAGGACTTCGGCTTCTCGTCCATGTTAGCTTCACAGTAAATCTATGATGTAGACCCCAGTGTTACAGCCTTCAGGAACAATTTTGCGTTCAGTATCTTACCCAAGGACACTTTGACATGTGGACTGGACTGAGCTAAGGAATGAACCACCAGTCTTCTGATTAGCGGATGACCTGCTGTACCTCTGAGCCACAGCTTGAATGTTTAAACATATGATTTTGCTCTTCATGGTCCATTTCATGTTGAGTACATCTCCAAAGGCTATCACAACATCAGTATATCATCTCCCTGTTTGGAGTACAGCTAATCTAACATGCATCACCAACAGTTTACTCTGCATTACTCTCTCTCTTCTTTTGAACATTATTTTCCTTCGTGCCTCTCTTCATCAACACTGCGTCTTGGATAACTGGATACATATTTGGGGATGTTTGCTGATGTGAACACAATACATAGTTTCAAATATGATTGGAGCGCTGCTGTGTGCCATGACACACACCCAAACACACAGATGGTTTTCTATTCCTGTTCTGTTTTTTCAAGTACATGGTTTAAGTTTTCAGTTTTAGTTGCACGTTCTAATTATTCTCAGCCAGACAAGGACATTTTACACCTTGGAGAATTGCAGAATATAAAAACAAACAGCAATTTGCTTTTGTATCCAATCTTGAAAAATATTTACACTTACACACATTACTTGTGTTTGAGGTCATATTAGAGCCAAACTGATCTTGACTATTGTGTATCACAAAAGCTGGAATTATTTCCGATATTTAATATCACAAAACAATAAATACAAGCAGGATGTGCATGCATCTGTACATAGTTTAAAAATACGTCTAACCATGCCTCTAAAAGTCTGTCACTGAAAAAAACTATTATTATTTTATTATTTGAAACTCTTTTTGAAACTATTTGTTAAATTATTAAAACCAATGGTGATTCTAGAGGAAGGTTATGTGGAATAATTACCCAGTAATAATATTCAGCATTTCTGGCTACAAGATGGTTGCCAAGTTTCATAGAGGATTCTAGAGGATTTACCTCTTGGACTGTGTGGATTTGCATCGCTGTGAGATAGCTGCATATTGATGCAGGATCTTTAGGTGTGGGGCCAAAATTTTGGCACAGGAAGTTTTCTCTTTCTCTGTCTATTTGTAATCTGAGTAGTATTGCCTTTGAGTGGGACTTGGTTCACATTGGACAAAATGTGATCTTGGAATCTATCGGTTTATAGAGATTAGCAGAAATGTGTCTTTCCCGTCATTCTCGCTGTGCAAGATGCTAATCGTACTGGCAGTCTTGTCCCTCATATGTTATCCATTTTCCTGAGCCCAGAAACATTGGCTGTTGCCACCAGAAGCTAAACTGTCATCAGAAGATAGCCGATGGGTTCCAAGATTGTGGTTTCTAAGTCTAGGGTTCAACACACATATTTGACAAAGTTTGACAACAGCTCAGTAACAGTGCCGGACCAACACTTCCCAGTGTGTTGGTCAAATGAAGCAATGGCCTGATGTTACCTTACACTGACATTAATAATTATTTTGTTTCCTGAGGGTGTCAATGGCAAATGATTAGTCATGTAGTCTGCAGCAGGCTATCAACCCAAATGTCCCCTTTTCATTGTTTAAACAGGGGCATAATATTTGTGTTCATGTTTAATAGTAACAAAGCAAAGCAGAGAAATGATGAAGAGGCATAGGTGCAGAGTGCAGCAGTCAGTGGAAAGACAGAAACTGTAGTGATGTAGTGACTCAGTCACTCTCAAACACACTACACTGCCTGAGTGTCACACAAAAACTAGACAAAGCCTCCAGTGAATCACACTTTGAGAGAGACAGGTATTATTATTTAAATATGTTCACAATTGAGGAACTTTAAAGTAACAATTTTTAATATTTTGGCCAAGTTCACCTCAGTTGCCATAAAATTGAGTTTAGACATTCCTTAACCTTTGTCCATTTCTTGACCTTTAACCTTGCCCATGGTTCCTTTTAGGACAAATAACAGTTATTTTTTTTTTTTTTTCACAGCACACACCATTAATTCTCTATCTAAGACACAATGCTGTATGTCCACACATAAAGGTAAAATACAGTAATGTTTGTTTAATAGACCCCAATTTCTGCTAGGCATATTTGCACACATTTCTACCTGTTCAAAGACACACACACACAGACAATCTCTCCAGGATGGAAACTGCTCCTTGGTCTGCAGTCTGTCTCTAAGACCAAATGAGGTGCTTCATTACCACAGAATGAAGATGATGGTTTCACTACAATGGTAAAAAACAAACGAGCGCTAGCGCTAGAACTGATACAACAGTTTCCACTTCTATGGAGTGGGATGCTTTCGTTTAGTGCTCTTCAGAAATGGATCATGAAATGAGAGCGATATAAAAAAAAATGCTGTATTATGATGAAAACGTAGATGAGTCCATCCTCGACTGGCTAGTAAACATTTCGATATAGCCTGATCTGAGGTGGTGTCTTCATTCACAGGGAGTGTGTGGCACTACAGGATCCATCATTTAGAATCTAAGTAATCTGAGGGTACTAACTCCTCTGGGCCTTTCAGCGCTGGTCTGGTGTATCCGCTACCTTCAGCAGGGAGAAAAAGGACCTTTTGCCACAAACTAACTTTGTGTAGAAAAACAAGTCACAATCAGTAAATCACAGTTGTTTTTCTACTATTTCAAGCCCCATTTGTGATATTATGCATGATGATGGCCTTTTTCCTGTAATAGCTATTCTATGTATTTACATTAAGTAATTGCCTCTCTGAATTGTGGTTATTTGAGAACCTTCTAAAGCAAAAGAGCTGCATTAAAGGTCAGATTTAGGAGGCTGTATTTACAGGAAAAGGCAATAATGGAGTATCCTATTCATATGATTTCATTACTCTATACTCTCCTGAAAATACGAATCATTATGTGTTGTTATCTATGTGTTGTGAGCCTCTTATGTCCACAGAGGAGGCGTGTCCATCATGTTGAACTTCCATGTTTCTACAGTAGTCCAAAAGAGACAAAAACATAAACACATGGTCTGACGCAACACAAATATTTCCTACTGCCACTGCTTCACATTGGATGCATTTGAATGGGGGGGTGGGTTTTATTGTGAAGCAGCCACAGGAAATGTATTTGTCACAGAGGTTAGCGCTCAGCAACACTTATCACTAAAGTGTGTCTACAAAACAGCACTTCACTAACACACTAAGCTGTTAGATGAAGAGTTGCAGGAGACACCTCCAACTCACCATCAAGGTAAACGACTCGCGACGCTCTGCTGTTGTGTGAAAATGTGCTTGAGCTCCGCGCACAACGAGATCGAGTCGCGGTCGGGTCATCAGGTTGCGTGATGTTAATTGGTTGTTTATTGCAAATTGTTCTTATTCTGTTGCATTCCTGACAGTGTAGTTGTTCACCGCACTGGTCAATCGGATGCTTGTTAACATAAGCGCAACAACAAGCTTCATGAGTTACAGGTCAGTTATGTGTTATATAGTTTTCCATTCAATGCTGGTATGTTTAGGCTGATGCCCAGTTGTTCAGGTAGAAATAAGCACCAACCTCTGTGGCTGTGACGTGAAGCCACTGCAGAAGTGCCAAAAACTGCAGTTCCTTGAACTTGAACTCACCGGTTAAAATCATATTAAGAGTTTAGAGTGCATAGGTAAAGGAGTGGGTGCTTTGATTGACAGGTCGATGCCATTACAGGTGGCTTGTTTGAGCACCCAGGTGTCATTCGGCCTGCCCACGTTCCACAGCTTTGGTGATTTTTAGGTAAACCAGGGGGTGGCAGAGGCAGGACTGCCAAGAAGGTGACGGCCACAGCCACCACAAGCTGAGCTTCACAGCAGCTCAACCTGTTGGATGATATCACAGATAAAAGGTCCATATTTATACTGCGTAAAACCAAATCCATTTGTGTGTGGCCTCATCTTATTTTCCCACATATGCCAAAATCCAAAGAAGCCTTGTTTTACGAGGGTTATTTTATCATATCACTTTTTTATGGTGCACAGTACTGGAATACTGGAAATATGAGGGACTTATGGACGAGGCACTAACTTCATCAGTGAGCATTTTCTTCTCCTTAAGCTGAAGTGTTTTTAGGTGTGCTTAAATTAAATGAATTGGACAGTAATTTCAAAGGAATCAAGAATAAATTCTCAGTTTAAACTAGAAAAAGTGACATTTAATGTTCCAGAAAAAAAAGATGGAACCTCCGTGGCTGCCAGAAGATGCAGTGCAGCCCAGTGCTAACACTAAATACTCATTCCTGATCGCAGAGTAACACTGCCATTGTGTTTCAATATATAAGATGAAAGAAGAAATGAAAGTCCGTACAACAGCTTTGCATCCTATTCCTCAGTGATCAAAGGAGCCAGCTGAGGTGGCCTGGGTAACTGATTGGGAGGCCTCCCTGTGGAGGTATTGCGGGCATGTCTGTCAGCGAGGACAATCTGACCACGTTTTTTGGATTCCCGGGAGGAACTGGCAGACACGGCTGGGGGGAATGAAAATGCTTATTCTGCTCCCAGTCTTACCTGAACTTAATAAAACGTCTGGCTGGATAGAGTGAAGCTGAGCCAAGTGCTTTGTCTTCAAAACGAGGCTGTTGGAAAGACACTGGTGGAAAATGGTGGGTGCCGTTGTCTTAAGCTTAGAGCAGAATATACATCCTTTAAAATTACAGTGAAGGATGTACAGTGCAAAGATAAATATAGTTCATAATAGCTGGTGTATATATATATATATATATATATATATATATATATATATATATATATATATATATATATATATATATATATATATATATATACACACACACACACACACACACACACACACACACACACACATACATTTTCTGTGAACTCTTGATTGCTAGGGTCAGTTTTCCACAATTAAAATTAAATATGCATGTTCCCCGTATCCAGATGTGTACTGCTGTATTATGCATGATTTTAGGGGATTCGTGCGCCATGTGAGCAGCTTTGGAGAATCGAGGATATTCTGTACCACATATATATGTACATCATATATGTATTAGGCAACCATTAATTTAAAATATACACTCCTACTGTCCAGGGTTAACGGGAGCCTGGAGCCTATTTCAGCTCAACCTCGGCAGAGAGTATGAAAACCATAATGCAGACTTGTCATTGAATTACAAATATTTGAATAAACCCACTGTTGAAAGCTGACATGACTCATGTTGTGGAGTTGAAGAACTATCTGTGTGTGAGTCACTGAGCATGATTTCCTGCCTGCACTCAGGATTAAAAGGTTGCGTGATACATGCGATGAGTAATATTGTTTTCGTGTTGCCACATCCAAGCAACATGCCTGAATGTGGACCTCTTGTTCCGCCATTAATACAGCTTTTGTATTATCATATTGATTCATGATAATATTGTAGCAATGCCGGAAATGAGTAACTCTCTGGTCGTAACGACATCCACATACGCAAATAATTCAATGTGCTCTTTGTCTATTTTAACAACACAAACACACAAACTGAAGCCAATCTAGGATTTGTTTCATATGGCTACATATAAAACTATTGCCTGACACAGGACAGAACTGGCTGGAGTGGGCGGATTCGAAGGTCTGGACCCAGGCAAACTATTGTCTCTGCCTGCTTTTTCAGATTAAACATTGCCTAATGGTGAAAAACACATAACTAGTATCCTTGAAAAAGGGTTTGTGGCCTGAGGTGGATCTGTCTACCGAGACATCCCGCACTCGAAAGCTGACAGATAAACAGCTAAACTAACATCAGCAGCAGTCTGATTTTATTGGCAGGGGGATTAAACTGATACTTGAGTGTTTTTCAGCTGCTTTCTGATGTCCGGTGTTTATGCTGATGTCTTGACAGGAATAAACAGCAACTGTCAAATGTTTTGACTCCTGTAATGGAGGAAAAATGAGGACTGGGTATCTGCCTTTATCCTCGACGTACACGGAGAAGATTTGAAAAAGCAAAAGAAAACAAAAACCAAACAATCAGCCATGCTTATGTTGCAAACACCTGCTGATCAAAATTCAGTGTGAGTGTTCACACAGGCCTCTGGCATTGTTCCTAATCAGGCAGCAGACAATACAGATGAGTTTGAATTCCTAGTGGAACAAGATAATGACAGATAACAGAATGAATCAGACTGTACTGACATCAATAATGATGAGCCTCCTCCCTCTCTCAGTCTGTACTGTCTTCTGCCTCGTTCTGTCTCTTTCTCTCCTTTCCTCTCATTTGTATCATATCTTTCACTCTTCCTCTATCGCTCTGTCAGCACGCATACGCTCTCTCTATTAGAACAAGGCATCGATAAGAGGCAAACTAATTCTCTGTGGAATTCTACTTACAATACAATACAATAATGTCATGCCCCAGACACCAGAACTGATTCATTTTTTTCTTTGTGTCCTGTGTTTATCCCCCATGACCGAAATGTTAATGTCGCACCGGGAACAAACAGGAACGGTTATGTTTCAGCGTCTCATCATAGGCAGCTGAACCTGGGTCCAAATGTAGGATATTAATTTTGCAAAAAGGTTTTCAAGATCCTGTTCACTTTATATATACTTATACTATGCTGTTTATCTGGATAGTACGCGAAGGGCAAGAAGAACTGAAGATGAGGAGTGGAGGAATAACAGAGTATGTAACAAAGGCTGAAATATGATGCTGACGTCAAGGCACTTTATTTTCTTCTTAATCATAGAAAGAAAAAAACTTGGCTCATGGCTCGATAACCTGGGATAAAAATAACTAGCTGTTAGCTGAAAGAAGCTCTGAAACCCTGGTGAGAGCAGCAGATACTTCCCTCAGGAGTTGGTGGTGACCAAAACAGAGCTCAAAACAAAGTAAATATTGGACTTACATAAACTAGTTAGGCCTAGCCTAATTTTAATGTTGCTCTGTGTCTGTTTGCTAGCGGCATATCAATATTATGTGACTAACTGACTTATCCTTCTGTCTCTGCAGCACATCTGCTTTGTGCTACAATCATCATTGATTGATATAATGATACAAATAGGCTGATGAGATCTCTAATAGTCAGCCCAAAGCCGCCCAACAGGGTGAGTCTCAGTCCACCCCCAAGCAAACTCGGGCACAGTTTGCAGTGACAGCTGGCAAAGGGTGTATACACAAGATTATGTGAGGACAACATGAACATTTCCACTATGATGAAGAGTTTGTGTAGAGCAGATGATGATTTTTATCCATTATTTCTTCATGAATTACTGAACAATCAACATTGTTCATCAAAACAACGGTGGTACAAGCGGTCTTGCAAATTCCATTTGCATATATTGTCTCTCTCATGCACATCACAACTATGCTGGCAGAAATATGAATGTTTCAGGGAATATTCCATAAGGTTGTTACTTTCTGCAGCTTAAATCTATGTGACGATGTGATGCCACTGATTAAAACAGGATTGCGTGACAGGAATCTGTCACCGTACAGCTGGCAAGCCCAAGGCTGAGACATAATGCTAATGAACACGGTGTAACAAACAACCAGTCAGCTAATTACACGGCCATATTATAGAGGTGAGTACATTTAAAATGTGTGAAATCAACTCTTAACTAGAGAAAAGAAAAGAAAGTTAAACACAAGAAAAATACAGGTGACACACTGATGTTTCTTATGAGATGTTGAATATAGTTCTTCAGTTTGTTCTGTAGTGTTAGTGAATACCTGCATAATATTCTACAAGAGTCATATCTCAAACTACCTAGAAGTAGCATCATGCTCCAGAAATCTCATGGTTCATGTGTGTGGTGTGTAGAGGATGGAAAAATAGATGACACAGATTGTTGCACAGTTTGTGAAGAAAATGACATGCATAGTCCTCCCACATCTCTACCCGCCTCTCTCCCTCCCTCTGTGAGCGTCTGGAATAAGTGTTTGTATCCGGGTGTGGGTCCCAAACAATAAGGGGGAGCAGATGTGGTCCAGAAAACAAGGCTGAAATTGAGTTTGTCCTATTCTTCACATACTGCATGGAGCCATACGTTGTTGTTTTCAGAGGCATATGCCAGATTCACAGATTTTAAAACAGCTGGATCGTTTTGAGTTGCATGTGGTATTCTCAGCATATTAAAAAAAAAAAATGGTGAAATTGAATTTGCATTCCTGTGTTGGTGCACAGCTTGTCCCTAAGTATCAGGATGTGTTATTGTGTTGCAATGTGTGTTATTTTTTGGATGATAAGAATGTGGTCTAGACTAATTTGCTGATTGGCATGGCGGTGTGTTTATTTACACTTTATAAATTCTCTTTAATCAGTGTGTCATTTTCATACCAGTAGGGAACTAATGGAAGTTATTTAGGCAGTAAAATTCCAAATTAATAATACATTTAACTTGTAAATGGGCTGCTCTGAAATAAATTTGAATATAAGATGGAATAAGATGGATTTTTTTTCCTTTTAAATGGACCAACCCGTTATTATTTTTGTTAGTAATTTTTTGTCAGTGTGACAAGACTGGCTGGCCAAAACACCCCATAGTTTCCCAAGGTGCACCATATTTGTCTCCACTGGTATCCTCACTTGTGTTTTATTTGCTCACAGCTTAGTTCTTACTGCCATAAAAACAAAGAAGAAAGGAAGAAGGAGTTGCAAAAAGTCATTTTCTCTCTGTACAGATATGATCTTTCCAAAGATAATATGAAAATATGCTGATTTGCTGAAGAACAGCAGTTAGTACTTACCCTGCTTCCTAGCCAGTTAGCCTGTATTAATAAGATATATGACCTTTTAAAAACTTCTGGTATCAGACTTTGTCTTCTGAAACACTCTGCCGAGAGTCCAAGACGGTAGTAACCGAACTTAACCCACATTCGACAAGCATTCTATTTTGTATGTCTGTACTGTATGACCTGAACCTGACACAGTTACTGTAAACTGAAGTACTGAGTTGGTGTTATTGTGTCACACAATTACATTTGCTATGGTAACAGTTTGCCTGTTTACCCTGATTAGAGGTGTGGGCAGTGAACCTTGTATGACTGTCAAAGCATTGTTTTATATAGATGATAGGTAGATTACTTTAACACAAACACGTAAATTATGCAGTGTCATCGGCATTACCACAATTTTCAAACCTTCATCCTCACTAACTCTTGAACTCATAAATAACTTGTGCATTTACATAACCCAACCATCATGGTCTATTTGTAGTTCTAGTGAAGAAAGAGGACACTACACACTACATTTCACTAAAGCAAACTAAAGCTCAAAGTCAAAGAGGCTAGTCTATGCGACCAAACCCTACCCACATCTTTTTCAACCTGTGACAGAAGATGTGTAGTTTCTGATGTTCTGATGTCAGGTAGCTTGTTCCACCATCAGTGCCAGGACAGCAAACAACGCCTTAACCCTCAGCCACTGCTGTTGTGGAGAAACAGCTGCAGCCATATAGCATTGGCAACTGGTCAATCTGAATGGAATGAACGGATATATCCGGCTGGGGGCAGCAATTCTGAGTGGCTGCTACTTAATGATTCAAAGTTCAAAAGGCTTCATTCACTGAAAATTGAATCAGAACGAGAAAGTGCACTGAAGTCAAATTTGTGATCAGGTTTAGAGGAAGTGTTTTTTGATTTTTTTTACTTTTTACGATTTAAGTGATGGAGTTGTTCCAACTGCAAGACAATGAACGGCACCAGAAATATCTGTGCAACTCTTTTGCAACCCTGAGTATGTGTAAGAAACAGTGTTTTCTGAATCAACGGAACAAATATGGCAGGTAGACACACAGCACAGTGGGGAGGATAACCAGATTACAACATACTGTTTATTTATGTTAAGTTTCAGATTAAATCCTTTCCTATAACTTCAAAATGTATACATTAATAAATAACTTGTCAAGAATAACATGTCAAGAAAAAGTATCATAATCCAGTAGTTGTATATCAGTTATGAAAATATGAGTATGGCACTCAATGTGACATTAATGGACTGCCGGCTCCTAACGCACATTGTGTGACTAACCAACGAGCGAGATGACTCACTGGCTATGGGCAATTCAATATTTATATGGAAGCTACTTTTTCTTTTTCACTAACACACATTGCATTCGATTCATACAACTTGAAAAAAAAATCCTCTTTCCAGCAGTCCCCTCTGCTACCAAAACAAATGTCAAATATATCAGGATTCCCTTCTGCCGCACACGAAGCCAGCAGGAGAATAACACTACTTGTTTTCCTAACAAATGTCAGATATATCAAGAATTCTACTCCCCAAACTGGAGTCACAGAGGTACATGTAGAGCTTATTGTGAATATCAATAGGCTAGTATATAAATCCCATATAGCTTCTACAAGATTGACATGTCTCAGAGACGGCGATTGTTGGCAGTGGACAAAAGGACTCTGTGAGCGTGTGTCAGGGCCAGTCTTGACAGGTATGTGTGGGAGTTTGTGTGTGTGTGAGAAACAGGACGATTGGATTTATGTGTCAGGGACAATGTCAGTGTGTAAAAGAGTGTTTGTGTGCTCGTCGTTATACTGCAAGTGTCATTTCACGTCCCTGTTGGTCTGTGGTCTGTGAATTTGTGTTTGTGCATCAGCGCATGTGTCAGTCGGCAGTGCTTGGAGAATTATTATAGGCCATTAGTGCTATTGTACTCATTTCCACAAATATGTCACGTATTACATGATAAAAGCTGTGATTCACACAACTGAGTCATTTTGCATGAGTTGCACAAGCGCTAATCATTAATATGTGAGGTGGAACAAAGTCACAAGTGTTAAATTTTACCAATTAAGTTGAGTCTCCAGTCAAGACTAACAAGTCCAAAGTCACATCCCATGTTAATACCAGTAAGTTCTAAGTCAAGTCCAACATGAAGACGAAGAAGTCCGAGGTCTCGTCCCAATTCAATACCAGCAAGTCCTAAATTAGGTTCTTAGCCAAGACCAAGTCCAAAGTCAAGTGAAGTTTGCAATGGTGTTATGTACTGTCCAGGTCAGGTAATGTAGGATAAATAATGAGAAAGTCCACAAAGGGAAGAGATGAGGTGGACTGATGAGTCAACTACATAGATTTGACACCATCAGTGTATTTTAGCTGTATGAAATGGTGAGCACATTGTAAAGAATGTCAGGGAAAGGTCACTTTTCTATGTTCTTAGTCAGAAACATGACAGATGACTCACCACTCACAGTAGGGGAAGCCCAGATAAGGACAGGTCGTGACTAAGATTATCTAACAGTTGACAGGTTCAGCGTTCACCAGTCTAACAACTAGTAGTCAAGAAGCAGATTTAATTAAACAGTTATGAATAACTGTAAAAATGTAACTTTTGGAAGCTGTGTTATGAGACCCACAGGGTCTTCAGCAATGATGTTTTTTGTTTCTATGAATTTGATAACTATGAAAAAAGAAGTGCACTAACAGTATTATTGTTCCATTGAACTGACAAATAAAACCCCTTTTCACAGACAACAAACTTTTACTGGGAACAAGCGTTCTATTTCAGCATCCACTCTGGTTAAGCCATCAATATCATTATTCATAGGATTTTAGGCTTGATGTAAACCCAGATTCTAAACTGTGCCACACTCTCAAATCAAAGCAATATGCAGCTTAAATGTGTGGCCCCTGGAGCACAGAATGCTGGACTGAACAGGTAAGAGCGATGGTGTGTTGGTGACCTGTGAGCAGAGCGTATCAGTCACGCAGCGTTGTGTTGGTTCTCCATCAGAGAGATCTTTCGCTTCATTGCCTTTCAGTGCTCTGGTCCCATGGGGAGCAGCAGCAGGACAGCGGTCGGTCAGTGGATCACTGCTCTCCAGTGGATTTCATTAGTTTCTTCCACAGAACCTCCCACTATCTCTGCAAAAACAGACCCCACTGCTCTCTGCAACAACAACCTCTTTGATACACTTCAGCTCCATGTGAAGGTCAACCTTAATTTAAGCTTGCAGCAGTAAGAAGCACATAATGTACTGTTGGATTTACTATTAGCTGGATGTAGCATGACTCTAATTTATTTATATTTTTATTTAAATTTTTAGGTCAACTTTTGATTTCCCTTTCGGCTCATTTAACAATCTGGAAACTAGTCCTGTCCTGCTAAAACCCCAGATTTTATTTTCAAAGAGTTTTTACAAACTGACGATGCAGGGAAGAAGAAATAATTGATCACCAAGCTTTCATGATGTCGGGATATCCACAGGGTGCCCTGCTGTGAACAACCATGATCAGATTTTCTGGTGCACGCACTAATGAGGCAGTAATGTTGGTCAATCTGCTGAAGCATGTGAAGATGAAGATGAATTGTGAATTGTGAATGAATTGTTTATGGTGACCCAATGGCTTTTCATCAACCGGTCAAAATTTCAATTTGTGACCACACACGTTTGACACAGCAGCCTTAGCTGGACCTTGTGTCTAGTCTTAATTTCAAAAGGCTGCAATGCTAACATGCTAAACTAAGATAGTGAAATTGTTAAAACTGAAACTGGAATAATCGCTTTTTGTAAGTCTCTAATATGTTTTCTGGAAAAACTTCTTAGCTTTTTAGCCCACAGACTGTTGTATCTGAACAGAGTCACAAACCCACCAAGGATTATCTCCCAACTCTGCAGTTCTACTGAGCCCTACAAGGCATTTTATTGTGTTTCAGCTCTTTGTGCAATGACTTTAACTTTGGGTCACTCTCCTCACTCTCAATCCAGCTGTACACTACTAACACACAGGTAACTTTAGAAATGAGCTGGTGAACATACTGCAGCCAACTGACTACAGAAAATCTGTGTACTCATCCATCAAGTTTTCCCCCCTCAAAGCTCCCCCGCATGATCCTATAAAATTACAGTGCAGAGTGACAGGTAAGACTGTGGAAAAGTCAATTACATCTGACAAGCCATCCAGCTAAAGGCCTAACAGCACAGGCTGCCTCACACAAATGTGTTTCCAGTTCATTTCAGGTTACTTCTCATACGCATGAATGTGTTATGACTCCTTTAAATTGTTTGAATGATATTGTGAAAATGTATTGATCACAGTCATGGAAATATGCAAAATGAAGACTGACAGAGAAGTGGCAATAATGGAACGAGGAGTGAAATGAAATGCAGGGTGCAAGGTGGCAGGGTTTTTGCCTTTTAAATGCATTTTTTACAAATTCTTCATCATACAAAAGAACTATAACAAATAGCGTGTTTATTCAAAAATGTAATCCCATTAATAATTCTAGTACAGCACCATACATTTATTCCGAAGACAGTATTGCTATGCTGAAAAACTCCTCCAGCAAAGGCCTCCGTGCAACATACTGTCCCAAAACAACAAAGCAAGGACACCAGGATGCAGAATATCACCCCGAGCCACATTAAAACAAGGCAGAGAGGGCAAGCTTATGTCCGATTTAATACATTTCTAAATTATGACAAACATCTTGGAGCAATAGTAATAGCAAACACAAAAAAATCTCTAGCATACAGCAGTGACCAGGCATGTTTCCCTAGCCTTTCCTTGGGGCTTTTCTTTAGACTAAATTCAGCAGAGCACACCCTAGTTTAAAAAAAACTAAATACCCTAAACGTGCAGCTATCTCTGGGCTCTTTTGCTTCAGGCTTCAGCTGAGAGAGTGCATGTTGTCTGAAGAGGGGAACCTTGACTTAAAGCCCTCAGGCAATCCGTGTCCTTGCCTGAAACCAGCAGCTCCTAGCAAAGTCTCCTGGGCTGCCAGAGTGTGCTGGTGGCTTCACACTTTTATACTTATATCCAGCGAGCATTTTAGAGGAGGTGGCCGGCAGGTCAACATCAGAGGAAATGAACAGTTCCATGATTGCATATTTTGGGATACGTTTTAAAGCTGTATTATGAGTGCAAAGGCAACAGTCAGCTCTCTCTGGCTGATTCTCTGGATGTATTATTTAAGGTATGTATCCATATATATGACATTATGACCAGTGTATGCGCCGCATTTTAAAATAAAAGAAAACAAAATAATATTCCTTTATGGAGCTGACTTTGTGCATGTTTTTTGGGGCAATGTCACGAATTGAAACATGAGAGCTTTCTCAAAATTGGTGCTACAAAGTTCACACAAAATGTTTCATTTATTTGGAAAAAAAGGGGAAAAAAATCTGTGTATTCCAGCTTTCACTGTCGCCTGATCTCTAAGAACTTTTATGCAGTTCTCCATGGACGTTCTGTGGCTATTTTGGTGCGATATCAACCATTGTCAGCACTGTCAGTGTGTGAATAAAAATGAGAAATACCTCAAAGTATAACATAAATATTTAAATGTTAGAGATCCTTTTGATTTTTATTCCCTTTATGCTAGAGGCATTTGTCCAGCAGGGCTTTCTGTCATGGCAGTTTAACATTCCATTCATCCCAAAGCTCTTAAAATGAAGACCTACACTGTTTTCAATTCACAGCGAGTAAAGAGCAATACACTGTTCAGTGTATTTCTGCCACATATAACTTTTCTAAGTTTTTCTAATATTTATTTTATTAAACAACTATGATGCTAAAGGGATGAGGATACAAGGCTACATACAAATGGGTCTACTGAGTATGGATATTCTGTATAAAAATGTGCAGCCAAGAAACAAGGCAGCCTAATGTGCCTGCCTCTGTCAATAGAATTACTCGCCTGCGTACCTTGGACCTGTGCGGTTGTGGCTGAGGAGGTGGAGCAGGCTGTCGTCTCATCACAGAGTTGACTGCTCAGTTCTCACGTCTCCTCCTGCCCACACATTAGAGTTTCCTTCAGCTGTTAGGTGAGTGCCAGGTATGGCATTGGTTTGTGTGTGTGGGGGGGGTAAAGGATGAGGTAAATTCACAACATGAATGCAGTCCATAAGCTATGAAACTATGAAGAGCAGCACCGAAAGTGAGGTTATAACTGACTGAATATTAAGCTTCAAAGTTTCTCCATTCTCTTTCATACATGAATGTGGCAAACACTTAATGTTCTCTATATATTAATTGTACAATATCACAATCCTTTCACATTGTGTTTGTTCAATTATTGGTCCAGCAATGTGCTGATTTACTCATGAAAAGATTAGTATAGAAGCAAGTTAGTTTAGTTAGATAAAGCCTAAGAAGTCCAGCCATGTTTCACACTCGTTGGACAGATACACGTCTGTCTCCTCTTTCCTCAGAGCTGTATGACTGATAGGTGGCTGCTGCATCGTGTGTACTTTGTGTGTTTGTGTACGTGTCATGATGACATATCGGTTTACCCAGTTAATGCACCCTGCAATCCATCTTATCTGTCAGTATCCTGATTAGTGGGCATGTTCATGACAAGGTTTTTGCGTGATGATGCTGTGCAGCCTCCTCTGCACTCTCAGACCCCCCCGCTGCCTCTGGATGCTCTAACATTTCTGCCGCGGAGTGTCATTTTTCATGACAAACATGTATATTTAATCATTTGCTGCGTGTGTTTGTCCTAACGTTCTCGCATGAGTTCACAAAACTGCATTAGTGGGTGTCGGTGTGAGAAGATTGAGTGAGCACACATGTTTGAGTATGATGTGTCAATTTACTGTGACTAACAAACTGTGACTTTGTGGACAAAATAGGCAGTTCAGGAAGGATATGGAGAGATGTAACAGAACTTGGATCTCATGGACGCGACATGAATGTTGGGTGATGGGATAAAATAACTCTGACGTGGGCGTTAACAGGTGGTCAGCATCAGCACTGTAGGAGGAAGTTAAATATGTGAAAATATGAAGGGTTGTTTTTATTTGGCTCAACCATACATGTAAACTCACTGACTTACATTAAACCGTACGTCTAAGTTTTAGTGTGCATTGCTGTTATGAAGTTTAATGTTTCAGCATTTGGTCAGAATATGTTGCTAATAACACATGGAAATCGACAAAATCCTGTCACATGACTTAGAAAAAGACAACAAATTGAAATGGACATCTGCCACTTCCTGTTTGGTTGCTGGGATCTGGGCATTGGCTCATTTTGAGTGTTTGCTAGCACCTTAGTTGGGGTGTCTGAGTATTCAGGCTCTCTACTCTCCAGGTTACAATTGTTGGACTTTAGTTGCCATGTGTGGCCTCCGCATTGTGTCCTTCCTTTGAGCTGGCCATGACACTGTTCAACTCTTCATCTAATGAATATGTGTTCTCAACTTACGGGACTGGTGCCATTGTTCTAGTCTATCTTGATAGACAACTTTTTAAAATTGTGGTTCAAACTATGATGCTGTAGGCATCCTTCCATCATCTAACATCCTGAAACATCCACTTAGACATTCAAGATAAAGCTCAATTGCATTGTAAAACAGTTGCACTTTGGTAGGTGGATGTAAATGCTTAGAGGGGATCACCAAATTTAATCCTGCATGTCCAGCTTTCTCCCAGTAGAGGTCTTGGTACTTTTGGATCAATTTCCAACTGTCATGCCATTTCACAAAGTGGGATTATGGGAACACATCAACCCATGCTGCTGCTTCTTTTCCAATTCAAACAATCAAAGTCATGCAAGCAAAACCAGACTTAGAGAGCGCAGATGTATGAGAGAGAGATTAGAGGAACATCAACAGTAAGTTGTGTTTGCTTAGACTGCTTAACCAACAGGCCATGCTTTCAGTTACTGTTACGATGCTTGTGCAACATGAAAGTTTGGCTCTGCAAGTTGCAGGGCTCCATGTCTGAGGCAATACACATATACAGTACACACTCTGTGCCACCATTAACAGAATTCTCTCTCGGCCTTTCTAATTGTCATTCTAATTGTCTCTAATAGCTATTATCGCCACTGTTCCGATCTGATTGTCATCTCAGTTACAGCTTGAAAGACCTAATTACAGTTGGCATTTACTTCTAGCGGTGACTTGCATGTCAAAGCTAAAATACTGTTTTGGTATGTGAGTTAAATTTGGATGTGAATCACATTTAAAATGTTAAACTTTTAGCGGTTTAACAGCCGAGAGTAAAAATTCAAAGCTCAAAATGCTGAATATGTCTCTGGGTTTGTTAATCACTATAATGGTGCATAGACCAGATGTTTCCCGTGTTTCCACATTTATCTTTGCAACTTGTGTTTTGGAACACAGCACATATGGGTGAATGGAACTCGCTTACAATGGCAACAGTTATGCTCTGAAGGTCTGACCTAACAGTAATACTATCACAGTACAGTATGGTAACACTGTTAGTCCACATAACAAGGGTGTCCTATTCTATTTATAAAAGACCAAGGTTTGATTTCAGCCTCTATCCTTTTGTTGCCTGACATCGCCTCTCCCTCTCTCACCTGAATTTCCTCTCCATCTTTCCAGCTGTCACTGTCCAAAACTAATAATAATCAATCAGAGGTGCATTTGTTTGTTTTATTGTTTTTGAGAGACTTTTATTGGCCTTTATTGGACAGTGGCAGCTGAAGAGAGACAGTAAAGAGGGAAGAGAGAAAGATGGGATATCAGCGCTCTTTAGGTGAGTTATCAGGGTGCCTTTGATCATCTATATGATTAATGACAATACCATAGTTATTGTTTATTTAAAAAGCAAATGTCTGTAAATGTAGGTTGCCTCGACTGGCCCTCATCACGACATATCACGACACGAATCTGTGTGTTTATCATATCCGAGTGAGATTCATACCGTTTTCTCTGCTCAGAGCTGTCAAGTCTACCACTATTAGTTTCTGTTAATGTAAACATAACACTTCCTGATGCTGCTTTACAAATAAAGCTTCCCACCAACCATCTGTTGTAAGGCTGTTACTGTGAAGCAGCAACAGGTGACAGAAGGTGATATTTGGCAATGTTGGCCTATCAGTCCAGTCAGTCAGATCACTTTACTCCAGAATGAAATATCTCAATTGTAAGATGGACTGCCATGAAATCTGATGCAGAGGTCCGTAGTTTCCTGAGGATCTCCCTTCACCAGACTTAGTCAAGTGGATTGTTAGCAAATACCTGCAAAACTGAAGACACTCATCAATCACAGCTGTATGCTGCGTTTCTCATGAGCATGTATTATGCTCAGCTAAGATACCTGCTTAACATCACCATGCAATGGTACAGTACTGTTAGCATGCTGATGTTACCGTTTAGCTCAAATCAGCATTGTGCCATAGTACAGCATCACAGAGCTGTTAGTCTTGTTCAAATAGTCCCTGTTGTGCTACATTACAAGGCCATTATACTTTGAATGTTTACAATAGTAAAAAGCAGAAACCAAATCCTACACAATTAGCTTGGCTGTCGTATGCAGAGAGCTGCATAAAAATCTAAAGAACGCCCTGAAGCGCAACTATACCCTTTGTGCTTTGGGGGGAAATAATGGCCTTGCTGAATATCTATTTTAAATAAACACTGTGTGAGGTATTGTGTTTACTTCTGTAAAACCTTGCCAAAGTGAGAGCTTACTGGGGTACCCTTTCACAATAATGGAGTGGTGGTCAGGGGCGAGTCTGAATTTTAAATTTAGTGAAATAATGTGTTTCAGTCAGATTGTTATGAGATCTTTAGGTCATCCTACATTCTCTTTTACTCTATTTTAGATTGAAATCACCATAATCCAGGTTAATGGACATCTGACATGCGTGCATCAGTCTGATTCAGTTCAGAGAGATCACAGAGCTTGTCGTCCATCCTTGAATAAAAACTCAAAATACTATTCATCCTCCTTCCAGCTACCCAACATATTTTCATTGGTCAATAAACAGTAGACTAGAATATACATCTTCCAGATATAGAAAAAATGTCAAAATCATCAAACCTGGATACATGGTTTTCATCAGGGAGCATAACAGCACCGCATATTGTCCGTGATCATTTCTACCACAAATACGCCATCTATCATGTCCATCTGAACCATATCCATCATATCAGAGGCAGACAGTGCTGACTGACCAGGTCTGATTTATTAAAAAAAAGGGCCACTATCTGCCCCGAATGGCAATCTAATCTCGCAAGTAACACTCATGGGCACAGCTGCAGCTACACCTTCATAAAAAAGGTAACATGTAGTACCTTTTAGGCCACAAAAGCTTGTACCCGATGGCGGTACATTACCATTTGTACTTTCCAGAGTACAACTGCGGGGGTACATTTTGTGCAGCTTGGTTATGTCTTCTCAGCCACAGTCATACACCACAATGTGCTTCCTCTCTTCTTCCTACAATACTGTATAATTCTTGGTAATATATTCGTACAAAATGAGCTGTGATGAGACTGAAAACTGATGTTCACTTCGTGACAAGTACAACACATTACTGCCTGGCTGCACCAACTGCTCACTTAGAAATTCAAAACTCAAAAGCCCATGTACTTATGCAAACCAGAAATTTCTTGTTATTCCTTGCATCTGAACAAAAATAGCTGGTTGTACAGCCTCCTCCTGCTGTGCATGTTTTTGAAGAACTGATCTATAGTCGAAGGATCTGTCACTGCCTGTGCTGTGACATCTATTTCTAAACACATACAAACTGCATTAACCTCTAGTTTCAGTCTCCGATTCACTCTTACAGATCGTCCTGGGATCGTGCAGAACTCTTAAACCCTAAAGAAAATCACCGCAGACTAAAACTCACAGCCTCACACATATTATGCTTCATTAGAGTAGGTGTCCTCTGGAGAATAGTAAAGGTGTTGAGTCACTTTTATTCACACCACATCACTTCTCTATTAGCAATGGTACATTTGTCACAAATCGAAACCTTGGAAACTTCTAAAGTGTTTAAACAATCTTTGGATGGTGATTATCATTAGCCTGGTTGTTCAAACAAGCCACCTGTAACGGCACACACCTGTCAATCAAAGCAGCTGTGTTGTTAATTTTGCATAATTTCCAGCCTTATTATGATTCAGATGGGTGAGTTGTATAAAAATTCAGCTTTAGTGCAGTTGTCAAGAACGGCAAAATGAGTTATAGAGACCAAAAACATTTTATGTGCCAGATTGTAAGCATATGTCTGCTGTGAAGTTGGACATTTTAACATGGGGGCTTATAGAGACTGACTTCTTGCTGACTGCAGCCAGCCTCAAATGGCCATTCAAGGAGCTGCAGTTTTAGTTTCTTTAGCGTTAGCTTCACTTCACTTCAGCTGCAGAGGTTGCCACTTGGTATAAACCTGAAAAGTGAGCTAGGCTAAGTAGCAAACTTTGAAAAGCTCACATGGCTGGATTTATTTTTGTCCTTTTTATATGACAGCCACAAAAGTGCAACACCAATATGACCACCAATATCTTTAGAATATAATTTATCTGCCCCCATCTGTTATGTTATACTGCTGTAACCTCCAGGTCAAATGAAAATAACATCTTTGGGAAGGATACAACATTTGCTACTAATAAGGAAAAGTGACCCCAAAGCTCAACAGAAATTGTCTTAATAACCAAATACAATATCGATACAATCTGTTAAATGGAAAAAAAAAAAAGAAAAGAAAAAGAAATAGCAATTTTCTAATTTTCTGGCTTTGTAATATCAGCCCTGTCACCTTTTTCAACAGACTTGAGTGTGATATTACATTATTTGGCCACAAAACTGGCCTTCTTGGGCTCCCACCAGCGTTGACTCACGTAATGAGATTATTTCTCATTTCTCTGTCTCCAGAGTAACTTTGCCTTGCGGTGTTTGTACAACTCAAACTCCAATCTGCACTTCCACAAATGAGCTCAGAATCACGGACAGACCAAGACATGAGTTTTAATGGCAGCCAGCCAACTAGAAGACGGGCTGCGTTCAGTCGGCTAAACAGTTTCTGCACAACAGACGCACAGAGAGCAGGCGTGGGATTTCTGCTAATGCTTTCACTGAGGAGAAAATATGGTTCCTGATCAGGAGTTTTCAGTTGAAAATAGTCTGAGCAAAATAGCTCTGTAGTGGATGTGAGCAGTGAAATGGTAGCTTAAAGAGCCGAGAGGCCTGGCTTATAGGCTTCACAGCCATCTTTTCATTGCCAAGTCAGCGATCATGGAGAAGTCGGAGAGGTGAAAGACACTTTTTGGCAGCTGCTGCAGTAATGTGACATAAGGAGCTGAAGTGAAGAATTATTGAAGCACAAACATCAAAGGAGGGTTTCTTGAATTCTGTCACCCCGGGACGCCAAGGCGAAATACAGCATTACCCATGAACCAAAGCACATGAAAACATACTGCTCTCTCTCTCTCTCTTTCTGTGGGTGCATATAATTCATGTTATAATTGTGTATAAAGCTGAGCTGTGTGTATGCAGCATCAACTGACAGGGTACGAATATGTGCTCAGCTTAGAAGAGATGAGCATGACACGAGGATAGGTCAACGTCGACAAAGGAGTGTTCCAAAATGAGTCCCAAATGAGTCGTCGTATCTTCAAAGTAAAATGTTGCTTGAAGGAAAAGCAGAGTTTTAGTCTCATTGGAAATGATCACATGACCAATGTACTACTGTATGTTCTTAAATATATGACACTGAAAGTGTGTTCAGTCTCTTTCAGCAACTAACTCACTGTGAATAACACCTTCAAAGAAGGATTTGAGCGATTTTACACGTCTAAATGTGTTGGGAAGGATTCATGCACATGTAAGAAAAGTTGTATCAAGTCCTCCTGAGTGAAGTGAAGTGCCAGAGAAGTTTGAAGTTTGAAAATGACAAAAAAAAAAAAAAGTGAATGTGGTGAGAAAGAATTGAGATTACCAGAGCTCTTCAGGGTACTCCTCATCTCTGCTCGAGGCTAACTAGGCTAAACCTACCCTGAAGACAACATTATAAGATACCAGCATAACTCACCCAAGTCTCTTACTGAACTGTCAACTGTCAAGTTGCATTGTGGGTACTATAGGTGCCAAGTTTGTTTGTGCATGAGCTCTTGATAATGAGAAACTCTGTATATAGCACAGTTCTGGATACACTAGGCCCAGCAAGAGTTTCTACCCTCAGGCCATATTATTATTAGTAGTAAGATACATTTTACTGACTTATTTAGACACATATTAACTTATTAATCATTACATATCCTATTATTTATTATCATAGTATTTTATAATTTAAAAAAGTGCAGGAACCAACCTATGAGTGTACCTGTATGATGATATGTGACAGTTAAACTGATTGAAATGATTATTAAAAGCTGCTGCAACTCACAGACCACTCCTGTTCAAAATCTGATGCCTTTCACTGGAAAATCTAAAATAAGATACAATTATGCAAATACAACAGAAGTAACACAAGCAATGCTGTGACGACACACTGCACCACTTCCCACCAGTATCATTTTACAAAGATGGATCAAAGGCATACATTTCTATGCACTGCGTTGACATTCTTTCCCTTTCTCTACTTGTTCAGAGCACTTTCTACAAAGTGGCAATAATATATTTTCATTTTTCAAATGTCGGGACAAATCAAGCCATTTGTTTTGTGTCCATTAGATATGAGAGTGCTGCAAGAAGTCAGTTGCTATAGCACTGCCGACATGTCTGGTTGTCTGTGGAATGAACTGTGGGGTGAAAAAGTTTGTCTGTGGATCAGGGAACTTTTTTTTCTGCTTTATAACTTCCTTAAATACATCCATGGTACTTTTTTTCAGCAATCAGTAAATCTATTATAAACTGCAATAAATTAACAAACACAAGGGTTTATGCCAGTATTAAATCTGCCAAAACTATTTAGTGTCGCACAGACTTTATTTTTGGTTTAGTTAACCATATTAAGTTTGAACCTCTGATCATTATTCCATTAAAGCACTGGAGTGTTCATGAAATTGAATGACACACCAATCAAAATTTCAGTGGAAGATCTCCACAGTGTTTCGTCAGAACATCAGAATAACTTGGTTTCATTAAAACCTGAGATGAGAGCTCTCGCCAGCTTTATTAATGGATAACAGCAGACTGGCAGAACGGCAGTGGACTTTTTTTTTTTTTTTTTTAACTGCAGCAGTGTTGGCAGACTGCAACAAGGGACTGAAAGACAAATCAGCTTAGTTAATTATTCTGTAATAATACACTTAACTTCTCCGCAGAAGAAGGAGAGCTATACAGTTTTATAACAGTGTAGATTATGTCTATTATTTAAATATGGTTATACAATAAAGTAATTATGTAGCTATATTTCCATATAAAGTTAGCATTCATAATTATTTTGAAAAACGTCATGCTTTCATTTGCCAGCGGGTAATAACATGACTCAAAACCTTTGATAAAGTTGCTCTGTGACGTTGAATGTCAACAAATATAAACCCCCAAAGTTACCAAAGCAATGAGCTAAAGACACTAAAATGAGAAGACATTTGATTTGCAGAGTTGGGTGCTAACATTTTCTCTCAGATGTCCCCGTTGAATATGCAGCTGGTACAGTCAAACTTCGACCACTTTGGAAACCATGAGAAAACATTTAATCATAATGTGTTATTGTATTGATCATTTTGATCTATTACAGCTTAGAGCCCTCCGTCCTCAGGGAGGATCTGCCCACTGGCCTACAATGCTAAACTGTATTTCAGGTTCACAAAGTTCTTTCATTAGCACGGACCACACCATCAGCGAGATACGTTAAAATGATTTATTGACAAAATGAATGATTGAGAGTGCAGTGTGATGTCATGTAGTTCTTCGGTCTGATGCTGCGGTGTGAGGAAGCTTCGGTAGGGAATAGCACCCAGGCAAGACGGACCCCCCTCGAGGCCTCGAGAAAGAGAAAAGAAAAGGTGAAAAAAATGGGGTGGGCGGGAAGGCGTGTGGAATATGAGAGTGAAGGGAACCATAGGGTTTGGAGGGTATTTACAGGACTGTCAGAAGTTGCTTGGTTGAGGTGGTCCGGCTCCTGAAATTACACTTTAAGTTCCAAACTGTATAGTAGTGACTGGAACTTAGTGGAGAAAAGCAGGACAGATGCAGCAGTCGCACAGAGTGATGGATGATGCGCAAACGTGACTTAGTAAAAAAATAAATAAATAAAAAATAGTGAAGTGCCAGTCCGTTCCCCACAGAAAATAAATCAGGTTTAGTAGCCGCATAAAATATAATGTCTAAACTTGATTATGCATGCTGACAAAGCGTACGTTCTGCAGTAAGTGGGCTCTTGAGATCTGCACTGAGAGGCTGAAAACAAATAAAGTTAATAGAGTAAATATGGTAATATAGTAAGGAGGTTCAATGGTGCAGGTCACGGGAGTGGAATAAGATTAGATGAGGATATACCGCACGGGGAATGGAAATCATTGATGAATGCACTTGGCATGTTAAGTGTAGTGAGGATTTACTTTGGAGATAAGCCTCGTGCACAGACACGCGAGTCGCAAATTCAAAAGTCTAGTTTGCTAACCACTTGTAATTAGTGAAAGTGTAGATAAAGATTTACATGCAGATTTGTAAATGAACTCCAATTAGCTGTTTGAACAGTGAAGATTTAGAGAAAATAGGACCACAGAGCAGTGATGGGAACATAATCTGAGCACCATAACCCTGAATCATCTAACTGTGTGAAGAAGACATCACTGTCAACGGTCTCTGACAATGCGATGCTATTCTTTGTAATGCACAGTCCACAAACGTGCTGAACAGCTCTTTAGCAGAGTCGGAGAGAGGGGGAAGGCAGATGAAAAATGGTAAGGCAGAAAGTGAAAGTGTTGCGATGGGAGGGGACTGTCTCCCCTCACCAAACACAGATCTGGGTCTTATCAGGCTGCATGTTTTCTGAAGGCTGAACAATGCAAGGTGGTCCGCGTTGCTTTCTGTGTTGGAGCCTACAAAGCAGAACGCTCCGCTCGGGTTTTGTGCTGTTGTTGCTTGGTGAGTCGTGATGAGTGGAATCGTGACCGTGAGCTGTCAGACACTAAACTCTTAAATGTGTTAAGTAGGGCAAGACTGACATGGGTTTAAAAAAAGTACATGTACTAACAACCAAAATAATGATTCAAACGTTAACAGAAAACAGGCCAATCTGGGGGCCTAGGGGTCAAGGCGCCAGTCACAAACTGCCTGCTCACTCCCAGCTGGAGACGCCTTATTTGCTGTCATCTTACTACTGCTACTGCTCTTTCCTGACTTAGTGGGCATTAAATCCAAACAATGATAAACCTGGAGGATTTTACACCAAAAGCACAAGTTTACACCTGGTGATTTTGAACCAGACAGCCAAAGTTAAACAATATTCTAGTGTGATTCTGGCTATGAAGCTCCAACTGAGACTGGAGGAATGGAGAACAATTCATAATCTTATCTGTAGCATCCTTGTTGGCTCTTTTGAAGGATGTGTGGTTCCTCAATCTGAACGCTACCTCATGCATGCTATTGACAAAAAGTTAGTTTGGTGACTTGGTGCCTTTGGGAAAGTGAACTACAACCCAGAAATTCCCCTTCCAGGAAATACTAGAAGACATTATTTTTCAGATCTATAAAATGTTTGCAGCAACAATCATTTTGGTTTAAGTACCAAGAAAGTGCTGCATGAACAATACAGTGAATTATCAGATTGAGGCAGAAGTGCTAACTGTGCCGACACAGCAGTGTCATTGAAATGACTTTTATGATGCTGTTAAAACATAAATATGGCAACTTCAACTCTATGTCTGTAATAGCATTTTGGATCAATTAAAACCTGCACAGAATTGGCAGTCCATGACTGTGGCAAAAGAAAAAGTAACAGTTCATTTCAGCAATTAACACCATCAGCCAAATAGAGGTCCATTGAGGGGATCCATAATCAGAAGCCCTGTCTTGGTTATTGTACCTAGAAAATCTTAGAGAAGTCTGTGTTACATTCTTAACATTTCACATCATTTTGCTCTGGGAAATGAGGAAACATGGTTTCCTTAATACATCAGGGAAAAGTAATTGGAAAGTTTCTACACCTCATTGTCATTTCTCTGCTCAAATGTCTGGCGGCCTACCGCTGAGTCTTTTACTGACATCAACTCCGCCCACATGCTGCAGCTCTGATACCAATTTCATTCCACACAAAAGTATTCCTTTCTCTAAGTTACTATGGCTGCCATTGACTCCTGTCAATACATTGACTGCTAACCATAATAAATGAACGGATATTGTGTACTGGTGGTAAGGCTTTGGCTTCTCCTTAGCAAAGTCAATTAGTTACAGAGTCAATGCATGACTCCTGTGACAATATGTCCGCACTAGTCCTTGCTTTTCTAATTCCCATGCTGTTCTAGTGACAGTAAAAAGGTTTCAGCCTCCTCTCCGGACTGAACAAGTTTCATGACAGCAGGGCAAATGAAACCCAGAAAATTGTAGCCCCTTTCTGCTCCGTGTCAATTCGAAAATACTATTACATTTTCCATTCCCGAAACACTTCTTGTCAAGACAGGGTTATCATTCATCTGCAGCCAGAAATGAGACCACAGTAGGCTTCATTCACAAGATCTTTTTTTATTAAAACCCTTCCTTTGACTTTGTCATTACTGACAATGAGATGGTTCCTATCCCTTTCCTTTCCCTTGCCATGCCTTCCACACGTCCATCTCCATCTTTTTTAGCACCAATTCCTGCCTCATTTCAGCTCCTTCGCTCTCAGTTTTCTTCCCATCCACGCTCCTCTTCCATCCATCATTTTCCTTTTCTCCAGATGTTGCTGGCTCAGCAGATTTGCAGATGTCCCTTTAGACTCCATTGGTATTGAAAGACAGCTGCAAATTAACACACCCCACTGCATGTGCAAGTGTCTTGCTGGGCTGCTAGACATGGGCCTAATTTTATGAGTGTGGAAAAGGCTACATCATATTTGTGGGTGCATTTTCAAATGATAGTTGATGTTGATATATAATTCCTATATTATGGCTCATGATGTCAATGAAGCCAGTGATTGACATTCTATCATAGCTGTTAGAAATTTATTGAAATTAAAATCATTTGTCCAAAAACTAGGAAGTAGAAGATAAACTGGATTAAAATTGCACAAACCGCTGCGGTTTGAGATCGCTCGAGTCTCTAAACTATCACATAAGACACTGTCAATCTTCACACAAACTGATGGTAGGTTCAGATTCACAAAAGCACTGTACTTTCAAAAGCAAAACTATGCCTCGTATTGCATTTAAAACACCTTAAAAGCCCCCCACAGCTAGAAACAAAGCTGGAGACAAAA
This sequence comes from Nibea coibor, assembly GCA_023373845.1. NCBI lineage: Eukaryota > Metazoa > Chordata > Actinopteri > Sciaenidae > Nibea > Nibea coibor. The sequence goes on along the minus strand of CM041739.1, from coordinate 4,081,804 downwards.
ACACCAAAAGAGCCATAGACCATTAGCATAGACCATTAGCTCTATTGCTAATGTGTCCTTCTTATCACATCATGTGTATCTTGGACTGCTAGCATCATTTAGCAGGTTGGGCAATTAGCTTGTCAACTGCAGCACACTGAACGGTCTAAAAATCCATACATGCAAATGTCAGCAATGGTCTGTTTCAGAGATGAAACAATCTATAAGTCGACTGAGTCGACTGACAACCATTGTGATAAACATTTGTGGATTTGATTGTTTTCCAAGCAAAAGTTGCATATGCAATAGAATATACATAAAACAAATGGTATTTTCTTCATGTTTTTGGCAGCACTCAGGAGAAGGACGTTGGGTGATGCTTTGATTGTGGGCCCTCATCTGTAGTCAGTGAATAATTGAATTTAGTGAATCAGAAAAAATCAAGACACAAGTTCAAAGAGTAAATGACCTTTACTAGTTCATCACAGGGGATGAAGAGGTCATCCACACAGTGATCTGCCAAATGGGAACAACATCGACATCACTTCACTACCAAAGAGCACATGCCATGAGTCTGACTATCAATAAACACGATTTTCCTCTGCAGCAACAAAACCATCTTCACTGACAGCAATTTAACTAAGCGGGATACAGATCTACATCAAATACATTATGCAGACTCATTCAGTGGGACTAAATTAATTATGAAATTAAGCATTATTGAATTAAGTGAAGGTTTTTCCATTCAATACTTGTGCCCTCTTCTAAAAATGAATTTTAAAGACTGCCAGGTCCAATAAAACACTAAAACAAACCCAAGGTCATAGTTCCAGTTTAAGGGGGTCGCAGTCAGACAACTCTGCTGGAACACAACAGCAGGATAGACGGTTACAGGAGAATGATAGATTCCTATTAAATCATATTAGAGAATACAGTGAAGGCCACAGTTACCAGCTCAAGGTTTGTTTGCATTTTGTTTTAGTGCACCTGATAGCTCAGCTGTCAATCAAACACATACAAGAACCTGCTCACTCGAAGGCTCCTTGGCTAAATGATTTAAAAAATGTTTTGGGTGTTTGGCAATAAAAGTGTCTGACTTTTTGGATTTCAGATGGGAATATTTGCCCTTGTCAGTCAGGAAATGTTTAACTCCAAATGCGACCTTGATATCGTTTTCCAAATCGTCACTTTTAGGGGCGTTCATAAAAATGTCCCTACACCTGCTGTTTTCTAACAATATGGCGTCCGTCAGTCCACCATACAGTTTGTCAGGCAGGTTAAAGCCGTCGCCCCTGGAGAACCACAAAGTATTTAACTAACAATGTGACCCCGGTCTGCTGGCCATAAGGTTTTCAAAGCAGTTAGGGCTGTCACCTGTCAGGGGACGGTGCACCCGCTATGCCAGCATCTGTCCCTCTCACACACACACATACATTGTATACACTCCCTCCCACTTGGCCATAGCTTCTCATTAACCATGCTGCAAAAATATATACTGTATGTCATGGATAGTCTGGCTGGTGCAGTTTCTAAATGGAAATTATGGATTTCATGGTAGTGATGACGCTGCTGCGAGTTCAAGCCACAGATCTATGAAGGGCGGTAAAGAACTTTTTTTTAAAGAAAGACTTCATCAAGGTTAATCCCTGAAGGAAAACTCTCACACCTCTCTGAGAGGTTATATTCATTATGTCAGTTAGTGTGTGAATGCAAGTCTGTGTTTATTGTTTCCAGGGGTCAATCTACCGAGATAATGTTTGAGATGGAGCCATGAAAACTGTAATGGTCGATGAAGTCTGGAGCAAATCACATCTGCGGTGTATCCGTGACCTTGATGAGTCTTGGGATTGTTTTCTATGACTGAAGGGATTCAACTTAATATATTTTAGTGCCAGAGACACACTATTCTTTACCATTCAATTGGCTTTAAGGCCTCAAATGTGAGGAGTCTATACCTTTACTTTAAAGTGAGTGAACACTACATCTGTCCTGCATGGTGTCACATGGTGTTAATGGAACTGTTTATTTTTTTCAAACCTTCAGTTTGTCCTGCTACATGTTACAACATCACAAAAACAGCATCCAACACAGCAGTTTGATGAACATAGAAAAAAAAAAAAAACCTTGTTATTGTCTCTACTGTTTGTTCGGTCACTGTCTCTACCTATTTGTTTGTATTTGTACCCTCCCCCTTGCACTCTGTCACCTCTGCTGGATTCACCAGATATCCAGCAGATGGTTTCCATCAGCTCATCCTTCCTGTCCCTACCTTCACTCTCTGCCAGATCGTCACTCTGCACACACAGTTTGTCACAAGAGGAGTTCTAGCCAAGCTCAGCCTTTGAACTAGTACTACTCTGTTGCTAGTCGTTTCGTAATTTAAAACTTGTTTCTCTGGTTCAGTTCCCGTTCTGTTTGTCAGCCTGCCTGCCAGCCCATCCAACCATCTCCTCAAGTCCTGCAGCCATTTCCCCCCTGGACCCGCTCTCCAGCCGTCACCTCCTTATCACAAATATTTTTTTTCCTTTTGACAGTTGGTGTCTGAGTTGGGTTCCTTGCTTAGTCGTGACAGAGTGGCTACAGTACAGAAATTTTAATGAGTGCTAATGTCGCTAGATGTCGGAATGAGTGTTTTCTAAAAGGTGCTATCTGGTAAAAAGTGTTTCTGCTAAGTGACTAGAAACAGTTAATGCAGGTTAAACATCCTGTATAAACACGGATATTCATTGAAGGATTATTACTGACATTTCACGTGTGCTCCCCTTTAATTTCACATCCACAAATTTAATTTAGCTTTAGATGTTCAGGCTAAAGTGCAGTCTTTTATTTTCAGTCTGATTTTCTGACTAGCTGTGTTTACAGTGCATCCTGTTGGACTGTTGATCTCTCTGTGAGTAAAATGTTTAAACAGGCAATAATACCAATCGCTGCAATGATCTTCATTCCAAAATGAGTGCACAGCAAGAAGTGCATGTGTGTGTGATGTAATGTCAGTGAGTTTGCAGTAGTGGTAATTTCATAACTCTTTATCAACTATTCCCCCATCCTCACACACGCCCTGCCCAGCTGCCACTCAGCAGATGTCTGCTGACTCCGTTTGATGTGAGAGAGTGCAGCCGACTGTCTCTACATCCGCTTGAGTTGACACCAAAATATTCTTCACATTATTATGCTTCTAATACGGATTGTGTGTGTGTGCGTGTGGGCTGCAGCACCTGCTTTGGATGGCACTGTTTTTTGCCCGCGCTTTTAACTGTCATTTACCGTCGAGTGCTGTTGAAGTGAGCGAAACCCGGCTCGGATAAAGTGGCTGTGATCAGCAGCTCCTCACATCTGCAAGAAAGAAAGAAAGAAAAAAAAAAGAAATGAAGAGAGCTCGTTTACTGTCTGCTGGATGATTGCAGCGTCCAGAAAACAAATGACTCAGTGCTCAATATTATTGTCTAACCCTGCTCCCTTTCATTATCTTCAAAGGCAAAGCACGACTTAAAATATCACTCCATTACACGATTAAGATAAGCTCAGACAGCTGAGTAAATAACCAAAGGGGGGAAAACAAAACTCAAACAATGCATGACACTTTTGAAACAACCTGCAGAGAAAACCAAGAGGGTGTTACTTTGATGACATACTGTACATGGATCACTGTATCGGCTTTGAGGGGTTACAGGTTCAAGCTGCAAGCTGCCGTGCATTAACGTAACCCATGCTGTAACCTCACTAATCTATATGAGCTCTTTAATGCACAACTTGCCCTTTACTGGGGTCAAAGTTCAGTTTAACCAGCAGAGAGGTGTATTTGCATCAATGTTTTTTTTTTGTTAATTATCTCACAGAAGGTTGTGTTGTAGACCGCTGTCGTTAGCTCCCTGATGTGGTAATTGTGGGGCAGGTCTTCCTCTATGGAATCTAGGGGGCAGTCTAGGACAGAGCTGGCCTCTTGACCAGTTCGTCGAGTCTTTTTCTGCCTCTCTTAAAATGAATGAATTAAATGAACTGGTGGGATTCAGCATGCATATGAAGGAGGAGAGTTTGCTGAAGGCCTCACAAGGAATTTAGGCACATAGACTGTATACACACAGTTTTATAGTGCTAAATATATCACAGAACACACCCACTGTGATAAAAGAAAGAGACATTTCTCATCTACTGCTTTATGACTGCACCTCTCATAATTTTGACACTCCAGTGAGTTTTAGTGTTCACAGAAGCTACAAGAATAAGACAGCTGTCATATCAATACTCCACCCCCCTTTTTGTCACGATAATGTAAGGAACAACACAAAGCTTTATGACCCTTCAACTCTTTGAAACCTCGCTAAACAGTACACATGCACCTTTCTAAAGATAAGGTGTTTTTATTCTTCAGAAGTTTGGGAAGGGAGACTTTTTTTTTTCAATACAGCACCTGCTATTGGAACACTTTCACTTCCCATTTCTAACAGGTTTAGTCATGATGGATAGGACAGCCGTATATCAAATATAATCGTCTTAGTTCACTTCTCAACAGAAATGAAAAACACACCTGAAAGCAATGCTTAAAAAACTAGGAGGTGAATGAAGCGTTTAGAGCCTTTTCAAAGCAGCTTATTGCTTTCATACGGCAAAGATTGAGGGTGGATTTTCTCTATATAGAAATTTTCCAGAGCGGACTTATAAATGATGTTTGTGCGGCAGGAGTTTGCTGATACTCAGGAGTGTTAATGATTGTTAAAAGCATCTTTGTGTTTTGTGCATTGGCCCCATGCAGTCCCCTACCAGCCCCCTATAAGAATAAGCAGTTATGGCAAATGGAAATTTATGTTTTGTGTACAGAATTGCACTTTTAAATTAGACTGTCAAAGCAACAGGTGACATTTTCAGGTTTTGGCTCCTTCACAGCATTTTTATATTTGAAGTTGAATTGTCAAAAGTGCTAAAGACCCCATATGACACCTTTTCCCATTTGATAAAACCCCACCATTCACATGGAGATTATTTCATTTTCTCAAAAAGAACTATTTGAAATATTTGGCATTTGGAAAATATCCTGCTGCAAGATGAAAATAAGACTTTTTTAAGGGGACCTGTGATGTTTTTTTTTTCTTATAGGTGTGTGTGTGTGTGTGTGTGTATTACAGTGTCTGGTGTTGATTATAGAAGGCCTAAGTATCAAATGATAAGGCAGACATATGTAAAATCCGAACTGCTATTGTTAATGTTAGCTACTTTAGCTGCTGCACTGGGATCTTGAGGCTCCTGTACTAGAGGTTTAATGTTAAACACCAATGCTCCCACGGTACTGTGAGCTCCCAAGTCTGGGGAGAGTCAGCAATTAGGATGGCTTCATTAGGTGCATGGCCAACTAGCAGCTACAGTTAGTGGTTGAAGTAGCTAACCTTTAACAACAAGTAAATCTGTACAGGAAACGCTATAAATCACTGAAAGTTGAAGATAGAAAAAAAGGTGAAAGCTATTTTTTCTCGAAGGAAAAAAGATGACATTTCTATACCAACAGTCAAACAGCTGGCAGAATTATACTGTTCCCATTGGACTGTAAGGTTGAAAGCGACTGATCAGCCTTAACATTAACATCAAATTTGATCCACAATTTGAATATGACTGGTCTTATGTGAACTTAACCTTTGTTCCTCTTTAATATCCAGTCATTTTACAAAACATCCAGTCCCTTCGGGACCAGGGACGTTGTTATTATTAAAGGTGCAATAGGATACTGTTGCTGTCTTCATTTGCATTTATTATCCATTTCCAGCTGAGCACCGAACACAGAGTGATGCCCAAATTAACCCCAAGGCCAATGAAGCACGCTTGCTATGATATATAAAAAATTGGCTGCTCTAAACATATTCATTGATTTGGAGTAACAGCACAAACATATTCCGCAGCTGTGAGAGCTCCCCATCTCAACTGTCACACTAGAGTAATCAGTTTTCAATGCTTTCTGATTATGTTTGCTGAGAACGTGTTAGCCTGCAAAAGTACACGGAGCCGTAAATCAAGAAACAGAGAATGTGAAGACATTCCTAGCCACTTTTATAATCGTATAATGAATAAAATATTTAACCCAAACGATGAAACAATTCACACATTTCTAAACACTTCTGTTCTCTCTATTGACAGGAGCAAAATAGTCTGAATTTTGTTTATTTGTCCACTTGAAAATCAGGAGGTTTTATTTGTTTTATTGTTTCTTTCCTCCTCCCAGGAGCAAGTTGAACTATTGCTACTCATGGAGCTCATTGTGAACATTGCTTAACTGTTTCCATGACAACAGACTCAGATTCTTATAAAGGAGCATAACTTCATCCTGTAAGTGCAGCCAAAGTCAGAGATGAAACACTCTACAATTTGATCAGCCTGAAACTACTTGATATCAAACAGCTTGATTATTGGTGTGTCCTCGTGGAGCTGCAGAAACATCCCATATGATTTAATGAGAGAATTTCCCATGGGACATTTTACAGCATAGTGGCATCAAGAAAATGTAAAGATATAGCAACAGACAGTATACATATAGTATAATCTCAAAAGGATTTCTTCTATTTTCTAGAATATGGACAGACAAAGATAAAAGGTAAATGACAAGTTCAGATTCCAGTTTGTCCACTACTAATACCACTAATATTGAGAACTAAACTCATCTATAAATTTAAGCTTTAAGTTTGGGTCACAGACAGCCAAATACCTACAGCATGTGTTGTATAATGTGTAAAGTTTCCATGTCTGAGATGTATTTAATTTAATTTTAAGTGCAGCAGAATTGATTTTATTTGGAGGGCACTGCTTATACATGCAATTTAAATCAGCTCTTTTGGGAGTTGCACATTGTGCTGCACTTCCTATTTGAATTTCATGCATTACGTCAAAGTCTGGAGGGAAACAAAGCAGATGAGTTTGACTGTTAGTCATAAATTAGACGTGACTCAACATTTAAATCCCAAGTTACACAGAAATGCTAAACATAAGACTTAACATGAGCCATATTAAAAGAATAGGAATGTCCTTTGGTAACTTGAGAGCAGCTCCCTCCCTCCACTGTAGACCATATGTCCCCCTTTTTAACAATCTCCATACTAAAACTAGCAGCAAAAGTTTGCAGTAAGCAAAAGTTTCTGACAGAAAACCGTGGAAATGTTAAATCATATCAAATCGCCATAAAGGTTACTGTGATGCAATTTGTTCATATAGCATCCATTGCTAGGAGAGGCTTTTTGATCTTTAGAGGTTGCTTTCAGGCATGCATGCTAGTTTCACCGCTTTGCTTCCCACAACTCTCCTGAAATATGATCGTAGCATGGCTTCAGTGCCTGCTGCAGCAACAGTGACTGATTCCCTGATATGGCTGACATCTAGTTTGTACTGTCTGAGCTCAATAATGGATTCTGCCAGACAACACTGCTACTCCAATATAGGCTAAAGATAAAAATACAGATGAGAAGAACACTCCCCGTTACATTTATTTGTAGCTCGGGACAAAGCAGACTCATAAAAGTCTACACAGAATAAACTTTGTCTATGTATATAATTAGAGATATGTGTACCCAGTCTTACTATCAGATTTATAATTCCCAGAATGCTCATTATTCTACATTATGGATCTTAGTCAGCATGAAATTGCGCACTTGTGTACGAGCCAAATGCTCACTCAGACAATTAGCCATAAATGGATGACAACACAAATGTGTTCTAACACAAATGTTAAACATCAGCAGCGGGTTGAAGAAAACCAGAGTTATTTTCTAATTTAACAGAACAAATGTAACAGCTCAGTAGAGACTCGGCATGTCAATGCATGACTCACAGGTACAGTGGAATAACTGCAAGCAAAAGGTCAACAGGTAAGTTCAAAGGGGCAGAAAACAGACAAAAGGAGGAGTTAAAAACCCAACTGGCAGGTGGCAATTGGACATGGACAGGCATTTATACAAGTGGCAGTGATGAAAGAACGGGTAGGTAATGCAAAGGTACTGCAAAGCTTGCAGCCAAAAACAAAAGTAACACTGGTAGATTACTAGATGCTCAAATTAATTAGTAATTGCTGGATCAGACACAGGTGTGCGTCGTTGTGGAGGCCAGCACAGACAGTCACACCCTCTGCCACACACACACACAGCTAGGCAGAGAAACCAAACAGCGAAACAACAAAACCAAACCGTAACCGTGACACAAATGAGAGGATGGGGCTAATGATCTACACTACAGTACGTCCTATGTTTGGAAATAAATCTGCTTTGTCGATCACTCGTTGAAGATTAGAGAATTTGTTAGTTTGGGACTTAAAGGCAACAGCAGGAGGAGGCAGGTGAGGCACTGCAATGCCAACATCTGGCTGATTCTGAGAATACCAAAGTCTCTTTTCTTCTTTAACTTGATTGTTGTTGAGAGCGCCATCTGAGCTTACAGTTTATTTCAGTCTTAGTTTTTTTTTTTTTTTTTGGTCATGAAATCACTTGTACATTTCTCAGTACATTCTTAAAGATCTGGCCTTGTCTCACTATAGGAATCATCAGTTTTGTGAATATTGACCTTTTTACAGTGAGGCTAACTCCTCCAGTCCTCTCCTCTTCCACCCACTGGAATTTATTGATTGACTTCTGCCTATTTTAGAAAAAGCAATCAAATGTGTTGAAGGCATGCCATAAACCTTTTTTAAATTCCTTTCCCTTCTCTAAAACAGACCTCCAAGCATGTAAGTCAGTTCTCTCTCTCTCTCTCTCTCTCTCTCTCTCTCTCTCTCTCTCTCTCTCTCTCTCTCTCTCTCACAGATAAAAATCCATACCTCCTCTCCATCGCCTGAACTCCTTGTTGTAATCTCTCCCAACATAAAAAATGTCCTGTCTCCATGTGTGACAGGCAATCACATGTATCTGCTCCTGCGGTAATGAAACACTGTGTGTCCTTGTTTTGTCCGTCAGAAGCTGCCACGCTGACCCCGTACAGTATGTAAAGCACGAGTTCCCCATGTAGCGAGGTGTTACAGTCTCTCTCAGCGATCACCATCGTTGAGGCATGGTTTAACACGACTAACATAGATGATCATAAGTGAGTCGGACCCTTCCCGGACCTCTTATTCTCTGTAATCCTCAACTGTTGCAATCTATCATAACGGAAAATGAGTTCTGTCTCTGTTTGTGAAAAGCAATCAGGTCTGGGCAGCCTTATCCACATTGCATCATATCTTTGTGGTCTGACATCCCGACAGCCAGTAACAGCTACACTCTTAGTATACAGTATAAGATGGAGGGTGTTTTTTTTTTTTTTTTATCTCCCATAACTTCCTGGATCTTTGCCGCGCTAGGTTTCATTTAAATAAAATATTAACTTCCAAGTGCATTTTAGAAAAGCGTAATCATTTTTGCTATACTGACTTACTTTTAATCATTTTTATGTTACTACTTATTTCGTTTAAGATCTAATTAAATATTCCACATTTAATTTTATGACTATTTCTTCCAACATAACTTTTTATGTTCTGTAATTACAAAAATGTAATTTCCATCCGTGTATGAAAGCATGGAGGATATGGAGCATATGAAGTTAGGTCCAGCCTGGTAGTATATGTCTACTACAGCTACTGCTGCATTACTAATGTGGAACAGACACGGTGTAAAGGGGAGCTTCCACCATTAGGTAGCATCATGATCCAGAACACGCCGCAAACAGACAGAGTGGATAAACAACACAACTATCGCTAGTGTGTCAAACCCATTAGAATATGGATGCATACAAATTTCACTGCTGCACAAACAACGCCCAAAACACACATGAAGCAATGGTAGAAGGCAAAACAAGGCAAATGTGGGAAAGCCGACCAGAACAGCTGCATCTTCCACTGCACAGTCATGCAGTATTTGAACTTCAACTTGCTGCCTGTTTGTTACCTTTCATACATACCATAACCTGTTTGATCTTATTAAAATACCATGGCCGGCCATAGCATCAGGAGTCAAAGCATCAGTGTGTATCTTTTCCTCTTAGTCCAGGAGTCTGCATGTTAACAAATCTGTGTAACCTTCAGTTAGCTCGATGTTGGTGGAAAGCTCCTTGACTTCACCCTCCAGTAGTCATTTCAGATGAACAGCAGCCAGTTTGCAAATGGGGGCTAAGAATGTGGAAATTGCAAGGTGACCTTTTTCCTCATAAGACTGAGCTGCAGTACCATACGATCATCATATCCTGAGTTTAAATGCACGCCACTATGTCTGTCTGTCTGTCTGTCCATCTTTCCTGTCATCCCTTTCTTTGTTCTATCTAATGAGGCAGGGACACCATAAAAAAATGGGAGATTGAGAAAACTAAAGCAGTTCAGCTTTATTTGTGTAGTGGTTTGGCGGCAGTGGTGGCGGCAGCGGTGGCGGTGGTGGTAAAAAAAAAAGCCACTCTAGGGTATGAGCCTGCAGCCTTGGACCAAAAACCATCACAGAAATGAGAAATGACTTCAGGGAAATGGGCTATAGAGACAGTAACACACAGATGTGTACTCGCCCTCACAAACACACACACACGCACACACACATATGCATGCACGATGAACACAAAAGTCTGAGACACACCCAGTGTGCAAGGAAATAAATCCTGAATTGACTCAGACTGTTGCTGGAAAAGGCCTGCATGAATGCACAGACTTGGACATTCTCTCTGCCCTCACACACACAAACACACACCCACACACAATGCACATAAACTTTAGGGACATAAACACACACACAGACACACTCACTCAATTCGAGGCTCTATCAGGGGTGAAAGAGAATTTAATGGCACTACTTGTGAAGTTGCCCTCAGTACAAAATGACCAAAACTTTTGTCTGAGTTCAAATGAGGGACAGCGTCAGCTCAGAGTATTTAGAGGCAGGTTCATAACTCAAAGGCCTGACTTTTGAATACTTTGATTGAACAGCGATATTCCCAAATGGGGATGAGGATGAGTCACTTGGTCTCATTGTGTATTTAATATTCATCAAACATGTGGAGGTATGAGGATGAGTCATCGATAGACTGCCTTTTGTTTAAAGTTTCAGACAGTCTGGAGGCTCAAAAGAAATGACACTGTTGATATGTTCTGACCTTCTCTCTTTTTTGTGGAGAGATGGTTGGTGTTGGTGTGGACACGCAGTGTTAAGGAGAATGCTAACAGACTCACTGTGCAAACAACAAGCGGAGAGAGAAGCACTTTTGGTTTCATAGAGGGACCCAGTGGCGGGTTGTCTGACATGGTGCAGGGCAGTTTTCATGTTTCAGTGCAGAACAAAGTTACGGACTGACTGACATTGCCATTTCTAGAGCCATGCCATCACCATTTAACTCAGACAGTAGAGCGGTTAATAAAGCTTGGAAATATTCCCAAAACATCGAGTATGTTTCCAATAATATTATTTTGTTCTCGTAAGACGGTACTTCAGTAGACTACAACTTTCTCCGGCTAAAAAAAGCCTTTATTGTACCGTTGCCTTATTGGAAGTGACTTCTAATAATTGAATAGTTGATTATTTTTCTACTTCTTCTATAGAGACGATCTGATACCGATACCTACTAAAGATGTGAATGACTGATGCTGGCTAACTTTTTGAGTATAAATACTCTAATTTCTCTGATTTTCCTCGACAGCTTGCAAGTATTGGCAAAGACCATACAATATCTATTGTATTCAGCCATGGCAAACCATATGAACGATGAACATTTTCCAGTCTCTGATATGTAAATATCAGATTTATTCTTTATTTGGACTAAGCTGCTTTAAAATTTGATGGTGAAATAAAAAAGAAACAAAACAAAGTGGACACATTTGGCTCCGATCCTCTCAACACTATCAACAACTCAACATTCTCTCAAGTGTAACAAGCTAGGAAATCAACCTGTCAGTCACACACCAAAGGTGACACAACGGAAGAAAAGTGTTCCATATGTGGAAACGCGTGATGAAACATTTTGCAACTGTGCAGAACCAAGTGGTTGGATCCCGAGGGAAAACAGGGAAATAAAAAGAAACATAGGAAAAGCAAGAATCAGTTTTAGGGCACACAACAACACAACAAGTTCATATTTTTTTAATGGCACTGCTGATCACCTGGTCTAGCTTTCCACACCAAACATACTGTCTGGTTCTGGTCCAACTCAGTACTCAGAAACTCGCAGTGAGAGTTGTTGAAGTAGAATTAAAATGCTAAAATTGTCACAATAGCTCTCCGAGCTAGGCACAGGTGGTGCAAAGCTGGTGCACAAGATTTGTCCTTGTGAATCCGCTGAATGAAGGTTTATATGCTGCTTGGACTGTGCTTCATTGCCGCTTTAAAATATTCTATATGTATCCAATGCTTCAAGTTGTATGTAGAGGAAAAATGCAATTTTTGGAGTTTTAGCAAAAGCAATTAAGTGCTGAGTCAACTCCCATTGGCTGAATAATAGATCACAATAAAGTTCCGTATTGGTCTTCCACCCGGCCTTGACAAATTACTCAGCATGTAAACAGTTCTACCACTACAAATCAATCTCATTCTAAACTGCACAGACACAAGCACATCAAAACCCAGAAATATTTCATGCACTGCAGTCTGCCAAACTTTTCCATTTGTATCAAACAGGCAGGCAAACATCCTCAGAAAGTATGATCGATGTCTTATCTGCCTGCTTCTATAGATCTGACAACCTGTATACTTTTGAGATTTATGTGCTCCAGATCTTCTTCATATAGAAGCTTGTGAACAAAGCAGGACAGTAGTAGCAGTAGCAGACAGTTTTTAGAATCAAGGCTAATTCGAAAGCTCCATAATATTGACACTAAGGTGAATATATGTGCTTATAAGTCTCTACATACAGTATGCATGCAAATTTGTCTGGTTGCTTATTGGCATCAGGTTTCCTGGAGCACCAAGGGGAAAGAAATAAAGAGAGGCAGCCTTCTTTCCACCTAGACAAAAGAAGAGACAGAGAGCGAGAGAGAAGCAGCTCTTCTTCCACACCACTGGGAGTGTCTGAGAGATGCTGACAGCTCATTTCCATGAACTGTCTGACTGTGGGCAATGTACAGTATATACTGGAGCGAGTGAAAAGGAAGTAGGAGGCAGAGAAATATGGAGGTCCATGTCGAGGTGAAGCAAAGACAGAAAGGAGTACATAAACAGATAGCTGAATCTTAGGGGGCATGGAAGGACAAAGAGAGACAGAGAAGACAGGAAAGGGGAGCTGGAACAAAAATACCCAGATCTAAATAAAACGAGTCTCTGTGACCAGCAAGAGGAAAAACAACAAAAAATAAACTAAAAATATGTGCATGCGTGACACTTTAGCTCTTATACTAAGCCTATGTGTAGGGGATGTTGAATTACAGTCTAGCTTTTGACAGTTCATATAATACAACAGAATAATAATAATAAGAAAAAAGCTACATTTCAGTTCATGTGGCCTTTTTCACCAGTGCATTTCAAGGTATGACACATTCATTGATAGGATTCCAATTACTGTATCAGACCAAGTACAAGCAATCAATAATCAACATGGTGCACATATTGTACATATAGGTTTATGAAGATCAGGTAAAAGAAAGCTTAAAGCTATGATGCACTTAGCTTTAAGCTAAATGAGAGCAACAGGAATGGTTACTGCCTTCATTCAGGATCTTAATATGCTCCACAGAAGTTGACCGAAGCTAGGTTTAAGTGTAAACACCCAACTACTGTCTCATATTTTCACTCACTGTCTCTACAACAGAAGAGATGAAAGGAAGAATTGTGGCATTGATCCCACTACTGCTCGCATGCTAAGCGAGCACTCTACCATTTGAGCTAATTCCCATTTGCAGAAAAAGCAGACGGCAAGTTGTCAAGGTCTCACTAACATTCATCAGTTACCCTCATGCAAGTAAACGTCCACTCCAGGATGTCTGTTGTTCTTTTTTTCTGTCTCTTTTTAAGGTGGCACAAGTATGGCCCTGAGGCAACACTTGATGGATTATAGCAAGGGGGGTTGGCTGCTGGACACCAGGATAAATTTAATACAGGGTGGTTATGGTCACTAAATCAACCTTTGTTAGCTGTCTTTAAGATAAGTCTGCTGAGGTCCAACCTCCACCTGTTCTTCAGTGTACATGTATGGTCTTTCACAAGGCACTGCAGGACAAGCAAAAACTAAAAAGGACAGCATTGTGGACATTGATCCCACTACCTCTAATCCCCCTGTTTACACGGCAACAAGGTCTCACTAACATTCACCAGTTGTCATATAAGACCCTTGTGTGGGTATATGTTCATTCCAGGATGCCTATTGTTCTTTTTTTATGTCTCTCTTTATAGTAAGTACAAGTATGGCCCAGTGGCAGAAGTGTGCTGGGCCTATAATCCAGAGGTTGATGGACTGAAACCGTTCTCTGCTAAATTCATATGCTCATGATCATCAAGACCAAGCACAGTGCACTCTCCATGCACTGTCTCATTATCAGTAGACCAGTTGTTTAAATTAAGATGTTGTTAATGTGGCGCTAGACACCATTTGTTTTAAAGCTGTGGATTTTTCCACTTAAATCATAAAGTTTGCCATCGTCCTCCATCAAAGTGAGACACCATCTACCCTACTCAAGGTGTTTAGATCTGTATTACTTTCTGGTGTTGGATATGGTCATGGGCTTAAAGTTATTAATTAATTAAGTTAGTTATTTTTTTTCAAGTCAGGTTAATAATTTATTTATTGGGGCCATGTTATGTCAAGTCTATATAGTTGATTCATGAAAGGATAGTTCACTCTCAATGACACCACTGATCACAGTCACTATGTCAATTAGGCAGCCAGGATGTCAGTTAAATTATGTTCATCATCGTGACTAATGTATCGATGTCTATGTATCTTTATTCTTTCTCGTCTGTTCGCCAGCTCTAAATTATCTCTGATGATAGATCACCAGCAGCCGCCGTCTTCTCTGGTTAGACGGAAACAACTGAAGTTTAGAAACGACAAGTGTGTGTGTGCATAAATGCAAACTGGACTGACCTAACAGTGAACTTGGGTTTAAAGTAGAAGGTTGAATTTTTTTCAAGTGTGTCTCAATATAATACCCCCATGCTCAGATCACTCTGGGGTCAAAGGTAATGAGATTACAGTAATGCCTGACTGCAGGATTCTGTTAATTACGTTTGAATTGACATCTTTGTAAAAAATCATTTGCATTGGCATTCCAAGGAATCTAATCCAGTTTATGTGACCCAGGATGTGAGTTGTTGTAGATGACTGAAACATTTAAAAAAAAAAGAACACTTTCTGATTTTAGTAACCAAACTGTGAAATGTGTTGAGTTCACACTAGTTATTTGTATTTTAAATAAACCATATTTGTCCAATATGAATTCTTTGATAGCAGAAATGTGGGAAAAGGGAGAAGGGCCCGTAACATCTTCCCCCTCCTTCTATTATAGTATCTTGCATGGGAAAGTGTCAAGGATGATGTTCTTTTTAAAACAGCTTCTGTTTCACTGAGTTAACTGGAATGACTTTGATTACACATATGCCTGCTGCAGTGAGTCAGCAAATTCTTTGTAAAGGCTTTTGAATATTTAGCCAGCGTCAGTGTGACTTCTTTTTGTTTGTCAAAAATGTGATCGATAGCTGCACAAGGTGTCCCCGCTATACTTATTTATTCCCAGGAAAGTATTCACTGCAGTAAATGTTCTTGAAGCTTTTCACGAGAAAAACAAATCAAGCTGTAAGCACGAAACCTGACCTTAAATTGTAGTTTGACTCAACTCAACTCAACTTTATTTATAGAGCCCTTTAAAAGACAGCTACGGTTGACACAAAGTGCTGTACATGTACAATAAAACATGACAAAATAGAGCCCGACTTGCAGACCTCATAATCATATTAGTCTCTTTGCACTGTTGTCATGGAAATGGATCTGCTGACATGCAACCATAGTTATTATTTTCCATAGCACTTCTCCAAGGTCAAGAATGAACTTACATGCTTATCTTTTCACACTGATGAAAAGTGGGATTGGAAAAGCTAACCCATCTTACAGACAAATGTTAGACATCATAATATGAAAAATATAATAGAGAGTTCATTAGAAAATGTTAGACAGTTTTGCATTGACAACTTTTGTTTATGTACAATGACAAACATTTTTACAATATCAAATCTCATTGGGCTGGTGCAAGTCTGAAGAACAGATCCATCTTTATGACAACAAACTACAACCCTGGGAATATTTGGAGTAATTTGCCCTTTTTCTCTGCTATATCAGTGATTTTTTGACTTTATTAACGAACTAATCAGATGACCGGCGGTTCGATCCCCGGCTCCTTTAGCCTGCACAAGTGGTAAATGTTTATTGGTTTTGTTAGTCACTTTGAGTTCTTACTTTTTCATTGTTTGTACCTTAATTTGGCACATGGTGCATTTTCATGTTCCTGCCTGTGCTCACTGGATAGTCTACACCTGTGCTCTCTTTGATTAATCCCTGCAGGGCCTGGGAGGCGACATGCCTATGTGATGGTTCAGGAGTTGGACTGGTCGAGCCCTGGCACAACACACGTAGCTGTAAGCAGCACGGACAACAGATGATGGGAACAATGGAGCTAAGGAACACTATGGCTCCACACGGTGATGTTCCATCCATTACTTTAGCAGAGCCATCTCCTCTGCCTGGCCCTGTATGTAGCTGTCTCTGTGCTGAAGGGTTTAGCCAAATGGACAGACAAGTAGCTCCATAATGAGTGGACCTGGCCAGGTGGATGCTGTCACTATAATAACTGTAATGCATAGCCTTATTGTTAAGAAATGCGTGTCCTACAGTAAATCCATAGAATCCAGTGAAAAAACATATTTTTCAAATGCTTGTAAATAATTAGAAGAGCAGGGAAATAAAGGATGTGCCACGAAGATTAAATACGATTCAAGCACAAAGCCAAAGTGAGAGCTGACTTACAACAAAACACTTTCTGGAAGCCAGCGGGGATAAGTTGTTTTGTCTGTAGCTCATAAACACTGCAGGGAGTACCTGGAGGGACTCTCTCTCCCTCTCAAACACACACACAGTCAGACACAGATAGAAACATGAAGATGCAGATACATCCTGGATGTGGATAAAATACATACATGGCCTGCAAAATCATCAAGACAAACTAATTTACACACATCTACTGAAGGACACAAAATCAAAAGCTCCCATATCGAATGCAGCCAATACAGTGGAGGAATTAAGTAAGCACATGTTTTATTTTAATATAAATCTGAATGTAAACAAGGTTTAACACTCAGCTGACACACCGGTATGGATGAATGCACACAAAGTTAGAGAGAGAGACTGACGCACGTCTCCATAGACACGTGCCTATAAATGGATATAAAACATGAGGAAATCGAGGTTGAAAAATAAGAAATGAATGCACAGTCGCACAGTAAAAACGTGACTAACACATATGCTCACTGACCTCACAGTCTGTCCCTTGCTTCCTCAGCTACACACAACACATTGCTTGACCTGACCTTTGTTAACATTGATGGAAAATTGAAATAATCTGTTTCTGGAGACGAGGATAAAGAAGTAAGGAGGTGAAGGACAGGAGAGCGACGATGCAATTGATTGATACAAGGATAGTTTGATGACAAGAGGTGGAAAGGGTGACTGTTCAGCAGTGTCAACACACACACACACACACACAGCGCATAATGTCCACATTCACCCTCAAGGTGTTTGTGGACATTATGCACATAAACAAACGCTCTAAGCATGCCAGAGTGATTGATAAAGGTGTGTGTGAGTGTGTGTCTTTGGGACCGTGCACATGTGAATCAGGTGTGGATTTTTGTGTGTGAGATACATGGGCAGGTATTGTGTGACAGCATCACAGCAGTATCCCCTATTTGGTGCTAATCTCACCTATCCATCAGTCTCATGATCTCACACACACACACACACAGATTTTCTAAGCGTGTCACTGTCCATCGTTCCTCTCCACCTTCCACACCACTCATTCATACTCAGTTCATGCTTCATGAACAAACAAACACAGCAAATTGCCAACAGTCAAAATGAAAAATGTGCTGTATGAGTGGGAGCACTGGTTCATCTGAGAGTTGAGAACCAGTTGAAATTTGAAACATTAGCAGAGCAGAACAGATTCTGGCTGATTATCTTACTGTAAGACCAACAGGCAATATTTGATTTTAAGCCAACCATAAAAAGCTGCCACACTACCAGATCCAAACACAAGCCCATAATTAGGTTTAATTGCTAACACTGGAGTTGTAACAAACACTTTGCCTGACTAATGTGTTCATACTGTGTAAATTCACAGCAAGTGAATAATAGCAAAGCCTACTCTTATGATATTCCCTTTTGTTTATGCGTTTACATAAATAAAACACCACACAACCAAACTTTAAATGTAAAGACTCTTTAGTTATAAGTTTTTACTCTCAAAATAAATAAAAGAAAATTAAATAACTCCCTTGAGTATAGTGTCTTTAACAGAAACAGTTGTTTCTCACACTCACACCTGGTCCACCACAGTCTCTATGAGTCACCTAACCCACCTGTTGCAGGCGATTTAGCATTAGCAGAGAGCAAGCTAATCACATACAGCGTTAGGGTGAAGCTAACGGCTAATCGCGGTTAGCATTAACGGTTCGTTTTGTACCGTACAGCTTAGTTACAGTTTTTTAAAACACTCATATGATCATAATTACCTCTCAGTTGGTCACAAAGTTCTTTACATCAGGTACACTGGCCGTTCCCCATACAAATATGAACGTTAGTCCACCAAATCACTCCAACACGGACTCGGTCAAGTTAACTCGTCTTCCCTCCTCTCGTCGCTCTGTCCCGCCCCCTCACCTGCAGACTGCCCTGTGATTGGTCGGATGAAATGAATGATTGACAACCTACAAAACAAGTAATAATAACAGATCACTTCTTTTGCATTTTTAAATTATTCTGCATTTTAACCATATTCATCAACTTTTATCCACTTCAGTACATAATGAACTATTATGAATTATGAATATTTGTGATAAAAATAAATCAATTATTCCATCAAGGCCTACATATGTAACTCATTTTGTATTTCTGATTTAGCTTAGACAACATGGAGTGTATCAAGTGCATCTTTTGACCCCAAGTTTTCCATTTATCAACAAACCATCTGTGTGAGTGCAGGGTTCTGCTAAGACATCATACTGTACAACGCCTCCTCAAGATGCTTTGCCCCAGAATGACATTGTCCCTCCAAATGAAATGGCCCATTGGTAACTAAGGCTTTTGTACTTGGTTCAGACCGTCACACTGACAGCCATTTGGTCTTTTTATCTGTAGTTCTCATCACATACTGCCACAAGAATAATGGAGCAATGTCCCTTTGGAGCAATGTTAATGGACCAATGTTCCCCAATCCCTTGGGGTGCTTTTATTTGTACAGGTTTTACATCAATGCTGCTGAGGCAACTTGTGAAGTTCCAAAGCCTTCCAAAGTCACCCAAAACGTTACTATAGAGTCTCAGTTGGGAAATGCACACTCGAGCTTTTCAGAGCTTGCCAAAACACTCTACTTTACTGTAAGCCCTTGGCTGTAATCATAGTCAAAGTCAAAGCCAACATCAACCAAGTACAACCATGCAGCACATCTTTGCACATAAAATGTAGTGGAGCATTTACTCTTTCAAATGATTTATAGATTTTTGAAAGAAGCACAAAGATGTTTCAAACTTTTCTGTATGCAAAGAAAACTGAACTCTTCCCGTTGTCTGCTTTAAACATGCATTCACCATTATTTCTTACACACTATGATGGAAGTGGAAGTACAGTGTTTCTTGTCTACCACAGTAAAGCCAGAATCTATGGATCCGTCTGTCCATATTTATTATTTTGCATCTTAAAGATCTTCAGACAGTGCTGGTCAGACTTTCACAACCTCCAATGAAGAAAAAAAAATGAAGAAGTGTATTCTTAAAACTTTACTTAAAGCCAGAGAGCCTTCTATACTGCTATGGTTTCACTTCAACCAATACCTCTGTCAAAACAGCCTCAGTATAGATCCACTGTCCAACTTATACAAACACACTCTTATCGCTGAGTATCTAGATTCAGTACTCAGATAACAAGCTTTGACAGGATTATGTGTGAAGACAGAGACAGATGTTTGACATGTAGCTGTACTTAAGTTAAAAAATTATAATGTTGGAACATAATGAGGATATAGATGGATAATGGAGACATTTCTTGGATGTTTTACTGTACCGCCCCATGAAAACCGGATCCTACTGAACTCACTCTAACCATTAATCCACTGTAACACCAGCCTCCATGCTCTGAATAAAAGTTCCTGTGAATTATTTTCTATGTTCCATTTGGTATCTTGGGAAGCAATGAGATCTCAACTACATTTTGAATTAAAAGGGTCTGTGGATATGCCCAGAGCTTCAGCATGCAACATGAATGCGTAATAATGGACCCACAGGTGAGTTCTGCGGTCAGAGTTTAATGTGAGGTCATTCCACACTTAAATCAGCCTGTGGATCTGTCTTGGAAAAAAAGATGACAGGTCAACATATTTGCCCTCTGCACCACACAGCAGTAGAGGTTGTTCTGGCTGCACCACCTTTTTACCAGCAGACATTCTTCACCACACTCTCCCTGGAAGTGAATGGCAACCAGCGGATTTTCTGCTCTACCGGAAAAGCACTGTTACCTGCCTGCTTCAGACCCTCTGGCTCTGCCGTGAGGTGGAACAAGGGCATTAGAGAGATAAAAAAAAAAAAAAAAGATGGAGGGATGAGGCAGAGGAGGGGGTGTCGGAAAGGAAAGAAGTTAGGTTATTAATTTTAAGCATGAACACACTCACACGCACAACATGGTGTTTGTGATGAAGCCCGCGACATTAGTGTCTGTGTGAGTGAAGCGTGTGTGTGTTTCTATTATTTTGTGTGTAAAATGCTGCATGTATCCATGTGTATGTGCAGGCATCCATTGTTTCAGAGCGCCACAGCAGCCGCCCTCCATCATCATCCACATTTCACCATCGCTCTCTCTCTCTCTCTCTCTCGCTCTAATCTCATGCATCTCTTCTCCTCACACATCTCACTCTTTCTCTCTTCCTCTCATTCCTTTCTCTCTCTCTTTCTCAGTCATCCATCCAATGCAGAGGGCGGCCATTTCAGCTCAGGGTGATCAACACATTTCATCACAACACATGAGCTCAGAAGGAAATTACTATCAGTCACACTGTGCATGTGTGTGTGAGGGAGCGTGAAAGAGAAGTAAAACTGCATGTGTGCATCCGCAGGTTGAAAGGCGGTGATGACTCTTAAATCATCATCACACACACACACACACACACACACACACACATATATATATATATATATATATATATATATATATATATATATGTGTGTGTGTGTGTGTGTGTAATGTTATGGAAAATAACACAATTTTATGCAAAAGTATGTAAAATTACAAACATTATCAGCTAAATTAGCAACCAAACTGTTGTTTTAAGCTCTGAGGCTGTGAAATCAAGTGAATGTGGAAGTCCCAAAACACTGCAGAAATAATTTCCCCGTTCATGACAACTGCACTGAGGGTGAATTTTTATCTAACTCAGATCAGTTCAGATTATATTAAGGCTTAATGTGATGCATATTTAAGTGCCTGGCTGCTGTGAATAACAGCTGGGTGTCGTTACAGGTGACTTGTTTGAGCACCCAGGCTTCATTCAGCCCATCTCAGGTCCAACCATGAACCACGTCTTTGCCCATTTTTGGATTTACCAGGAGGCTGTAGACAAAGGACTGCCAGCATGGCAGCAGCCAGAGCCACCAGACTCTGCACTTCATTACAGATCTTCAGAAACCTGTGGACGACATCACAGAGACTTGCAGCCATGTTTTATAATGTCTATGGATGACCATAGGTGTTGCAGGTCGATGCAGCAAAGCCTCGGCCTTTCAACATGAGGTGCATGAGCTACCAGAGCACCCTGCACCAGGCTTCTTAGACATATTTTGAATTACAAAAGCTCATTTGGATGTCAGCTGAATATTTCATTGATAAATATTTGTGATTAATATATATTTATAGAATTATATATATTCATAATGTGCAAATCTAAAAGCTGAGTCACGCATTATGATGGGCTCAGCTGTATCTTAAAATAAGTACGCTAACAATAAATAAAGCATGATGTCGATTAGACTTTTCTCATCACTTTATATTTAAATGTCAGATTTGTGCTTTATCTCTGCACTCTGAACTTCCTGCATGATGCAGTGGAGGTTGTGGTGCCAGCTTTTCATTTGGACCTCTTTGTATTAACAAATCCTGATACATCCTTCTGAATCTCATATTTAATAACACTGTCTTTCTACCTGTATTCACTCCCAGACCATTCAACTGCATTTAGGCAGAAAATCACTTGTGACTGTTAACATGGTAAAAGGTTGTCTCCAGTCCCAGAGATCTTTAGCAGCAGCACCAAGGCGTTAAATAGAAGAGCTACAGTGGCACCAAAAGTATAATAATAGCCACGTCATCCTCTCTCCAGCTCTGTGTCCCTGCTGCAGTCTCGTTCATTCAGCTTCTCCAACACGTTCCTCCTGTCAAAAGTGGACTCATGCCTCTTTTACTTGGTTATTGGAGATGGTCCAATGCCCTCTTCAAAGATGTCACATTTCTCTTTCGTTCTACATTTTCACCTATTGGAAAAGATCCAATGAACTCTGTACTGATCTCAATCACTCTTTCCCCCCCCTCCTCCCACCCCCCACCTTCTCTCTCTCTTTTTCTCCCTCTTTCCCTCTGTCTGTCTTTGCCCGGTGCACCTCAGGTTTTTAAGATCTCAGGACTCGGAGGGTGATTTCATCCTTCACTGGGCCATGAAAGCTCTTTATAAGTACATCACCACCGCCAGCGCATTAATCGCCCCGGCCATATTGATTTGACTGTTCTGTTGTGCAAGCCAGCATATGGAAGAGAAGGGGAGAGCGAAGAGAACGGAGAAGAAGAGGAGGAGGGGGAGAGGTACAGGGGTGTGGAGAAATGTTGGAGAAGGAAATAGAGAGAGCATTAGGATCTGGTAATTAGACTTATATAATGAGGTGGTTTGAAACTCAGGGTGAGAGGATTTTATATATGCATGTGAGTTTGGTCCTGCAAGTCTTGAACAGAGCAGCCAGATGCATTTATCATAGAAGACAATTATTACTCTAGCAAGGGATGTGGTGCAGAAAGTATAATGACATGCAGAGTTGTATTATAAAGATAACATTTTATCAATGTCACAAATCAGAAGGGGCAAAGACACGTAGCAACATTATTAAGGCATGTTCTAACAGAACGCTGAGAACATTTTAGCAGCAGAATAATTTGCTCTGCAGCACAAACTGAGGTGAAGTATAACATCTTTAAACATCTTTAATTTAATATTGTAGTTACAAATATAAAAATAAATAAATTGATTTAAGATATCAATACCAAATGTAATAAATAAATATCAAATTAATAGCACAACTGAACTGTTTTTTTATTTTATTTTATTTAGTTCACTGCATATCATGCATTTTTCTTTTTTTTTATTTGTCTCTTTTATCATTATTATTATTATTATTATTATATTTATTTCAGAAGTGCACAGCAGTACTGTAGCTGGATGCATATAATATAAAACTGTGTATACTTTCCACTGTTATTATTACTATTGACGTGAAACAGTCTCTGTCTTGCCTTTCTCACCTATCATCTCCTTAGTCTTGCTGACTCAGGAGGAAGTTGTTGTCATCAGCATGTCACGTCCTCTACTTCCTTAAGATAGGCCTCATTATTGTTGTCAGTTATCAGGTCCAACATAACTCTGTCGTCAGCAAACGTGTTGATGATGTTGGAGTCAAAAGTTGTGACACAGACGTGTGTATACGTTGAGTAAACTCGAAACACAGCCGTCGGTGGATGGGGTGTATCTGCCCACCTATACCACTTGGAGTCTGACCAAAACTCTCTCAAAGGTCAACACCAGCCTACATTATTTTTTAAGTTTAGTGGCAATAATTGTAATGTGTCCCAGTCCCAGAGTATGTAGTGGTATGCTGAGAAACTGACATCTTGCCCATGACCCTTTACCAGAGCAAACAATCTGTGGCCACAAAACGATAAAACGTCAGACTGTATTTTGTTGGAGCAGTTTTTTGATAGAGGAATATGGAGCAGCAAAATGTTCACTGTCCTCACTATGGCAAGAATAATACTGTGCAGGTGTATTCTATGTGTCTTGTAGCTGGTCAAAGTTCAAGAGCAGCTGTTATTGCAGAGTTGGTTATTCCTCACTCCTTTCATTTTGGGAAGAAATCAGTTTCACTGATACAGAAAATGGGATTGTTTCAAAGTGTGGTTATGGCTGATGGGAAAGGGATTATGGTTAAGATGTCATTCCGTCGCTATGCTCGAGAAAGAAGGAGAAACACTGGTTTGATTTCAAAGGGGAGGCATAATCTTGGGATTGACCTTATTATTTAGCTGTATGCTTTGATCTAACAGAAATGGGAAAATTAGATTTTAGAGCAAAAAGACACCATGTATAGATAACCATGGCAGTAAGAAAGCAGTTGATCTATCTTGAGATTTCTTGAGCTTTTTAAGGAAACCATTTCACCCTGAACCCCCAAAAATGTCATTAATGACATTTGCGTTTTACTAGTTTCCAACGAGCCAAAGAGGCACTATTCAATGCAAGTCAGTAAAAGGACATAGCTTACCCTGATATTTTAGGACATATTAACAGGATCACAGTTCAAATATTGATTTCAGAAATGAGGCTCCAATAACATGACAGGCGATAAAAATATCCTTCATCCAGATTCTGATTCTGATCATTTAATTGATTATTTCCAGTTAAGGCCAACATTTTGTGTGGACCTTTCTCTGCTCTCGGTCATGCTAATTGTCTTTAAAGAGCATCACTCAATAGGAGGGCAAATGAGCAAACTGGTCGATTCAAATGATGGAATCATTACAGCGTATCTCAGGGAGGTTCAGCCGAGCAGAAATATGACTTCAGAGTGGATACTTGTTCACAAAGACCACAACTCTTCCTGTCAAACATTCTCGGTTTTAAAATGCAATATTGTTAATCTGCCACATCAATTCAAGAGCAGCTGCCTAAAAATCCATATTTCATAGAAGAGAAGGCTCGGAGAGTGAGACTCAGAGATTTAGCTCTATTTTGCTGTGATGGCATTAAAAACTGCTGAACTGTTCACTTAACATGAAATCTGACTGAATTGGAGTTTTAAAATATGGTATTCTTTTACCCTTTTCATGGCTATTACAGCTTAAATTACTCAACAGACTGTTTCTAGTCGCCAGAGGGAAGAGTTTGTACCATCAACCTTCAGTTGAGGAGCAATCAAGCTGGAGATATAATCATGTCTGGCTGCAGCACCAGTAACATTGGATACAGCCCCTAAATGCTTCATAGGCAAAAGGAAATCTAAAACCTATTATGATACAAAATGAAATTAGAAGTGGTGCTACTGAAGTCACAGTTTGTGTTATAATGTGTTTCCATTCAAATTAAATTTTGATTTTTACTTGTTTGTACTACACCGCCAAAATCACCATGGAAACTACAAGAAACTGCCTGTGGTGTGATGGACACCACACAGATCATGTAATTAATGCATGCAGCACACAGGCATGTCTGAATTGTGGCACCTATATGGAAAACATGTCATGACCTATTCATCTTGATGTACCCAGCTTCCATTTTTCACATAACAATAGTGGATGGACACTGTCATTAATTTGCAATTTGCATTTTCTTTCACTAATTTCTGGAAAATTGCAGCAGTTGATTCAACAGTAAAAGGCACATGGTAATCCCACACAGGTAATTATGGTTTATTAATCCTTTTCTCCAGTGCACATAAACCAAGGAAAAACGACCAAATTTGAACAGGTTAATAAAGTTTGGCGGGCAAAAAGCTCCTGGTGGGGTATGGAATCTCCAGTGGGAACCAGTAGTACTGTGATTAGTTGGGAATGTTGTTATGATATAAAACTCGACAATTGAGACACCATTAACCAAAAATCATCACTGTTTTACCACAATCCATTACAGAGGGATACAATTAAGTTGTAATTAAAATGCATTATCGATTTCAGATTTAAGTGCCTAACCTGAGATGTTCTGTTTTGTTGATCAGGTAGGAGATCAGTGTTCCCAGAGGGAGCAGCTTTTAAGTGTCTGTGCAAAGTCCTTTAGGACATTCCAGGAGAGTTAAGTATCACAGTTCACAGTGAATACTCTCTCAAAGACCACAACACTGCTGGCCGTGAAATTCAATAATGCTAACCTGTCACATCAATTCAGCATCAGCAAATCTATACTTTCCCACAACATCAGTTATGTCTGACAGAGCAGTGCACGGCTGAGCCAGTAACTTCAAGCCTGGTGGAAAAGAGAGACTGTTAGAGCCTCACAGTGATGCTTCGGTGGTTATATAGTGAAGGTGAAAACCTTGAAATGCAAATGAGAACTGAATTGAACCAAAATACATTTTCCTTGTAGAATGTATAAGAACATAAATGTAAATGTCAGTGTCCTGGTGTGTAATGGCTCTAGATGTGCCATCATGAGGAAATTAAAGCTGAATGCACAATGCTGCCAGAGATGTGATGCTGTCATCCACATCAGTGAGTTACTTCCTTTTGCTTCCATGCAAATACGACTGTTCAGTTTTCAGATACACAAATAAATTCATGGATGGAGTCCATGACTGAACTTTTGCTGAGACGATGTCCTTGACCTCCCCATGTGGGACAAAATGAAACAGAATTTCACCATTTTGACAGTTTCCACATGCGCTCATGGTCTTAAATGCTAGTTTCAACTCTTCTTCCATACAGCATGATGTTCATTCTGTAAACTGTGGTCTCCTTTACAGTAAAATCGGCAGTAAACAGGGTATGCCGGTGTTGATGTACAGCTCAAACCATCAAACTAGTTAGTGCTAATCAAATGTGAATTAAGATACTGTTGTTGTTCGTTCGTCGCCTCAAACATATTTTAGTGTACTGTTCAGCTGCAATATGACAGTCTGTGAGAAGGCACACTGCCAGTTTTTCCTACTTGGAAACAGAAGCTCGCAAAAAAGATTAAACTGTCAAACTAGGCAGTGCTGATCAAATATGAATCAAGATCCTGTTAGTGCATTAACTGTTTCTCACCCCAAATATTTTCAAAAACATATTTTACGAGTACATTCAAAGCTAGGTACACTGCAAATTTTCCCTACCTAAACTCCACACTATCATTCAAATATCAATATCTCCACAAAACCCAGATGGCAACATCCACAATACCTAAACTTCAAAAGCAATACGTGATGTTATGGTGGGTTTACACTTGGTACTAGAGGAAATAGAGACGACTAGACTCAACTCTGTCTTGTGATTAGTGAAGCAAACTCTGTTAAAATCTTCTAACTGGATTTTGAAATGTGTCTTTATTTGTCACATAGCTGACCCAAACACAGTCTAGCTCGGGGAGAACAATGTCCCTTCCTGAACACAGCTAAAACAGCAATGATACAAACCTGACAGAGTCCGGTTAGGACTCTTTCTACACTGTCTGCTGTCTGCATGAGTGAACACATTCACTATGTGCGCGTGTGTGTGTATGTGGGCCTCAGCATGGTTCTGTGTGCGTGGCTGTGTGATAGTCTTTTCTCTCTCAGACAACGGGCCTACACAGTGGATAAACCTGGCAGTGAGAGCAGGCGCTGCTCTTTCCTCTGTGAACGGTGCCACCACATCATGTTTCACTCTGTCTCATACAATTTTTTTCTAACCTCAGTGTCACTGTCCATGTAACTGTTCATTTTTGGTTTCACCCTGGAACAGACTGCTGGCTAAATCTTTAAGGTGAGAAGTGTTTTTTCTGGGTTCTGTCTAACACGGTTTACCCAGTTTCTCCTCCATTTTCCCTGGAGGAGTTTTCCATTCCATACATAATGTTGTAAAGGTGGGTTACTGGGGTACCTGGGCTAACTTTGCTAGGTTATGTAAGCTTATTATATATGTCCCATCATACATTTTTTTTCTTATATTTGGTTTTGTAAATATGATATATAACATGAATTTGACACCTGCAACAGGTTCCAATAAAGTTCAGACAAAGGCAGCGAAAGCTCAAGTCAGTTGTGTACCTGCCCGTGACCTCTGAGCTACCACGGAAGAGGAAGCCAGATACTCTACTGACTTCCCTGAGTCTGAGCTCATCTGAAATGCACTGACTGAAAGTGGAAAGGTTCTGTGATCTGATGAGTCCACATTTTGAATTGTTTTTCCAAAACACAGATGTTGTGTCCTCCGGGCTAAAGAGGTAAAGGACCTTCCAGATTGTTACTAACACAAAATTCAACAGCCAGCATCTGTGATAGCGTGGGGGTGGTCATGGCATGGGTAACTTCCCACATCTGAGAAGAAAACATTAATGCTGAAAGGTACATACGAGTTTTGAAGAATCATATGCTACCAATTAGACAATGTATTTTTCACACATGTCTGCACTAAATATGGAGCTACAGAGTGGAGATTGGCCTTGCATAGCATAAAGACTGGGAGCACCTCTCAATGTATCTAACAGAAACATAAATGTTCTGATGTCTTGACATCACCATGGGTTTTCCAGAAAGTGGGGATCAAATTGTTTGAGTAAAGGTGTACTTGATAGTGTCATTTTTGTCCTTTATGCAGCAACCCGGTTATTTCCCTTGACGTAGTCAACCAAGCAGGTTCAGTTATGATTCTGGTCTCAGTATTGCTCCCCAGATAGCTTTAGTGTCAGAACTTTTAGCACCCAGCTGCCACTAAGAAACATTAGCCAGCTGGACAAAAGATGGCACTTCTGTTCTTGTGTTGGAATTATTTCCTGGAAGGTCCAAAAGATGATGTGCAAAGCTCGAGTGTAATAATCATCCATTCATGAGCAACCTTCAGAGCTACTGAGGATTTTGACATTGAATAGATATTGACATGACTGTCCGCATCTACTCTCAAAGCTAAATACTACCAGAATGGAGGCTAAGATAACCACACCATAGTGTGCAACTGTTAAATTTGTTGTGCGTGGCTGAACTTGAACACTTGTTGCACCTCACCGCCAATCAACGGCCTGCTGGAATATCTCTCTGTAGCAGTGAAGGGGGGAGGGAGCAGTTTAAAACATCAGTGTTACAGTTCTATAAATGTTGAAATGAAAAAGATCGACTGCGGTGAATACAAATGAAGCAAGAAATCGGCTGGCTTGAGCTCAAAGCGAGGTTATCTGGCTGGCCATGACCAAGCATGTTTTCTGGTGGAAATCACTTCTTGCTTTACATAACCGCTGGTGTAAAAGGCCAAACAGGAGCCCTGATAGTGAGGGCACTGTGTAAATGTCAGCCTACTCTACCGCATATCAATAACCTTTAACAGTCGCAGTTTGCAGCCTTGCGTGTTGCGTTCAGACCAAGTTGGTAAAAAAAGTGGGCGACTTATTCAAATATTTGATGGTTTATGTTTACAACCGTTTAATGGGTCTTTATAGTTGAATATTAGCCACATTGTTTGAATTCTGCTGAGGCTGAATGATCTAAAGTTACAAATATAACAAAACTGTAGCCCTCGTTAATTGTCTCTGGATAAATGGCCAAATCACAGTTAATCCCTCCTCACGTTTCCAGTACAATGAATTATCAATATGATTACTATTAATCAGATCTCCATTCAGATTAATATTTGTAATTATCATGTTTTGTTGTGAATATGTTTTCTGTCTGTGTCTCTATCCTTGTTCTCCCTCTCTAACTCAGCTGGTGGCGTGGGATGTCTGCCCACTATGAGCTGAATTCTGCTGAAGGTCTCTCTTAAAGTGAAGTTTTTCTATTCCACCATCACCAAATAATTGCTCATGGTGGGAATTGTTGAGTGTCTGTAAATATTGGAAAGAGTACAGTCTAGACCTGCTCTATATAGGAAGGAAACTTTGGTTATGATTTGGTGCTATATAAAATTGAATTTAATTGAAATGACTGTTGTTGAATCTTGAATGGAACATTCAAGAACCAGACCAGCTGAAGATCCTGATCTTCTCTTCATAATATTTCCTCTCCTGAAGCCATAGATAATAATAGTAGTAATTTTGAACTACACCAACTGTCAAAAAATTGGACAAAGAAATTTACAGCCAAGTGCTGATATCTGATGTGATATTTGTCATAGAAAAAATGGATCTAAAGTCTGATTTCTCACCGAGACACAAAACACTGCAGCAACACAACCATCTACTTGGCAGCTTTCATCTGTCCGTGACCCTGACTAGGTTAAAGAGAGGAGAAACGACAGGGAATCCACTGTACGAGCAGCCAAACTCCGTCTATTAGCGGCTCTGGTGTCTCCTTCCTTCCAGCACCGGAGCCAAATCGGAAATGTCTTGAGTTGCATCTCAGTATCTTCGCACAGTCATTAACCTTGCCATTGTGTCTGCACATACTCAAGCACTCACAGGATGCTCACAAAAAAACTAAGTCCTGCTGTTACTAACAAGCACATACACACACACACACACACACACACATACACCTAACCAAGCATTCTAATTTATGAGAACACGATCGCACAGGCCTACTCACATGTGCTGTGTTCACACACTTTGGAGGACCTTTGCCAGGTTCTTGGCCACTTTTCAATACTTTTATTACCACACACACACACACACACACACACATACACAGACACACACACACATACAGACACATATACAGATGGCATTTTGTTATATAGATGTTGGCCTTTCCAACAACACAGCCAATCCACAGGGACTGTCTAAACACACAAAACACACTATGTGTCAGTGCATACACTCACATATGTGTGTATGAACAAACACAAGCCAGGCACACACACATCTGCACTAATGCAAAACTGTTATTATGCAAGTTTCAGACACATAAAGACAAACAAAATGTTGCTGGTTCACTGAACAGAGTTTGTCCCATGACTCACAGACGCACATGCTTTTCTTTTGACACCTTTCACTGCTGACGCTGAACTGTTTGTTTTGTTTTATTACTCTACAATTATGGTAAATTATTTTAATGATCTGCTTGCTGTGAAGTACTATAAATCAAGGTTGTTATAATAATGGATAAATTCACATAGTACTTTAAGGTTATTGAGCAATACTGGAACAGACCTTAGGCCATGACTACCTGCACCACCTGCATTTTGTTGTTATATGGTATATTTCTGGAAAATGATAATCAGATGCCTCAGTAATGCTAAAGAGATGAATAATTACAGTGCATATTGGGCCTATGTGGCTTTTATTCTCTGTAGGCAACATTCATAATTTTTTAGAAATCTGCTTTTTGATCACTAACCTCATCCCTAGGCGCCGAAGAAACCCTGTGTGGACATTTTATGCTTCATTCAGTCTAGGTAGTTCTCCTCAGGCAGCTTTTGTCGACTCTGTGTCATGTTTCAGTGGAAAAACTTAAATAACAAAGTTCAGAGTAAGGACAAGAGGCAGCGAAAGGAAGGTGTTGCTTTGTGTCTTTGCCACGTCTATTCTGGACTTGCTTTTGGGGGGAAGTGGAAAAGGCCACACATTCACCTCGAGGCAGTATCTCTTTTGATGGATGATATTGGATGAGCTGTTGTTTACATACAGAATTACGCAGCAACCTCTGTGTCCAATTGTCCCCCATAAAATTCAGGTCAGGATCAGAGACGTTAGCCAGCTTCTCATTTTAGATTTTATCGGCTGTATAATTTTGTGAGTTAGCCAAATGTCAAAATGCAACTGTCTGATATTACTTAGTCAACTGGAAGTGAAGGATAGATTGTTAAAGAGACAATGCATTGCTTTAAAACATTCTTGAGGATTGCATACTTTCTCTTTAGACAGTTCAGATAATGTTAGGTAAAAACTGTACATAATCCAACAGAAACACTCAAGTGAATTAATAAAATGAACAGAAGTTATATCTTCATGGGTCCTCTTCCACAGATTAGCGGGTGAATCAGATACAGGAGATGTTTGATGGTTTGTGCAGAAATGGCTGGATCTGTTTTTCAGGTTGACTGAATCAAAGAGATATCAATGGCTGATTTGAATGTAATTTTAATCTGGCAGCTCTTACTCCAAGCACATAGGAGGCAGACAGAGTGGCTGGGGCTATTACCACAGTATGAACACTGTAAGGGTTACATATACGTCTTGGAGAGACTGAGGAAAGAAACAGGGACAATAGTATTGTAGCTGTGTATCACCATATCCAAATGTGTGAATGTGAATTTCTGAAACCATAAAGAGATCCGTAGCTGTGCATGTCATTTTGTGAACAATGAAAATGATTTGTACAGATAGGTTCTAATTGTGTAAGTGGATAAAAAAAATCAGTCAAGAACACTTGTAATAGATTTAACCATTTATTGCAAAATAATGTACTTACAGTTATGCTTGACACTGATGTTTCCACTCACAGATCAGCCAAAATGCAGAATGCAGTGCAAAAATACGAAGACATTAACATTAAAATCATAAATACCACTGAACCTTTGAGTCTTGGGAGCCTGAACTAGAAAGATTTAGACAGAGCTTTGCCAGCAGCAGCAGTGTGAAGCAGCACTGGTGTAGTAGAGCTCAGGGATTGCTGTAATAAAACACATGAAAGCCACCAAGCTCACACAGGACCGTCACTTCGCCCACAGACAGAAACAAAACTAATTCAATTTCGAATGGGAACCACTGCTTCAGGATAGATCTAGCTCTGCACCAGCTGTTCGGGCCGACATTCTTTTCCAAAGCATTTTTTAAAGGGACTGTACCCGTAGCAGCGTGTCTGTCTGATTGGCCCCTTAGACGTTTTGCTGCGACTCTAGCTCTGAGATCACTTTGAGCACATTGTTTTTATGAAAAAATGATGTCAGCTAGACGGGGCCAAGTGAACGCCTGAAGAATGTGTCTTTTGAACAGTCGAAGTCTGCAGAAGTTTGCAACAGGTTTCAGGTCATTTTTTAAATTATTTGTATCAATTTCTTTCCAGCAACATTGCCTAGAAATTGGTATTTTTGTGATTCAGTGCAGCTAGTCCAATAGTTCAGAGTGGAACACCGCTGTGATCAAGGGCAACAACACAGGACATAGCAACCAGCTAATGTTACCTACTTGTCCAACAGCGAGAAGCCCAGCTCGGCATCTGTCGGTCAGTCTGTTATTTCATATTGCTCTTGCAAACAACTAAAATTCAGTCTCCCAAGTTATTCAAATTCACAAATCCAGTTCTTGCAGCACATTTTTGATTGATGCTTAGTGTACCAGCTCATGGCCTGATGCTTAAATGTGACTTCCAAAAAGGAAAATGACACTCCCCAAATGAGGCATGTAAAAGCAGGTGCTCCTACACAGATGCGATCTCTGAGATAATTACAATTTACATTTAGGCATTTGGCACCTACAGAAGGTGAAGATTCCTCAAGCATCAATTGTGTAAACAGGCGAGTACTTTAGAATGCAATTCGTCAAGAAGGTTAAATGGGAACATCTATGCTGTCAGCAGTCTAAAAATACGGTAACAACAAGGACACAAGCCTTTGCAGTGTCTGTGGAGGGTGAAGCAAGAAGTCACACTCAAAAAAAGTGCTGTGTTGTTTCAGTAAACACGTTGTTGGGTTGCTCATGCTGGGTCAAAGTGGTTGTAAGGAGCTCATTCGCAGCTGAAGAGCCGATGGGGTCACTTTGACCCAGCTGCTGGGTTTTTTCCACTCGTCCATTATCGAACTTTAGGGATCAAACTCTCACGTTCAGAGGTTTGCACAAAACATGGCGGCGGTATGGGAGGTTAATATGAATACTGATGTCTTTTTAAAATTTATAGTACAGTACCAACCAACCAATTTATCTGTATCAGTTCCTGCACTTGCAGCTGGATATTTTGAATATTCCCCATCATCATTGTTTCAGGCAGTGCCATCAAAACTGACTCTTTGCTTTGTTTTAAGTCTTTCTTGACCTCAATTTCACCATGCTGTGCCCGCCAGGCAGTTTCTCCGTCATGCAGTGTATCATATAGATCATGTGTGACAGCAGTTTTTTTTAGCCCATTCTTAGGGAGTGTGTAAAACAGTGGGGTTGAACTTTTTAGAGTGCAGGATTGGGTAAATGTATTGAGGTCAGGGAGAAAGGTGGCATTCGAAGAAATTGATTTTCAGTAAGTGGTGTAAAAAAGACACAGACTGTGCAGCCCTGAGGGAGCAGCATTCCACAGCTGTGGTTCAAAGGGGAAGAGCTATGACAGGGCAGGGTTTCACAGGGAATAGATGCTCAGTTTACTAGCAACGGCCAAGTGCAGAAGTCAGGCCAAAGTGTTGGAATGAATCATGGCATTTAGATTGCCTTGTAGCTGCAGCAGTCTTTTGAAACATAGGTGAGCAACTAGAGAGGGAAAAAAGGAGTTACATGACAGAATTTTGGGAGGTTTGAGACAAGATTGGCTGCAGCATTTTGGATGAGTTGTAAGGATCTAAGAGTGGATTCATGAAAGCCAACAACGAGGGACTCTAGCCTGGAAAAGCTTTGAACTAGGACCTGGGCAGAATTCTTCATGTGATGTCTCCAACGTGTTGTAAACAGCATAGGAAGAGGATGTGACTTAATGTGGGGATTGTTTTGTTGCAGATTTGAAAATTCTTACCACTTGATGGCACCACGCCCCACAGACTGGTCCTTTACTACATACACAAACTCATGTGGGCGTGGTGGCCAAGTGGTAAGGCGTTGGTCTCGTAAACCAAAGATCATGGGTTCGACCCCCATCCATGCCTTCATAAGAAC
Organism: Nibea coibor; assembly: GCA_023373845.1. Lineage (NCBI taxonomy): Eukaryota > Metazoa > Chordata > Actinopteri > Sciaenidae > Nibea > Nibea coibor. The sequence goes on along the minus strand of CM041739.1, from coordinate 4,046,973 downwards.
GTTGTGGTTAATATATTTATTGGGCAACTGTCACTCAGGAGCTACAGCCTGTCATCCACCAATCAGATGATCAGTGTTTCAATCCCCATGTCGCAGTGAACTGAACCCCAGCTAAATGACTAAATCTAACACAAGGAGCATGTTCTTGTTGTCCCCCTCCCTCTTCTAGGAGAAGATCTCACAAGTGAAAATGTGTTGGACCAATCATCTGGGAGAAATCAGAACAGCTTTTTTTTCTGACCGTGACACGTGTGTGACACAAAGTCATTTACGTCTCCATGTGGATCATCGCTGAGGTCGACACAGACAAGGTGAAACCAGAGCTGACAAAACTCACACTGCACACCAGTCACCTACCTCTGCGTCTGACCCTGGTGGTCTGCAGTGGACAGTGGCCTATTTTCAGTAAGAGGATTGCTCTCTTCACTCCTTCTTCTTCCTGAGTTTTTTTTTTCTTGATCTCTTCTTTTTCCACCTCTTGAGCATTAAGGTTTTGAAGGAGGGCAACTCTCCCTTGTAGGGGCACCTGTTGCCCGCCTGGTGTGAAAGGTAGGGGTGATGAGGATCAGTGACAGGAGGAATGATGACACCGTTTTCAACAGAATAATTTCAGTTGTCCCTTTTTATGTAGGTCAGGTTTCTGGGATGTTGTGGAAGAGTAATGCCAAATATGAGCGAGTGATAAAAGTCCGGCAGGCAAAACAAACAAACAGTACAAGAGAAAATACATTTAAGCACAATTTGTGCCAGTGATTGAATAAAAAAATGTTATGGGAGTGCAGTAGCTGCAGGATCTGATGTTACAAAAATATGAAGCCATAATGGACAGAGGCCAGCTCTGCTATGCCATGGGTTAAATGTGTGCGAGGCTCTGGTTTTTCGCCGTCCCCAGTATATTATTTTACCATCTGGGTGACTGGCTGATATTACTGATGCTCTCTTCATTGCTGCTGGTGATTCTGCAGAGGCCCAGGGAGAGTTAGAGAATTATTCAGGCTCGAAGCACAAGTCTGATAGGAAAATGTGTGAATATACATTATTTCTCTGTTTCAGTCCAACCAATATTACAGCTTGACTAGAAACCTGCAATAATTTCTACCAGCTGTAAAAAAAAACAAGCATATTATGTTGTTGATGTGTTAACCAAGCTTTATCTCACACAGAATTCCAACATATTCAATTCAATTTGAGAATTAATGCAAATGCATCTCATTAATTCAGCGCTATGGCTGCATATCTTAGTATTTCAGCACATTATTAATTTATCCAGAGTGCTACCAATAAATGCACAGTGTACAGCCGCACCAGCAGCAGCTCTGTGAACATATGAAGCTAATCGAGGGATATGATAAACTACAATAACTGATAGCATAAGAAATACAAAGAGAGGGACAACCTGCCCTGTTTCAGCTGCTGTAACCACAGTCCCACAGTGAGCATTCAGTCACTACCCAAAGCGTATGACCAGAGGTCAAGAATCAAGAGCTGTGTCAACTTTCTCAGCACTTATCAATATTTTACTTGAGGATTTTAAATGTGATCCAGCAATACTTTGATGAGCGAAATAAAAAGTCCGTTTTTCACTGTATTGCAGAACAGGTTAGCACTGTACCCTGCAGGGTGCAACCGCTTCCTTTACCGCTCTTACTCTTTGTATTTCTGTTTTTTGAGATCTACAACTAAACAAACAAACGAAAAATCCCCAGCGCATACTAATATTGACAGATAAAGAGATGATGACATGCTTTACAGGTTGAGTGTTGTCTTCTGCTCTTCGCTTGCATCATTTAAAACGATCCGATGCACCGCAAAGGAAATGGAACGGAAGGAAAAGAGAGACGGTGAGCGAGAGCGAATAAGAGGGCAAGAGATCAGCGAGGGAGGAAAATTGGAAAAGGGAGATATACACAACAAGCAAAGGAAGAGAAAAAGAGAGGGAGATGAGTAAGAACAAATTAGATGAGTGTTCAGAAGTGGCAAGACAGAAATGGAGGAACCGGTGGAGACGTGTGAAGAAAATGGGAGGAGAGGGAAGAGAATGAAGGTCATAAAAGCGCGAGGGAAGACATTATTACCTTTTGATCTGAGGTAACAAGCAGTCAGAGCAATCACCATTTGCTCTCAGAGCGACATCATCCCCTGTACAACGCACACGAAAACACACACACGTTAATCAGGCCCATGCACTGTGATATTATGTATTCACAGTAGCAGGTCTGGTCTAATGATACCCCTACTGGTAGTGGGATAGTAGCATAATAGATCACTCTGTGTGTGTGTGTGTTTGCGTGTGTGTGTGAGATTTCCTCTCGTTACACATTGTGTGTGAGACACCAACACACATACACACTCTCTCAGGTGCTAGAAAACGAAGCACATTGGACTCTCATGAGGTAAACATAAAGAGGGATGAATGCATCCAATGGCAATAAAGGAGTTGGGTTGGGTAAAGAATGGCTCGGCGTTATTCTCCAGATACTGAACGCTATACTTCTGTTGCATCTCGTAACTATAAAGCTGAGAAGAGGAAGGCGCTGCGAGAGATTCCTTTTCATAAAATTCCTCACAGTCTCCCTCTTCTGGATAATTTAGTGAAGCTATATGTCTCTGTTACTGCCATCATTTTTAATTATGGCTGAGTCAGAATTTAGCAGGAGGAACAGTAGGCTCAATCCAAGCAGGCAAGGCCTCAACGCTGTGCTCGCCTTACCTGTGATTTACCTATGAGGAATATATTATTTATTCAGTAATCCTGCATAACTGCAGGTCACCAAACTCCTCTAACAGCCTACATATTGAATATAAGGTTTGACCTCAGTTTAGTTTCGTCATCATCGCCGTGCAGCCTGGAACAAACGCCTGCAAAGTGGATGGAGATAATACTGAGCACCAGACACCAGAGGAAAGGCCCATGAGGCTGAGCAGTCTAATCCACCACCGTTACAGATGTTTTCAGGACTGTCATCACATCGTTGTTATCATTACATTGACAATCAATGCTGAAAAAGTTTTCAGTGATAAACACATCTTTTTATCAGCATAAACTGGAACTACTAATACAGTATAAGTTCAAAACTGTTTCCAAAACTGTTTCAATCTGGCTTTTTTTTATGCATCCTGGCCTTCACCGGCACATCGCCATCTGTGAAATGCCTGCTCAGAGAGTGTGTAAAGTGCTTTAAAAATCAAATTAAAGCAAATGTCGAATACTCATAAAATAAATAAAAACCCTAAGCCACCACAAGTCACTGCATAAAGAGAAAATAGAGGGTAAACATTACAGTAAACGGGATGAGTGGCTGTGCATTAAAAGCAATGACGAAGCAGCTAACTTTTAGTAAGTCATTTAAATGTTATTATGACATTATTATTTTTAGATAATTAGCCTACGCCCCTCATGCAGCCTGCATAAAGAAAACATAAAAAACAAAGCAGAAGGTGCTCATTCTTGACAACTTTGAAAGTGACTCAAGAGTCATGATATTCTAACATGACCCACCTCCTGCCCCTCCTTTATGCACGGAAAGTTTTATGAATTCAGAAACAAGTTAAAGGTTTAATTAAAGTCTGATGATTCACTTTAACTTTGCAAGTCGCAGGGTCAGGTAGTTGCACAAGCTCCATGCACGAGGTAGATACACAGCAGAAAGTGCTGCATGACTCTTTGAATTCATGAAAGTTTTGTTGTAGACTTGTTCCTCTAAAGCTGCACTGATCAGTGTTCTTCGATAAATAATGACAAACACTCCCCTCATCTGTGCAGAGCATGTGAGCTTGTTGTTTTGTTTTCTCTAGACCAGTAAATAAGACTTTTTTAACACTAAATGTACATGACATGAATATAAAAAGATTTATTTTATCTTATTTTTTCAATGTAATATATTTGCCTGCATTTAATCCAGTCCTGGTACGTTAGAAAAGAAAACACAATAAACCTGACCAAGGGCATTTAGAATATAAAGGTCCAGACTCTTAATTCATTTGAAGATAGCAAATCTAAACATCTGCAACTCAGTGACGGCCGGGCAAACTCCTCCTGCTCAAGAAGATGATGCTATATGACTGAAAGCTCAAGGTTAAGAATGAACTTCAGGATAAATCTCGAGATTTAATTTGACTTTTCGGGGACAGTAAAGGAGCAGTTTTAACCAGGTGTTTTTTTTTTAGTGTGCACGCAGAAAAAGTTAAAAAATAATAATGTGATTTTTATGGTAATGTAGGCGAAGGTGTCTGGAGGGTAAACGACTACACAGGATGAGTGTCAGGAGGTGAATTTGGGAATCAGCTCCCATCTGCTGCAGCCGTGGACTTTAACACTGTGGACAAGAAAGGACAGGTGCTGGAGGTTAAAGACGGAGGGCACAGAGCAGCTGTATTTGTACCCAAAAAGAGTCATTTTATTTGTGTGTGGAGTGTGTGTGTGTGTGTGTGTGTCAGAGGGACAGATGCTGGCGTAGCGGGTGCACCGTCCCCTGACAGGTGACAACTAACTGCTTTGAAAACCTTATGGCCAACAGAGCAGGGTCACATTGTTAGTTAAATACTTTCTGATTCTCCAGTGGCGCTCGCTTTAACCTGTGTGACGTGCCGTGGGGACACTGTTAATTAGGTTCTTAAGGGAAGCGCTGGCAGCGATTGCATTATGGCCTTGATAAACAGCATACATTTTAAAGGCTGAAACAATGTTTGAAGATGGAAGTATGTGCGTGTTTTAAGATACATTTTGATCTAACGATGTAAAATCTATGTGTAAAATTATGTAGGACGTTCAATCTGAAACTATTTAAACCTATTTAACAAAACATGATGGAAAGGAGGTTTAGATAGTATGCTGTCTGTTTATCTCTCTGTCTATATCCATCACTATGTAAAAGGATATATTGTTATATCTTTATTAAAATGAAATGGTGTTTAAATTCTAATCTAGTGCAACAATAGAGTGTAATGTAGTGGAACAGATTCTGTGTAAGACAGAAGACAAACTTTCTGTAGGGGCTGGGAGGAGTGATGTGAGACGAAGATACTTGAATGAAAAGATTGTACCTTGTGGCCATGATATATTTAGAATAAATGTCAAACAAATAACAGCTGAAAATAATAATTAATTAAAATGACTCTATCTACATACTGTATTTAACATACTGACAGGAGAGCGGTTTTCCATCTTCTCATATAACTCACAGTTGCAGGAGAAAAAAGGAGCTGAACACTCTGATCCTTACCCTCAGGAAGCATCTAGGAACAAGACAACAGAGACAATAGAGAGAGAATATTGGCAATATGAATGTATTATTAAATATGAGTATAAATATAAGAAAATAAATGTGGAGTTTGACCACTAAATATATTTATTTTGACTATTTTTATTTGGTGATTGCCAGGTTCATCCTTCTCCTGTGAGGATGACAGTGATAACAGAACATCATTTTATCTTTCATTTGATTTTCATCCAACTTGTCAGTCTCCATTCCCAGTTCTTGAAAACACATGGCCTAAGGCCAAACTGAAGGGCATAGTTGACAAGGATGTGTAGATGCTTTCATCACTCTGCAGGTTTGCTTGGGATAAATGGATAAGTGCCCAAAATCTGAAAGTAAATTCTTCTCTTTCACCTTGGCTGACAATCAGCGTAGAATGGATTCAAAATCTTCTTGGAAGTGGGCCAGTGGGTGCCATTTTGTCCAACACTCCTGCAAGACAATTCCCCCATAACAAAGTGGAGGTGGCTGGAACAAATCAACCTCTCGCACACCAATCATGTTTGCTCATTCAGTCGTCAGGGTGCAGCTGAGGCAGGCTGCAGAGCCAAAAGGAGGCCAAAGCAGCCAATGCTGAATGATAAACTACAAGGGCAGTTATTTGCTTAAATATTAAATCAGGCCCATTATTTTAACCTTTGTCCTGGGCTAAGGGGGAGCTAACATTGCTCTCAAGTTGAGTTCATCATTATAAATCGTACTGGTTCTTTGACAGACCCTAGATAAATGAAGAAGGCTGCAGAATGTGACATATATGAATGACTAAAGGTGACAGAAATGTTTTAAAACCTCAGGCCTGGAACGTTGTGATTTAAGGGCCAAGGCTTGGCCTGCGCCAGGGCAAATTTGTTGACCAATTTCCTGTACTTGCACAGTTGGGTACACTGATTTCCAGCGCAGACCTCAAAGATCTCATTATTTACTTTAGTTATCATACGTTAAATAAGTTACAATTGTAAATAATTAGAACTCGAATGCAATGAACCTGAAATTGAATAAAACACTAGGAGACCAGGTGCAGTCTCTTAGTTTGCAAACACATGGCGTCTGCAATGTTTTTGGTATTGATACCGAGGTCAAGTAGCTCCTGTACCTGGCCACAAATATTGAGTATTAGTTTGTCTCTATAAATACCCATATAAACATCAAGCCAAAATATTAATAAAGTTCCAAGTTCAAGATGGTGAAGCCTATGTTTGTTTGTATGAAGGAAGGTGGACCAGATAGTCATGCCCATAAATTGACCCTACTGAAATGTATGCTTTTAAATGGTATTTCATTTGCATAGAATATTTTAAATATGCATAATGCCTAAGACGTTCATGGATGGTCAAAGATCAGATGAGTCCCAGTGGTCCTAACCATATTTTTATCTTCATCTTTAAAACCCATTTTTAAAACCAGACTTTTGACAATTCCGACAGTACAAAGGTCAAAATGCTGAGGAAGATGCTCTTTAAAAAGTTTTTGCTTCGGTTTACGTTGGGCTTTACCAACATCAGGAGATGAAGGCAAAAACACGCCTGCGTGTGACCAGATTTAGGGATGTGATGGTAATTCTTTGCATGCAGATTTAGTAGACTATTTGTGTTCGGATCTATGCCTGTCGCTATCTGTATGTGTGTGTTTAAACTTTACCGCAAGGCCACGGTTCAGTATCCCATCTGTGTGTGTGTGTGTGTGTGTGTGTGTGTGTGTGTACTGTAAAAGCAGAGCGATGTAGTGCAGATATCAGCATGTGTGTGTGGTCATGACAGCTAATCTGTGAGCAGGTGTGGGTTTTGTACACACACATAGTAAATCACTTAAATCTTGCTGTCTGTGGATGATGCATGACGCCACTCAAGCCACATCACTCACGCTGTCATGACATGCATTTGAGCCAAACACGCTCACAGAGATTTCTCCTTTAAACTTTTTTCCCCGACAGATGAAGTCACTGAACTTGCTGAAAGAGCTTGTCCAATTTTATGGTTTTCAAATATTAACCAAAGAGGAGCAGATATTTTTGGAGAGTTTTTGGGGAATCTATTGTTAAAACTGTCACAGCTATCCAACAAAGCAATCTATAGAGTCCATGCACTATTCACTGTATGCTCTGCTTAACTCTGCTGTTCACGCTGATCACTGTGCAGATCGCTGCTAGTTTGTAACAACCAGTGGTCTGACGGCAGTAATCATCTGTTGGTTCTGAGGAAGATTTCTGCAGACCTGCAATATAGACAACAAATGATTCCTTCTGCATGAATGGTAACAATCGTCAGTTAAAAAAGGAAAAGAGAGAACGGTGGAAAGAGCGTGCAGTGTTAGACTCTGTCTCTTAACAACAACGAGGTCTGAACTGCTAAACAGCCCGTGATCAGACCTGATGGTAGTCCTAGAAGAAAAGTCACAGGATCACTAGAGTCATTAAAATTCAACATCCAAATGCCATATCATATGTTATGGTGATAAGTCAGTGGATCTATGAGTATATGAGAATATTTCCTAGAAACTTTGGTACCCAGATGCCTTAACCAATGCCAGAAATTATGAATATTATCCATGCACAGGATAAAAACCCTCTTGACATCTTTTTTTTTTTGTATTCTCAAAGAATATATTTCACTTTAAGACAACAGGACACTTCCTAACATGAAGCATCCTTTGAGCTCCATGCTGTTTTTTTTTCTCTTCCTTCTGTGGTCTGTGTCTCCCTCCGATGTCCCAGAGTAAGGCGTGGAGCTGTCAGTGTTAGACATGGTCTGTGGGTTATCAGTGCTGGAAGCTGCTATCCAGTGCAGGACAGGACAGTTAAGCAGACGGGCTGACAGGCTGACAGGTGTCAACTCTACGGGGTTCAGGCTGATCCAGACCTCTCACTCGCCACAGTGCTTCAAGAACAGGTGGCTCACGCTGATATATCACACACAGCCATGTTCACGTTGATACACACACACACACACACACACACAAACACAAACACACCATCAGAAAAAATACACTCCCTCACAGTCATGGATGAATTTTCCCAGCATCATGACGCACAAACATTGATCAGTAAGTACGCACGTACACTCACAATGGGCAGTGATCACATGGAAAAACAAGTGAAGCAGAAATGTACACACACAAACTGAACTGTATTGAATGGTGTCATTACAGAGGAAGGATAAGACAAGCTGTTCTCTGGACGAGTCATCAGCTGGAAATGGAACAATAATTGGACACATTTAAGTGAATGGGATGGAAGATGGATATAGAAGGGGGGCAGGAGGTTATGATATGGAGGTCAACATGGAACACTGTGCCGTGGATAGAAAAAAGCAAAGAGGCAGTCCATCAAGTGAGAGTCAGTTTACTTTCTGTAGGATGGAAGGAAGTCTATGAAACTATTTCTTTTTCTTCTTTTCTCTTCTGCAATAGGGAAGTTACACAAAGCATGCAGACAAGCTGGACTCACATGGTATGTGGAACAGCTGCAAAGCTGCAGGGCTATTTGTCCCAGAAATCTCTTCGCTACATCTCTGCTCGCTGTCTAACCAGCAGAATGAAATTGTCTTAAAGTAGCAAATGCCCCCTCTTTTACAGGCAACTAAAGATGCTCACATTTTTACAAATCCAAGTCAAGTCTTCAAGGAGCTTGCCTCAATCCATCTTTTGCTGCATGTCATCAGAGGAAGGAATTCAAAGCTTGCACTGTTCTATCACCACTCCTTTATCTGATAGTCTTCTCTTGTCAATGCCCACTGTACTGTTGTACTAGGTACGAAGAAGTCAGTAGAGATGGCAGTGCTAACAGGAAACATCCCTGCTGTCTGAACCCAGGCTAGGTGTTCTCTACTGTCGGAGTTTCTTGAGAATGGGGAGCTTCATTTCACAGGAGTGCCTTTTCCACCTTGAGGTCTCCTCAGAGTAGTTGTGCTTGAGGCTTTTAAACAGAATCCCGCCGGCTGGTTGAGGGGTATGTGTGGTGTGTGGTAGCTCACGAGTGGTGACATAGTAGCTTTATGTAGACGAGGTACTTTAACTGTTATCTGAGCAGCAATTTCCCCTATCACATGACACAAAAGGAAGGTGTCCTGCAGACCCCACTGCTCACAGTTACAGGGCTGCGGTGGAAGATGTTTAATGCCCAGTTTACTTGTAGTCTGACACATTCACTGATGAGTTCATCCCAGCTTGCAACAGAGAGAGACTCAGGTCTCCTAGTACTTAGGTTTGAGTTTTTCATTTCATAAATCCCTGAAACTAATCGTATCAAACCTATGTTTTTGGCTCTGAAAAGCCTTAGAGGCCATTTGCTTTGGCATAGTCAAAGGCAAATGGTTTAATATCAGCAGTTTGGAGAGAGAAACCTCTCTGAGACAACATGGTCAGCATGTCGGCAAGTTATTTTTTTCTGCTTCAGCGGGCAGATAGGGTTTCTGCCTGAGGGGCATGGGAGAATCCACTGATGGCTCCCTTCACCTGTCTCAGCAGAGCCGATCTGGGGACTCTCCAAGCTCTGGCCAAAAAAAAAAAAAAACAGAGTTTAGGTTCTTTTCCATGTTCCCATTTTATTAGTTGTCTCTTTCACTGTTTTCTTGCACCATATACTGATTCCTTCTCTTCCACCCTGACTGTACATGTTCCTTCCCTTTCCCTTCTTCTTCCCTTTTCTGCCTTCTACTGTATTTGTTCAGTTCATTAAGTTCAATTTCATAAAAGTTATATGTAGGCAGAAAGCAAGAAGTTATTGCTGCGCCATCCTGGAACCATTGTTACTGCTAGTGCACTCTTTATTTCAGTTTTTCAGTTTCCAGTCTTTTAGTCAACAAGTGGCATAGTATTCCTATGAGTGCGAAGGCTCTACAGAGCATTTTGACAATATAGAATACAGACTTATGTCTGGATTTGGCTAATAATTTGATTGAGGCCCTTGCTGCTCTGTGGGCCAGTATTATTCCCTTCATGTAGGTCATGCCCTTGCTTGTCGCACAAGGTGAATCTCAGGTGTGTCAGAGAACTATCTGGTCTTTGAGTAATTGGATGAGTGGATACAGCCAAAGACCTCTAGGTCAAACTTGCTCAGACATGGAGAGCTCAGATGGTAAGCAATCATCGTCTGATGTTTTGAGGCTAATGAGTGGGGCACATTCATGGAAGAGCTTGTGTGTCTGACAGCCTGCTTAAAAAAAGCTACGCTTGGCCTCAGAGTGCATCGTCCACCACCTGACAACTGGAACAAACAGCCTAATCATATGGGGGGTGTACAGCTCTAAAAAGGTGTTTTATTAGCAGTTCGATGTCAGTTCGTTGTGTCTCTGCCTGTGCTTTTTAAAGTAATGCCTATACACTGTGGCAACAACACCCTTCATACATGCAAACATGTCACGTACGTGTATCGTACCACTCATCATGCAACTTCCCGTAAACAAGTGCATATTATGGTTGATATTTGACAACGACAGACAAAATAAAGGTGGAGAAGATTTGTGCAGAATGCAATAAAAGAGTCATTAAGAGAAGAAAGTGCAGAGGATGTATTACAATAGAGAAAGTATAATGTAGAAATAAAGACTGTATGCCTCCAGTCTTGGTAGTCAGATAAGCACACTATGCTCAATGCTTTGCTGAGGTAATAGGCCCACTTCTTCTTCTAAATCCAATATGGCACATTTCTCCCTCTAATAAACTACCAATTAGAGACACTTTTCCAAAAAGCCTGCGAGAAGTCAGCGAGAGATACAGATAACTGCAGCAAAACAATTCACCGCTTTCACAAGCACACATACCGTTGAAAATTCATTGATTGCTATATATTAATATCACTTTCTCTTGTTTCTTTTTTCCCAGAAAGGGGCTTATCTCTGTAACAGGAGAATAAACTGATATTTTATCACCAAGAGTCCATCACAAATCAGAAAGTGGGAACACAGGTTGAACCAGAGATTAAGGGGTTTTCTTGTTTTATTGTGGGGTTTTCCACCACTTTGGTCCAGACTGGAACATCTATATAGTTACCAACACTATTTCCAACTATCGGATGGATTGCCCCACGCAATTATCTACATTCACTGTCCCCCTTTCCTACCTCCAGTCTCGCTTACCTGCCAAATGGAGGGTGATGTGTGAATTGAGTGTGAAGGATGGACCCCCTTTCCCATTTCCAACCAGGACGGTGTAGTGGGAAGGTGTTTCCGGAGCTATTTGACCATCCGACAAGCAGTTCTGACACACTGAGTATACTGGTACTTTCAACCTATTACATGGCCTCTAAAATCTAAAAGGCCACAGGAGAAAAATCTGCAGGAAGCAAACATGAAATATTGCTTTATTAATCCAGCTTTGCACTGGTTTTGAAATCCATATGGTTCATATAACTGAAATGAAACGCCAGTAAACTCAATAAACCCAATAAAGTAGTACACACACCTATATTTTAATAGCAACTGAAAATGGCTAATCATTGTTTCTCCTCATCACTCAGTCCCCTGTACTGTCCACTGTTTTTGTTCTAAGTTTGAGACTTTGTTGTTTCTTAAAGAGAAATAGAGACAGAAAACAGATTTCTGAGGTGATAGTCGAGGGAGGTTGACAGAGAAAAAAAGTCAACAGGGAGTTTTGTTGCTTCATAAGAATAAATGGATACTGTTCCTCGGATCATTTTAACGCATCATAAACTCTCCACCTCTCTCGCCTTCCCTCCTACCTTTCCTTTTCTTTCAGCAACACCCGCTCTCTGGTTTCATTTGAAAGGTGCATGCCTCAGAGGTTTGAGTAATATCCCCAACTGGCTGTCAGATTTCATATGCAGGTAGCTTTTTCCCTTTGCTAATGCAGCATCCGACCACTGGCTTTTGTTAAAGGTAAGAGTGGCACCTCAAAGAGATGCAGTATTAAAGGAAATCATTTTTCGACAGCAGAGAGAGGACGCAAAAGAGTGGTGATAAATGTAAAGTGTGAGAACGAGCTATCAAGAAACACGACGACTGTAGACTGCTGCTAACGACTTCTCCTTTGAGTCGGTGAGTTTAACCCACAGGCAGAAAGTCGTTCTGAAGTCCATCTCCTGCTCGTCTTATGTCCCTTCAGTCATGTTAAACCTCGCCAAAGTCTTTCTTGTGGAAGCCTCGTTGATTTGCCTTTCGTCGCACACACCCACGTGTCAGATTTTATACTTTATCTTGTCGGTATCTACACTTTAGTTTTGTGGCAGCATCACTTCATGTCGCGGCTACAAAAAGAAGAAGAAATGAGAAATATGTAATATCTTTTTATTAGTGTCCATAAAGTTTTTATTCAGTACTGTCTTAAAATGGTTTACACAGTCGTTCAAGCAAACTGAAGTCGACAATTTTTGTTGAATATGCTGTTACTCTAAAGAACCAATATAGATCGTGGAATAAGTGTGACAGTGTGTTGTCTCAGGAAACTCAAAGCTTGTAAAGGACGACAATATTACACAATAACTACAAACTAACTGCGGTAAGTGGCTATAAAGGAGAATGGATGGAAGTAACGTGTGATGTAAATCACAACACATAACAACAGTTTTTCTTTCGTTTTTCTGCTCTCATCACATTGTTTTCAGCAATACGACTCTACCAGACTATCTGTGGAACATAGGACCCATAAAGAGCTCACGTCATAACCTTGGTTTAAACAGTGCTTCAGAAAGAAAGATATTTATCTGGCATAGAGCATCTTCTGTACAGAAAAAAAAGAAACACATGACCTTGGTGGGAGGTCGCTGGCTAATCTGCTGCACGAAATCTATTTCGCTCTTTTCTTTTCTTGTTAATAATGTATCAGATCTTCACAGGTATCCGCTGCTTTCAAGAATTAGCTGCAGCCTTGCACTGCGAGTCAGACGTTGACAAAAGATGACGTGTGTCTGGCTTTTATATATTTTATGGCATTACTTTTTACGTATTTGATTATAACAAACTTCCAGTAATTTAAGATATGGATAACCACTTTAAACAGTGTTACAAGATCTTCTTGCTGTGGGAATTGTTCAACTTGTATGCTGGTGATAATTCTGCTGTCCCATCTCCATCCCAGCATCCACGTATTCCCTTAAAAATAGAGGTGGGGAGTGAAAATGAAGAGGTCAGAGCTTATATGTCATCAACAGCACTGCATATTCTGCATCCACATAATCGATGCCAAAACTAATTATTATGGAAGCATTACAAAGCACGAATAGCTTTACCATTAATTCATGCTATCTGCTTCCAAATGAAAGACATAGCAAATATCTGAAATACAGTGTAGGAGGAGACAATGCTTTAGTGCCTACTGAGGTAGAAATGAAAACAGAGACAGACTGAGAGCTTGCAGTCTAGAAGCCAGTCAGTAATTTGGACTAAAAAGGTCAGAGCAGCTGATGGCTCCATCCATCTAAAATGGCAGCTGACCTGTGAGAGTGGGTTTGGGGTCAGGGTGGATTAGAGGGAGGGAGGCACACACAACAGCTTCACAACAATGGACGTCCACGGTTCTGGCTGTAATGCAGACTAGCACTACAAATATAGCTGGGCTTTCTGAATGTGTACAATTTCTCAGACAGAGGCTTGTCCATCTCAATCTTCTTTTTACATTTCATTAAGTCGATGGCGTGTCCTAATACGTCTCCTTCATCTCATCTTCGGCGAGGAGTCATAACAGGCTGTCTGATGGTTCAATCCATCTGACATGGCAGCTGACCCTCTGTGAGTTTACACTGAAAGTGGGAGGTGGGAAGAAGAAACAAGGTGCAGATCACAGCTCAAAAGACAGAGAGAGATAAAGATGCGTGCCTTAACAGAAGAAAACTGCAGGGAGGAATTTCAGCGGCAGCAAGGATCAGCCGGATGAAAGAGAACTTGTATTCTGGAGTGAGATGTGGATTCTGAGTTTTGTTTGAATCTCTTCAACAGCCTGTATCTCCATCATGTCTAACACCCCTCTCCACTGCAGGCTGTCTGCTGATGGCTCCATCCATCTAACATGACAACCAACCTCTGAGAATTGCTTTGGGGTCATGACAGGTCAAAGCAAGAGAAAGAAAGACAGAAACACAAAGAGACAGAGAAAGGCGAGTTCAGTGCTCTTCAATACTTTACGCTGATGATGAATGATTTAATCAAGGACCAGTATTGACATGATGAGGCTGTGTTAGACCTAGGCAAGAGTTAAATGAAGAAGTCCTACTGTTTTCAATCTGAATCAAACTCCACACTGTCCCTGATGTTGGGACTGTACCAGAGAAATACCAAGCCGCAATGTTCATTCAATCATTTTTGCACTTCACTGTTGCTTCATCCTCTCAGATGTTTGCACGTTGTTGCATTTTGTAAACTGACTTTTTGTGTCCTTCACTGATAAAAGAGGTCTTGCTTCTATTGTCTTCTGATATGTGTTAGATAATAAGTGAAAGAAGAAAAAGACAATATTTTATGCCTGTTGAACAAAGCTGCAGTTGGTCTTGGAAATAAAGTAGGCCAGGTCAAATATACATCTATTAATTATAATAAATAAAAATAATTCAAGTTAATGAGTTCAACTGAAGTTAAAACAATCCAGAAACTAATTAACTATGAGAGGAAAACAAGTGTAAAAGTGTACATGTGTGATGCCACGAGGGGAAGTGAGTTTAAAACTTACATGCATGATGCCATTGAGGAAACAGATTCAGTAGATTACTTACTGCAGCCCCATGGGTATGGATTTTAATTTCGTTTTAAAATTCAACAGGCTCAGCTTGCTTACATAAGCCATCACATTCACAGCTAATTATCATTGCCGGAGAAACATCACATGAAGCCTCGTAGGATCATGTGATAGAATTGGGAAAGAGGTCAAAAAAGTTATAGAAAGAGAAAATATGATCAAAGGCACATTTCTCACTACCATGGCTGGGTAGCATTAAGCAGGAGGAAAGCCCGGAGAAATCACTTCCACTTAAGCTTATTCTTAAAAAAAAGGAATAGGCTGAGGTAATTCCATCAAAGTACAGTGTAGTGTTTCATTAAAACAAGAGACACTCCAGGAACACTGCCCATGCAAACCAGTTGGTCTGCACACACTTTAATGCTCAGGTCTGGTGAACTTTGACCAATCACTAGCTTCAGTACAAATAAAAACAGAAACAATCTTGTATGACTGAGCTACAGTATGCCTGCACCTAAAGTCTGCATCTGCAGCATGCACAGATGAACTTTCTGGTGTGATGAAGGACGGCTAATAAAACTGTCAACATACCTGTAACTGGTGTCCCAGAACATTTTAATGCACATCTGGCAGTCAGTTAAAAAGCATTATTATTATAAGTGACCATGGCGTGAATATGTTATAAGCCATGTTAAGGACATTAGTTAATTCTCCAAAGGACACATATGGTATAGTTGATCAAATGAACAGCTGATTGAATCAGGGCCATGTGCTTATACTGCCACAAATGTGGTTAAGGCCCGAAGAGTTAGAATTAAACAAAGAAGCACCGTTTCTATCTATTCTAATTCTGCAGTGTAATTGTAATTGTACAGTGTTGTGAAAGTTACCATTGACATCACCATATGCCTGGGAGCCACACAGGGAGATGATCTGAGAGGGAGCAAAGGGAGGAGGGGAGGAAACATGGAGCACCAATAAAGCTCCTGCTGAAAGGGGAGATGAAGGGTGTCGGGAATGAAGGAGTAGAAGTGCAATGGAAGGAGGAAGGAAAATAAAAACAAAAACAGAAGAAGTAAAATGTCTCCTCAGACTGGCTGGAGGCGGCGAAAAAAAAGGATGATTGACAGAGAAAGGAAACACAAGAGGGGATAAGTTGTTCATTTAGAGTTGGTGGAACAATTTTTACAGCAGTCTAAACTCAGGCCTCATCTCTAACTAAAGACAGACTAATGTTTTGGAAAACACAATCCTTATCTTCTTACTAATGGTCATATAAGAAGAAGATAGACAATAGTGGAGTACTGCTAGTGAAGTAGCTACCTGGAAAGTGTACTGAGCTTACTGTATGACCCCTGCCCTCACGATAAAGCGTGTAGTATAAACTATGGTGGGCTTAAAATGCCCTCCATTGGGCCAGTGCACTTTTTTTTCACAGTTTGTATAGAGCTGGGTTAGCTGTTCCCATGTGCGCTCAGGTAGGCTAACCATCATCCTATTCTATCTCTGATGTACAATGTTTTCAGATCCTACGACGTTGGAAGTATTCAGCTGTGGTCATGAATGTACTGTCTACCCGGGTCCTCCATGTGATTCTTTTGTTGTGGTAAAATGTGTTTGCACAAAAAGACATTTGGCCTGAAAGAGGATGGAGTCAAAACAACACAAGTGGGTACAGTAGAGGGAGGGAGGAGAAAGAAGAGGTACGCAGGATGGTTGCTGTCCCAGGAGAGTGCAGAGGCTGGGAGGAAATGACAGACATCTTGGAGGAGCGTTTTCAGTCCGTATGTTGCCTGTCAGGCGACAAAGCCTCACCCTGTTGCACACACGCCCAGGAGAACAGAGATTTACAAAAGCACACATACACACCCACATATTGACAGACTCACACACCCTCACTCATGCATGGCAAACCGCACACACAGGAGAGGAGGGATTTACAACTGAAATATTGTTAACATGGAGCCTCTTGTGCACACGGCTGATTTTGAATCCAAAGTGCTGAAGCCAGTTAAACAGTCATTATTGTTCGCAGCCAGTACGTGCCGCCGAGTGACAAATGTCACTCTTTATGTAACAAGAGGGATTTTAGTATTACAGTACCGTGAAGTCGTGTGGCGTTGCATGTGTGATTTATCTAGAGGATACCGAGATGAGGAGGCCATTCAGTCATGACAGCATCACTTTGCTTCACACACACCTTAGAGATATTCTTAATTGGAACATATGTTCCATAATACTGACTAGTATCTGTCTTTTTTTCTCTCTCTCTTTTTTTTTACCTTGATTTTGTTCCACAGCCCACGGGAAAAATCATTGTTTTGCATATATTAATGGAGATTTATGCAGAATTTTTAAGCCTCAGTGTCACAGAGTGAGAAATATCAAACACAGAATAAAAATGTACAGAATGTAACACATTGATTACTTTGACTGGACACAACGCCACATCACACTGTGGCAACAAAATAAATAATCAGACAGGATATTAAATTGTGAATTGATTTGACAAAGTCAAATAACACTTAATATTGTCTGGGTTGCCGTGCTGAAGCGATCAAGGCATTAGAATTCTCCCGCAAGATAAATGATTAATTGATGATTAATGCTGAACATGCAGGTGCTGGTCTTACTTTCATTCGATGATTTGTCTCTCTTGTTTTCAGAAAAGCTTTAAATTAGGACAAGTGGGATTCAGAGCTCGTCGTGAAGTCTGCTAGACTACATCCAGGCTGGAAGTTTAATTTATTGGTCACCACAGGGCGCATAGAGACGAATAACAATTCATAGTCACTAAATTGTAAATTTCTAGTTCAGTGTCACCGATTAACATGTGGGAGGAAGTACTCACAAGCACGTGACAGGCTAACCAGTCTGGTCAAGAATATCACAGTTACATAAACTATAACAAGTTTAATAAGACCATATGACCACAGACATGTTTTCTGTGTGTGAATGCCATGTGCAGACAACCTGTCCTTCCCCGGTACCTGAGTCTGTGAAAAAACAAATCCAAAAATAAGAAACGTGTTTTACAGTGACGTCTGTACTGTAGCTATAGGCTTCAGGTTAGCTGCAATAAAATGAAAGCTCTAATTAGATTACTTAGACTACTAATAATAAGGTTAGTTAACATTACGCAAACAGGGTCATACATTTAATTACACTAGCTTTTAATGAAGAATTTAGCCTTCAGACATGATTGCCTGTTAAACATTACAACATGTCTTTTAAATCGTCGGGGAACCTTCAACCTCCTTCTATTCAGCACTGACAAGTACTGTTGCAATACACAGTCAAGCAACCTAGAGGAGATGAATTAAGCAGCAAATTATAATCATGTGGATGAAAACCAACAAAGCCAGGATTTTAGATGGAGAGATCGTGTGCTAAAAACAAGAATTAATACTGCTAACAAGCATGGATGCTACAGCTCTTGACATATAAGCTGAAGAGAGTAAACTCGTTCATATTTTCAGACACACACACACATGCACACAAACACTGAGGGTCTAATGTGGGGATTATTAATTGACAAAATGAGTTTGACGCCGGTTTGATAGATGTGCAGAACAGAGCAGAAGGCAGACCTAATCACTCCGGCCCTAAATGGATTCATTATGACGAGGAGCCTGACACGCTGTTACTGCACTGCAGAGAGAAAGACAGAGAGTGAGAGGGAGAGTTGACTAGAAGCCTACTTTAGCATAATGACAGCAGTAAAGTCAGCCTATACAGTTCACCTGTAACCCGAGATTTAAGCTCATGTAGCACATGTGGATACACGTGTTTGTATGAAACGCCACCGTCTGTACACACTTCATAGCTTAGCATT
Source organism: Nibea coibor (assembly GCA_023373845.1). NCBI lineage: Eukaryota > Metazoa > Chordata > Actinopteri > Sciaenidae > Nibea > Nibea coibor. The sequence goes on along the minus strand of CM041739.1, from coordinate 4,028,262 downwards.
ACTGGTGTAATTTAACACCACATTTTAACAGTGTTTGGCATTTTGGTCTAGTTTGCCTGATGAGACTGAAACCTAACCACACACTGGACTCAGGAAAACCAATTGCCTGTGCACATAATCAGGGCAGAAGTCACCTTTCCCCTCACAATGTCACAATTGCCTCAGCCGACTTTCCAAGTATGCCAAGTAGGAAGCAGTGAATAATGAAGCCCATCTCAAAGAATTTGCATAGACAAGAACAGCTGAGGTGCAGCCTTTCTGTCATATATTCTCACAGGCTTCTGCGTTTCTGAGTTATTTTTTGCATCGTCAAACACACCAACAAAAAAGGAAAGATGAACAAACAGTTAATTTAATGAAATCTGGGGAGAAGTACAACCTGACCAGCCTGGGGGGCAGCAGCACTCCAGATCTGAGGTGGCTCACATTCACACATCATTGTGTCATTGTAAAGGTAAAGATGGTAAGTCTTTGGCATGGAGCTGGAGGAAGGAGAGGCATGAGGCATGCAAACAGAGAAGAAGAGAGGGTGCGTGACAGTAGAACAGTGGGTTGCTGTTCATCACATCATAAGTTTATAACAGAACAAAGAGAGGACTTGTTTTTGGAGCATCAGCTCTGGGATCAGCTTCTTACACTGTGACATCTGCTCACCGGGGTGTGTGACTGTTCAGTGTGTGCGTGTGTGTATGAGAGTGTTCAATATATGTGTGTGTGTGTTTCTGGAAAAGTTCCTATCCATCAACAATAGCAGAACTGATTTTCTAACCGTTGACTTGAGTGACACTCTCCACTATTTGATCGCTGTTTGAGAAGGCAGATGAAATAGCATGCTGGTTGCATCAGTATACCTTTGACATGCCATAGATAGAACACAGGTGACACCGCATGGAGGTGTAATCAAAATTTGAGTTGTTTAAAGGACCACTCTGTAGATATTTACACGCCCATTTTAATTTCCCTAGAAAGGCAACTCATCTACATTAGTTCCACCTTTGTCCTCAGCCTCCAGTCGCATTTAGTACTAATTTGCTTGATGTGAGCGATGTGAGTAAAATCATCCCTGGTATCTGTGATTTAATTTTAATACACATACTGATTTGGTGCATTTTTATGGAAAATTAGCTTATTTTCAACGGCAAAATCATGATGACATGCAGCAAATGGCTGCAGACGGATGCTCCACCAACTGAGCTAATCGACACCGCATGGCCCCTGTCTAAGTTAAAGTCTGTTTTATTCCATTAAAGAAAAAACAATCTGAAACTTTGTTTTAACTGAATTCAGAGTCATGAGTCCTTTCCAAAGCCTGCACCATTTCAACGGCTCCTCTGTATGCAGTGATGTTTTCCCCATATTTACACACAGCCACTGCTGTCATCATTAGCGACTGTCAGTATTTCACAACCCAGAAGGCTATGCTCAGGGGTGCTGCCCTTGAATCGGAACCCAGTTTGGGACATAAGCAGCTGCTTAGGGCCTTTTTTTCAGGAAGTATCAGTAGTGGAATCTGTATGTGGCCTGAGAGATAGTTGTGCCAGAGAGGTCCTTTCCCAAACTGCTCTCCTCCCCTTCATTACAGAGCATCACTCCACATGAAGTCACACTCACAGCTGTGGAGGGCACTCCATGCGAGGAGGCTGGGTAAGAATAATCTGATGCTTACACTGGAGAGTGTAAGTGTGTCCCGTTGTTTACCAAGCATTTGTCACCATGGATACTGACGGATGCCTTTCTTGCCAGGTTGCTGTTATATTTTTCCTCGTTTCTCTGGATCCTCAAAGAACAGGAAACACATTCTCCTCAGCAAGGTAACCTGGGTGTGGCCAGAACTAAACCAGCCAGGAATGGAAAAAAAAGCGTTGACAAGGTTGGCTGTGTGTTGGAGTGATTTGACAGAATCTGGAACCTTTGAACTGGTCTTACATACACTAACGGTTGATTTGTGGATGAGCCACAGGTGGTGAGATGGGGATCATGTGAGGCGATCAGAGGCCACGCCTAGCAACACACAAAGACGACAGCGAGACAGACAAGCAGGGGAAATCATCAGGAAACACCCTGCAGGGTGAAGGCAAGAAGCTTCGATCATAAGAGTTTAGTGTAGTAGAGCATTGTAAAACAGTGCACACTCCTGAAGGTTTTGATTTCCATTAGCATTTGGGTGGTTTGGGATAGGTACAGTATATGGTGAATCTTCAATGCATATGTGCAAACAGAGGGAGAGTGATGTATTAGATGGAGTTAACCTGAGGCAGAGACCCTCTGTAATGAGAAGCATCCCAATTTGGCAGAAAACCACTCAATATAGCAATGAAGCCTTGCCTCTTCTCTCCCTTGGCACATTTGTTTGCTCCCTTCTGTCTAATATATCAATATTGTATCTCAACTAATGAAATGTGAATTAATTAACTATTTGCCCCGGCAGCAGAAATGAACCTATGTTATATTTCCCCCAGTGCAATCACTAATACAACATTGATTGCAATCAAACGGACTGTTTGTCCAAAACTGACCATTTGAGCGAATAATGCAGTATGTGCAATGATCAAATAGCATGCCATCAACATGTTAATTACCGCCATTCTCTTCTCAGCAATTACACATTATACTCGTCAGTTTCAGTATGTGCTGTTTGGCTCACTGGGTAATAATCTGTGTTATGTTCAGAGACATCTCATTGCTATCTGTGGATCAAATTCCTCGCTGTTCTAAAGGCTAAATAACCGCTTAGCCACGTAGCGATCTGTGGCTGTTTTTTTTATGGTTGTTTATGCATTTATCTTGCGCGGTGTCACATCATTTTGAGTAACTAACCTTCAGCTGCTTTCAGAGTTCGTGGCGGTGTACTAAATGCACTATTACTGATTAAGCCTGGTCCAAGGGTAATGGGAGATAATGTATGTTAAGTGTTAAGTATTTTAAATGGAAATAAAAAAGGAGATAATAAAAGCAGACAAAAGCACGATAAAACAATCCAACCAAAGCTGAGTCAATAAAAGTCTCAAAATAAAATAAACACAGAGCAGAAATTGTAAGGTGAAGAATAAAAACAAGGAAGATCATGACTGGACGATGAAATGTGACAATTAATCTCACACTGCAGTGACTTATTCTGTTTGAGTGCGCCAGGTAGTCAGTCAGCTAATTGCAGATGAGTGGCACGTGTCATGCTGGTTTAAGTATGACTAGGCAGTGTGGTAGTCACTTCTTACTGTGTTATCCCTAACATGTAGGATAAACTGCGGTGGCTGCTAACCATGAAATAAATGCTATCTAGCCAACGTTTTAGCTTGGGCTACTGCAGAAATGAGTCAAACTCGCTACTACTTCTCAGGTCTGATGAAAGAGGTTGGAGAAGTGTTTGCTTTCATTGTACCACTCACTGAAGCTATCAACCAAGGCTTTAATTTCTTTACACAATGGTGGCTTTGCATCCATATCCGTATCTACAAATTTAACATTTCTGCCCTGCAAAGAGCAAAACATTGACTCTTACATGAGTTATCATGACTAATGGCTTCTAGTTCCTCTTACAGACCAAATCAGAGTTGAAAGAGTGGCACAGGTAATGTACAGTGTAGAGTCATAATGATGAAAGAAGCATTAAAGAAATAATGGCTTTCCAAAATCCCATTGAAATGACGAGAGTACCTGCAGCTTTTGCATGTCGTCTTTTCATTATTTGTTTGAAGAGCATGGTGCTAGACAGCACTTGTCTACTCTATAGTACTAATTCTGCATACCTTAACAAAAGAAGCTCCCTCCTGCCAATTAAAAGCACATTAGCCTAATCACCCAGTAAAAACTACTCATCCATTATTGCTCACTTTGTAAATTTTATCGGTGCATTTCACCAGAGAAATGGCTCCGCTCCACTGCGAGGGCCCCGTAAGTCATTAGAGCGGCTGCATGAGCATTAATGGAGATGGCTGGAAATGTGTTGACAAATCAAATCACGCATGCTGATAACTGAGCATTACAGCCTACAAAATCTGTGTTTCCTGCTAAATTGGGGTAATTTTTGAGATAGGAGGCAAGATTAGATATGAAGTTTACAGTAATTGTCTGTACGCACCAAACAGAGGATACTGTACGTGGACTGCTGTGTTTCTTCCTCAATTAATCAGTCTTTCTTTGTGATGTGACTGGTGATGTCTTGATAAACAGTGCACCTCGGTGTGTGTGTGTCTCATCACAGCTTAATGCTCAGGACTTTGCTGTGCATACGCAATTCCAGATCTCAGAGACAGATTTAATTGTCTCTTTACTTGTCGTAAAAATAGAATGCATTTTTTTTCTTTTGGCAAATTTGTGATAATTGGCTCCAAATGCAAACAAAAAACATACAAATTTTGATACAATTTCAATTTATTGTATGGCTCTAATTGACAGCTGTATGCGTTTTACTGAGGTCACTGATGCTGCCTATCACACATTACCCCACACATTGCTTTATGTTGAGCTGGATATGTCAGTACCTTCTCTGTCTTTTCCCAACAACGTTTTGTTTGTTTATGTTTCAGCTACTTTTAGGTATATTTAGCTCAACCATTTTTTAAGAAAAAAAAAAAGGTTTATGCCACTGTCCTTTCTCTATTTTGTGCCACCTTGCCTTCCCTGTCCTCTTTAATCTGATGCAAATCTGTTTATTACTTCTCTAAGGATTGCTTCCATTGTTAATGCAAGACAGCAATGCTAATGAATCTTACAAGTTCAGGTAGTTGTATTAAAACAATTAAAAACACTTTAAAAATACTGTCCTCTACTCACAAAACAAACAACGAACAAAGATGATGTGAAAAAATTTTCTTATTCTTCCATAAACTATTACATACATAACTGTCCAGTCACAGCAGAGTATGTGCTGGGTAATTGTGTTGCAACACACGCACACACACACACAAACACAAAACAAACAACAACACAAACAAAAACTTACCACTTATCATCAAATGAAGTGGTGAGAACAAGGCTTTACTTACTCGGGTTTCTCTTCATAACCTACATTACACTGAATAGCAGCACATTGAAGTGAATGTCAGGATCGGCAGCTGAAAAAGGGCCTCCTCCGTTCAAGTGAGGCTCACCACGAGGGTAGAGGCTTGTGCCACAGTGGACCTGGCTGCGCTCGAGAGCAGGGCTTTACTTACTCGGGTTTCTCTTCATAACGTACAAGTCTTTCGCCTTTTACTAAAGACTTCCGTGGAGAGGAACACCAATGAGTTGAACCTATTTTTGGTAGGCTTTGCCGTTTGGCAGAGCCTTCTCCATTTGTTAAAGTCAATCAATCATTCTAAAAGCTGTTCAGGACAGGTCTCTGGTCTGAGCAGCAGGGAGGAAGCGCTGAAAGGCAGCACATTGAAGTGAATGTCAGGATCGGCAGCTGAAAAAGGGCCTCCTCCGTTCACTCGGTTTCTCCACAAGGCCACGGCCTCGAGCCTGTGCTATTGTGAGCAGGGGCAGGGCAACGGGCGTGGCCTGGGACTTTGGTGCCAATGGGCCATGTGAGGCTCACCACGAGGGTAGAGGCCTGTGCCACAGTGGACATGGCTGCGCTCGAGAGCAGGGCTGTACTTACTCGGGTTTCTCTTCATAACGTACAAGTCTTTCGCCTTTTACTAAAGACTTCCGTGGAGAGGAACACCAATGAGTTGAACCTATTTTTGGTAGGCTTTGCCATTTGGCAGGGCCTTCTCCATTTGTTAAAGTCAATCAATCATTCTAAAAGCTGTTCAGGACAGGTCTCTGGTCTGAGCAGCAGGGAGGAAGCGCTGAAAGGCAGCACATTGAAGTGAATGTCAGGATCGGCAGCTGAAAAAGGGCCTCCTCCGTTCACTCGGTTTCTCCACAAGGCCACGGCCTCGAGCCTGTGCTATTGTGAGCAGGGGCAGGGCAACGGGCGTGGCCTGGGACTTTGGTGCCAATGGGCCAAGTGAGGCTCACCACGAGGGTAGAGGCCTGTGCCACAGTGGACATGGCTGCGCTCGAGAGCAGGGCTGTACTTACTCGGGTTTCTCTTCATAACGTACAAGTCTTTCGCCTTTTACTAAAGACTTCCGTGGAGAGGAACACCAATGAGTTGAACCTATTTTTGGTAAGCTTTGCCGTTTGGCAGAGCCTTCTCCATTTGTTAAAGTCAATCAATCATTCTAAAAGCTGTTCAGGACAGGTCTCTGGTCTGAGCAGCAGGGAGGAAGCGCTGAAAGGCAGCACATTGAAGTGAATGTCAGGATCGGCAGCTGAAAAAGGGCCTCCTCCGTTCACTCGGTTTCTCCACAAGGCCACGGCCTCGAGCCTGTGCTATTGTGAGCAGGGGCAGGGCAACGGGCGTGGCCTGGGACTTTGGTGCCAACGGGCCAAGTGAGGATCACCACGAGGGTAGAGGCTTGTGCCACAGTGGACCTGGCTGCGCTCGAGAGCAGGGCTGTACTTACTCGGGTTTCTCTTCATAACGTACAAGTCTTTCGCCTTTTACTAAAGACTTCCGTGGAGAGGAACACCAATGAGTTGAACCTATTTTTGGTAGGCTTTGCCGTTTGGCAGAGCCTTCTCCATTTGTTAAAGTCAATCAATCATTTTAAAAGCTGTTCAGGACAGGTCTCTGGTCTGAGCAGCAGGGAGGAAGCGCTGAAAGGCAGCACATTGAAGTGAATGTCAGGATCGGCAGCTGAAAAAGGGCCTCCTCCGTTCACTCGGTTTCTCCACAAGGCCACGGCCTCGAGCCTGTGCTATTGTGAGCAGGGGCAGGGCAACGGGCGTGGCCTGGGACTTTGGTGCCAACGGGCCAAGTGAGGCTCACCACGAGGGTAGAGGCTTGTGCCACAGTGGACCTGGCTGCGCTCGAGAGCAGGGCTGTACTTACTCGGGTTTCTCTTCATAACGTACAAGTCTTTCGCCTTTTACTAAAGACTTCCGTGGAGAGGAACACCAATGAGTTGAACCTATTTTTGGTAGGCTTTGCCGTTTGGCAGAGCCTTCTCCATTTGTTAAAGTCAATCAATCATTCTAAAAGCTGTTCAGGACAGGTCTCTGGTCTGAGCAGCAGGGAGGAAGCGCTGAAAGGCAGCACATTGAAGTGAATGTCAGGATCGGCAGCTGAAAAAGGGCCTCCTCCGTTCACTCGGTTTCTCCACAAGGCCACGGCCTCGAGCCTGTGCTATTGTGAGCAGGGGCAGGGCAACGGGCGTGGCCTGGGACTTTGGTGCCAATGGGCCAAGTGAGGCTCACCACGAGGGTAGAGGCTTGTGCCACAGTGGACCTGGCTGCGCTCGAGAGCAGGGCTGTACTTACTCGGGTTTCTCTTCATAACGTACAAGTCTTTCGCCTTTTACTAAAGACTTCCGTGGAGAGGAACACCAATGAGTTGAACCTATTTTTGGTAGGCTTTGCCGTTTGGCAGAGCCTTCTCCATTTGTTAAAGTCAATCAATCATTCTAAAAGCTGTTCAGGACAGGTCTCTGGTCTGAGCAGCAGGGAGGAAGCGCTGAAAGGCAGCACATTGAAGTGAATGTCAGGATCTGCAGCTGAAAAAGGGCCTCCTCCGTTCACTCGGTTTCTCCACAAGGCCACGGCCTCGAGCCTGTGCTATTGTGAGCAGGGGCAGGGCAACGGGCGTGGCCTGGGACTTTGGTGCCAACGGGCCAAGTGAGGATCACCACGAGGGTAGAGGCTTGTGCCACAGTGGACCTGGCTGCGCTCGAGAGCAGGGCTGTACTTACTCGGGTTTCTCTTCATAACGTACAAGTCTTTCGCCTTTTACTAAAGACTTCCGTGGAGAGGAACACCAATGAGTTGAACCTATTTTTGGTAGGCTTTGCCGTTTGGCAGAGCCTTCTCCATTTGTTAAAGTCAATCAATCATTCTAAAAGCTGTTCAGGACAGGTCTCTGGTCTGAGCAGCAGGGAGGAAGCGCTGAAAGGCAGCACATTGAAGTGAATGTCAGGATCTGCAGCTGAAAAAGGGCCTCCTCCGTTCACTCGGTTTCTCCACAAGGCCACGGCCTCGAGCCTGTGCTATTGTGAGCAGGGGCAGGGCAACGGGCGTGGCCTGGGACTTTGGTGCCAACGGGCCAAGTGAGGATCACCACGAGGGTAGAGGCTTGTGCCACAGTGGACCTGGCTGCGCTCGAGAGCAGGGCTGTACTTACTCGGGTTTCTCTTCATAACGTACAAGTCTTTCGCCTTTTACTAAAGACTTCCGTGGAGAGGAACACCAATGAGTTGAACCTATTTTTGGTAGGCTTTGCCGTTTGGCAGAGCCTTCTCCATTTGTTAAAGTCAATCAATCATTCTAAAAGCTGTTCAGGACAGGTCTCTGGTCTGAGCAGCAGGGAGGAAGCGCTGAAAGGCAGCACATTGAAGTGAATGTCAGGATCTGCAGCTGAAAAAGGGCCTCCTCCGTTCACTCGGTTTCTCCACAAGGCCACGGCCTCGAGCCTGTGCTATTGTGAGCAGGGGCAGGGCAACGGGCGTGGCCTGGGACTTTGGTGCCAACGGGCCAAGTGAGGATCACCACGAGGGTAGAGGCTTGTGCCACAGTGGACCTGGCTGCGCTCGAGAGCAGGGCTGTACTTACTCGGGTTTCTCTTCATAACGTACAAGTCTTTCGCCTTTTACTAAAGACTTCCGTGGAGAGGAACACCAATGAGTTGAACCTATTTTTGGTAGGCTTTGCCGTTTGGCAGAGCCTTCTCCATTTGTTAAAGTCAATCAATCATTCTAAAAGCTGTTCAGGACAGGTCTCTGGTCTGAGCAGCAGGGAGGAAGCGCTGAAAGGCAGCACATTGAAGTGAATGTCAGGATCGGCAGCTGAAAAAGGGCCTCCTCCGTTCACTCGGTTTCTCCACAAGGCCACGGCCTCGAGCCTGTGCTATTGTGAGCAGGGGCAGGGCAACGGGCGTGGCCTGGGACTTTGGTGCCAACGGGCCAAGTGAGGATCACCACGAGGGTAGAGGCTTGTGCCACAGTGGACCTGGCTGCGCTCGAGAGCAGGGCTGTACTTACTCGGGTTTCTCTTCATAACGTACAAGTCTTTCGCCTTTTACTAAAGACTTCCGTGGAGAGGAACACCAATGAGTTGAACCTATTTTTGGTAGGCTTTGCCGTTTGGCAGAGCCTTCTCCATTTGTTAAAGTCAATCAATCATTCTAAAAGCTGCTCAGGACAGGTCTCTAGTCTGAGCAGCAGGGAGGAAGCGCTGAAAGGCAGCACATTGAAGTGAATGTCAGGATCGGCAGCTGAAAAAGGGCCTCCTCCGTTCACTCGGTTTCTCCACAAGGCCACGGCCTCGAGCCTGTGCTATTGTGAGCAGGGGCAGGGCAATGGGCGTGGCCTGGGACTTTGGTGCCAATGGGCCAAGTGAGGCTCACCACGAGGGTAGAGGCCTGTGCCACAGTGGACATGGCTGCGCTCGAGAGCAGGGCTGTACTTACTCGGGTTTCTCTTCATAACGTACAAGTCTTTCGCCTTTTACTAAAGACTTCCGTGGAGAGGAACACCAATGAGTTGAACCTATTTTTGGTAGGCTTTGCCGTTTGGCAGAGCCTTCTCCATTTGTTAAAGTCAATCAATCATTCTAAAAGCTGCTCAGGACAGGTCTCTGGTCTGAGCAGCAGGGAGGAAGCGCTGAAAGGCAGCACATTGAAGTGAATGTCAGGATCGGCAGCTGAAAAAGGGCCTCCTCCGTTCACTCGGTTTCTCCACAAGGCCACGGCCTCGAGCCTGTGCCATTGTGAGCAGGGGCAGGGCAACGGGCGTGGCCTGGGACTTTGGTGCCAACGGGCCAAGTGAGGCTCACCACGAGGGTAGAGGCTTGTGCCACAGTGGACCTGGCTGCGCTCGAGAGCAGGGCTGTACTTACTCGGGTTTCTCTTCATAACGTACAAGTCTTTCGCCTTTTACTAAAGACTTCCGTGGAGAGGAACACCAATGAGTTGAACCTATTTTTGGTAGGCTTTGCCGTTTGGCAGAGCCTTCTCCATTTGTTAAAGTCAATCAATCATTCTAAAAGCTGTTCAGGACAGGTCTCTGGTCTGAGCAGCAGGGAGGAAGCGCTGAAAGGCAGCACATTGAAGTGAATGTCAGGATCGGCAGCTGAAAAAGGGCCTCCTCCGTTCACTCGGTTTCTCCACAAGGCCACGGCCTCGAGCCTGTGCTATTGTGAGCAGGGGCAGGGCAACGGGCGTGGCCTGGGACTTTGGTGCCAATGGGCCAAGTGAGGCTCACCACGAGGGTAGAGGCTTGTGCCACAGTGGACCTGGCTGCGCTCGAGAGCAGGGCTGTACTTACTCGGGTTTCTCTTCATAACGTACAAGTCTTTCGCCTTTTACTAAAGACTTCCGTGGAGAGGAACACCAATGAGTTGAACCTTTTTTTGGTAGGCTTTGCCGTTTGGCAGAGCCTTCTCCATTTGTTAAAGTCAATCAATCATTCTAAAAGCTGTTCAGGACAGGTCTCTGGTCTGAGCAGCAGGGAGGAAGCGCTGAAAGGCAGCACATTGAAGTGAATGTCAGGATCTGCAGCTGAAAAAGGGCCTCCTCCGTTCACTCGGTTTCTCCACAAGGCCACGGCCTCGAGCCTGTGCTATTGTGAGCAGGGGCAGGGCAACGGGCGTGGCCTGGGACTTTGGTGCCAACGGGCCAAGTGAGGATCACCACGAGGGTAGAGGCTTGTGCCACAGTGGACCTGGCTGCGCTCGAGAGCAGGGCTGTACTTACTCGGGTTTCTCTTCATAACGTACAAGTCTTTCGCCTTTTACTAAAGACTTCCGTGGAGAGGAACACCAATGAGTTGAACCTATTTTTGGTAGGCTTTGCCGTTTGGCAGAGCCTTCTCCATTTGTTAAAGTCAATCAATCATTCTAAAAGCTGTTCAGGACAGGTCTCTGGTCTGAGCAGCAGGGAGGAAGCGCTGAAAGGCAGCACATTGAAGTGAATGTCAGGATCGGCAGCTGAAAAAGGGCCTCCTCTGTTCACTCGGTTTCTCCACAAGGCCACGGCCTCGAGCCTGTGCTATTGTGAGCAGGGGCAGGGCAACGGGCGTGGCCTGGGACTTTGGTGCCAACGGGCCAAGTGAGGATCACCACGAGGGTAGAGGCTTGTGCCACAGTGGACCTGGCTGCGCTCGAGAGCAGGGGTGTACTTACTCGGGTTTCTCTTCATAACGTACAAGTCTTTCGCCTTTTACTAAAGACTTCCGTGGAGAGGAACACCAATGAGTTGAACCTATTTTTGGTAGGCTTTGCCGTTTGGCAGAGCCTTCTCCATTTGTTAAAGTCAATCAATCATTCTAAAAGCTGCTCAGGACAGGTCTCTAGTCTGAGCAGCAGGGAGGAAGCGCTGAAAGGCAGCACATTGAAGTGAATGTCAGGATCTGCAGCTGAAAAAGGGCCTCCTCCGTTCACTCGGTTTCTCCACAAGGCCACGGCCTCGAGCCTGTGCTATTGTGAGCAGGGGCAGGGCAACGGGCGTGGCCTGGGACTTTGGTGCCAACGGGCCAAGTGAGGATCACCACGAGGGTAGAGGCTTGTGCCACAGTGGACCTGGCTGCGCTCGAGAGCAGGGCTGTACTTACTCGGGTTTCTCTTCATAACGTACAAGTCTTTCGCCTTTTACTAAAGACTTCCGTGGAGAGGAACACCAATGAGTTGAACCTATTTTTGGTAGGCTTTGCCGTTTGGCAGAGCCTTCTCCATTTGTTAAAGTCAATCAATCATTCTAAAAGCTGTTCAGGACAGGTCTCTGGTCTGAGCAGCAGGGAGGAAGCGCTGAAAGGCAGCACATTGAAGTGAATGTCAGGATCGGCAGCTGAAAAAGGGCCTCCTCCGTTCACTCGGTTTCTCCACAAGGCCACGGCCTCGAGCCTGTGCTATTGTGAGCAGGGGCAGGGCAACGGGCGTGGCCTGGGACTTTGGTGCCAACGGGCCAAGAGAGGATCACCACGAGGGTAGAGGCTTGTGCCACAGTGGACCTGGCTGCGCTCGAGAGCAGGGCTGTACTTACTCGGGTTTCTCTTCATAACGTACAAGTCTTTCGCCTTTTACTAAAGACTTCCGTGGAGAGGAACACCAATGAGTTGAACCTATTTTTGGTAGGCTTTGCAGTTTGGCAGAGCCTTCTCCATTTGTTAAAGTCAATCAATCATTCTAAAAGCTGCTCAGGACAGGTCTCTAGTCTGAGCAGCAGGGAGGAAGCGCTGAAAGGCAGCACATTGAAGTGAATGTCAGGATCGGCAGCTGAAAAAGGGCCTCCTCCGTTCACTCGGTTTCTCCACAAGGCCACGGCCTCGAGCCTGTGCTATTGTGAGCAGGGGCAGGGCAATGGGCGTGGCCTGGGACTTTGGTGCCAATGGGCCAAGTGAGGCTCACCACGAGGGTAGAGGCCTGTGCCACAGTGGACATGGCTGCGCTCGAGAGCAGGGCTGTACTTACTCGGGTTTCTCTTCATAACGTACAAGTCTTTCGCCTTTTACTAAAGACTTCCGTGGAGAGGAACACCAATGAGTTGAACCTATTTTTGGTAGGCTTTGCCGTTTGGCAGAGCCTTCTCCATTTGTTAAAGTCAATCAATCATTCTAAAAGCTGCTCAGGACAGGTCTCTGGTCTGAGCAGCAGGGAGGAAGCGCTGAAAGGCAGCACATTGAAGTCAATGTCAGGATCGGCAGCTGAAAAAGGGCCTCCTCCGTTCACTCGGTTTCTCCACAAGGCCACGGCCTCGAGCCTGTGCCATTGTGAGCAGGGGCAGGGCAACGGGCGTGGCCTGGGACTTTGGTGCCAACGGGCCAAGTGAGGCTCACCACGAGGGTAGAGGCTTGTGCCACAGTGGACCTGGCTGCGCTCGAGAGCAGGGCTGTACTTACTCGGGTTTCTCTTCATAACGTACAAGTCTTTCGCCTTTTACTAAAGACTTCCGTGGAGAGGAACACCAATGAGTTGAACCTATTTTTGGTAGGCTTTGCCGTTTGGCAGAGCCTTCTCCATTTGTTAAAGTCAATCAATCATTCTAAAAGCTGTTCAGGACAGGTCTCTGGTCTGAGCAGCAGGGAGGAAGCGCTGAAAGGCAGCACATTGAAGTGAATGTCAGGATCGGCAGCTGAAAAAGGGCCTCCTCCGTTCACTCGGTTTCTCCACAAGGCCACGGCCTCGAGCCTGTGCTATTGTGAGCAGGGGCAGGGCAACGGGCGTGGCCTGGGACTTTGGTGCCAATGGGCCAAGTGAGGCTCACCACGAGGGTAGAGGCTTGTGCCACAGTGGACCTGGCTGCGCTCGAGAGCAGGGCTGTACTTACTCGGGTTTCTCTTCATAACGTACAAGTCTTTCGCCTTTTACTAAAGACTTCCGTGGAGAGGAACACCAATGAGTTGAACCTTTTTTTGGTAGGCTTTGCCGTTTGGCAGAGCCTTCTCCATTTGTTAAAGTCAATCAATCATTCTAAAAGCTGTTCAGGACAGGTCTCTGGTCTGAGCAGCAGGGAGGAAGCGCTGAAAGGCAGCACATTGAAGTGAATGTCAGGATCTGCAGCTGAAAAAGGGCCTCCTCCGTTCACTCGGTTTCTCCACAAGGCCACGGCCTCGAGCCTGTGCTATTGTGAGCAGGGGCAGGGCAACGGGCGTGGCCTGGGACTTTGGTGCCAACGGGCCAAGTGAGGATCACCACGAGGGTAGAGGCTTGTGCCACAGTGGACCTGGCTGCGCTCGAGAGCAGGGCTGTACTTACTCGGGTTTCTCTTCATAACGTACAAGTCTTTCGCCTTTTACTAAAGACTTCCGTGGAGAGGAACACCAATGAGTTGAACCTATTTTTGGTAGGCTTTGCCGTTTGGCAGAGCCTTCTCCATTTGTTAAAGTCAATCAATCATTCTAAAAGCTGTTCAGGACAGGTCTCTGGTCTGAGCAGCAGGGAGGAAGCGCTGAAAGGCAGCACATTGAAGTGAATGTCAGGATCGGCAGCTGAAAAAGGGCCTCCTCCGTTCACTCGGTTTCTCCACAAGGCCACGGCCTCGAGCCTGTGCTATTGTGAGCAGGGGCAGGGCAACGGGCGTGGCCTGGGACTTTGGTGCCAACGGGCCAAGTGAGGATCACCACGAGGGTAGAGGCTTGTGCCACAGTGGACCTGGCTGCGCTCGAGAGCAGGGCTGTACTTACTCGGGTTTCTCTTCATAACGTACAAGTCTTTCGCCTTTTACTAAAGACTTCCGTGGAGAGGAACACCAATGAGTTGAACCTATTTTTGGTAGGCTTTGCCGTTTGGCAGAGCCTTCTCCATTTGTTAAAGTCAATCAATCATTCTAAAAGCTGCTCAGGACAGGTCTCTAGTCTGAGCAGCAGGGAGGAAGCGCTGAAAGGCAGCACATTGAAGTGAATGTCAGGATCGGCAGCTGAAAAAGGGCCTCCTCCGTTCACTCGGTTTCTCCACAAGGCCACGGCCTCGAGCCTGTGCTATTGTGAGCAGGGGCAGGGCAACGGGCGTGGCCTGGGACTTTGGTGCCAATGGGCCAAGTGAGGCTCACCACGAGGGTAGAGGCCTGTGCCACAGTGGACATGGCTGCGCTCGAGAGCAGGGCTGTACTTACTCGGGTTTCTCTTCATAATGTACAAGTCTTTCGCCTTTTACTAAAGACTTCCGTGGAGAGGAACACCAATGAGTTGAACCTATTTTTGGTAGGCTTTGCCGTTTGGCAGAGCCTTCTCCATTTGTTAAAGTCAATCAATCATTCTAAAAGCTGCTCAGGACAGGTCTCTGGTCTGAGCAGCAGGGAGGAAGCGCTGAAAGGCAGCACATTGAAGTGAATGTCAGGATCGGCAGCTGAAAAAGGGCCTCCTCCGTTCACTCGGTTTCTCCACAAGGCCACGGCCTCGAGCCTGTGCTATTGTGAGCAGGGGCAGGGCAACGGGCGTGGCCTGGGACTTTGGTGCCAACGGGCCAAGTGAGGCTCACCACGAGGGTAGAGGCTTGTGCCACAGTGGACCTGGCTGCGCTCGAGAGCAGGGCTGTACTTACTCGGGTTTCTCTTCATAACGTACAAGTCTTTCGCCTTTTACTAAAGACTTCCGTGGAGAGGAACACCAATGAGTTGAACCTATTTTTCGTAGGCTTTGCCGTTTGGCAGAGCCTTCTCCATTTGTTAAAGTCAATCAATCATTCTAAAAGCTGTTCAGGACAGGTCTCTGGTCTGAGCAGCAGGGAGGAAGCGCTGAAAGGCAGCACATTGAAGTGAATGTCAGGATCGGCAGCTGAAAAAGGGCCTCCTCCGTTCACTCGGTTTCTCCACAAGGCCACGGCCTCGAGCCTGTGCTATTGTGAGCAGGGGCAGGGCAACGGGCGTGGCCTGGGACTTTGGTGCCAATGGGCCAAGTGAGGCTCACCACGAGGGTAGAGGCTTGTGCCACAGTGGACCTGGCTGCGCTCGAGAGCAGGGCTGTACTTACTCGGGTTTCTCTTCATAACGTACAAGTCTTTCGCCTTTTACTAAAGACTTCCGTGGAGAGGAACACCAATGAGTTGAACCTTTTTTTGGTAGGCTTTGCCGTTTGGCAGAGCCTTCTCCATTTGTTAAAGTCAATCAATCATTCTAAAAGCTGTTCAGGACAGGTCTCTGGTCTGAGCAGCAGGGAGGAAGCGCTGAAAGGCAGCACATTGAAGTGAATGTCAGGATCTGCAGCTGAAAAAGGGCCTCCTCCGTTCACTCGGTTTCTCCACAAGGCCACGGCCTCGAGCCTGTGCTATTGTGAGCAGGGGCAGGGCAACGGGCGTGGCCTGGGACTTTGGTGCCAACGGGCCAAGTGAGGATCACCACGAGGGTAGAGGCTTGTGCCACAGTGGACCTGGCTGCGCTCGAGAGCAGGGCTGTACTTACTCGGGTTTCTCTTCATAACGTACAAGTCTTTCGCCTTTTACTAAAGACTTCCGTGGAGAGGAACACCAATGAGTTGAACCTATTTTTGGTAGGCTTTGCCGTTTGGCAGAGCCTTCTCCATTTGTTAAAGTCAATCAATCATTCTAAAAGCTGTTCAGGACAGGTCTCTGGTCTGAGCAGCAGGGAGGAAGCGCTGAAAGGCAGCACATTGAAGTGAATGTCAGGATCGGCAGCTGAAAAAGGGCCTCCTCCGTTCACTCGGTTTCTCCACAAGGCCACGGCCTCGAGCCTGTGCTATTGTGAGCAGGGGCAGGGCAACGGGCGTGGCCTGGGACTTTGGTGCCAACGGGCCAAGTGAGGATCACCACGAGGGTAGAGGCTTGTGCCACAGTGGACCTGGCTGCGCTCGAGAGCAGGGCTGTACTTACTCGGGTTTCTCTTCATAACGTACAAGTCTTTCGCCTTTTACTAAAGACTTCCGTGGAGAGGAACACCAATGAGTTGAACCTATTTTTGGTAGGCTTTGCCGTTTGGCAGAGCCTTCTCCATTTGTTAAAGTCAATCAATCATTCTAAAAGCTGCTCAGGACAGGTCTCTAGTCTGAGCAGCAGGGAGGAAGCGCTGAAAGGCAGCACATTGAAGTGAATGTCAGGATCGGCAGCTGAAAAAGGGCCTCCTCCGTTCACTCGGTTTCTCCACAAGGCCACGGCCTCGAGCCTGTGCTATTGTGAGCAGGGGCAGGGCAACGGGCGTGGCCTGGGACTTTGGTGCCAATGGGCCAAGTGAGGCTCACCACGAGGGTAGAGGCCTGTGCCACAGTGGACATGGCTGCGCTCGAGAGCAGGGCTGTACTTACTCGGGTTTCTCTTCATAACGTACAAGTCTTTCGCCTTTTACTAAAGACTTCCGTGGAGAGGAACACCAATGAGTTGAACCTATTTTTGGTAGGCTTTGCCGTTTGGCAGAGCCTTCTCCATTTGTTAAAGTCAATCAATCATTCTAAAAGCTGTTCAGGACAGGTCTCTGGTCTGAGCAGCAGGGAGGAAGCGCTGAAAGGCAGCACATTGAAGTGAATGTCAGGATCGGCAGCTGAAAAAGGGCCTCCTCCGTTCACTCGGTTTCTCCACAAGGCCACGGCCTCGAGCCTGTGCTATTGTGAGCAGGGGCAGGGCAACGGGCGTGGCCTGGGACTTTGGTGCCAATGGGCCAAGTGAGGCTCACCACGAGGGTAGAGGCTTGTGCCACAGTGGACCTGGCTGCGCTCGAGAGCAGGGCTGTACTTACTCGGGTTTCTCTTCATAACGTACAAGTCTTTCGCCTTTTACTAAAGACTTCCGTGGAGAGGAACACCAATGAGTTGAACCTATTTTTGGTAGGCTTTGCCGTTTGGCAGAGCCTTCTCCATTTGTTAAAGTCAATCAATCATTCTAAAAGCTGTTCAGGACAGGTCTCTGGTCTGAGCAGCAGGGAGGAAGCGCTGAAAGGCAGCACATTGAAGTGAATGTCAGGATCTGCAGCTGAAAAAGGGCCTCCTCCGTTCACTCGGTTTCTCCACAAGGCCACGGCCTCGAGCCTGTGCTATTGTGAGCAGGGGCAGGGCAACGGGCGTGGCCTGGGACTTTGGTGCCAACGGGCCAAGTGAGGATCACCACGAGGGTAGAGGCTTGTGCCACAGTGGACCTGGCTGCGCTCGAGAGCAGGGCTGTACTTACTCGGGTTTCTCTTCATAACGTACAAGTCTTTCGCCTTTTACTAAAGACTTCCGTGGAGAGGAACACCAATGAGTTGAACCTATTTTTCGTAGGCTTTGCCGTTTGGCAGAGCCTTCTCCATTTGTTAAAGTCAATCAATCATTCTAAAAGCTGTTCAGGACAGGTCTCTGGTCTGAGCAGCAGGGAGGAAGCGCTGAAAGGCAGCACATTGAAGTGAAGGTCAGGATCGGCAGCTGAAAAAGGGCCTCCTCCGTTCACTCGGTTTCTCCACAAGGCCACGGCCTCGAGCCTGTGCTATTGTGAGCAGGGGCAGGGCAACGGGCGTGGCCTGGGACTTTGGTGCCAATGGGCCAAGTGAGGCTCACCACGAGGGTAGAGGCCTGTGCCACAGTGGACATGGCTGCGCTCGAGAGCAGGGCTGTACTTACTCGGGTTTCTCTTCATAACGTACAAGTCTTTCGCCTTTTACTAAAGACTTCCGTGGAGAGGAACACCAATGAGTTGAACCTATTTTTGGTAGGCTTTGCTGTTTGGCAGAGCCTTCTCCATTTGTTAAAGTCAATCAATCATTCTAAAAGCTGTTCAGGACAGGTCTCTGGTCTGAGCAGCAGGGAGGAAGCGCTGAAAGGCAGCACATTGAAGTGAATGTCAGGATCGGCAGCTGAAAAAGGGCCTCCTCCGTTCACTCGGTTTCTCCACAAGGCCACGGCCTCGAGCCTGTGCTATTGTGAGCAGGGGCAGGGCAACGGGCGTGGACTGGGACTTTGGTGCCAACGGGCCAAGTGAGGCTCACCACGAGGGTAGAGGCTTGTGCCACAGTGGACCTGGCTGCGCTCGAGAGCAGGGCTGTACTTACTCGGGTTTCTCTTCATAGCGTACAAGTCTTTCGCCTTTTACTAAAGACTTCCGTGGAGAGGAACACCAATGAGTTGAACCTATTTTTGGTAGGCTTTACCGTTTGGCAGAGCCTTCTCCATTTGTTAAAGTCAATCAATCATTCTAAAAGCTGTTCAGGACAGGTCTCTGGTCTGAGCAACAGGGAGGAAGCGCTGAAAGGCAGCACATTGAAGTGAATGTCAGGATCGGCAGCTGAAAAAGGGCCTCCTCCGTTCACTCGGTTTCTCCACAAGGCCACGGCCTCGAGCCTGTGCTATTGTGAGCAGGGGCAGGGCAACGGGCGTGGCCTGGGACTTTGGTGCCAACGGGCCAAGTGAGGATCACCACGAGGGTAGAGGCTTGTGCCACAGTGGACCTGGCTGCGCTCGAGAGCAGGGCTGTACTTACTCGGGTTTCTCTTCATAACGTACAAGTCTTTCGCCTTTTACTAAAGACTTCCGTGGAGAGGAACACCAATGAGTTGAACCTATTTTTGGTAGGCTTTGCTGTTTGGCAGAGCCTTCTCCATTTGTTAAAGTCAATCAATCATTTTAAAAGCTGTTCAGGACAGGTCTCTGGTCTGAGCAGCAGGGAGGAAGCGCTGAAAGGCAGCACATTGAAGTGAATGTCAGGATCGGCAGCTGAAAAAGGGCCTCCTCCGTTCACTCGGTTTCTCCACAAGGCCACGGCCTCGAGCCTGTGCTATTGTGAGCAGGGGCAGGGTAATGGGCGTGGCCTGGGACTTTGGTGCCAATGGGCCAAGTGAGGCTCACCACGAGGGTAGAGGCCTGTGCCACAGTGGACATGGCTGCGCTCGAGAGCAGGGCTGTACTTACTCGGGTTTCTCTCCTTAACGTACAAGTCTTTCGCCTTTTACTAAAGACTTCCGTGGAGAGGAACACCAATGAGTTGAACCTATTTTTGGTAGGCTTTACCGTTTGGCAGAGCCTTCTCCATTTGTTAAAGTCAATCAATCATTCTAAAAGCTGTTCAGGACAGGTCTCTGGTCTGAGCAGCAGGGAGGAAGCGCTGAAAGGCAGCACATTGAAGTGAATGTCAGGATCGGCAGCTGAAAAAGGGCCTCCTCCGTTCACTCGGTTTCTCCACAAGGCCACGGCCTCGAGCCTGTGCTATTGTGAGCAGGGGCAGGGCAACGGGCGTGGCCTGGGACTTTGGTGCCAACGGGCCAAGTGAGGATCACCACGAGGGTAGAGGCTTGTGCCACAGTGGACCTGGCTGCGCTCGAGAGCAGGGCTGTACTTACTCGGGTTTCTCTTCATAACGTACAAGTCTTTCGCCTTTTACTAAAGACTTCCGTGGAGAGGAACACCAATGAGTTGAACCTATTTTTGGTAGGCTTTGCCGTTTGGCAGAGCCTTCTCCATTTGTTAAAGTCAATCAATCATTCTAAAAGCTGCTCAGGACAGGTCTCTGGTCTGAGCAGCAGGGAGGAAGCGCTGAAAGGCAGCACATTGAAGTGAATGTCAGGATCGGCAGCTGAAAAAGGGCCTCCTCCGTTCACTCGGTTTCTCGACAAGGCCACGGCCTCGAGCCTGTGCTATTGTAAGCAGGGGCAGGGCAACGGGCGTGGCCTGGGACTTTGGTGCCAACGGGCCAAGTGAGGCTCACCACGAGGGTAGAGGCTTGTGCCACAGTGGACCTGGCTGCGCTCGAGAGCAGGGCTGTACTTACTCGGGTTTCTCTTCATAACGTACAAGTCTTTCGCCTTTTACTAAAGACTTCCGTGGAGAGGAGCACCAATGAGTTGAACCTATTTTTGGTAGGCTTTGCCGTTTGGCAGAGCCTTCTCCATTTGTTAAAGTCAATCAATCATTCTAAAAGCTGTTCAGGACAGGTCTCTGGTCTGAGCAGCAGGGAGGAAGCGCTGAAAGGCAGCACATTGAAGTGAATGTCAGGATCTGCAGCTGAAAAAGGGCCTCCTCCGTTCACTCGGTTTCTCCACAAGGCCACGGCCTCGAGCCTGTGCTATTGTGAGCAGGGGCAGGGCAACGGGCGTGGCCTGGGACTTTGGTGCCAACGGGCCAAGTGAGGATCACCACGAGGGTAGAGGCTTGTGCCACAGTGGACCTGGCTGCGCTCGAGAGCAGGGCTGTACTTACTCGGGTTTCTCTTCATAACGTACAAGTCTTTCGCCTTTTACTAAAGACTTCCGTGGAGAGGAACACCAATGAGTTGAACCTATTTTTGGTAGGCTTTGCCGTTTGGCAGAGCCTTCTCCATTTGTTAAAGTCAATCAATCATTCTAAAAGCTGTTCAGGACAGGTCTCTGGTCTGAGCAGCAGGGAGGAAGCGCTGAAAGGCAGCACATTGAAGTGAATGTCAGGATCGGCAGCTGAAAAAGGGCCTCCTCCGTTCACTCGGTTTCTCCACAAGGCCACGGCCTCGAGCCTGTGCTATTGTGAGCAGGGGCAGGGCAACGGGCGTGGCCTGGGACGTTGGTGCCAACGGGCCAAGTGAGGATCACCACGAGGGTAGAGGCTTGTGCCACAGTGGACCTGGCTGCGCTCGAGAGCAGGGCTGTACTTACTCGGGTTTCTCTTCATAACGTACAAGTCTTTCGCCTTTTACTAAAGACTTCCGTGGAGAGGAACACCAATGAGTTGAACCTATTTTTGGTAGGCTTTGCCGTTTGGCAGAGCCTTCTCCATTTGTTAAAGTCAATCAATCATTCTAAAAGCTGCTCAGGACAGGTCTCTAGTCTGAGCAGCAGGGAGGAAGCGCTGAAAGGCAGCACATTGAAGTGAATGTCAGGATCGGCAGCTGAAAAAGGGCCTCCTCCGTTCACTCGGTTTCTCCACAAGGCCACGGCCTCGAGCCTGTGCTATTGTGAGCAGGGGCAGGGCAACGGGCGTGGCCTGGGACTTTGGTGCCAATGGGCCAAGTGAGGCTCACCACGAGGGTAGAGGCCTGTGCCACAGTGGACATGGCTGCGCTCGAGAGCAGGGCTGTACTTACTCGGGTTTTTCTTCATAACGTACAAGTCTTTCGCCTTTTACTAAAGACTTCCGTGGAGAGGAACACCAATGAGTTGAACCTATTTTTGGTAGGCTTTGCTGTTTGGCAGAGCCTTCTCCATTTGTTAAAGTCAATCAATCATTCTAAAAGCTGTTCAGGACAGGTCTCTGGTCTGAGCAGCAGGGAGGAAGCGCTGAAAGGCAGCACATTGAAGTGAATGTCAGGATCGGCAGCTGAAAAAGGGCCTCCTCCGTTCACTCGGTTTCTCCACAAGGCCACGGCCTCGAGCCTGTGCTATTGTGAGCAGGGGCAGGGCAACGGGCGTGGCCTGGGACTTTGGTGCCAACGGGCCAAGTGAGGATCACCACGAGGGTAGAGGCTTGTGCCACAGTGGACCTGGCTGCGCTCTAGAGCAGGGCTGTACTTACTCGGGTTTCTCTTCATAACGTACAAGTCTTTCGCCTTTTACTAAAGACTTCCGTGGAGAGGAACACCAATGAGTTGAACCTATTTTTAGTAGGCTTTGCAGTTTGGCAGAGCCTTCTCCATTTGTTAAAGTCAATCAATCATTCTAAAAGCTGCTCAGGACAGGTCTCTAGTCTGAGCAGCAGGGAGGAAGCGCTGAAAGGCAGCACATTGAAGTGAATGTCAGGATCGGCAGCTGAAAAAGGGCCTCCTCCGTTCACTCGGTTTCTCCACGAGGCCACGGCCTCGAGCCTGTGCTATTGTTAGCAGGGGCAGGGCAACGGGCGTGGCCTGGGACTTTGGTGCCAACGGGCCAAGTGAGGATCACCACGAGGGTAGAGGCTTGTGCCACAGTGGACCTGGCTGCGCTCTAGAGCAGGGCTGTACTTACTCGGGTTTCTCTTCATAACGTACAAGTCTTTCGCCTTTTACTAAAGACTTCCGTGGAGAGGAACACCAATGAGTTGAACCTATTTTTGGTAGGCTTTGCCGTTTGGCAGAGCCTTCTCCATTTGTTAAAGTCAATCAATCATTCTAAAAGCTGTTCAGGACAGGTCTCTGGTCTGAGCAGCAGGGAGGAAGCGCTGAAAGGCAGCACATTGAAGTGAATGTCAGGATCGGCAGCTGAAAAAGGGCCTCCTCCGTTCACTCGGTTTCTCCACAAGGCCACGGCCTCGAGCCTGTGCTATTGTGAGCAGGGGCAGGGCAACGGGCGTGGCCTGGGCCTTTGGTGCCAACGGGCCAAGTGAGGATCACCACGAGGGTAGAGGCTTGTGCCACAGTGGACCTGGCTGCGCTCGAGAGCAGGGCTGTACTTACTCGGGTTTCTCTTCATAACGTACAAGTCTTTCGCCTTTTACTAAAGACTTCCGTGGAGAGGAACACCAATGAGTTGAACCTATTTTTGGTAGGCTTTGCCGTTTGGCAGAGCCTTCTCCATTTGTTAAAGTCAATCAATCATTCTAAAAGCTGTTCAGGACAGGTCTCTGGTCTGAGCAGCAGGGAGGAAGCGCTGAAAGGCAGCACATTGAAGTGAATGTCAGGATCGGCAGCTGAAAAAGGGCCTCCTCCGTTCACTCGGTTTCTCCACAAGGCCACGGCCTCGAGCCTGTGCTATTGTGAGCAGGGGCAGGGCAACGGGCGTGGCCTGGGACTTTGGTGCCAACGGGCCAAGTGAGGATCACCACGAGGGTAGAGGCTTGTGCCACAGTGGACCTGGCTGCGCTCGAGAGCAGGGCTGTACTTACTCAGGTTTCTCTTCATAACGTACAAGTCTTTCGCCTTTTACTAAAGACTTCCGTGGAGAGGAACACCAATGAGTTGAACCTATTTTTGGTAGGCTTTGCCGTTTGGCAGAGCCTTCTCCATTTGTTAAAGTCAATCAATCGTTCTAAAAGCTGTTCAGGACAGGTCTCTGGTCTGAGCAGCAGGGAGGAAGCGCTGAAAGGCAGCACATTGAAGTGAATGTCAGGATCGGCAGCTGAAAAAGGGCCTCCTCCGTTCACTCGGTTTCTCCACAAGGCCACGGCCTCGAGCCTGTGCTATTGTGAGCAGGGGCAGGGCAACGGGCGTGGCCTAGGACTTTGGTGCCAACGGGCCAAGTGAGGATCACCACGAGGGTAGAGGCTTGTGCCACAGTGGACCTGGCTGCGCTCGAGAGCAGGGCTGTACTTACTCGGGTTTCTCTTCATAACGTACAAGTCTTTCGCCTTTTACTAAAGACTTCCGTGGAGAGGAACACCAATGAGTTGAACCTATTTTTGGTAGGCTTTGCCGTTTGGCAGAGCCTTCTCCATTTGTTAAAGTCAATCAATCATTCTAACAGCTGTTCAGGACAGGTCTCTGGTCTGAGCAGCAGGGAGGAAGCGCTGAAAGGCAGCACATTGAAGTGAATGTCAGGATCGGCAGCTGAAAAAGGGCCTCCTCCGTTCACTCGGTTTCTCCACAAGGCCACGGCCTCGAGCCTGTGCTATTGTGAGCAGGGGCAGGGCAACGGGCGTGGCCTGGGACTTTGGTGCCAACGGGCCAAGTGAGGATCACCACGAGGGTAGAGGCTTGTGCCACAGTGGACCTGGCTGCGCTCGAGAGCAGGGCTGTTCTTACTCGGGTTTCTCTTCATAACGTACAAGTCTTTCGCCTTTTACTAAAGACTTCCGTGGAGAGGAACACCAATGAGTTGAACCTATTTTTGGTAGGCTTTGCCGTTTGGCAGAGCCTTCTCCATTTGTTAAAGTCAATCAATCATTCTAAAAGCTGTTCAGGACAGGTCTCTGGTCTGAGCAGCAGGGAGGAAGCGCTGAAAGGCAGCACATTGAAGTGAATGTCAGGATCGGCAGCTGAAAAAGGGCCTCCTCCGTTCACTCGGTTTCTCCACAAGGCCACGGCCTCGAGCCTGTGCTATTGTGAGCAGGGGCAGGGCAACGGGCGTGGCCTGGGACTTTGGTGCCAACGGGCCAAGTGAGGATCACCACGAAGGTAGAGGCTTGTGCCACAGTGGACCTGGCTGCGCTCGAGAGCAGGGCTGTACTTACTCGGGTTTCTCTTCATAACGTACAAGTCTTTCGCCTTTTACTAAAGACTTCCGTGGAGAGGAACACCAATGAGTTGAACCTATTTTTGGTAGGCTTTGCCGTTTGGCAGAGCCTTCTCCATTTGTTAAAGTCAATCAATCATTCTAAAAGCTGTTCAGGACAGGTCTCTGGTCTGAGCAGCAGGGAGGAAGCGCTGAAAGGCAGCACATTGAAGTGAATGTCAGGATCGGCAGCTGAAAAAGGGCCTCCTCCGTTCACTCGGTTTCTCCACAAGGCCTCGAGCCTGTGCTATTGTGAGCAGGGGCAGGGCAACGGGCGTGGCCTGGGACTTTGGTGCCAACGGGCCAAGTGAGGCTCACCACGAGGGTAGAGGCTTGTGCCACAGTGGACCTGGCTGCGCTCGAGAGCAGGGCTGTACTTAGTCGGTTTTCTCTTCATAACGTACAAGTCTTTCGCCTTTTACTAAAGACTTCCGTGGAGAGGAACACCAATGAGTTGAACCTATTTTTGGTAGGCTTTGCCGTTTGGCAGAGCCTTCTCCATTTGTTAAAGTCAATCAATCATTCTAAAAGCTGTTCAGGACAGGTCTCTGGTCTGAGCAGCAGGGAGGAAGCGCTGAAAGGCAGCACATTGAAGTGAATGTCAGGATCGGCAGCTGAAAAAGGGCCTCCTCCGTTCACTCGGTTTCTCCACAAGGCCACGGCCTCGAGCCTGTGCTATTGTGAGCAGGGGCAGGGCAACGGGCGTGGCCTGGGACTTTGGTGCCAATGGGCCAAGTGAGGCTCACCACGAGGGTAGAGGCTTGTGCCACAGTGGACCTGGCTGCGCTCGAGAGCAGGGCTGTACTTACTCGGGTTTCTCTTCATAACGTACAAGTCTTTCGCCTTTTACTAAAGACTTCCGTGGAGAGGAACACCAATGAGTTGAACCTATTTTTGGTAGGCTTTGCCGTTTGGCAGAGCCTTCTCCATTTGTTAAAGTCAATCAATCATTCTAAAAGCTGTTCAGGACAGGTCTCTGGTCTGAGCAGCAGGGAGGAAGCGCTGAAAGGCAGCACATTGAAGTGAATGTCAGGATCTGCAGCTGAAAAAGGGCCTCCTCCGTTCACTCGGTTTCTCCACAAGGCCACGGCCTCGAGCCTGTGCTATTGTGAGCAGGGGCAGGGCAACGGGCGTGGCCTGGGACTTTGGTGCCAACGGGCCAAGTGAGGATCACCACGAGGGTAGAGGCTTGTGCCACAGTGGACCTGGCTGCGCTCGAGAGCAGGGCTGTACTTACTCGGGTTTCTCTTCATAACGTACAAGTCTTTCGCCTTTTACTAAAGACTTCCATGGAGAGGAACACCAATGAGTTGAACCTATTTTTGGTAGGCTTTGCCGTTTGGCAGAGCCTTCTCCATTTGTTAAAGTCAATCAATCATTCTAAAAGCTGCTCAGGACAGGTCTCTGGTCTGAGCAGCAGGGAGGAAGCGCTGAAAGGCAGCACATTGAAGTGAATGTCAGGATCGGCAGCTGAAAAAGGGCCTCCTCCGTTCACTCGGTTTCTCCACAAGGCCACGGCCTCGAGCCTGTGCTATTGTGAGCAGGGGCAGGGCAACGGGCGTGGCCTGGGACTTTGGTGCCAATGGGCCAAGTGAGGCTCACCACGAGGGTAGAGGCCTGTGCCACAGTGGACATGGCTGCGCTCGAGAGCAGGGCTGTACTTACTCGGGTTTCTCTTCATAACGTACAAGTCTTTCGCCTTTTACTAAAGACTTCCGTGGAGAGGAATAGCAATGAGTTGAACCTATTTTTGGTAGGCTTTGCTGTTTGGCAGAGCCTTCTCCATTTGTTAAAGTCAATCAATCATTCTAAAAGCTGTTCAGGACAGGTCTCTGGTCTGAGCAGCAGGGAGGAAGCGCTGAAAGGCAGCACATTGAAGTGAATGTCAGGATCGGCAGCTGAAAAAGGGCCTCCTCCGTTCACTCGGTTTCTCCACAAGGCCACGGCCTCGAGCCTGTGCTATTGTGAGCAGGGGCAGGGCAACGGGCGTGGCCTGGGACTTTGGTGCCAACGGGCCAAGTGAGGCTCACCACGAGGGTAGAGGCTTGTGCCACAGTGGACCTGGCTGCGCTCGAGAGCAGGGCTGTACTTACTCGGGTTTCTCTTCATAACGTACAAGTCTTTCGCCTTTTACTAAAGACTTCCGTGGAGAGGAACACCAATGAGTTGAACCTATTTTTGGTAGGCTTTGCCGTTTGGCAGAGCCTTCTCCATTTGTTAAAGTCAATCAATCATTCTAAAAGCTGTTCAGGACAGGTCTCTGGTCTGAGCAGCAGGGAGGAAGCGCTGAAAGGCAGCACATTGAAGTGAATGTCAGGATCGGCAGCTGAAAAAGGGCCTCCTCCGTTCACTCGGTTTCTCCACAAGGCCACGGCCTCGAGCCTGTGCTATTGTGAGCAGGGGCAGGGCAACGGGCATGGCCTGGGACTTTGGTGCCAATGGGCCAAGTGAGGCTCACCACGAGGGTAGAGGCTTGTGCCACAGTGGACCTGGCTGCGCTCGAGAGCAGGGCTGTACTTAGTCGGTTTTCTCTTCATAACGTACAAGTCTTTCGCCTTTTACTAAAGACTTCCGTGGAGAGGAACACCAATGAGTTGAACCTATTTTTGGTAGGCTTTGCCGTTTGGCAGAGCCTTCTCCATTTGTTAAAGTCAATCAATCATTCTAAAAGCTGTTCAGGACAGGTCTCTGGTCTGAGCAGCAGGGAGGAAGCGCTGAAAGGCAGCACATTGAAGTGAATGTCAGGATCAGCAGCTGAAAAAGGGCCTCCTCCGTTCACTCGGTTTCTCCACAAGGCCACGGCCTCGAGCCTGTGCTATTGTGAGCAGGGGCAGGGCAACGGGCGTGGCCTAGGACTTTGGTGCCAACGGGCCAAGTGAGGATCACCACGAGGGTAGAGGCTTGTGCCACAGTGGACCTGGCTGCGCTCGAGAGCAGGGCTGTACTTACTCGGGTTTCTCTTCATAACGTACAAGTCTTTCGCCTTTTACTAAAGACTTCCGTGGAGAGGAACACCAATGAGTTGAACCTATTTTTGGTAGGCTTTGCCGTTTGGCAGAGCCTTCTCCATTTGTTAAAGTCAATCATTCTAAAAGCTGTTCAGGACAGGTCTCTGGTCTGAGCAGCAGGGAGGAAGCGCTGAAAGGCAGCACATTGAAGTGAATGTCAGGATCGGCAGCTGAAAAAGGGCCTCCTCCGTTCACTCGGTTTCTCCACAAGGCCACGGCCTCGAGCCTGTGCTATTGTGAGCAGGGGCAGGGCAACGGGCGTGGCCTCGGACTTTGGTGCCAATGGGCCAAGTGAGGCTCACCACGAGGGTAGAGGCTTGTGCCACAGTGGACCTGGCTGCGCTCGAGAGCAGGGCTGTATTTACTCGGGTTTTTCTTCATAACGTACAAGTCTTTCGCCTTTTACTAAAGACTTCCGTGGAGAGGAACACCAATGAGTTGAACCTATTTTTGGTAGGCTTTGCCGTTTGGCAGAGCCTTCTCCCTTTGTTAAAGTCAATCAATCATTCTAAAAGCTGCTCAGGACAGGTCTCTGGTCTGAGCAGCAGGGAGGAAGCGCTGAAAGGCAGCACATTGAAGTGAATGTCAGGATCGGCAGCTGAAAAAGGGCCTCCTCCGTTCACTCGGTTTCTCCACAAGGCCACGGCCTCGAGCCTGTGCTATTGTGAGCAGGGGCAGGGCAACGGGCGTGGCCTGGGACTTTGGTGCCAATGGGCCAAGTGAGGCTCACCACGAGGGTAGAGGCCTGTGCCACAGTGGACATGGCTGCGCTCGAGAGCAGGGCTGTACTTACTCGGGTTTCTCTTCATAACGTACAAGTCTTTCGCCTTTTACTAAAGACTTCCGTGGAGAGGAATAGCAATGAGTTGAACCTATTTTTGGTAGGCTTTGCTGTTTGGCAGAGCCTTCTCCATTTGTTAAAGTCAATCAATCATTCTAAAAGCTGTTCAGGACAGGTCTCTGGTCTGAGCAGCAGGGAGGAAGCGCTGAAAGGCAGCACATTGAAGTGAATGTCAGGATCGGCAGCTGAAAAAGGGCCTCCTCCGTTCACTCGGTTTCTCCACAAGGCCACGGCCTCGAGCCTGTGCTATTGTGAGCAGGGGCAGGGCAACGGGCGTGGCCTGGGACTTTGGTGCCAACGGGCCAAGTGAGGCTCACCACGAGGGTAGAGGCTTGTGCCACAGTGGACCTGGCTGCGCTCGAGAGCAGGGCTGTACTTACTCGGGTTTCTCTTCATAACGTACAAGTCTTTCGCCTTTTACTAAAGACTTCCGTGGAGAGGAACACCAATGAGTTGAACCTATTTTTGGTAGGCTTTGCCGTTTGGCAGAGCCTTCTCCATTTGTTAAAGTCAATCAATCATTCTAAAAGCTGTTCAGGACAGGTCTCTGGTCTGAGCAGCAGGGAGGAAGCGCTGAAAGGCAGCACATTGAAGTGAATGTCAGGATCGGCAGCTGAAAAAGGGCCTCCTCCGTTCACTCGGTTTCTCCACAAGGCCACGGCCTCGAGCCTGTGCTATTGTGAGCAGGGGCAGGGCAACGGGCATGGCCTGGGACTTTGGTGCCAATGGGCCAAGTGAGGCTCACCACGAGGGTAGAGGCTTGTGCCACAGTGGACCTGGCTGCGCTCGAGAGCAGGGCTGTACTTAGTCGGTTTTCTCTTCATAACGTACAAGTCTTTCGCCTTTTACTAAAGACTTCCGTGGAGAGGAACACCAATGAGTTGAACCTATTTTTGGTAGGCTTTGCCGTTTGGCAGAGCCTTCTCCATTTGTTAAAGTCAATCAATCATTCTAAAAGCTGTTCAGGACAGGTCTCTGGTCTGAGCAGCAGGGAGGAAGCGCTGAAAGGCAGCACATTGAAGTGAATGTCAGGATCAGCAGCTGAAAAAGGGCCTCCTCCGTTCACTCGGTTTCTCCACAAGGCCACGGCCTCGAGCCTGTGCTATTGTGAGCAGGGGCAGGGCAACGGGCGTGGCCTAGGACTTTGGTGCCAACGGGCCAAGTGAGGATCACCACGAGGGTAGAGGCTTGTGCCACAGTGGACCTGGCTGCGCTCGAGAGCAGGGCTGTACTTACTCGGGTTTCTCTTCATAACGTACAAGTCTTTCGCCTTTTACTAAAGACTTCCGTGGAGAGGAACACCAATGAGTTGAACCTATTTTTGGTAGGCTTTGCCGTTTGGCAGAGCCTTCTCCATTTGTTAAAGTCAATCATTCTAAAAGCTGTTCAGGACAGGTCTCTGGTCTGAGCAGCAGGGAGGAAGCGCTGAAAGGCAGCACATTGAAGTGAATGTCAGGATCGGCAGCTGAAAAAGGGCCTCCTCCGTTCACTCGGTTTCTCCACAAGGCCACGGCCTCGAGCCTGTGCTATTGTGAGCAGGGGCAGGGCAACGGGCGTGGCCTGGGACTTTGGTGCCAATGGGCCAAGTGAGGCTCACCACGAGGGTAGAGGCTTGTGCCACAGTGGACCTGGCTGCGCTCGAGAGCAGGGCTGTATTTACTCGGGTTTTTCTTCATAACGTACAAGTCTTTCGCCTTTTACTAAAGACTTCCGTGGAGAGGAACACCAATGAGTTGAACCTATTTTTGGTAGGCTTTGCCGTTTGGCAGAGCCTTCTCCCTTTGTTAAAGTCAATCAATCATTCTAAAAGCTGCTCAGGACAGGTCTCTGGTCTGAGCAGCAGGGAGGAAGCGCTGAAAGGCAGCACATTGAAGTGAATGTCAGGATCGGCAGCTGAAAAAGGGCCTCCTCCGTTCACTCGGTTTCTCCACAAGGCCACGGCCTCGAGCCTGTGCTATTGTGAGCAGGGGCAGGGCAACGGGCGTGGCCTAGGACTTTGGTGCCAACGGGCCAAGTGAGGATCACCACGAGGGTAGAGGCTTGTGCCACAGTGGACCTGGCTGCGCTCGAGAGCAGGGCTGTACTTACTCGGGTTTCTCTTCATAACGTACAAGTCTTTCGCCTTTTACTAAAGACTTCCGTGGAGAGGAACACCAATGAGTTGAACCTATTTTTGGTAGGCTTTGCCGTTTGGCAGAGCCTTCTCCATTTGTTAAAGTCAATCAATCATTCTAAAAGCTGTTCAGGACAGGTCTCTGGTCTGAGCAGCAGGGAGGAAGCGCTGAAAGGCAGCACATTGAAGTGAATGTCAGGATCGGCAGCTGAAAAAGGGCCTCCTCCGTTCACTCGGTTTCTCCACAAGGCCTCGAGCCTGTGCTATTGTGAGCAGGGGCAGGGCAACGGGCGTGGCCTGGGTCTTTGGTGCCAACGGGCCAAGTGAGGCTCACCACGAGGGTAGAGGCTTGTGCCACAGTGGACGTGGCTGCGCTCGAGAGCAGGGCTGTACTTACTCGGGTTTCTCTTCATAACGTACAAGTCTTTCGCCTTTTACTAAAGACTTCCGTGGAGAGGAACACCAATGAGTTGAACCTATTTTTGGTAGGCTTTGCCGTTTGGCAGAGCCTTCTCCATTTGTTAAAGTCAATCAATCATTCTAAAAGCTGTTCAGGACAGGTCTCTGGTCTGAGCAGCAGGGAGGAAGCGCTGAAAGGCAGCACATTGAAGTGAATGTCAGGATCGGCAGCTGAAAAAGGGCCTCCTCCGTTCACTCGGTTTCTCCACAAGGCCACGGCCTCGAGCCTGTGCTATTGTGAGCAGGGGCAGGGCAACGGGCGTGGCCTGGGACTTTGGTGCCAATGGGCCAAGTGAGGCTCACCACGAGGGTAGAGGCTTGTGCCACAGTGGACCTGGCTGCGCTCGAGAGCAGGGCTGTACTTACTCGGGTTTCTCTTCATAACGTACAAGTCTTTCGCCTTTTACTAAAGACTTCCGTGGAGAGGAACACCAATGAGTTGAACCTATTTTTGGTAGGCTTTGCCGTTTGGCAGAGCCTTCTCCATTTGTTAAAGTCAATCAATCATTCTAAAAGCTGTTCAGGACAGGTCTCTGGTCTGAGCAGCAGGGAGGAAGCGCTGAAAGGCAGCACATTGAAGTGAATGTCAGGATCGGCAGCTGAAAAAGGGCCTCCTCCGTTCACTCGGTTTCTCCACAAGGCCACGGCCTCGAGCCTGTGCTATTGTGAGCAGGGGCAGGGCAACGGGCGTGGCCTGGGACTTTGGTGCCAATGGGCCAAGTGAGGCTCACCACGAGGGTAGAGGCTTGTGCCACAGTGGACCTGGCTGCGCTCGAGAGCAGGGCTGTACTTACTCGGGTTTCTCTTCATAACGTACAAGTCTTTCGCCTTTTACTAAAGACTTCCGTGGAGAGGAACACCAATGAGTTGAACCTATTTTTGGTAGGCTTTGCCGTTTGGCAGAGCCTTCTCCATTTGTTAAAGTCAATCAATCATTCTAAAAGCTGTTCAGGACAGGTCTCTGGTCTGAGCAGCAGGGAGGAAGCGCTGAAAGGCAGCACATTGAAGTGAATGTCAGGATCGGCAGCTGAAAAAGGGCCTCCTCCGTTCACTCGGTTTCTCCACAAGGCCACGGCCTCGAGCCTGTGCTATTGTGAGCAGGGGCAGGGCAACGGGCGTGGCCTGGGACTTTGGTGCCAATGGGCCAAGTGAGGCTCACCACGAGGGTAGAGGCTTGTGCCACAGTGGACCTGGCTGCGCTCGAGAGCAGGGCTGTATTTACTCGGGTTTTTCTTCATAACGTACAAGTCTTTCGCCTTTTACTAAAGACTTCCGTGGAGAGGAGCACCAATGAGTTGAACCTATTTTTGGTAGGCTTTGCCGTTTGGCAGAGCCTTCTCCCTTTGTTAAAGTCAATCAATCATTCTAAAAGCTGTTCAGGACAGGTCTCTGGTCTGAGCAGCAGGGAGGAAGCGCTGAAAGGCAGCACATTGAAGTGAATGTCAGGATCGGCAGCTGAAAAAGGGTCCGGTCTGTTCACTTGATTTCGCCTTTTACTAAAGACTTCCGTGGAGAGGAATACCAATGAGTTGAACATATTTTTGGTAGGCTTTGCCAAACCAAATGCTGTGACTGCATTTTGAATTTTTTTCTTCTTTACCCCAGGGTCGACAGCAAACTGTCAGCAGGTCTGCTGCTGAGGAGTGCTGCTGATGGGTGTCACTCATACAGATGTCAGTTGACTGGGGGACACTGTATGGACAGTTCATTAGCCCATCTGTCTGTCTTTCTGTCCGTCTCACCTTCCTGAAATGAAGCTGTGTGTACTCTCTCTTTACTTAGCCCTCATTGTCAACATCACATCTCTACGACTTGGCTAAAATGTCACTCATTCAGTATATTGTCAACATGTGAGAGGTTGGGGCGGCCCGTGACGTAGTGGGTTAAGCGGCCGCCCCATGTGTGGATGCTACAGTCCTCACTGCAGCTGGCTCCAGTTCGACTCCCGCATCGGACGCCCATTTACTGCGTGTCACTCCCCCTCTCTCTGCCCCCTGCTTCCTGTCTATCTTCAGCTGTACTATCAATGAAGGCATAAAAAGGCCAACAAATAATCTTTAAAAAAAAAACATGTGAGAGGTGAGGGAGTGTCTTGTTGTGTGCAAGGCTCTCACAGTGTCACAAATATATGAAAAATGTCTTCAGACCTCATTATCTGTTTAATTTAAAATTTTTCTCCTGAAATACAAAGCACTTCATGGCCAGGCACCATCATATCTAAAAGAGCTCATAGTACCTAAGGACAGAGGGTGTCACTCCCTGTACAGATTGTAAAACCCTCCGAGGCAAAATGTGTTTTGTGACTTTGGGTTATACAAATAAAATTTGAATCTGAATTCATATTATAGATACATATTTATGTGCATTTCTGTCCAAAACGAGCAAATTGAGAAAAAACATCATGTCTGATCTATGGCTTCTTTCGTTAAGTTACAGAAGCCATAACATTATTCATTGTATTATCTCAGAAAGAGAGTTTTGAATCATTCAAAGCTTCAAAGGGTGATCAAGATATGTTTCTGTTGTCAGGATAATGATACAAGATAAGAAAGAGCTTAGAGGCCTAAGGGGTGCATGCACACAGAGAACATGATTGAACCCAGAATTAATCCCTGGGGGACACCACACAAGCTGTTATGACCCAGCTCGTGTAGGGCAAAGAAACCAACATAAAACAAGACACACTTAGTAAAGTTATTTATTGCAAGGATTCTGTATTAATATCACAGAAAAGGAGGTGAGACAGACTAGAAGGGGAAAAGGGTGGATAGACCAAAGATAGAAGGGTAGATAAACCAAAGAAATAGGAATAGAACATTTATAGCGTTACAGTGTTTCATGGATAGCACTTTCATTTTATATATTTATATACATTTTTTTATACATTTTATATATTTCATATATTCATATATATATATATATATATATATATATATATATATATATATATATATATATATATATATATGAATTTAGACTTTAGTGTCAACCTTTGAAGGTCTCGTTGAGCATAGCCACAAAAATGTGCAAACCTTTCATAGAAAATCAGGCATTTAAATGAGCTTTTCAGTAGAAGTGAAATGATATTCTCCACAAATAGTTAAGGATTCTGCCAGTAACAAGAGAATTCATTCATTCATAATTCAATGCAAGCTGTTGCCAATGGTTTCAGCAACTTCATTTTTTTCAGAATACATTGCAGTACTACGTCTAATGGGCTGGAGGATGGCTAACTCAATAAACTGCTGTCTGAAGACTGCAAAAAGTATCCAAGACTTACAGTCTTTGTTAGCCTCGGTTAGCCCATCTGTAATCCTTTATTTATAATCCAGTATTACACAGGACTGATTTCTGCTGGTCTGAGCGATTGTCTGATTAAAGAGGCCACCCAGTGACTGATTAGATCATCGCCCCTATCCCTCCTTCCATATATGGCATATTCAATCACCTCTCTGTTTTCATCCACAGCCATTGGCAGATTAGCCCAAGGCTTGCAGTCTGTGATTATGGCCACCTTTGAAATGAATCTCAGCTAATCACACTAGCAGCAGCCAGTAACGCTCTGCTGGGAGAAAAAAAAGGAAAAACCAAAAGGCTAATGGAGCTAAAGGCTCTGAGATCAGAGGTCTAAAATCTTTAGGGAATGTATGATTAAAGAAGAACAGGGTAGAACCCAACCTATCGTGTTAAGGAGCATGACAAGCACCATTAAAAGAGAAGAAACCTCATCTAAACTGAGAATAGTATCAAATCTGATTTCCTGTGATTTCTCAGTGAGAAACCTCTGCCAACACCACAGCAATACACACTCAGTGCCAGAGATGGGGGAAAAAACAAAAAAGAAATACAATACATACCAAAAAAAGAATACAATGTAAAAGCATATCGAGACATAGGTTATAAACAAAGGTATAGCAGATGATCACTGTGTGCCACTAAAACACAGGCTGGTGTTGGTAGGAAAGCATCCCAATGGCAAATTTTCATCTACTGCAGTAATTATTACAAAAAAAGAAAGAAAGAAACGTCTTGCAGAACTGTCAGATTGGAGCTCCACACAAATGTTTAAAATCCATATTTGGGAGGAATATTGATTGGGAAATAAAGAGCGCTTCTACGTCTCAATGGACTCTACATAAGGATTTAGATTAATCATTCTGCATGTGACCCATGGAGGGCAACAATGTACATTCACCACACCCAGTCTGCAGAAACTTTAAGCCAGCCTCTTGAACTGACTTAACATTGACTTTACTGCTCACAATCTCATGAGAAATGCATGGAAAAAACTTGACTAGACTTGAAGTTCTATTTTGTTATGGGTAATTTAAAAGAAAGATGTTTTCAATCACTACTGTGACGCAAATATTCTCAGAAGCTTGGTTTGGTTTGGTTTAGACAAAAACAAAACAGTGAGTTAAAAGGGGCTAAAAAGCTCCATATAGCTGAGGGGAACTGCAGAATCAGGTGATTCAGCCATTGTTCAAATTGTTGATTAGTGTAGCTTTAATAGATAAGATCTTACAGTGTGGAAAGCAGTTTGCCAGTTTAGCCTGTCATCCAATGGAGATTTCATTCCTCGTCCATACGTGACAGATTTTTAATCAGTTCAGTGTTGCTAAACCTGCGCGTTGGCAGGGCAGCCCAGGGGTTCCTGCTCTGTGATTATAGCTGCCTTTAAAGTGTAGCTAATTATGTTAGCGTGCACAGCTAATGCACTGCTTTTAATGTGAATTGCCAGCTTCACTGAATCATAACTGTTAGACCTAATTAACAAAAAAAAAAAAAAAAAAAAGAGGAGGCCATATATCACTGTGATGGTGGCGCTATGGTCCTATTTGAGCTTTGGCACACCTGGACTGCTAGAGAGAGAGATAGACAAGAGAAGATGCACTAAAACACTGCAATACACATTGATTTGTATGTCAATGACATTTATTCTCCTATGCCAATAAAACAACATTTAAATGAGACAAAAGAAGACGTGAGGGAGGGGGCCACACTGACTCATCACTTCACATGTCATTGATCCAAACCCTGTAATTTCATGTTTAATAAGTGCTTTGGAATAAAAAAAAAAAAATTAATTAATTAAAAAGGGAAATGGCAGTTGATACAGAAGACCTGTAAAAACAGCACTGGGGTTTTTCATTATTAACTATACAATAGAAGCTTTTAGGGCAGCTTTTAACTGCAACATAGCTGGCCTTAATGTGATGAAAATGTTCTACTTTTCAGCTGTACACTGCATCAGTTGAACATAAGTTCAGAGGTTCATCTGTGTTGTCAACAGTACCCGACCCATTGCAACTACTCAATGTGCTTCTGGTGTGACTACAAAGAAACATTTTCTCAGGGTATCTTCCCCATCTCTGTCATTGTTCTGTCATGACAACAGTTACAATTTTACATTTCAGTCTGTTCCCAGGTGTTTGGGGAATATTTCTGTCTGTGAGGGAAAAAAAAGGCTTTTGTGACTCTCAAGAGACAGACTCAAGAGAGTGTGTCAAGTCTGATAACTTGCCTCAAGTGGCATCGGAGTCGATTGGGGCTGGAGACTGCCAGCTTAAACATGAAAAAGAAATATGTGTGTGAATTAGAAAGAAGTGCTTACCAGCTCTTTTTTAGCTCAATCTAATTGAGACTATCAGCTCAAAGCTGTTATATTGGCATACCACAAATCCAGCAATGTTATAGGAGTGCACTGCTAAACTGGTTGCATGCTATTTTAACTCTGAGTCGTAGCTAACTCTAACTTCTGTCTCCCGTGTGGTCCCTTGAAACTTTACTTGTGTTGTTAATGTTAGATGGTAGTTTGTACAGTTCATATTGTTTTGCTAGAAAGTAATATATAGACCTACGGAAAGAGTTCCTGCATCATAGCAACATCAAGGTAATCTGACGCTCACATACGCAAATGCCCATTGAAACCTTCCTATACAATCATGTGAAAGAGGACTTATAGAAAATCTAGTGGCTTTTGATTGTGTTGTTTGAAAAGCTATATGCACACATAAATTGATGTATAATGGACCAACTATGAAACCCAATATTTTCATTGGCACGTAATGAAGAATAAAATCAAATGTATCACAAAGTCTTCTCACTGCTGACTAGAAATCACGCGCTGTGTCCCTCTGCTTCAATACCTGAGAAGACGGTAAGTAATATATTATCAACATTTAATACAATGCGCCGTAATTGCATATTGGAATTTGTTAGCAGCTAACACAGCTCACACATATACATGCAAGACATCTTGTATCTCAACTTATTAGAAAAACTGGTTGTGTTTGCTTTCCACAGTCTTATTATATATGAAATTAGAGTTTGATTTATTAGCGTACTTGATTGTCGCGTTATGAAAAACTTCTTAGAGGTACAATGTCAGCTGTTGATGCAGCACAGTGAAATAATTTGATTAGATCCAACTTTATTACACAGTACATTGCTGATTTAATGACATGCAGTAGATATAATAGTAATGCCAATGTCAGACACACAAGGAGAGCATTTCCTTCAGCTGCTGAGTAATTGCACCTGCATTGCGTCATAGTATTGACTGGTATTGACTTTGTGTTAATCTAATTTGGAGCCAAATGCAAACAATGCTGATATAAATGCACACTGAATTAATGAGTTCTTAGAATGAAAAGTCACGCCAACCACTACTCTACCCTTTAGTTGTATAGGTCATCATGCAAGAACTATTTGTTTCTATAGATTTGTTCTCAAGTGGAACTAAAAACTTGTGCAATTTAGTTATATCCACCGTTTTTTTTCCAGACTTGAAATACCACCACTTGTATTGCTAAATGTTTTTGTGCAAATGTTTGTAAATTGGTGTTCCATGAGACTTCAAGAGATTTTCTTTTGAATGAACAATATATATTGACTTGCACAATACAGATGAAATGTGAAAAGATGTCTTTGTGCAGTCATCACACCTCCCAGTAAACAGGTGGTTGCCATCAGGCTGAAACGCTCATAAGAACAAACTAAAGAATAAGAATTAAAAAAAAAAGTTCCTTCAAGCAAGGCTGAGAATATTCAGTGACATTTATAATGCTAATGTGCCTCAGTTTCCCATAAACCCTTGTGTTTGTGGTTGTATTGAGAGCCTTGGTTGTGTGTTTTTCATGCTTCATCAAATAAAATGCATGTACTGTATGTACTGAACCGAACATGGACTTCATTGGTCTTATTGACTGATGATCGGGAGTCTGTTGCAGGGCTTTACATATTGATCTCAGTAAGTGCAAGATATTGATTCCATTGGTTCTCTAACGTTGTTGATAGTGACCTCTGTGACATTCTCCACTCCACTCTCCTCCATCCTAGAGCAACTGCTCATTTCTGTCAGACGCTTCCTCAAGCATGACTTATGCTGACCCCTGTCATGCCTCGACTTCTTTCCTTGAGAGAATTCTTTTTTCTCAAACTCATTTTTTTCACAGCGGCGCTCAAATGTTGCCTTTTCTTTTCTCACTTCACCATGTTTAATTTCATGTTCAGGATAATATTCTGAGGTTAATTTCTCATTGTATTTGTAAAAAAACAACTGAAAACAACTGAACTGAAACAGATGTTATAACACAACTGAATACCACGTCGCCACCTTACACTGAAATTAACATTGTACAGTGTTTTAATAAAGTAATTTGTGACACAATCATGACCTCATGACGCTCTCTGTACACTTCCCTGAATGTAAGATAGCATGGCCTCTTTCCATCCTCCATCAAATTAATAGAACATAGTCTTTATCACTGAGCTTGACCCATAACTAATTGTCTTCAATAGCTCACTCTATTTCCTCCATGTCTCTTCAGCTCTGATGTTGCCTCTATATTAAATGCAGCACAGCCCTTTTTCTGTGTATGAGATATGGTTGATAAAATCTTCCCTTTCTTTCTCATTGATCTTTGATCAATTTGAAACTTACTCTGCTTTTCATAGCTCATTGCCTTCCTTCATTCTTCTCAACTTGCTGTTGCCTCCACCTATCACTGCATCAAAG
Organism: Nibea coibor; assembly: GCA_023373845.1. Classification (NCBI taxonomy): domain Eukaryota; kingdom Metazoa; phylum Chordata; class Actinopteri; family Sciaenidae; genus Nibea; species Nibea coibor. Next base: position 3,989,367 of record CM041739.1, on the reverse strand, counting down.
TCAGAGATTACAGGGGCTCCCTATGTCACGCTTCCCAACACAGAGCCAGCTGCTGGCACAGGATATACAGGTGTTAATGCTGGGAGCGCCAGGGAACAGCGGGAGCTGTGGATAACACCCCTTGGAAATCAGAAAGATTCCAGAGTATTATGTAAAGGCTATGTTATCAGTATGTCAAATGTCATGTCTATGCCATGGTTACATATGTGTCATACATATTACAGTTAAGCTTTTGTGTGACTAGAACTCGATATGCTTCTCTGACACACACAGACAAACACATATATAGTAAATCACAGTGAAATCATAGCTGTGACCAGCAGAGACAAAAGCAGACATGACTGTTGCTATACTGACGGAAGCATTCATTTATTTTTTCGCTTATCCTTTTCAAGGTTGTCAGAGGCTGGAGCCGATCCCAAGTGACATTGAGCAAGAGGTCTGATACCTAGAGACAAAGAATCATTCATACTTATGGCCAGTTCAGAGGAACTCATAAACCTATCAACCTGCATGTCTTTGGATTGTGGGAGGAAGCTGGAGTACACAAAGAGAACAACCACAGAAACATTCCAGCCCTGACAGGGTCAAACCCAAAATCTTCTTAATGAGTGGCAACAGTGCTAACCACTGTACCACTGGAACGCGCTGTACCAATGGAGGTAATGCCGAATTTATCAACACAAGCAGTTAACCACAGAAAAAATAATGGCCTGTCTTAAATATACAGATGCAGCCATCTAAAATTGCTGGCTGGTCCATGACAGATCCATGACAGGCCTTTGCTTATCTGAATGAACTTAATGGCTGGGAGCAACAGTTCTGAGTGGCGAGTACCATACGTCTGTCCCAAATAAAGGCTTTTCAGCCTGTGTCGTAGTAATGACTGATGGTAGCAACGTCCTGTAGCTGCATCAGTCATGACAGCCTGTCTTTCGATATTCTTGCTCAACTGTTTTGCACATTCAGGCCTATAAGGACAGGACTTGCAGGACTTGACATCAACTGACTATACTCCATTTCTTCTGGATGACTAAAATAAATTCATTGGTGAATGATTATAGGGTATTTCCAGTTATAACATGGGCGTGCACATCTAAATATACCCAGGCATTTGGACAGGTATTAATTGAATAGAGAGTTACAGTTGGACAGTTATGATGGCAACAGGTTTTTCGTAGTACAGTTTACTTTATCCTCCAAACGAAATTGACTGATATCCTGTCCACATTAGTTATAGTGCACTTCTTTTTGGACTCCTGGCTGTACCCTTCTAACATTGCATCCTCCTTTAATACAGGCCTATTCTGATTAGCTCAAACTTTAAAGAAGCCCATCTCAATCCAGTAATAGTTCACCTTTCCACCCCTTTATCACCCATTCTCTCCCTTCTGTGTGTGTGATTTGTGTTGTGTTATGTGCTGTCGATCAGCGTTAGCAATCACACGACGCCCTGCGCCTTGCATTCACCTCCAGGCCCTATCAAACCTCTCACTGTGAGAGAAAATTAGTTTACCTTAAATTAGCATATTACTCCAATTAGTGTGTTACCCTTCGCCCCTTTATCACTTAAGTCTAATAAACAAAGGCAAATTAGAAATTAATCTGCTTCCCCCCTCCTTTTTTTCTTAATACAAACGACCTTCGAACACTAAGGATAAGACAAGTGTTTTGTTAGGGAAAATGAAACATTAATTGTGTCAAAGTGAGAGAGTGTTATCACCCCACCGAGGAGATAATCCACAATAAAACAATATTCTGTTTTAAAAAGTAAGGATCATCAGGTTCAGAGGAACAAACATGTCTTATAGGAAGCCTGATCAGAATTTCATTATATTTTACAAGAGCTGATGAACTTCACAGGGCTCAGAAGACTGATTTCAGACTGAGACAAGTTTGACCTCATGTATTCTCAATATGTTTAATTTAGAGTGAGGCATTTTTTCTCTCTTAAAAGACATCAGTAAACTATAAAAGCAAACAAAAACACTGAACTGATCTCAGTTTAATTTAATCTCAGCATTATAAACTCATCTTTCCCAAACTAAAGACTCAAGTGTATGTGAACACTCATCGGGAGAAAACTCTAGTAGCTGCTCCACTGATCAGGAATAGGACAGCAGATTCCGTTTTTATGGTGGAGTCGGGTTTATGGAGCTGTTAGGTCTTGTTTATTTTATAGCTGACAGGAAAGAAATTGGTTTTTGTTGACCTGACCGTGTAATTAAATGCTAATTAGAAAATGGCACATAAATAGGCCCTGTATGAAAAGGTGCTGACACGTTTTGCGGTGATAATTATTGTTGGTGTTGTAGTCAAGAAGGGTTCAGGAGTCTACAGCAGAGGAAGTGTAGCTGATTTTAAAGGGCAAAAGGTTTAATCACTGAAGTGTATCAGTGAAGATGACAGAAGTCATTTTGATAAAAAGATATACATGTATTGCAGTAATAAGAGTTGCTCCAGGCTATCTCATTTCTACCAAGCAATTCACGAACAACAAGAAGATTTAAAATCTGCATGAAGGGCCTTCGAATAATTAGATAGTCACTGATTTGAATCACTAGATGTCTCATTCATTCATTAAAGAATCACAGAGAAAACTGTGAAAAGATCCCCCTGTCCTGTGAGGCAATGGTGATTTTGGTTAAAACATTTGTAAAGCACTTTAAAAATAATGTGTGAAAAGCTAAAACTAAGTTAAATCTTCAACATCAGGAGTACAGAACATGGCACACATTATTTGGCTGTACTGAGGAGCAGTCATCAATGTGTCTTCCCACAAGGCCGCCACTTCAGCTTCTCTGCATCAATTCAATAACTCCATTTCCGTTAAGACATTTTTCTTTTGACCTGTCTGCCTCTCTTTCTGTCTCTATCCATCTTTGAAATGTGTTGCCACTGCGCTCTCAGTCACTAGCCTGCCCTCTCCAATCCAAAAATCACTTTAGTGCCCTATTCTCTAACCTTTTTGATCTTCCTCATTCAGGCCCAAAAGACAAACCCAATTTTGTCCCTCTTCCCAAGCCTTACTCTTTCCATGTCCCACTCTCTCTCTCCCTCCCCTAAAAAGTTTGACTGTGCTTGATGTTGACCGAACCTGACTGTCATGGCTGCTAGGTGAACAGGGCTTGTCACAGATTAGATTTGCGAGCATGCCAAGGATAGGAACATGCCTCAACGTTCATCCATCCATGCATCTCCTCTGTTCTCCTGCTTTCTTTACAAATAGCAGAATTGTATGTCAGACCCAGGCTCCTATCTAATCTAATCTGTATCTCCTTCAAGTCCTGTCTATGCATCCATCCATCAACCAAGTGTATTCTGTCATCTTTTCGTTTTAAAATGTCTCATGTGTTACCCCTGATCCATACCCATGCATCTCCTAGACTCTTATTGCCTTATATTAATGCACATATGGACTGGAATATTCAGCCTCATATTTTTGTGCACATATTTCTGTGCATAACTGTGTGCTCAAGAAACTCTTGTGATTGTGGCTCACGTCTTAATCGATAAATTATGTCTCCATCAAATTTCCATCAAACTCCATCGAAACCCCAAAAGTTCATAAGCTGTGAACCGATATGGCCAACATACAGAAATGTATAGCCAGATGCCTAAAATATCCCATGGCACAGGATGCATTCTACATTTCCCTCATCATTGATGGCATTGTTTTATGCAACAGAGAGAAAACACAACTTACTTCAATTTCATTGACAGCACCAGACAGCAGACTGGAGCACAGACTGTAGATCATGACCTCCTTTAAACACTGTCTTTATATTTACCCCTCTATCTACCCATTCATCGATACTTTCCATCCTGCTCCATCTCTATCTCTCTATTTAGTTATCTCCTGCTGGCCCTCCCTGAATCAATCCATCTATGTACCTGTCCATCCCTTCATCTATTCATCCCTCCCTCTGGCCTCTTATTTTTTTCCACATCATCAATCCCCTGTGTCCTTTTAGAGAAAGCTGCATATTGCCTCCCCTACAGGCAGAGATTACTTTCAAACCTTTGGAAAATGTAAGGAGTGCTACCAATCATTGTATGCTCAAAAGGAAGACCAACTCGACTCCAATTGTGTCTGCTTCCAGTGTTTTCACTTTGTGTTCTTCAAGCCACACATATGGACACCCAATACTCATCAAATGCCAATTAATCTTCAGTATCGAGAAAGGATATGTCACTATATGATGAGCAGTCCAGTTTATTCGATCCAACCAAACAGAACAAAACAGGTTGTTTGGCCTTGCCCTCCAATATAACTCATACAACACGATATGATAAGATAACTATCATTGTCAGGATCCTGGTGGCCTATGGGTAGAAGCTCCTCCTGAGGCTCTGAGAGCTGGTCTGATGTACCTGGAAACTTCTTGCTGATCACAGCAGAGAGAGAAGGCCATATCTGAGTGGTCGGGATTGTTAAGGTTTTAATCTATAGATAATAAGAGTGTTTTGTCACATCATTCAGTTAGCCAGTCAGTATTATAGTCTGAGGTTATTGCTGTCATTCAGAAGAGAAATTAAAGTTGAATCATCAGGGTATTTTAAAAGAAACTGTTTTGACACATTGGTCTGTGGTTTGTAGAAACAGAGTTGATCAGAGATACTGAAAAAAAAGTTGAAGACCCAAACAATGAGCTTGAAAGATGTGGAAATCGTCAGGAGAGTTGAAAACTTCCAAAATCCCGAGACATTTAAACATAGCTCCAGATAGATAGGTCTATTTGTTTGAATGACATAAAGTTATAGAAATGGATGAATCATATAATAATTCAGCACACCATTCAGAGAACTTATTCCTGACATCCTTTTGGTATCCTTCGGTGCAGGGTAGCAGTTCAATATGGTGAATCTTAGCTTGTTGTGCAGAGTGTATAAGAATGCAGAAGCAGGTTCTGGATTGCACAAAATTTGTTGATTTAAACACTTTCACCTTCAACATCCCCGCCAGCTCCCTGTGCCATTAAAGGACATTCACAGCCATCACGGTACAAATTTACCCGAGGCGTGTTTAAGCCTGCTATACCACCTGCTAATTTCTAGGATAGAGCTCCTACACTAATTTACCCATGCATAACATGATTGAATGTAGTCTCATTGGCAGAGGACACAAAGCACCAACGTGTTAGTATGTTCTTAAACCCAGAGGTCTGAATCCTGACTATTTTATTATTATTATTATTTTCGTATTTTTCATTTATTTTCTTCTCACTTTTCTCTCTTTCTGGTTTATCACTCTTCATTTGCAGTCATTTATCTCCTGACCATTTTATCTACTTTCCATTCTCCCACTTTTTGCTCACTTATTTTTATTAATTCTTTCAAGGACTGGATTTATGAGGTGTTTCTTTGTGGTCTCATTATCCCATTCATCTCATCACTCAGGCCACTGCGGCATCAAGATTATCAATTCTTCGTTCTTCCATCACTCTTATCAGTCTCTCTGCTTCTCACCTCCCCAAGGGTGATCAAGATTTCTCAAAGGAATATTGCATATTGGATGAATTGATTGCAAACTAACTTTGGGTGGCCATATTTACAAATCCCCAAACCAAGACTCTAAAATACACAACATGCTCATGCAATAAGCACATGTATGTGTCCTCTCCCTGGCACACCCTAGCAATATTGAGCACAACTTTCAAAACCTCAGCAGATTAAAATGTATGTTTTATCTCCCAAAATCAAGACAAAAAAAATACAATCATACAATGGTATCATGTCCTCCATTACTCATCCACTCATTACAGTCAGCCATGATGTTCGCCACTGAGCTTTTAAATCAAGTGGCAAGTATCAGCATATTATGACATAAAATATGTAAAATGTTTTATGCCACTGTCTATAAAACTGTGTAAACCTTTTAACCTGCATATATCTGAAAGCTCATTGTCTTGGCTACAGTTGTAATGCATTAAATCTGCAATTCACTGCATGGATGAATTATGTGTAGAAAGAAGGAAGAAGATGAATTAGATCTTGTGTTTTATAGGATTTTCTGCACAGTGTGCATTAGTTTCATATCTGACATCAATGGATTCATTACAGGCTTGTACTTGCTTGTCTTTCCTGAAAATCACATCAAAAGGTAGACAGCAGTAGGCAGATCAATTATGATATGTATTTTTATACTGCAGAGCAGGATAAGGAATCAATAGAGTAAACATTTCAGCATGATCTGATCCCTGATCAAAGAAGGGTACCGTTTGATTAAATACAAACATCAAGATGCGATATAAGATTAATATGTCCAAGTATAACTAAGAAGATGTGAACCGAATAAGACTTACGCATGGTGTGCCTAAGTGTGCACATGTGCAATAATAATTGAAACTCTGATAGCTTGCAGCATCACCTGTAATGAATTCACAAATCAAATCAGCATCGACTGGACACAGATGGTGGTGGAATAGTATCAGTCCTTAGACTGAGAGTGTGTATGTGTGCATACATGAATGTCTAGGCTGGCCTTGAGAGGCAGAGATGAACATTGAACCAACTCATGTTTAATTGGATGTACCTCAGCTTGCAGTGCTGGCCGATCCTCTCAGAAATGTATTAGCATTGGTGAGAATCAATACCCTATGCGGTCTGCTAGTTAAAATACAGACTTATTTGCTCAGCGTGCATGCAGGAGCACTCATCAGAGGCGCTTAAATGCTTACCACTGTAGCCCTCGGTCAGACACCTACCCTGCAGTGGTGCTACAGGGGGCACAACACCCTAATTTATTCACAAATGGTCACAGTGAGCAAATGTAGACTGCAAAATGCGATGGTTTACACGACTGTCTTTCCGTTTAGCATCTGAAGCCAAAAGTAAAAAACAACATCTAGATTTTCTTAATAATTCTTTGTGGTAATGATGCTGCAGTAATTTGAAATTGATTTTTGGTGTGCCAGTGCCAAGGCCATGCTGTGCTGGCACACAGGAAGAACAGGTGCTTTTGCTGCTATTATAAGTCAAAATGTCTGCCGTGAGAAAGGTCTCTTCTGGTGCGAAAAGCTGTAACAGACTCATCGCTGCCAACCGTGTTAGATAGGAGGGGAAGAGAACACACACAATGGCCTTCAGCAATTACGAGAGCCAATGGACAATAAAAGTGTTTCCCCTGAACAAACAGCAGTTGTAAAACATTAGCTACGTGGTCAAACATGTCCCAAATAGTCCCAAAGAGACAGTCCAAAACAGGGAATAACTCTTTAAAATGCTTTGAAGTGAAGGGAGACAGCATTCACTGGCTGGTCTCTAAACAGAGTGTACAAATGCATTCTTTCATAATTGTGTCAATTAATAATAATGATTATGTTCTGATGAAGGGGTTGGGATTTATTGAATATGTAAAGCAAGAAGATTCAGCCACGCTTGAACTATACGTATATAACATATAATAAACTGCGTGTTACTGTGAACCAAGCGCTTCAACACATTGAAGGCCCTGAATTTTACACGTATGATATTTTATTTTAAGTTTTGGTATCTGTATAGTTCTGACATCCAAAACTTAGGGAAGTCCTGGGGGTTGTTTAAAGGCACAGTTTCTGAACACAGGCTTTTTGAGCATGCCTCTGTGGCATGAATATTTGATATATTTATACTATTACTTTAATGTACTATTACTTTCATAGCACATCAACCCTGACAAATAAAGTATTTTTTGCTTTGCTCATGCTTTTCATCTTTAACTGTACAACCCACAGCCTGTTAGGAAATATAATAAACATGATTAAAATTGATGGCCTCTTGTATGACTGCCCATGGTTATTACTGCATAGCAGCAGCACTGCTGTAATATAAAGTTGTGCTATTGATTGAACCACAAAGAGAGAATCTTCTATTGCAGGTACATCACCTGCACTGACTTGTAAATATTCGACATGATTCATCAAGTCATTAAACGCTTTAGTTTTATGATTCTCTGTGACGTTTAAAAGCCACATAGCTGTGCAATCAGTTGCATTTCAGACGTTCCTTCCAAAAGGTTTGATAAATGGAAGGTGCAACCACATGAAAAGTTGACCCTTTCACTTCTGAAACAGTAACAGCACCGGGTAATTGGATGGACCACTGTCAGCGAGAAAGATTATTTGAGATATATCACTATAATGGAGTCAGTACCCTGCAGCTGAACCTGCTGAGCTGTCCTGTGTAAATGCAGCATCCACACCTGCAGTTATGAAATGATGTGTTGGCTTCAACTAAGCATGGAGCTCCAGGTAGTAGGTCAACTCAGCTTCTTAGCTCATTATTTTAATGCAAAACCAAAAACTAAAAGTTAAAACACAAATATGACAAGTTACCCAGCTGGTAACTAGCAAGAAGGAATATCTGTATACTGGATAACTTTGCAATATTTTGGAGATATGTCTCTCGTGTCCAGAATAAATACTGCAAACCGTGTGCTTGGAATTGTAAGTAATGTCATTGTTGCATTAAAAGGGTGTTACAAATAAGATATTTGAGTTTTTTTGTTTTGTTTTAGATTTTTATGGTTTAAGTTTTTGTTACCTTTTTATATCTACAGACGCCGCAGGTCCTCCACTACAGAGTCTACAGTAGCGTGCTAATAGCAGTCATTAGTTTAGAGCCACCTCGCTTTGCATGTTGTGAGAAGTTAATGATGAACATTCACACCCTCTCATCTCATTTAATAAAAAAAAGAGAAACACTCTGTCAGCATCTTTTTTACAAGCCACCACTTGCTTGTAATTGCAGTATAAACCTAAAACAACGTGCAAAGTGCAATGTAAACTTTTTTTTTTTTTCTCCTGCTGGCATGGACTATAGAAAACTTGTTGCTTGCCTAATCTCCTCAGGCAATGCCTCTTGCAGTGTGGATTCCTTGCAGCGAAAGCCTGATTATCTTTGGTTGTGTGCATACAGCGCTGGACACCCAGGAGGACACATGCCTGAGGATATATGGGAAAGAAAAGCAGTTTCTTGGAGGAACTGCTCCTGGCAACAAGAAGATTTTTTTTTTCAAAAAAATCAGCATGATGGTTGTTGATAATTCATCAGAGATATTCTTATTTAAAATAAATACATATCTGCACATAGTTTAAATTCAGCTGCAGTGGGCGAGTGAACCCACAGAAGATGTGAAAAATCAGAATCAAGAGTGTTATGTAACTTCTCATGTGATAATCCTTTGTCAGATCAGACACGGTCGGAGGTCATACAGTCCCTTTAGTAATTCCTAACATGTATTAAAAATAATGTTCCCACTAGTCAGAGAGGATTCCACTTGCAGACTCAAAAGAATCACGGCTTAAATTATTTTGTACAAACAAGTTGTGTTTTTCTTAACAAGAAACTTTCTTTCGGTAGTCTTCGCAAACATGAGTGTCCCTGCTCAGGTGTGCACATGATCACAGTTTACCATGATTCCTTTAAATTCACCAGGACTGTAAAGCTTTGATTCACGACTGTGAGCTTTACCCTCAGTGGTAGGTAGGTAGATAGGTAGAAAAATATTTCCACACCATAAAGCAAATGCAACAAAACACAAGAAAAGAACTGAACAAAAACAATGCAAATAAAAGTAAGTTAAGACAAAGATAAAATATAAGTTTGAAAAAGAGCTTAATAGCTTTAATTTGAACTCTGACTTTAGTTTCAGAGGGAGACGATTTCAGATTTCACAGTCTATAAGTTTAGAAGTAGCTCTACTGGAGGGATCTGTGTAAGATTTTAGTACAGTGAGAGGTATAGTCATTGGATTTATGGGCTCAACTGTATTTTGACAGCATATCGATGCTGTAGTCACGTGACCAGTCAATGAAAAACTTGACAGAGCTCATAGATCTTGGAGCACAGTTAGTATGGAGACTTTTTGGTGATTCATTTTGGAGCCTAGATTACGTCTTTACAAGTTTGTCTGCTTCCAAGGGAGACTGAGAAAGTCTGACCTTGACAACGTCGTTTGATGTTTGAGCATATGTCAATAGTGCACCCACTTTGTTCACTCAGAATTACTGACACAGAGAAAGGGCTGGTAAAGAGACAGATAGGTAAAGAATTTTATGGATTGTTTAAGCAAGTAAATGAGCCGTGTCCCCTGTCAGGCAATGGAGTTTTCAAATTCAGCAATTCTAGAGAAAATGTCCCAGCTCTGTCTCACTACAGAGTCTCTTCTAAATGTTACAGAGAAAAGCAGCCATCCGATATTGTGACCCTTTGTGCGCTGGGAGATTGTTGAATGCATTCAGGGAATGTGTAAAGTTGTGAAATCTCACAAATTGTACTGACCAGGTATTTCTCATCACATGGTCACCAATCACTAGACAACTTGACCAATGAAAATGTCTGAGATGTAACTGCAATAATCTTTGGCTCAAAATGCCAAGATGCACCATTAGCTTTGGTCTCTGCGAGGCTGAACAGTCGCATTTGTGAAGCAGGCACAGTTAAGCTTGGCCTCCAAAGGATCTGTGTCATGGTCCATGTGCTTCAGAGAACCAGACCCCTGAATTGGGACACAGCGAGTAATCCTGGAGTTCGATTTGGGATACATTCATAAGGAGTGGGTAGGCAGAAGACACGCACTAAAGAACAATGACAAAAATCTGTAGGAAAATTGGAAAGGAAAGAAAGAAAGCCAGTGGGCACAACTGTTCTCTATTTCTGATTTTAAAATATCTCTATTACAGCAGGTCCGTGCTGTGCTTGATCTATGCACTCAAAGACACCACCATGTGACATTTGGGTAACACAGACCAGAAAGCATACTGTGCAGCAAAGTAACTACTGCAGTATTTGAGGAGAAATGCACTGCATGACAAAACTGTAAGACTCACTGACAACATCAGAGATGGGATGTATTCTGAGTGCTGAGTGCAAAAGTGATACCTGGGTACACACCATTAGAGTTAATGCAACCACACAGGGTGATAACAGAACTTCAGAGGAGTCTGCCAGAAATGCAAAAAAACAAGAGAACATCCAAGGAGAAAGAAGGTTTGATGTGAAAATTACCAAATCTACTTCCTTAGGAAGTGCAAAACAACTAGACACAAACTCAATAAGCCAGGCACTGATGATGCAGAGAATATCAGCACAGATGATTAACTATAACCGAATCACAACCGTGCTGATGTTCAGCATAACGCCACAACCCTGAGTGTGATATTACTTTTTTACAACAGCTCCATAAGAGACATTCATTAAGAATCCGTAACAATAGATGATTTGTTTGCATATTTAATCATTTATTTGGCTCTGCCAATACAAACAGTCCCACAGGTGGACTGGGCTGCACTGTTGCCAGGCAGCACACTAGCTTGTTAGCTACTTTGTCTAGCTTTACACGTTACCACAGGTGAGCTGCTTTCTATGATGTTTGCAACTAGTGACATAACAGTCTCTGTTGCTTCATTCATTCTGGTCGGTGTGTACATCCCATCGCAAACTCATATACACACACTTATACACTCATATGAGTATCTCAAAAAGTTTGTGACCGGGGTGGGAGGGATCAGCCACAATCTTTCTTGCACGCTTCAGAGTCCTGGAGGTGTACAGGTCCTGGAGTGACGGCAGATTGCAGCCAGTCACCTTCTCAGCAGACCGAATGACATGCTGCAGTCTGCCCTCGTCCTTGCCGGTGGCAGCAGCATACTAGATGGTGATGGAGGAGGTGAGGATGGAGGAGTAGAAGTGCACCATCATTGTCCTTGGCAGGTTGAATTTCTTCAGCTCATCCTCTGCTGGGCTTTCTTGATGAGGGAGCTGATGTTCAGCTCCCACTTGAGGTCCTGGAAGATCATAGCTCCCAGGAAGCAGAAGGTCTGGTGTTGGAGCTTCTCAGAGTACAGTCGTTTAGCCTCTTTCAACACATTGCTAAACTTGTACGTCACCTCTTTGAATCAGTCTTTGTCCCCACTCCTGAAGGCCTCTTCCTTATCCAACCTTAACCTGAGTTTAGCTGTGAATCAAGGTATGTCACTGTTGTTCATGTCACTGATGGAACACAGCAGTCCTCATGGTGAACTCATCAAGACTGTTTGTAGCAGTCCTGGACACATCCCAGTCAGTAGAGTCCAAACACACCTGGAGATCCTCCACAGCCTCACTGGTCCACTTCTTTGATGTCCTCACTCCAGGTTTACAGCAGGAAGCAGGTGGCCCATGACGTGGCCCAGTGCAGCACAGGGGGACAGCGTGATAAGCATCCCTGACTGTGGTCTAACAGTAATCCAGAATGTTCACCTCTCTGGTTGGGCATTTAATAAACTGTCTGTATTTAGGGAGTCCATGAGTTTTCCTTTGTTAAATTCACCAAGGACAATAACTAAAGAGTCCGGGTTGGTCTGCTCCTGTGCGTCCTGCACATTGGCATGCGGCGGGGTGTAAACACCAACCAGAATGAATGAAGCAAACTCACGGGGTGAATAAAAAGGTTTACAGTTTATGATGAAAGATTCCAGGTCAGGAGAACAGTGCTGCTGGATCACTGTCACGTCGTTGCACCAACCACAGTTAAAACAGATTCCTCCACCTTTAGTTTTGCCAGAAAGCCCTGTGTCTTTGTCTGCTCTGTGGCGTTGGAAGCCTGCCAGCTGCAGCAAAGAGTCTGGTATTAATCCACACAGCCACATGAAGCACAAAACAGCAGATGAAGTAAAGTCCCTGTTTTTTCTACAACAGCAGTTGCAATTCATCCAGTTTGTTGTGCAGTGAACGCACGTTAGAGAGAAATATTCCCAGTAAAGGTGTGCGTAATCCGCAAAGTGCACCGGCCCGTTTCCCTCTCCTCCGGCGATTCACTGCGTACTTTTGACCAGAATGTCTAAAATTTCCAAGAAGAAAGGTAGGAAATAAATCCTCTGGTGTTGTTACCCTGATGTTCATGAGCTCTTCTCCGGTGAAAGAGCTCCAGGTGCCATCGCAAGACAAAACATCGCACACCAACACAGCGAGGAAACCGTCTGCAGCGCCATCTTGGGTGATTGCGCCGCGGTCTTAGTGGTTGTTATCGTCTATATTGGCATCTCATCTAATCAACTCACTTGCTTAAAACTAACTGTTAGAATATTATTTGCTTTGTGTCAATACAGCCAAACCTTTTGATTAAGTTGTTCTGAGTTCCAGGAAAAGCAAGTGGACCTTGAGCCAAGTTTTTTTTTTTTTTTTGTATTTTTGTCAGAGCAAATGTGAGGTGAAGACATGTCTGTAGAAATGTTTCACCTTGAGAGAGATGGCTGAACATTTCCAAAGGCTCCACATCATGAATGGAAAATTAAACGCTGGATGAAAAGAACAGAGTGAACTGGAGTTCTTGGTAAGTGTGTGCAATACGAGGAAATGTGGTTTTCATACTACATTGTGTAACACCGGGGACCGGGGTCGCTGATTTCATTATATATTATTTCAATACTTCTAATATTTTTACTGTGCAAATGTACTGTCATGCCAAACAAAAGCCATTTTGAGTATTTTCTGTTAATAATCTAACACATTTAAACAGGATCCCTGTGCACATACACACAACAGCAGCAGAGATGGAAAAGTTACAGCATGAAGAGTAACGTCCATGTGGTCATGATTTGACGGATGGATTCATCGTTTGGTATTGATCACACTGACGCTACTATCAATACTCAAAACAAGGTTTTGTCTCGCCAGTAATGACACTTTGGGGATTGATCAGTAAGCCCAGTGAGTTCTGACATCATCAGCCATGCGTATACACACACACACACATACAGATGTATAATGTGTTATCTGTGGCGGACAGTGCAAATTGCTACCATGGATAATACACTGCCCCTTTTACCCCCTGTGCTATTTGCCCTGCATCTTTTCCCCTTTCATCCCTCTGCTTTTCTCTTTGCGCTGTTCCTTTTTACCCCCTCTCTCTGTGCCACCCACCCAATTCATTTTCACTCTTCTCTCCTCTGTGTTCTGTCCATTAACCTCTGACCTGTCCCATCTCCTCACACCAGCTGGATCCTCTCTGATCTTTACAGCATAGATTTCCCAGGTGCATGTGTGTGTGCGTGTGTTTCTAACCCCTACCTGTTGGGCAGTGATGTGAGTTCAGCCAGTACCAACAAGGAGGCACAGTAGAGCTTTTCTCCATTACACTCTGTCAGCACAAGTCTTCTCAGAGAGAGGAAGAGACGGAGAGAGAGTAAAAGCACAGGAGAGCAGACAAACCTTTGTTCAGATTGCCCTCTAGAGAGTGAAACACAAAGAATAAAAGGAAAACTATGCACTTAATATTTTAAAAAGAAGCATTTAAAATATTCTACAAAATGCAAGATATTAAATCATTACCACTGAGAGACATCGGCGCTATTAACATAATCAGAGCAACTACAACGTCGATGCTGCCTTTCCACATTATGCTGCTTGGCCCTGACTCGACAAAAATAAATCGTTTAGATTGTTTGCTGCACAAATTAAAGAGCGAATTCTTTAATGTGTCACTAAATCTCACTGCATTTTTACTTGCTACTTTACTACTAAGAAGAAAACGCTATTTGCCACCCAGCCAAATATGAATAAATTATGAATCAAATATGAATTAAAATTATTGAAGTACAACATACAATAAGCACTATAACTCCTTGTCATAGCTACAGGCTACTGGTGCACATGAAAGAGTTCCCATTGATTCCCAGCACATGTTCCTCTGGAAACAAGAACTCAAGCTAAAGTTACAAGAAACGTTGCACCTAGTTACTGTGCTGGAGTTACCGTGCAGTAATTCACCTCCTGTCACTGTAACACAAGTTAACTTCCATTTGGTGTGGATGTTGGTTGGATGAACGGATGAAGACTGGGTGGGAGATGGTCGGGGTAGACCTATTTAAGTGGATCATCTGTGAATCCCAGCTGTCTCCAGTGAAAGTTTGTAACCCTCAGATCACACTTCTTCGTCTCTGAGTTGGTCATCCTGAGAAGATGTGTTTGCAGGACATCAACGAGATGACCATCTAACACTGGTTGCAACAACTGCATGTAATTAACTTTAACTCACAAATTGAGAAGCACAGATGCTAATGTACTGAAGGTTTTTATTATATTGTTAGGGGGAGGGATTATGCTAATGTCAGAATGCTAATGGTGATACATTCAGCATGAGGAGGCTCTCAGTGAAACAGTATGACCTGCAAGATGGAAATTATTTGGCTATTTTTGTTGTTGTTTGTGCCAAACTAGATCTACCACTAGTGAACTGCCATTTGCTAGCATACTAGCTGTGATTACAGTGACACACAGGTGTAAATATAGACAGCACAGACAGTGCAGTTGCACCGTGAGTGATTCAGATTACACCCCTTAGAAATACGCCTGTGTTCAAATAACTCACGGTAAATTTAAAGTGATGCCATTTGCAATAAATGCCCTGAAAAAGCAAACCCATCTCTGTCATGGTTTTCAATTTCATGTTTGTTTTATTTATTATTATTATTATTATTATTATTATTATTATTATTATTATTATTATTGCAGTGGTAGAGCTGTTTCCTCTTGATTATATGATTTCATTCTGGGCAAATATTATGATCAGAGCTGCTGAAAGTACTTTGCTAGGCAACAGACTCACACTAACCAATCGGAGGGAAAGAAACTATGAAATCATCTATGCTGACGGATCATTGTAGTTTCAAAATCAGCTTAAATGATGAATGGCTGAGTAAGTTTGGTTCTTTGGTTCTAACCATTGCTTTTGAACGTTGTTGCATTGATTGTATTTAAATCACCTTGTCTGAAATGGAAGGTGTAAGCACCGCCGCATTATGATAAGAGTTTTAAGAATGTGTTCCTTTAATGGATTTTTTTCCCCAGCAAAAGCCCAAATGACATTCATATGATGACTTTAACAGCCACTATTTGGATTTGTGTGAACAAATCGATAAAGGCTAAATATATTTCTCTCCTTTCTCACACCAAAAGCACAACAATGCTGTAAATCAATGACACAATAATGGATATTAAAGCGCAGTGTTGCATACTGCGCATCAAAAGACCAGCACTCATTGTTTTCTATGTACAGTGAGTCCTGTTGAACCTGATGTGTTTCCCAGGGTTAATGTGTTAGCTCTGCAGAAAAGCAGCAGTTATCACAGTCACTGCACAGCCTGCTGTACCTAGACTAATTCCTCAAGCCGTGACACATCCCGTGTCTCAAGGACACTATTCTTACCAAGATGGCTGGCATGTTTTGTAAATGGGTTTTGTAGCATTGGATGATAGCATAATTTTCAATGGAGATGTGAAGTATATTTTTGAAGCTTGGCTATGTTGCTTTTGACATTCATGAATCAAGTCTGTACTTCTCAAAACCATAGAAACATCAAACGGATAGCTTCAGGGTGAATTTCTGTGTTACATGACTTATCGATGGACTCTATACAAAGAAACGAATAACAACCACGGTCATTAAGGCAAGATAGCTGAAGACTGCAAAATCTTATAATGCATGAGAGACGCGTTGTGCAAGAAGCCCATGCTGGCTCTGAATCTGTATTTGTGCTCCAGAAAATACATAAATAGTGGATTTGTATGTTCAGCGTGAGTCTGATGTTTTTCCCGAGGTAAAAGTTGTTACACAGTGTCTCCCAGCACCGTGTAATCAACCAGAGGGAGACTGGAAAAAAAAAACAACACATAAGCATCACAGACCAGCAATTTTGAAACTATCTTTTGCAAAAACATCAAAATGGTCACTGGGATGATTCTCCAGAAAGCACCACTGTCAGACTGATTGATAGAAAATCTCACAATAATTCTTCAAAGGCAGCAGATTAAAGGATAATTCAGTTATGTTTCAACATGGATTTTATTTTTATAGTTCTCTCCATTATTATTTGCTACAAAGTCCAGCAGGGCAAGAGGTAGGGAATCAGACAGGCTGTGAACCACTCAGCATTTACCCAGATTATATAAACCACTTCATCTGGAGGTTAACTGGAAAGTCAATGCACCTGAGGTGTTGCACTGTTTGCATCTGCCCATGCCAAGTATGGTTGGTCAAAGCTGACAACAGACACTTTACAATTTACAACAGAGATTTTGTTTTTCCTCCCAAATAAGTTTAACAATTTAAATCATTCAAGGAGCCTAACTGCCGTGTTGTAAACCGAGCAACACAAGATAACAACACGGCAGGCTCTAAACTTGATGACTTGATGAAAACGATCTGACCTGATTGGAGACAGAGAAGAGTGATTTAAGACAACATTGTGCATCAATGTCAGTCAAAACGTTACTGAGACCGATAAGTCCACGGTAATAAGAAATATCATCTCAAGACTCCTGTTTCAACTGAACAAACTCAGTTCAGCTCCCACGTGGGTGGATTCCACCCTGCATGAGAGCTCTTTAGGAAAACACTGAATCCCTACCAGCTCTTAATGTGCTGCTATCTCTGATCTCCATGTACAGTGTGGGTCTGAGTAAAATGAGAATTTTTCCTCAAGGATCAGTGCAGTGTCACGTCACAGTCAAACATTAAGACTGGACTGCTTGTCACATACGGCTTATCTGCACTGTGTGGACACAAAATCCATTACCAGCAGCAGGAGTAAAAACGAAACACACCATGGCAACTTAGGAAGACATTAAAAGCACTGAAGGGGCTGCCATCACACTCAGAAGAGTGTTTGCTAATTTACATGGATGAAAAACAAGTCAGTTGAATGGTGACTGTGATTGTACTTGGTGCTGGACTGTGTGTGTACGTGTGTGTGTGTGTGTTTGTCGTCTCGATCCTCTGGCGCCACAGCACTCTCGGGACTAAGATGGGGAGAGAGATGGAGGGGGCAGAACAAGGTAATCAAGAGGGAAAGATAAATGGTTAATAGCTTTTACTTTGGTTGTGGAGACAGACACAGTGAGAGACAGAGAGCGTGATTGAGACACAGTAAAAGAAGAGAAGGGAAGAAATGGTAAATAGCTCTTGTTCCATCTCCCCCTGGAGAGGAGCAAACACGGTACATCAAGTAGCCCACAGTAATGAAACTTCCATTTCTCCGTCATTAATTCATGCCCCTTGTTTGTGACTCACTACTTGTCTTGTTGGCCTATTTTGGTAGCTTTGCTCTCTGTTCGCTCCAATAAAAAAACAGGAAAATTACTTTGTAAAAACCAGCAGGCAGATGACGGCGGCAGTTGAGAATGCATTCAGTGCTTGTATCAACAAATTGTTTATCAGACTGACAGCAAGGGAGTCATCCGCCAGTTGTCTTCTTTAGCAGCCCATTAAAACGTTCCTTTCAGCAAGAAAAGGTGATGGGTATTTTAGATGTTTGCTTCTTTGTGCCATCTGTTGTGAGTCCTTCAATTGTAGCTCTCTCTCCGCACAGTTACCATAGTTGCTTGTATCTGATTTGGCTGGTAATTATACCTTCACCCAGGGAGAGGGAGGCCATCGAACCACCTGCAGAATCATTTGGCCTGAATCTGCATACTCTGGAGTATAAATGACACAATTACTCTTCCTGTTAAGGTGCCATTTTTTTTAATGAAGGTGGAGAGACAGACAACTTGGATTTTATTTTTTATAGTTCTACGTGGTAAGAGGTAGGGAATCAGACAGGCTGTGAACCACTCAGCAGTTTACCCAGATTATATAAACCACTTCATCTGGAGGTTAACTGGAAAGTCAATGCACCTGAGGTGTTGCACTGTTTGCATCTGCCCATGCCAAGTATGGTTGGTCAAAGCTGACAACAGACACAGAGATTTTGTTTTTTTCTTCCAAATAAGTTTAATTTAAATCATTCAAGGAGCCTAACTGCCGTGTTGTAAACCGAGCAACACAAGATAACACGGCAGGCTCTAAACTTGATGACTTACTTAACTGATAGAGCAGTACTGAAAGCAAACTCAAAAACACTCATGAAGCAGCTAAACTCACAAAATCAAAAAACATCTTTCATTGAATGAAGGACAAGGAATGACACTGAAGGCGTTTCTTGATAGAAAACATGTTTTTACTCTTCTTCCGACTGGTTTGACTACATTATATTGATCTGATTGGTTGAAGTACGCCTGTGCCCACCCTTCCCAGTCAGAAAACACACACAGGATGCGGCTCGGAAGGGAAGTGAAAATATGCCTTGATTGTTTTTCAGTACATTTCTGTTGTTGCCTTTGTGTGTGTGTGTGTGTCAGGGAGTGTGTTCTGCTCCTTACAGAGAGGGGGAAAGGCTAAGACTTCTGCTCTGTGTACAACACTGTTCATTTTGCTTTCATTCAGCTGACCTTCGGCAGCACACTCACAAACATGGCAGCCATGCAAGGACCTTGACATGTGAGGGTCCTGACAGATGGAGCACTTGTGTTTGTAGAAAGAACAGAGGGCATACTTGGCCAGTGGAGTATTTACTATTTAGGATGTACTTGAGGCACATGCTAAATTAAATCCCATTGCTTTCTCTTCCATAAGGAAAACATTATCATCTTTATACAAGTTTTCAACACCTACACTTTGTGCTTTGTCTTAATTGGTCTTCTCTTGGTATTTGTTGGCTAGCTACAGCTCATTTTCTCTGCGGCAGGTGGTTTTATGTATATTCTGGTAAAATCACATTGCACCCTTTGTGCCCATTCTGACTACTTCTGACCATGAAGATCTACGATGAGTCAGCACTGTTTGTTTACAACTCACAGCTGAATAATGTGTATGAGGCTGAACGGCGATTAAGAGCTATGCAAATAAAGGTTTACCTGCTGTGCTGTAATGACAGCAGTTGTTTAAGTTATAATAAGACTGGAAGTTGGAATAAACACAATGCATGAGGTGTATTATAGAGAGAATAAATGTATGCTCTCAAGCAGTACAGCCATGCTGGGACGACTAAACCTGAGTGTAAATGTATAACTACAATAAAAAGGACCTTAAAAAGTCAGATGAAGATGACTTTTTTATTTATTTTTTTTTATTTTGGTATCCATAAGATGAGCCAAAGTTCGTGTTAAGGCTAATCTTAATTTTGTTACAATACCCATATTTTAATCATCAATACAATACTAGTATTTAAAAAACATAATTCCTCTTTGGTAAAACAAAACAAGTTCAGAGCAGAGTTGCAGACAAAATGACTTACATTACCATATTTCTACAATGTACCACATACAGTAATAACTGAATGGGAACATTCTCAATAATAGAATAAGTAAGTCCCACATCAGCCTCTTTCCTCCACTAAGTGTATTAATATGAATAACCTCCCAGAGTTTTCTTCAGGGGACTGAATCAATTTTCTGATTACATGGTTCAAGGTACGAGCTGGAGCCACTAAGCCTATTAGCCTGGCTGACTGGAGTTTGGCTACGTCCGTTAGTGTTTGAGTGTGTATGTCTTGGTTGGGCCACACACCTGGATGACTTCCAGGGAGCACTGAAAGTAAGTACACAACCTTACCGGGTATGGGGAATGGAGACTGACGGAAATCTATCGAAGAGATTGCAAAAGGAAGAGATGCCAAGCCTTGAGGTGTGAGAGAGTTGTTGAACCCTGAAGTTCCTGCACCAAAAATAATTTCCCCAAAAAAATTTGGCCTATTTTTTGGAGCCAAAGTAAAAATTAGATTATGTGGCAAAATCATTACATATCCAGGAGGCCATCAGTTTTCTCAGAAGAAATTGGCTCACGTTTGCACAATTGTCACAGCAAAGTAGATCTTCATCTTCTGATGATATCATGAATCATAAAGCTCAAACAGTTTCTAAATGGACCATGTGATGAGAAGGGTCTGTTAAATAATTTATTTAGTGAACATTCCCCCACTTCTTATCCACTGGGTATCCAGCTTTCTCAGTGACAGACCACAGACAGTGTAGGCACTGTAACATCGTTCGCCATTGTCTTTAAAACGGGAGCCCCGCAAGGTTATGTCCTGAGCCCCTTCCTGTTTCCCCTTTACAGCAATGCCCCTCACCTGTCACCACGTACATCAAATACTTATTATCACTGTGGTAAGAAAGCAATAAGTTGTGATGTTCTAACAGACCATCAACAACTGTGTGCAGCCACTGTTAACACCTATTACAACTCCCCTTTACACACAGCCACACATGGAGTCTCCCAGGAAATATGGTCTTTTTACCAAGTGGCAATCTCTGGTGCTGTTGAGTGAAGCCATTGCAGAAGTGTCAAGAAGCGAACAGCAGTTCTTTAAACAACCGCTAGAGGCTGGCTACAAAGCAAGTCAGTCTCCATAAGCCCCCATATTAAAATGCCTAACTTTTACTGCCTGTCATAATTGGAGGATATATCGTACAAACCAGTTAATTTCATATTTTAAACCCTAAACTGGCATTACGACTCAAGGCTTTATAGAAAAAAAGTTGAACCTTTTGGACAAACATGTACAGAGGACAGTGCTTTAATGAGATTTATTGTGTCCTGCCAGTGAACAAAGCAAACACACAGTTGTTGTCCAAGGTTTAGCAAGCTAGCGTGTTTCCTTTATTGTTCTTTTCACACTTATCAAGATCATATTGATAATAATGATTTAGTTTAATCCCTGGTTTAGTGTTGATAAGCAGTGTTTGATATCAAATCACCATAGCCCAATCTAATGTGGCTATAAGCGGATATTGTATATCGAAATGATTGTGTCATTGTAATTGTAAAAATGTTATAAGTTGTTTTAAAAGCCATAGGTGACAAAAAACTGATTCACATCAGATATAGTTCCATGGTGGTATGACAGCAGGGTAGAATCTAAATCTTTTTTTTTTAACAGATGAAGGCAGGAAGAGAGAGTCTGATCCAGCGAGGTACAGAGTCACACAGGGACAGTGAATACAAAGCAGTTGCATCTGCGCCGTGTCCTTTCCAGCCTCGGGTTTCAGGAATGGAGGAGCAATAAAGAATCTGACCAGAATTGCTTTCAGCTTTTATTGCACCCTGAAGTGTGTGACTTCTGCAGAGCATGACCTCTGCTGGGGGTACATGACACAGAAATATAATTCATTAGTGTAGGATGACTTCTGCTGGAGAGTGTCTACATGTGAAATACAGCTCTCCTGGTGAGACATGGCACAGCATTCCTGGAACAACATCATCACCATCTGCTTTTAATGATACAGAGGCATGAAAACAAGACACTGGTTTGCAGGTATGTTGTCTGTCACACAAATATGTGTAACAACTTGTTTTCCCCTTTTGTATCATGTCCTTCATTTTATTTATTTGTTTGGCATTTAACTCAATATAATGTAATTTGATTTAGGCAAATGTGGTCAGATATAACCAAAGGCAAGTTCCACCAGTGGCACAGTTGCACACTTTTAATATGATTTATAAAGAATGGACATATGGTGCCTCCAGGTTGGTGAGTGGTAATTTCTGATCTGTTTATTCACTGATAGTAGGACTAAGCCATATAGTCAGAGTACATCATGTACATCAACAAAACCTAACCTACCTAGTTAACCACATACAGCATATATACATTATGCATGGACAAGGTATACATGGACAAATGGACAAGCCATATTAATCTCCATGGCATCAGTAATAGTCCTGATAGTGTCAGGAATCTGGAATCTGGAAACACAACAGAAACCTTCATTAGAAACTTGGATTACCACTTGTATCTCACTTGTATCATGCTCACTGTTTATTCTCCTTACATGACCTTCGTATCAAACTTCAAAAGGTCGACCATTATCACTCAGAGAGTTTTTTTTTCTTTTCAAGGCATGCTGACCACCAGAGATCCAGCAAAGTCTTCAAAGCTCCTGATTTAAACAGTCCACTGGATGTAAAAACAAAATGAAACTTTTGAACTGAGTTGAGAGGAGACCACACCACTTCTGTGAGTGCACCAGCCTTCATTGTAGTCTTTTAAAGAGAATACTCGTGCACACAAGAATGCCCTTTGTCCTTTTGGGAACTCTAAATTGCTCACACTGAGAATACTTGAACAAGCAAGGATGCCTTCAACTCACGCAGAGCTGCTCTCTTTTAAACACACATTGTGTCATCATTTTTTCCAAGGTCCACCAAGGCCAGAGTAAAGATTTGTGGAGAGAGTGGACAAGTGTAACAAATTACAAAGAGGTAAAGTAGTACTGGACACAGTACCGTTATAGTTTATTATTAGTTTATTTGTGCAACTCAGAATCACTTCTAGGAATCATACCGAATCATACATAGTGAAAATGCCTTCAATCAATTTTTGGCAGGTGAAAATTTCCATTTTGTATTGTAATGGTCCTTTACAAGAATTCCAAGCTGTCTTGAGTCTCAAATCTTTATATTATGAAGCTCTAGAATCAGATCTAGTCATATTTAGGCAGAAATCACCTTTCATTAACTGCGTTTGGCCTTCAATCAATTTATGGCAGGTGAACATGCCCATTTTCAGCAACTGAAAATGCCCATTTTGTGTTGTAATGGTCCTGTACAAGAATTCCAAGTTGTCCTGTGAGCTCAGATCCTTATATTATGAAGCTCTAGAATCAGATCAAGTCATATTTAGGCAGAAATCACCTTTCATTAACTGCATTTGGCCTTAAATCAATTTATGGCAGGTGAAAATGCCTTCAATCAATTTTCAGCAGATGAAAATGCCCATTTTGTGTTGTAATGGTCCTGTACAAGAATTCCAAGCTGTCCCGAGAGCTCAAATCTTTATATTATGAAGCTCTAGAATCAGATCTAGTCATATTTAGGCAGAAATCATCTTTTATTAACTGCGTTTGGCCTTCAATCAATTTATGGCAGGTGAAAATGCCCATTTTCAGCAACTGAAAATGCCCATTTTGTGTTGTAATGGTCCTTTACAAGAATTCCAAGCTGTCCTCAGAGCACAAATCTTAATATGATGAAGCTCTAGAATCAGATCAAGTCATATTTAGGCAGAAATCACCTTTCATTAACTGCGTTTGGCCTTCAATCAATTTATGGCAGGTGAACATGCCCATTTTCAGCAGGTGAAAATGTCCATTTTGTGTTGTAATGGTCCTTTACAAGAATTCCAAGCTGTCCTGTGAGCTCAGATCTTTATATTATGAAGCTCTAGAATCAGATCAAGTCATATTTAGGCAGAAATCACCTTTCGTTAACTGCATTTGGCCTTCAATCAATTTATGGCAGGTGAACATGCCCATTTTGTGTTGTAATGGTCCTGTACAAGAATTCCAAGCTGTCCTGTGAGCTCATATCTATATATTATGAAGCTCTAGAATCAGATCAAGTCATATTTAGACAGAAATCATCTTTTATTAACTGCGTTTGGCCTTCAATCAATTTATGGCAGGTGAACATGCCCATTTTCAGCAGGTGAAAATGTCCATTTTGTGTTGTAATGGTCCTTTACAAGAATTCCAAGCTGTCCCGAGAGCTCAAATCTTTATATTATGAAGCTCTAGAATCAGATGTAGTCATATTTAGGCAGAAATCATCTTTTATTAACTGTGTTTGGCCTTCAATCAATTTATGGCAGGTGAACATGCCCATTTTCAGCAGGTGAAAATGTCCATTTTGTGTTGTAATGGTCCTTTACAAGAATTCCAAGCTGTCCCGAGAGCTCAAATCTTTATATTATGAAGCTCTAGAATCAGATCTAGTCATGTTTAGGCAGAAATCACCTTTCATTAACTGCGTTTGGCCTTCAATCAATTTATGGCAGGGGAAGATGCCCATTTTCAGCAGGGAAATGCCCATTTTGTGCCTTAATTGACCTTTACAAGAATTCCAAGCTGTCCTGTGAGCTCAGATCTTTATATTATGAAGCTCTAGAATCAGATCAAGTCATATTTAGGCAGAAATCACCTTTCATTAACTGCGTTTGGCCTTCAATCAATTTATGGCAGGTGAAAATGCCCATTTTCAGCAGGGAAATGCCCATTTTGTGTTGTAATGGTCCTGTACAAGAATTCCAAGCTGTCCTGAGAGCACAAATCTTAATATGACGAAGCTCTAGAATCAGATCAAGTCATATTTAGGCAGAAATCACCTTTCATTAACTGCATTTGGCCTTCAATCAATTTATGGCAGGTGAAAATGCCTTCAATCAATTTTCAGCACATGAAAATGCCCATTTTGTGTTGTAATGGTCCTGTACAAGAATTCCAAGCTGTCTTGTGAGCTCATATCTATATATTATGAAGCTCTAGAATCAGATCAAGTCATATTTAGGCAGAAATCATCTTTTATTAACTGCGTTTGGCCTTCAATCAATTTATGGCAGGTGAACATGCCCATTTTCAGCAGGTGAAAATGTCCATTTTGTGTTGTAATGGTCCTTTACAAGAATTCCAAGCTGTCCCGAGAGCTCAAATCTTTATATTATGAAGCTCTAGAATCAGATCTAGTCATATTTAGGCAGAAATCATCTTTTATTAACTGCGTTTGGCCTTCAATCAATTTATGGCAGATGAACATGCCCATTTTCAGCAGGTGAAATGCCCATTTTGTGTTGTAATTGACCTTTACAAGAATTCCAAGCTGTCCTGTGAGCTCAGATCTTTATATTATGAAGCTCTAGAATCAGATCAAGTCATATTTAGGCAGAAATCACCTTTCATTAACTGCGTTTGGCCTTCAATCAATTTATGGCAGGTGAACATGCCCATTTTCAGCAACTGAAAATGCCCATTTTGTGTTGTAATGGTCCTGTACAAGAATTCCAAGTTGTCCTGTGAGCTCAGATCCTTATATTATGAAGCTCTAGAATCAGATCAAGTCATATTTAGGCAGAAATCACCTTTCATTAACTGCATTTGGCCTTCAATCAATTTATGGCAGGTGAAAATGCCTTCAATCAATTTTCAGCAGATGAAAATGCCCATTTTGTGTTGTAATGGTCCTTTACAGGAATTCCAAGCTGTCCCGAGAGCTCAAATCTTTATATTATGAAGCTCTAGAATCAGATCTAGTCATATTTAGGCAGAAATCATCTTTTATTAACTGCGTTTGGCCTTCAATCAATTTATGGCAGGTGAAAATGCCCATTTTCAGCAACTGAAAATGCCCATTTTGTGTTGTAATGGTCCTTTACAAGAATTCCAAGCTGTCCTCAGAGCACAAATCTTAATATGATGAAGCTCTAGAATCAGATCAAGTCATATTTAGGCAGAAATCACCTTTCATTAACTGCGTTTGGCCTTCAATCAATTTATGGCAGGTGAACATGCCCATTTTCAGCAACTGAAAATGCACATTTTGAGTTGTAATGGTCCTTTACAAGAATTCCAAGCTGTGCTGTGAGCTCAGATCTTTATATTATGAAGCTCTAGAATCAGATCTAGTCATATTTAGGCAGAAACCACCTTTCATTAACTGCATTTGGCCTTCAATCAATTTATGGCAGGTGAAAATGCCTTCAATCAATTTTCAGCAGGTGAAAATGACCATTTTGTGTTGTAATGGTCCTTTACAAGAATTCCAAGCCGTCCCGAGAGCTCAGATCTTTATATTATGAAGCTCTAGAATCAGATCTAGTGATATTTAGGCAGAAATCATCTTTTATTAACTGCGTTTGGCCTCCAATCAATTTATGGCAGGTGAAAATGCCCATTTTCAGCAACTGAAAATGCCCATTTTGTGTTGTAATAGTCCTTTACAAGAATTCCAAGCTGTCCTGTGAGCTCAGATCTTTATATTATGAAGCTCTAGAATCAGACCATGTCATATTTAGGCAGAAATCACCTTTCATTAACTGCATTTGGCCTTCAATCAATTTATGGCAGGTGAACATGCCCATTTTGTATTGTAATGGTCCTGTACAAGAATTCCAAGCTGTCCTGTGAGCTCAGATCTTTATATTATGAAGCTCTAGAATCAGATCTAGTCATATTTAGGCAGAAATCATCTTTTATTAACTGTGTTTGGCCTTCAATCAACTTATGGCAGGTGAACATGCCCATTTTCAGCAGGTGAAATGCCCATTTTGTGTTGTAATTGACCTTTACAAGAATTCCAAGCTGTCCTGTGAGCTCAGATCTTTATATTATGAAGCTCTAGAATCAGATCTAGTCATGTTTAGGCAGAAATCACCTTTCATTAACTGCGTTTGGCCTTCAATCAATTTATGGCAGGTGAACATGCCCATTTTCAGCAGGTGAAAATGTCCATTTTGTGTTGTAATGGTCCTTTACAAGTATTCCAAGCTGTCCCGAGAGCTCAAATCTTTATATTATGAAGCTCTAGAATCAGATCTAGTCATATTTAGGCAGAAATCATCTTTTATTAACTGTGTTTGGCCTTCAATCAATTTATGGCAGGTGAACATGCCCATTTTCAGCAGGTGAAATGCCCATTTTGTGTTGTAATTGACCTTTACAAGAATTCCAAGCTGTCCTGTGAGCTCAGATCTTTATATTATGAAGCTCTAGAATCAGATCTAGTCATGTTTAGGCAGAAATCACCTTTCATTCACTGCGTTTGGCCTTCAATCAATTTATGGCAGGGGAAGATGCCCATTTTCAGCAGGTGAAATGCCCATTTTGTGTCTTAATTGACCTTTACAAGAATTCCAAGCTGTCCTGTGAGCTCAGATCTTTATATTATGAAGCTCTAGAATCAGATCAAGTCATATTTAGGCAGAAATCACCCTTCATTAACTGCGTTTGGCCTTCAATCAATTTATGGCAGGTGAAAATGCCCATTTTCAGCAGGGAAATGCCCATTTTGTGTTGTAATGGTCCTGTACAAGAATTCCAAGCTGTCCTGTGAGCTCATATCTATATATTATGAAGCTCTAGAATCAGTTCAAGTCATATTTCGGCAGAAATCACCCTTCATTAACTGCGTTTGGCCTTCAATCAATTTATGGCAGGTGAACATGCCCATTTCAGCAACTGAAAATGCCCATTTTGTGTTGTAATGGTCCTTTACAAGAATTCCAAGCTGTCCTGTGAGCTCAGATCTTTATATTATGAAGCTCTAGAATCAGATCTAGTCATATTTAGGCAGAAATCACCTTTCATTAACTGCATTTGGCCTTCAATCAATTTATGGCAGGTGAAAATGCCCATTTTGTGTTGTAATGGTCCTTTACAAGAATTCCAAGCCGTCCCGAGAGCTCAAATCTTTATATTATGAAGCTCTAGAATCAGATCTAGTCATATTTAGGCAGAAATCATCTTTTATTAACTGCGTTTGGCCTTCAATCAATTTATGGCAGGTGAACATGCCCATTTTCAGCAGGTGAAAATGCCCATTTTGTGTTGTAATGGTCCTTTACAAGAATTCCAGGCTGTCCTGTGAGCTCAGATCTTTATATTATGAAGCTCTAGAATCAGACCATGTCATATTTAGGCAGAAATCACCTTTCATTAACTGCATTTGGCCTTCAATCAATTTATGGCAGGTGAACATGCCCATTTTGTGTTGTAATGGTCCTGTACAAGAATTCCAAGCTGTCCTGTGAGCTCATATCTATATATTATGAAGCTCTAGAATCAGATCAAGTCATATTTAGGCAGAAATCACCCTTCATTAACTGCGTTTGGCCTTCAATCAATGTATGGCAGGTGAAAATGCCCATTTTCAGCAGGGAAATGACCATTTTGTGTTGTAATGGTCCTGTACAAGAATTCCAAGCTGTCCTGAGAGCTCAAATCTTAATATGACGAAGCTCTAGAATCAGATCAAGTCATATTTAGGCAGAAATCACCCTTCATTAACTGCGTTTGGCCTTCAATCAATTTATGGCAGGTGAACATGCCCATTTTCAGCAGGTGAACATGCCCATTTTGTGTTGTAATTGACCTTTACAAGAATTCCAAGCTGTCCTGTGAGCTCAGATCTTTATATTATGAAGCTCTAGAATCAGATCAAGTCATATTTAGGCAGAAATCACCTTTCATTCACTGCGTTTGGCCTTCAATCAATTTATGGCAGGGGAAGATGCCCATTTTCAGCAGGTGAAATGCCCATTTTGTGTCTTAATTGACCTTTACAAGAATTCCAAGCTGTCCTGTGAGCTCAGATCTTTATATTATGAAGCTCTAGAATCAGATCAAATCATATTTAGGCAGAAATCACCCTTCATTAACTGCGTTTGGCCTTCAATCAATTTATGGCAGGTGAAAATGCCCATTTTCAGCAGGGAAATGCCCATTTTGTGTTGTAATGGTCCTGTACAAGAATTCCAAGCTGTCCTGTGAGCTCATATCTATATATTATGAAGCTCTAGAATCAGATCAAGTCATATTTAGGCAGAAATCACCCTTCATTAACTGCGTTTGGCCTTCAATCAATTTATGGCAGGTGAACATGCCCATTTTCAGCAACTGAAAATGCCCATTTTGTGTTGTAATGGTCCTTTACAAGAATTCCAAGCTGTCCTGTGAGCTGAGATCTTTATATTATGAAGCTCTAGAATCAGATCTAGTCATATTTAGGCAGAAATCACCTTTCATTAACTGCATTTGGCCTTCAATCAATTTATGGCAGGTGAAAATGCCTTCAATCAATTTTCAGCAGGTAAAAATGCCCATTTTGTGTTGTAATGGTCCTTTACAAGAATTCCAAGCCGTCCCGAGAGCTCAAATCTTTATATTATGAAGCTCTAGAATCAGATCTAGTCATATTTAGGCAGAAATCATCTTTTATTAACTGCGTTTGGCCTTCAATCAATTTATGGCAGGTGAACATGCCCATTTTCAGCAGGTGAAAATGCCCATTTTGTGTTGTAATGGTCCTTTACAAGAATTCCAGGCTGTCCTGTGAGCTCAGATCTTTATATTATGAAGCTCTAGAATCAGACCATGTCATATTTAGGCAGAAATCACCTTTCATTAACTGCATTTGGCCTTCAGTCAATTTATGGCAGGTGAACATGCCCATTTTGTGTTGTAATGGTCCTGTACAAGAATTCCAAGCTGTCCTGTGAGCTCATATCTATATATTATGAAGCTCTAGAATCAGATCAAGTCATATTTAGGCAGAAATCACCCTTCATTAACTGCGTTTGGCCTTCAATCAATTTATGGCAGGTGAAAATGCCCATTTTCAGCAGGGAAATGACCATTTTGTGTTGTAATGGTCCTGTACAAGAATTCCAAGCTGTCCTGTGAGCTCATATCTATATATTATGAAGCTCTAGAATCAGATCAAGTCATATTTAGGCAGAAATCATCCATCATTAACTGCGTTTGGCCTTCAATCAATTTATGGCAGGTGAACATGCCCATTTTCAGCAACTGAAAATGCCCATTTTATGTTGTAATGGTCCTTTACAAGAATTCCAAGCTGTCCTGAGAGCTCAAATCTTAATATGATGAAGCTCTAGAATCAGATCAAGTCATATTTAGGCAGAAATCACCATTCATTAACTGCATTTGGCCTTCAATCAATTTATGGCAGTTGAAAATGCCTTCAATCAATTTTCAGCAGGAGAAAATGCCCATTTTGTGTTGTAATGGTCCTTTACAAGAATTCCAAGCTGTCCCGAGAGCTCAAATCTTTATATTATGAAGCTCTAGAATCAGATCTAGTCATATTTAGGCAGAAATCATCTTTTATTAACTGCGTTTGGCCTTCAATCAATTTATAGCAGGTGAACATGCCCATTTTCAGCAGGTGAAAATGTCCATTTTGTGTTGTAATGGTCCTTTACAAGAATTCCAAGCTGTCCCGAGAGCTCAAATCTTTATATTATGAAGCTCTAGAATCAGATCTAGTCATATTTAGGCAGAAATCATCTTTTATTAACTGCGTTTGGCCTTCAATCAATTTATGGCAGGTGAAATGCCCATTTTGTGTTGTAATGGTCCTTTACAAGAATTCCAGGCTGTCCTGTGAGCTCAGATCTTTATATTATGAAGCTCTAGAATCAGACCATGTCATATTTAGACAGAAATTATCTTTTATTAACTGCGTTTGGCCTTCAATCAATTTATGGCAGGTGAACATGCCCATTTTCAGCAGGTGAAATGCCCATTTTGTGTTGTAATGGTCCTTTACAAGAATTCCAAGCTGTCCTGTGAGCTCAGATCTTTATATTATGAAGCTCTAGAATCAGATCTAGTCATGTTTAGGCAGAAATCACCTTTCATTAACTGCGTTTGGCCTTCAATCAATTTATGGCAGGGGAAGATGCCCATTTTCAGCAGGGAAATGCCCATTTTGTGTTGTAATGGTCCTGTACAAGAATTCCAAGCTGTCCTGTGAGCTAATATCTATATATTATGAAGCTCTAGAATCAGATCAAGTCATATTTAGGCAGAAATCACCCTTCATTAACTGCGTTTGGCCTTCAATCAATGTATGGCAGGTGAACATGCCCATTTTCAGCAACTGAAAATGCCAATTTTGTGTTGTAATTGACCTTTACAAGAATTCCAAGCTGTCCTGTGAGCTCAGATCTTTATATTATGAAGCTCTAGAATCAGATCTAGTCATGTTTAGGCAGAAATCACCTTTCATTAACTGCATTTGGCCTTCAATCAATTTATGGCAGGGGAAGATGCCCATTTTCAGCAGGTGAAATGCCCATTTTGTGTCTTAATTGACCTTTACAAGAATTCCAAGCTGTCCTGTGAGCTCAGATCTTTATATTATGAAGCTCTAGAATCAGATCTAGTCATGTTTAGGCAGAAATCACCTTTCATTAACTGCGTTTGGCCTTCAATCAATTTATGGCAGGTGAACATGCCCATTTTCAGCAGGGAAATGCCCATTTTGTGTTGTAATGGTCCTTTACAAGAATTCCAAGCTGTCCTGTGAGCTCATATCTATATATTATGAAGATCTAGAATCAGATCAAGTCATATTTAGGCAGAAATCACCCTTCATTAACTGAGTTTGGCCTTCAATCAATTTATGGCAGGTGAACATGCCCATTTTCAGCAACTGAAAATGCCCATTTTATGTTGTAATGGTCCTTTACAAGAATTCCAAGCTGTCCTGAGAGCACAAATCTTAATATGACGAAGCTCTAGAATCAGATCAAGTCATATTTAGGCAGAAATCACCTTTCATTAACTGCATTTGGCCTTCAATCAATTTATGGCAGGTGAAAATGCCTTCAATCAATTTTCAGCACATGAAAATGCCCATTTTGTGTTGTAATGGTCCTGTACAAGAATTCCAAGCTGTCCTGTGAGCTCATATATATATATTATGAAGCTCTAGAATCAGATCAAGTCATATTTAGACAGAAATCATCTTTTATTAACTGCGTTTGGCCTTCAATCAATTTATGGCAGGTGAACATGCCCATTTTCAGCAGGTGAAAATGTCCATTTTGTGTTGTAATGGTCCTTTACAAGAATTCCAAGCTGTCCCGAGAGCTCAAATCTTTATATTATGAAGCTCTGGAATCAGATCTAGTCATATTTAGGCAGAAATCATCTTTTATTAACTGCGTTTGGCCTTCAATCAATTTATGGCAGGTGAACATGCCCATTTTCAGCAGGTGAAAATGCCCATTTTGTGTTGTAATGATCCTTTACAAGAATTCCAAGCTGTCCTGTGAGCTCAGATCTTCATATTATGAAGCTCTAGAATCAGATCTAGTCATGTTTAGGCAGAAATCACCTTTCATTAACTGCGTTTGGCCTTCAATCAATTTATGGCAGGGGAAGATGCCCATTTTCAGTAGGGAAATGCCCATTTTGTGTTGTAATGGTCCTGTAGAAGAATTCCAAGCTGTCCTGAGAGCACAAATCTTAATATGACGAAGCTCTAGAATCAGATCAAGTCATATTTAGGCAGAAATCACCTTTCATTAACTGCATTTGGCCTTCAATCAATTTATGGCAGGTGAAAATGCCTTCAATCAATTTTCAGCACATGAAAATGCCCATTTTGTGTTGTAATGGTCCTGTACAAGAATTCCAAGCTGTCCTGTGAGCTCAGATCTTTATATTATGAAGCTCTAGAATCAGATCAAGTCATATTTAGGCAGAAATCACCTTTCATTAACTGCGTTTGGCCTTCAATCAATTTATGGCAGGTGAAAATGCCCATTTTCAGCAGGGAAATGCCCATTTTGTGTTGTAATGGTCCTGTACAAGAATTCCAAGCTGTCCTGTGAGCTCATATCTATATATTATGAAGCTCTAGAATCAGATCAAGTCATATTTAGGCAGAAATCACCCTTCATTAACTGCGTTTGGCCTTCAATCAATTTATGGCAGGTGAACATGCCCATTTTCAGCAGGTGAAAATGTCCATTTTGTTTTGTAATGGTCCTTTACAAGAATTCCAAGCTGTCCTGTGAGCTCAGATCTTTATATTATGAAGCTCTAGAATCAGATCTAGTCATGTTTAGGCAGAAATCACCTTTCATTAACTGCGTTTGGCCTTCAATCAATTTATGGCAGGGGAAGATGCCCATTTTCAGCAGGGAAATGCCAATTTTGTGTTGTAATGGTCCTGTACAAGAATTCCAAGCTGTCCTGAGAGCACAAATCTTAATATGACGAAGCTCTAGAATCAGATCAAGTCATATTTAGGCAGAAATCACCTTTCATTAACTGCATTTGGCCTTCAATCAATTTATGGCAGGTGAAAATGCCTTCAATCAATTTTCAGCACATGAAAATGCCCATTTTGTGTTGTAATGGTCCTTTACAAGAATTCCAAGCCGTCCCGAGAGCTCAAATCTTTATATTATGAAGCTCTAGAATCAGATCTAGTCATATTTAGGCAGAAATCATCTTTTATTAACTGCATTTGGCCTTCAATCAATTTATGGCAGGTGAACATGCCCATTTTGTGTTGTAATGGTCCTTTGCAAGAATTCCAGGCTGTCCCGAGAGCTCAAATCTTTATATTATGAAGCTCTAGAATCAGACCAAGTCATATTTAGGCAGAAATCGCCTTTCATTAACTGCGTTTGGCCTTCAATCAATTTATGGCAGGTGAACATGCCCATTTTCAGCAACTGAAAATGCCCATTTTGTGTTGTAATGGTCATTTACAAGAATTCCAAGCTGTCCTGTGAACTCAGATCTTTATATTATGAAGCTCTAGAATCAGACCAAGTCATATTTATGCAGAAATCACCTTTCATTAACTGCATTTGGCCTTCAATCAATTTATGGCAGGTGAACATGCCCATTTTGTGTTGTAATGGTCCTTTACAAGAATTCCAGGCTGTCCCGAGAGCTCAAATCTTTATATTATGAAGCTCTAGAATCAGACCAAGTCATATTTAGGCAGAAATCGCCTTTCATTAACTGCGTTTGGCCTTCAATCAATTTATGGCAGGTGAACATGCCCATTTTGTGTTGTAATGGTCCTTTACAAGAATTCCAAGCTGTCCTCAGAGCACAAATCTTAATATGATGAAGCTCTAGAATCAGATCAAGTCATATTTAGGCAGAAATCACCTTTCATTAACTGCATTTGGCCTTCAATCAATTTATGGCAGGTGAAAATGCCTTCAATTAATTTATGGCAGGTGAAAATGCCCATTTTGTGTTGTAATGGTCCTTTACAAGAATTCCAAGCTGTCCTGTGAGCTCATATCTATATATTATGAAGCTCTAGAATCAGATCAAGTCATATTTAGACAGAAATCACCTTTCATTAACTGCGTTTGGCCTTCAATCAATTTATGGCAGGTGAACATGCCCATTTTCAGCAGGTGAAAATGCCCATTTTGTGTTGTAATGGTCCTGTACAAGAATTCCAAGCTGTCCTGTGAGCTCATATCTATATATTATGAAGCTCTAGAATCAGATCAAGTCATATTTAGGCAGAAATCACCCTTCATTAACTGCGTTTGGCCTTCAATCAATTTATGGCAGGTGAACATGCCCATTTTCAGCAACTGAAAATGCCCATTTTGTGTTGTAATGGTCCTTTACAAGAATTCCAAGCTGTCCTATGAGCAGAAATCTTAATATGACGAAGCTCTAGAATCAGATCAAGTCATATTTAGGCAGAAATCACCTTTCATTAACTGCATTTGGCTTCAATCAATTTATGGCAGGTGAAAATGCCCATTTTGTGTTGTAATGGTCCTTTACAAGAATTCCAAGCCGTCCTGTGAGCTCAGATCTTTATATTATGAAGCACTAGAATCAGATCAAGTCACTCTTCAGCTATCTCTATCAAAATAAAGCTTGAAAAGGGCAAAAACTAACAAAAACTTTTCAGCTCTTAGTACCAGCAACCATCAACAGCCTTCTATAGAAAAGAGATCTGCCTCTAATCCATCTCACTGAATTCACTCACCCTTTGTCTCTTTTAGTGGAAGTCAGTGAGGGCTGTATAACTGTGCAGCTCTGGACCTTCTGCTTTCCTCCTTGGCTTTAAGATTATTATTATTATTTGCGTCCACTTGCTCCAGTTTCTATTTCTCACCTTTATTTTCCGTTCACTCTCCACTTTGTCTCTACTAATACAAATTGCTTTGCCTTTGTCTTCTCATTCTCTCTCTCCTGTCTGTCAGACTTACCTTTTTCCTCCATTTCTACCTGTTTCTCTCCTTATTTCCCTCCCTCATTCCCTTTGTGTCTACACTGCTTCTTCGTATTTCTTCCTTGTTACTCCCTGACATCTCTATCTT
This sequence comes from Nibea coibor, assembly GCA_023373845.1. Classification (NCBI taxonomy): domain Eukaryota; kingdom Metazoa; phylum Chordata; class Actinopteri; family Sciaenidae; genus Nibea; species Nibea coibor. The sequence continues at coordinate 3,953,911 of CM041739.1, read as the reverse complement.
TGCATTTTATTTCCTCATTCTTCCTCCCTTTGTTCCTCTTCAATCCTGCAAATGTCCTCACCCCCTTTCTCTCTTGTAGGCACTTTTTTTATTCTTTTGCTAAACAGCTTTATTCACATTTTTATTTCACTCTCTTCACATTTTATGTCTCATTCTCTCTTTATGCATATTCGTCTTCTGTCTTCCATCCCTCTATTATCTTTTTTTTCCCCTTCTTCTTCTTCTTCTCTGTTCGCTGATGCTTCATTTCAAAACCCTGAGTATTCCAGACTGGGTTAGGCTTCAGAAAAGAAGTACAGGTGCCTAAGTATCTTTGTTTAAGGTGTATTCATAAGCTGAGATTGAGCTCCATACATCAAACTTCAGTCCTGGCTATCAGAAAATCAAACAGAAGAGACCTATTTTGCTGTCTACATGTTTCCTGTCTATCTAATCTCTAACATATCAGGATTCTATTAAAGTCCAGTATGAAGGTATCAGAGCATACATAATGAAAAAACAGAGTTGACACCATAAAAGTGCAGTGTAAAGTGTTTAAACATCAACCAGTAAGGTTCAGAGTGCCTGGGAATCTCCATGAACAAATAATCAGTGTCAAGAGCTCAGACTACCTCAGGTGTTAAAGAGCCTGATGGAAGCAGGCACAAACCCTGGAGTTTACAGTTTCCTCAGAAAGAAGAGTCATTGCTGACATTTAGAGTTGATTTCACGGTTTGTGTTCAGTTGTGATGCTGAGGTCATAGACCTCCAGAGTAGAGATGGTGAACTGTCCGTGACAGGAATCAACTAACCAGGTACTTTGTCTTAGAGGCACTGAGGTCAAGGCACGTCACTGACAACATGTCCATCTCAGCCCTTCAGAGTTAGTTGTATCCTCGATGACGGTGTCGCTGGAGTGTTTGATGTGGGTTGCTTCTGTGTCCGAGCTCCTGCAGTTATCTATATATAGCTCTATGGGGCTCTAGTGGAGATGGTGGGAATAGAGCTGAACTGGCTGTTATTGCTGAGATGTGGACTGACCATTTGGAGAAGCCTTTGTGCTGTGAGGCGGGGTTGAAATGTGTTAAAGGTCCACAAAGACCATTCTAACATATGTAAATGCAGCAGTGTCACAGTGGTATCATCCAGTGACGTTGAAGGCAACATGATGATAGTCATTAGAGGCAGTAATGATGGATTCACTGTCAGCTGAAAAGCTCTTTTACAGCAGATCTGGTTATGGTTGAATTATTAACGAGGCCTCACCAGTTGTATCTGGCTTTGCCTTGCTGAAAGAGCTTCTCAATCTTGTACACTCTCTTGACTTGTTTTATTTTTTCATTCATCTTGTTCTCAGTGAGTGTGGACTGTTTCCTGAGATAAATGCTACTTTATCTTTATTGAGTGTGTCTTTCAGGGCTTGTTGTTCTAACGACCAAGACAAGATGACCAAATATCTCTGCCTACCAGGAAGAGAGGGCCGACTTTTCTCTTTTCTCATATACACTGTCAAAAACATAATCTTTTAATACATTGTTGCTTTTTGTTCTTATTGGTACAAACATAACTATTTTATTCCGAAAGACTAGCTTCATCCAGTAGGATCTGTTTTGTTGTAAGACTCTGAGTTCTGACTCGGGAGGAAACAGAGAGAAATGCTGTGGATTCAGACTAACTCTGTTCACTTAAGAATAACGTGTGTGATTGGAGATTCAACAGAGCATACATCTGACACTGATTCTGACTCCCTAACACTAATGGCTATTCGTGATGCTGGGTGTGGTCAGAGGTGGAACATTTTGAAATCTTTCAGCCAAAAGCAGGCAGCAGCACAACTATCTTGTCTTGGCTCTGTCTTGTTTTGGGTCCCTGAACCCGAGTGTTGACCCACTTCCCACTGACTCCACTTCAACCCCACCTTTGCCACTTCACTCTTCCTGAGTCAGCTGCAGAGACGCCTGTATATTGTTGGCAGAAATGTCTCATATGGGATTTGAGATGTGTTCTCTTGACTGTCGAACAGATCCAAACACTCTTCTTTTGTCCTCGGCCAAACAAAGCGGTAGGTCTTGGAGGAGGTTTACATTAAACAGCAGCCCCTTTGCACCAGAAACCTGCCCTCACATGCTTTGTTTTTTTTACTTTCGATGAGACAATATTTACCCCTGGACTTTGAAAGATGCACTCGCTTCCTCTCTGAGAATGCCCTCAGCCTGAACCTCATCAAATATACAACATTCAGTTTTTTCGTTGTTGTTCTGTTTTCACATATATAAGCAAACATTATTTTATAGTGAGACTTCCCATAAAACCACAAACCATCCATGAGGGACAGCTTCAGCAGACACAGGCCAGTTCAAGATAAATTAGCAGAACTTTTCCTGACTGAGGTGATTCTGCCTACGTCAATGTCTCAAGCATAAGCTCAGTTTGAATTTAAGGTTCTTTGATATCTGTCAGCAGAGTGATTGTAAGCGTGAATTATGATCACTGGATATTCCAGTTTTTGATTAAACAGATTAATGATTACTTTGATTTAGATGTTTTTTTCTTCTTCTTTTCCCTCCTACAGAGTCAGACATGCTGTTTGAGGTCCTCAATGATTCAGTCTGTATCAAAGCATGTTAATTAGCAGCGGTTTACAGTAAAAATCCTGGTTAGATATTAATTAATTACTTGGGAGAAAGTTACAGTTTCATACTTTGTCAGTCATTCCTTTGATCATGTTCAGATATTACACAGCATCAAGCACCCTAAACTCAGAATAAAACTGCAGATCCCTCTTGTGAGTGAAAGTTCTTAAAATTCATAATGTAACCCTGATGATGGAATTGGTCTCACTGTGGGGACACAATTTGTTTTAAACGACATGATAAGGCACAAAAACACAGCCAAGTGGGTGTACACTGTACAGGGACCCTCCAAGTGTGGTCCCTCCTGTAAAATGTGGCAATTTCAATCATTGGGCTGTACTCTCACTATTCTGCTAGAGTCATTTATCAAGATATTCAAAATTCATGTTCAGTTTGATTTTTTTTAGTCCCACGTTCAGGGCGAATCATTTCTTCAACTTTCCTAATGTAGGAAATGAGACTTGATGATTTACTCAGGAGTTGCCAGATAACTCTCAGACGCAGACATTTAATGATTTTGTACAGGATGCAAGAAAAATATATATATATAAATGGAGCATGGCACAAATTATAACATAGAGGATAAGAGTCTCTCACAACCATGATCACACTCACAGCGTCTCGGATAATGTGCATATTCATTCATTTCCAAACCTTTGAGTGAGAAGATGAAAAACAAGCTGCACTCATGCAAATAAGGTTTATACATTCATTTATTTAAATTTACCGAAGCCTGAGTTAAATTTAAAGTTATATTTTTGGCATGTGTGAATCAGACCTATTCACTCTGGCATCAAGAGTAAGATGAGAAGTTCTTAAAATGTGACTGAATATGGCTGACTACACTTATCAAACCAAAAGAAATGTCTGCAGTAATATTACCTGCAGTAGACAACGGCCAGAATGCTCCCTGCATGGAGAAGCAGACAGGGACCCATTACAGAAGCAGAGATATGCAGTGTTGTAGACAGGGTCAGCAGAAAAAACTTGTTTTAGATAAAGAAAAGTTGTCTGAAGGCAACGTAAAGCGTGAAAATATTCTAAATATAACATACACCGTTTTCTTTTTGAGCTGGGGCCTTTTCTGTGGCTAAAACAAGACACTGTGTATAGTTATTTGAGCCTGCTGTCTCTCAAACAACATCTCTGTGTGAGAACTCTGAGGTCAGCATTATTCTTTAAATGAAAATGCCTTCATTTTCATTTAAATGTGGGAAGAGAGAGACGGGGATGACATGCGGGAAAGAGTCACAGGTCGGATTCAAACCCCTCCATGGCCTGCAGCCTTCGCACATGGGGTGGCTGCTCCACCAACTGAGCTAAACACCGCCCTGAATATATTATTTTACATACACAGTAGGAAGGAGAGGAAGGAATAGGAGAAAGAAATGGGGGGTGGGTGGGACGGGTGCAGAATATGAGAGCAAAGGAGGAGGAAACGTCCAGTATTTGTGGACATGTTTCACTCTGGACTCTAGTGGGAGGTGAACGGGTGACATGCCTCTCACCACATGAAAAGAGATGCATCACCTACTGTAGCGAGCTAACTGTGGTTTATTTAGCCAGTCTGGCAGGGAAACACAGAGTCCTTGATTGACTACCATTGATTGACCTGTTCTGGAGTACGTGCAGACAGCTGACCAATCACTGAAGTGCAATACAGAAGCACTCTCTGCATATACGCACAGTCTTAGTAGGTGTTTTATATTTAAACAAAGTAAAGAGGTTGAATTGATGTCTACCACAGGACTATCAGCACTTTGAATCTATTATATGCTCTTTCCACTCAAGCTTCCGTCCCATCTATGACAAGATATGGGAATTCTCATTACTCTTACACACACACGTACGGACACACACACTCTTTTCCCGCACACAACTGAAAAGAGTTGACCCAGCTACTAATGGAAATGTGGAGATGTAAAGCGCTCTGACAGGTTCATATTGGGCCAACAGCAAAGATTAGACTCAGGAGGTCCGAGGCTAAGTGTGTGTGTGACTGTGTGTGTGTGTGCCTCAGATAAAAAGACAGTTACTGTATGTGTGAAGTTATGTATGACTGCAAAGGGTCGGCTGTTTATGAGCGACTTGTGGACAGATCTGTCCATAAATAATCCACACTTACACAAACAATCAAAGCGTTCATGAGTGACACTGAACCGGACAGACCAGACACCGGGGGTCTTCTTCTGTGAAGTTTACCATATTTAACTGCCATGTTTCCATAGCGCAGACAAACACTCACTTGCTCTAGACAGACCCTTTTGCATTTGTTGCATGTTTGGCAGCCACCGTAGTTCATCCTCCATACTAGGAATGAGGGGTGATGCCATTAGATGCCTCCGTGCCAGTCCTTGTAAGGACTGTTCCAGCAGGTCAAACCTCCAAATGTATACATATTTAGTATAAATGCAGATTTAAGTGTCAGAATTGAGTTTTGGGACTGGATCCTGTCCCAGTCATTTGCCTATGCCAGACATTTAACTTCTTCCATGTATAATAAAGAATGATTAATGATCTTTCACCGCTCTGAGATTCCACTGACCATACACAAGTGAAATGCCTAATGCTCATCAAATTCACCACCGGAACATGTTCATTCGTGAGTGACACTCGCATAAAGCCCTCTTCATCTGCAAATTATGACAGCTTCTCATTTAGCTTGTACCTTCTGTCATCCAACTCATTTTAGCTTGTTTGATAATTGAGTTAATTGTTTTAATGGTTCGTGATGAAGTCGCATTCTGTGTGAAAATCTGAGAGAACCACAGCCTGTCTTCTGACATTGTTTCACACCCCGATGTCATGAAGTGAATTGAAAGAGACTAATGATGCTGTTAATGTTCCCTGTGGCTAATAATGTCATGTCACCACACGGAGGAGACGATATATATTTTTAATTCAGCCGTTATCCTCCAGTTTGACCCTCTATATGACAGACACATGCAGTACAGCGGCGGGGTATCATTCTCTGTCTGCTCAGCACGTGTTCTGTGTTCACTTATAGTATGCACATCAGAAGCCCACTGTGTGTGTGTGTGTGTGTGTGTGTGTTCATCCATGTGGAACCTGTTTCTTCTTGTGTGTGTTCTGTCCACTTGTGTGTATGGGCATTTTCAGTGTGTGTGTGTGTGTGTGTGAGGATATTATTGATTCATAACACAGCACCTGTCTGTCAGGCATATGGTGTACAACAACCCTGCACTCTCTGCACCTGATCTCGCTCACTCTGACTCACTCTCTCACTCTCACACACTCACACCTCTTCCTCCTCCTCCTCCGTCTCCTTTTTAATTTAAATCCTCGATTCTCTTCAGCAAACTGAAGGACTAGATTGTGAGACATACATTTAAAAAAGTCAATATAGATTTTTGTTTGCAGGACAGGTGTCCTGGGTGAAAGTGCCGAGTTTGTTGAACCCATCCGACCAACTCCTTACACTGACTTTCACTCTTTCTGCTACATCACCTGATCCCTCTCTGGTGAAATGGCTGAAGATTGGCGTGTTATTCGTACACCGCCCTCTCTGTGCGTCTGATTAAACCCCGCTGCAGATTTTACACCTGCTTTCCCCAGATGTTACATTTTAGTGGTCAACATATGTGATGATAAATAAATGTGCTGTGACTGTGTGGATGAATTTTCACTTCTTGCTGACATAGCTTGCTCCTCTAAACAGAAAGATTTATGGCCTGAGACATTACACTCAATTTTCAGTCATTCAACTTTACAGGTGCAAAACCTTAGTGTGTTCTTATAGATAATAAGGGCAAAGGCTGTTTAGACTCTTGCCAACAGGTCCGCTGTATGAATTTCCCATTCAAAGAACATCAATATAAACATTAACTAGACCAAACCAGACGTTTTTTATTTAAGAAATAACCAGCCGATAAAACCCGACATCAGCTGAGCTTTACATGCTCTTCTCTCCTCACTGTTTCCTCGTCTCTATCTGCTGTTTGTCTTGTCCTCTCTGTGTCAGCTGATGTTTATCTTATTATTGCTTCGGGCCTCTGGGCTTGTGTGGTCAACAGGTTATTTCTACAGCACTGTGCTATCAGCTCTGCGCTTCACTGTGGAAAATAAATACAACTTCAACCCACATCAGCCTCATTTTCCTTCCTTGTGCCAATGTTTTTACTTACATGACGCATGTTAAAAGATTGACTGATTGACTTTGCCATATTATCTTAGCTAATATATAGCAGCACTCACATGTTCAAGCTGTTTCAGGATTTTGTTGCAGTTTTCTTTCACCCATTTAGTTTGCACCTTTTAGGTTTAAACTGTCAGCTGAACTCTGGTGTGGACCAACAGCTTAAACGCAGACCACTTGAAATGGGTGATCTTTGACAAATCTGACTGCACCATACGGTTTGTTACACAGCGACAATCTAAGAAGTAGTCAAACTCTTACTGAGGTCAGTCAGGAGAAGGGTGAACACATCTTTTTTCTTCAGTGTTGTTTTTTTCATCTTGTTTCAATGAAGAAATACAGTTCCGATGTGACTGATGCAAGCAGCGTCTGCACTAATGTCTTCTGCAGGGAAGATTGAGCTGTCCAGAAGTCGACCCAGAGACGGATTGGAGAATCCGGTCAATTTTCAAAATAGTAGAAGCACATAAACCAGAGAAGGATGAACAAATCTGAGCAAGTTAACATCGCCTGGCAGGCAAAACGCTCTGCTTCTGAAACTCTCCTGGTGGGAGTTAAAGTCGCATGGAGAATAAACCAAAACAGCTTTGTGTCCACGACCTAACAGAGCAGCGCCCAGTGGGGTTCCACCATTACTTATTACCAGCACATGTGCCCACAAATCTGAGCTGCACAGCGTAATGAAGCTCAGATCTACTGACAAATTCCCAGCAATGAAACGACTGCAATGAAACACACACACACACAGGCTTTGTGAACATGATAAGCAAAGCAACATAGCACTTTAGAAACACACACACACCAGACAAAGCAGCAGACAGGCACAGGGGCAACCAAGCTCAGAGAGCAGCCAATTAGCCTGACCATCTGTCATAGAGGCTAGTAGCCACATTTCTGTGTGTGTGTGTGTGTGTGTGTGATAGAACAATGCAACTGTCCAATGTCCAGCTAATCCTTCCTGTGCACAGGGTCATATAGGTTAAAAGTCTCAAAAAAGTAAGAAGGGGAAAAGAAGAGTGTGTGAGGCAAAGAGTGAGGAGGAGCAAGGAGAAAAGTATGAATGGGATGTGAGAAAGAAAGAAGGAGGAGCGAGATTTTTTTTTTACATTAGTTGGGTTAAATCCATTAATTTCAACCTGCCATTAAATTATGCAGATATCTAAATAGACGGCCTGCGGCAGTGTTTTATGTATACTGACGTTTGCAGTGGTAGCAGCTGGGGGTAGACAGTTTATGTTTTCAAGGAGTCCTGCTGTGATTCTAATGCAGGTTGCAAACTGCCCACATATGCATATTTGCTGTGTGTTTATTCTTCATTAGAATCTTGGAAGGAGCACTCATGGGGGCTAGCAGGAACTGAAACATGCAAGTAATTCATGCATGAGGGTCATCCACGTGTCCTACTCATGCAATGTGCTCCCTGAGAGCAGCTGTAGATATCTTATTATTGTGTCAAGGACACTGATGCCGTTCTTATGAAGTTGCTCCTGTGTATCATAGGCTTGAGGAGAGAACAACCCATGAGGCGTACTGCTTCACCTGAGGTTGGAGATCACACTTTTTCCAGCAGTGTATGGTGCCAGTTTTAGTTTGTCCAGCACTTTGTGACCAAAAGAGAGGTCAGTTTTACAATCTGCGCTGTTACTCCTCTGATGCTGAACCACTGCTTTCAGCTTGTCTCTTTAGTCGTCTTATCAGGCGTCAACATCAGAGGTTGAGGTCACACACTCTTCTTTCTCAGCTGCTGACAGTAAGAAATTTCTGTTGAAGCTACAATGGAAAGTCTAAATTTAGCAGTATCCCCTTTAAAAATATTGGTGTTGATTTGCTCTTGAGAAAGCACGTCGGTCTCTACACTAATTAAAACAAATTAGTAGAAATTGCAAATGGACGCCTCAATTAGAGTCAAATAAATTCTAATAACAAAGTGCGAACCGCTCAATAACAGGTTTTGCTTTTTCCTGATGGCACAAACCGGCAGTGAAAGCTTTACAAAAAAAAGTCATTCAAATCTGGATTTTCTTGTTTAGAGATCAAATTACATTGTGAAATCCATCTGAGCCTTGAACACTTTATCTGTTTGGCTGAGGTAAAACACAGCCCTGTGGGACAAACAATTTGGCTTCATGTAATGAGTCAAGTCCAGCTGCTTATTTGTTTGAATGAGGCTTAATTTATATACATAATAACCACGCTCTCAAGAAGGGCATTGTGTGCGGTGGATCTGGGGAGCAACAGAAGCAGTGAAAGTGAAAGTTGTAATATTAAGGATTCGATGCGAGAGTGCTTAATTGGTCTCAGTGATGAAAAGAGAGCTGGATTAAGGTAGTAATGAATTTGGCTCTCGGAGGCAGGACAGCTTCCAAATAAAAGCCGTCACTGTGAAAGCATTTAATGATTGATTGTGTTGCTGCAAATGGACAAATGTGGAGTCACATGCAGTATACATTTGTGTTACTAAAAATCATCAGATTGTTGATTTAATAAAAAGACAGACAAATAATGAATTGGTTACTAAATGCTACTTGCACCAAAATGTTAATGCACAGCTGATGGATGAGAGCCCCTAACATGCTCCTTAACTACAGTGCCCACATGTTTTAAGAAAATACTAAACATTTCCATTCACATATCTGTGATCTGACATATTTTTCATAAAATTCGTCTAATTATGGTATGCCATGTGTTCTAATGGGGCCATCAGCAAACAGAGCGATTGTCTTCATTAAGACAAAATGAAAGAGAACACAGCGAGTTTTGCTGAATTACTAATCATGGCAACAAATCGAGTGAGAAGCAATGTTTGCAAGCATTATGGATTTGACAGCTTCAAGGGAAAAATCATGGCTAAAGCTTCACTAACACTGCGGGATGAGAATGGGCTAATTATTTCAGGAGAATACACATATTGGACATGGAGACTCTACACGAAAACACGTCGTTATTTAGACTTGAATTGGGATCGACTGCTCGTCGTAACTGTACTGTCTTCAGTCAATGAGCAGAAATTCAAATCATTTCAAGTGGCACTACAGATTAATGCCTGTTCCTATTTTGACAACAGCAACACATTCACAAAATCTGACAGCCACGACAACAACAAAATATCTTCAGCAAGCAACAACAAGAAAGTTAGACTTTTATTATTACAGACATAGTGAAAATCTAGAGCAATAGCTATCTGACGACTGAGTCCCTTGGGATGTGTATTGTCAGGAGACGCATGTTTTCAACAGCAAACAGGAGGGTGTCCCCAGGATCATCTTCCATTGTTTTGCATATTTTCCCTGCTTGCTTTCCACTGAAATTCATCGTGTTTGCTCCAATACGCCTTCAGTAAAAGCCATTACCACAACAACAACATAGTCTACAAGGGATAAAAAAGTTTAGAATAAGCAGCTGTTTCATTATTAAGTACTTGACAAAGATCTGCAACCCCAGCCACCCCAATCCAAACAATTTCTTCTATTTCCACTGAAATCTCGAGTGGATTGTAAGCTCCTAGCTGTAGAACATTAAACCTGATGACTTTGGTGATTCTTGAGTCCCCGGAGGCCTCCGCACACAGTGTGACTTTGGGTTCCATCCCAAAGGAAACTTGTAAACTTGTAAAAGAAGTGTAGTTTGTTTGATCATCGAAGATGGCGTTCCAAGATACTCTGTCTAACAATCAGCCCATCAGAATCACACTGGCTGATGGAACATTAACATTGTTAAAAACCCCAAATGCTCAGGCTGTGTCTCTGCATACACAGATCTATTGCTTCAGCATTACTCTGGTTCAACAGGCAGCACAGTCTTACATGAATTAACTTGTTTCCGCTGCAAAACTAATGCACAGTTTATATTTCCTACACTTCACCAAAAAGCCTCCTGCTCTCAGGTGAAAAGCTTCAAATGTGAAGCAGCAGCAGCGGAAGGTCAGCAGTAACCTAACACACCTTCAGTAATGCTGAACGTGATTTAAAATGAACAGGTACTTATAGGAGTGAAACTAAACTCCGAACCATGTGGACTCAGAAGCTGAGCTGACATAGAGACTTTTAGGAAAAGAGCTTCCTCTCAGGCGGTGAATACCTTTGAAGGTCACTAGAAGATCCCCCACGAGCATTTTAGACGCAGCCTGGCACGGGCCGGATGGCTGTTTATCACTGTGCATGGGTCACAGAGCACCCCCTGATGCTAACTCATCTCGCGCAAAGTGACATGCAATGAACCGACAAGATCGCTGTTGCTGTACTGTGAGTCGGGACCTTTAGTGGTAGTGTTTCACAACAATTTGCAAAGAGCCTTTGTTCTCCATGGAAGATTGTACAAGCACATAAAAGTTTGATACGATGCACAGTTATTGTTATTCCCTTTTTATGTATGTATTTGTAGTTACATAAATGTTCCCCAAAAGATTGCAACCTTCTAGATCTCTGTGGAATTGTATAATGTTGCTGCAGATCTCCATGAACAATGTTTTTCAAACTCAATCATGAGCAGCTCTATCTGAAAAATGGAAAATTGACAATCAGGAGTTATCTCCCCGTTTATAAGTGGAAAAGTCAGTGCAAGCCAGTGAATCTGGAAATTCAGATATAGACATATCAACCTAATCATGTGTACTTCTGGTCCATAAACGTCCTAGTACACAAAGCTTTTCTGTGTTTTGAAAAGCTTTGTGTACTAAGCTGGAAATGATTTCAAAATGATGGACAGGAGCCATGAAGTCTGTGATATTGAAAAACAATGAAATCAATTCATTCAACAAGCTGAAGATAATGCGTGCATCTGTGTTTAATTGAATTTTGACAGTAATTTGTTCACGCTGACATGAAAAGGAAACACATAGGATGTGTATTATTCCACGTTATTTGTGTGTTTGGTTTCTTTTCATTTGAGCATTTTAAATGACTTTCCTACAGAATGTAGGTAGCCACGTTTGCAGGGCCGTGAACTTCACGCGCAATAAACCTGAAACAAACTTAAGCTCCAAGGACTCCCATGAATATACTCCACAAACATTATGCATTCTGATTTATTTTCCTGAAAGAATTTTGATTGAAATTAATGACCTTTGACTTGCAATGCCTTGCAAATTGGTCTAGCCTGGAAAGCAAACTCTGCAGCCGGAGGGAGAACCTGATCTGTAGTGAAAGCCCTCGAAAACTACAGCAATCCATCAAAGTAGAAAGAGAGAGAGAGAGAGGTGGAGGGAGGTGGAAAAGACAGGAGCGATTATTTTAAGAAGAGAGTGTGCCAAAGAAAACGAAGGGACAAAAAGCAGCAGATGAAACAGACATTAAGAGAAGGCAGAGAAGGTGGCGGACAGCGTGGCCTGCCATGAGTAATACTTAGCTGTGACATTCTGCAAGGTGCAACACCCACTCCCTCTCTAACCACCTCCTCGCCATCACCCGCCAATCCATCTATCCCATCTATTCCGTGACACTTTTCTGTCTGAGCTTTGACATTCAAGTACTCAATTCTCCACCCTCCATGTCATCCGTCTATCCATCCAAATCACCGTTCCTCACTGTCATCTTTATTTCTTCTTGCTCCCACATTCCCCATATTTCCTCACGTCCTGTGAGAAAGCAAACGCTGTGCGGTGCGTGGAAAAATTGAAGCAAAAGTCCACCTGTCATATCCTCCAATCATCTGTCTATCTCTGATTCCTGTGAGAAAACAGTGTTTGCTATTTATGTGTTGAGTCAAGGACCACACATATATATTTTTCTATCCATGCCTGTGAGGTTTGAAACAGAAAGCACAATGGAAGATGGCAGTGAAGTCCCAAAAATGTCTGCACGTAGACTTAAGCATGGAGGGATGTAAGGGAAGAGAAAGAAAGGAGGAGGGTAAAGGATTTAGGACATGATGGACAACCTGAGAAACGAGAGGAGGGGTATTACATCTTGTTCAGTTTTGGTGCAGTGTGTTTCAGTATTTCAATCATAGGGCGACAGTGCCCTCACGTGTCTTAATGTGGTTTAGCACAATGGGATTTTTTTTTCTTTCCCAGGTGGGGAAAGGAGTTGGTGTTCTATCCTGTGCTGAGGTTGCACAAAATTCAAGGATTAATATATTCAAGGCAAGTGGGAAGTGGGAGGTTTTCCAAGTTTCCATGCTCCCAGGCTGATTTGAAGCGCCACGAATTTAAATATCCACCTCAAATTCAAGTCTGGATTGACAGTTAAATAGAGCTCATTTCACTGGATTACCATAAAAAGGATTAAAAGGATGCAACTGGTGCCAAAACCTACTCTTATTTCCAGTCCAGCTATTATTTCCAGTCCACTCCTACACATCACATCCTTGTCTTCAACATACATAAAAACACTCAATGAAACACTGTGGTTTAACAAGCAGGTAGCCCTATGGTTAAGAGGGATTTACTGACCATCCAACAACCTATCTTAGCTTCAGTGACTGCACACAGCAGTCCTGAGCACTCGGCCTCAGCTGTGTAATTACAGACCCTCAAAACTAGGTGCAAAATAATGGACTACCATTGACCACCTGACCACGCTAAGAACACGCAACATGTGAATAAGACAACCTCCAGCCTGTGTGCTAACCTAGAAGCTTGTTGACCAACCTGTCAGCTAACAGGCCAACTCCCAATTATCAGTAACTGGTAAATGGTTTATAGTCTTCTGACCACTCAAAAGCACTTTTACACTATGCATATCATTCATCCATTCACACACTGATGGCATTGGCTGCCATGCAAGGGTGCCGACTGTACATCAGTTTTAGGAGGTAACCATTCAAACACATTCACATGCCGATCATCTGGTGAGTGGACCATCCACTGGGGTCTGTCCAAAAGCCAACCTCTGTAGCTGTGAAGTGAAATCAACACTAAAGTGCCAAAAACTGCAGTTCCTTGAATAGCCAGTTGAGGCTTGCTACATTAAAATGTCCAAATTAGGAGGGTGAACACTTTGACTGCTGTTTCAGTCACAGGTGGCCTCTTTGAGTGACTGCCAAGATAGTGACAGCCAGACTCGGGAACCCGTGGGAGCCATTATGGACACTACATCTATGTTTTCTACAGTCTATGGGTCATGTTGTATGTGTACGTATATATGGCTACCATAACTTCTGAATAACTGAGATGCACCAAAAACAAATAAAATCTTCAAAAAATGTGTCTCTGTACACACATAGCATACCTCTCTGTGCAGCACCAACAGTCCACTTTTAGCTGTCAATCTCATGTCTTCTGAGCTCACATTGTCACAGCAGGATTTTCTTCAAAGCGCAGGCATCCTTCGTTATCTGAAACAGAAACGTTGTAGAGCGCCTCAGTGGAAATCAGAAGAAATGCTGACACGAGGAGTAAGGATTTATCTGATTTAACTTAACAAGTGAAACTGCATGTTTGCTTCTCAGTAATTGTTGCACAAATTGGGAAACGTAGAGACAAACTGCTCAATCTGTCACAATCAGAGGCAAAAGTGGAGAATGAAGGCACCGCACTGCAGGAATTTCTTTGATAATCATCTTGTTTTATCATCTCATTTTACCAAATAGGACATGAATTTAGGTAGTGCTTACCGCCTACCTGACATATTTCCTGAGGGAAACTCTGCATATAGCTGCAGACATCGTCAATGGCCCTGCAGGCAATGGCCCTATCATGGGTGAGAGGGTTAATCATCCAGTATGTCCATGTTTCACACCCCGCTATCAAGACATAACAACAGAAATGAACACGGCAGTGTCGAGTTTGAGTGCTCAGATCAGTTCAGGAGTAGATGTTTGCAATCTAAATCTAAACCCCGTCTCTCCTCTGTCCTCTTCTGAAGCCTTTCCAACTTCAGTTATAACTCAGTGAATTAAGGAACAGACTGAGGCGAGGGTGTCAGGAAAATACAAGGGCTTACTTCAAATTAAGCGTCCCAGCAACAGAGACACAAGCCAAGTTTTAACCAGCAGAGGGAGGTAGCTGTGCATTTTAGAATGCATAACACATACTGAACTGTCATCGATCAACAACACTCCTAAATGCCCAATTTCCCCAGAATCCAACTGACTAAATGGCGGATAAAAATTATCGATACACAAAGTTTCTTTTTCCATTTTATTTTGTTATCTCTGATCAAGTCTCATCACATAACTGACTGATGTGGCAGAAACAAACAGAACGGTTTCAAGAACACAGGAAAACAAAAAGATTTTTAAAAAAGTCAGTCAAGCTAAAAGAGTAAAAAAAAAAAAAAAGTTAAACTTAATTTGACTTTTCAGAATTTTTGTTTAATGTTTTATGTTCAATGTAAAGACAGAAATATTCTGGAAACTGAAGCTGAAAGAAAACAAAGAAATGCGCCTTCAAACAATCCACTCAGATTTCAAGGTTCAGAAACTCCTTATGTGTATTCAAGCATTTATAATTAGCACTCCATTTATTTTCACACCGCTACCAGTTTATGATTCTGGTATTTATTATACTGAAGAATTTACTTGAATCACCATGTTTGCTGCAATTTAGTATAATTAACCAAAAACAAACAGTTTGAAGGCATATCCTGCATAAAATCTCAAAATGCTGCTCAAAAAGGCCCTGCAGAGAAAAAAAAAAGAAAACCCACGACCCTCAGAAACATCCTGCGCGACCCTCTAACGTCACATAAAATCCATGCATTTCAATACGTTCACTCTTCTCACTCACTCTCAAGCCACATTTAATACTTTTGTCAGTCAAGTTAGCCATGACAACGTGTAGAAAGCGACTCAGTTTAGTGAATAACTGGCAGCCTCTACAACAGTCACACTCATTCACTACGAGGGTGCTTCTTGTGTGAAGCACCTACTATATGTAAGTATAATTTTTAGCAATGATGTTAGTCGACTGTGCTGCTAAAAGTCAATTAATCAAGCAGCTGAAACATTGAAACTGACCCTGCAACCTCTTGGATAATGAATTCGTCACCAAATCATTTATCAAGTAAAACTTCAGTCCCGGCCTCTCACGTGTTCAGATTTTCTGCTGTCAGTTTGTTCCCAATTTCAACACATCAGCTCAAAATTTTGGATTGAAGAGTTTCAACATTTGATGAGTGAGAGTGACGAGAACAGGAAAAGTAAACGCGGCGGAGCAGACAAACAAAAAGAGCAACACCTGCAAAACAAATAAAAGTCAGAAAATCGAAGGACAGAGACGTCATAGTACTGACAAGTAATCTTTGTTCTGCGCTGCACACATTCTTGCCAATTCAAAATAAAACAAGAAGAGCCTCCAAGACAGTCAGGAACTTGATTCTGTGGTAAACATACAGTGGTTTCAGGCAAGAATACACGTTCCATAATTTACCCTCAAATATGTACGAAGGGAACATTTTACTGTTTCATTTTAATGGCTTACAAGCAAAACTGAATTGTCTAAATGTCTGAATGAGAGCAACACAGAAGCTGAAATCAACAAATAAGACTGAACTCTATCCATGGCTTAACACAGGATAACGCTCGACCTGTGGAGGCCATGATTACTTCATGATGTTGTTGTTTTTGTGTGTGTGTGTGTGTGTGTGAAGCTTTCGTCTTCCAATAAATAACCAGGTAAAACAGCTTGGAAGAATCTAAATAACCATTTTGTAGCGTCACATTTGCAGCAGAGAAAACCTGAAAAGTGGAGAATTGTAAAGTCTGTTCTAACCCTGCAGCTAATGAAGACGGAGGACACGGTAAACAAAAACAGCATTGATCAGGGTCACTCGTAATGGCCGCCACTAGTTCTGCGCCTCGTTACCAACATCACAAGTTACCGCGATTCACTCCCAATGCAGTGCTTCGAAGATATAAACATTTGTACAATCTTTAGAAAAAAATTCACATTGAATGTGCTCAATCTGGAAACAGTTCATTCCACAGCAAACACCTCTCTTCAGGTTCTTCTCCCTCCCTCTCTTTCTCGCTCTCCTCAGTAAAACCTCTTGTTCCTCTCCTGTCTCTTCTGGAAAACTACAGCGCCCACCACGGCGCACACTACGATTCCCAGCAGAGCGCACAGCAGGAGCAGAAAGACCTTCCAGCCGGTGAGGGGAGTGCCTCGGAAGTTCCCGGTGGGGTCGTCGATGTTGTCTGTGGTGGGAGAAGAATGTCTGTGTTAACTTTTGTTTTCAATTCAGGATCACTGCGCGTCTCATTTGTTTAAGTCCTGCAAAAGTCGCTTGTAATGGAGTAAATTATGATAAAAGAGTTACTTTATGTTCTTTTCCTCATTCAGATGCTGGGTTTCAAGCCCAGTTGTGTTTGGTCACAGACAAACACATGGAGACCACTGTTCCACCTGGGCTTGACGTGTGATTAATGTACCTCCTCTACCCTAAAATTCCAGCTTCAAAATCATTTGGATGTAATGATGAATGGGGCCCCTGAATGGTACCGAAGCTAGGAAAGTTCATGAGGCAGTTACTCAGCTCTTGTTGGTTTTGGTTTTTAGGAGCTGTTGGAGTGTTAACAGCTTGTTGCATCTTTGACTAAGCTCTCAATCTGCTCCACCGGAACACAGAGTGCAAAGCACTCAAGTCTGTTTTGTCCTTTTTTTGAGGTATTCAGAGCCACACGTCGTCCTGCACTTGAGCGAATAAAATCATAAAATCATTTGTGGTTTTTAGGTGTTCTCTGACTTCTTCTAAAACTTGAAATTCTCTGTGCCATACACACATTTTCCTTCACCCAGACATGGAAGAAACACAAATTCTTTATCAAGCTTCCTGTAACTTTAATTTACCTTTAGGGGACTTGAGGAGGCTGACGCTGGGCTCGATCTTGGTCCAGTCAAGGTTCTCCTCTTCGGGGGTGTGTTCTACCATGAGCTGGTAGAGCTTCATAGAGATGATGTCGTGGTTATCTGGAAAATAATGAGTTAAAATGATCAGGATCAGTCTGTAATATAATGTTTACAATGTGTTCCTGTAGAAAAGGTTGGTTTGTATTAAAACTGATGTTTGACACACCGTGTGACAATGATGACTTCTTTATTTTTTGTTTGTTAGTGTGCAGCCTACCCGACAGATCTCCTGTAGCAGCTGAGGCGCCAAAGTAATACCCGGTAGGAAGGCGAACACCTCCGATGTCGATGCATTCCCTCCACTCATTCTTGTCATCCACATCGACCATCACCTAAAGCACAAACACTGGATGTAAGTGACACAATACAGCACTGCAACGAGCAGGAATTATTCATTACGGAGTTATTTAAAACTAGAAAATAAAGATTCTTGTGGTAAAAAAATGTTCAAATTGAAATAATGCTGGAGTCTTTCTACGTACAGTGAGTCGCCCTTTGGAGTAGCGAATGGCGAGGTACGTGTCGTGCTCTCTGTTCCTGATCTCGGCAGAGCAGCCTCCCAGCTCCGACGATCGGCCGTCTTTGCCGTGGTCGTAGCTCACCGAGCCATTGTTCACCATGGCCGAAATGTACGGGAAGGAACGCTGGTGACAGAAAAGAAAGAATCAGCAAATAAATCTTCACATACACTTACATGGAGATGACGGACAAATTAATACAGAAAATAAAGCATAAGAAAGGACACATAATACACATCAGCTCACGTTCACGGAATACACAAAGGCTACCTTCACACTGCAGGCATGTTGTTGTTGTTGATATTGTTCATATTAATTCAAATTGTATTTTTTAAGAAAATAACTGAACCACTCTTCGTTTTGTCAGTCTTGAATTTTGCTGCTTACAAATAGCCGGTACGGTCAAATAAAGCAGGACGTCTCTGAAGGACCACGTAGTCCTGATTTTAGCTTTCAGTTCTTTCAGCTGCAATGTGAAAGAAGCAGACTTTAAATAAAAACAGCCTCCTTAAAGACAATGAACAATGTCTAACAGCACATTTACTGCTGACATGCTCACGAGTTTATGTGAATTTCTTTTGTTTCTTTATTTTGGTGTAGAAACGTGAAAATAAGGCAAAATAAATTCTGTGTGGTTTAAGTTATCATGCTGAAAACCAAAAGAATAATTTGCACTGAGACAACATGCTGATGAGTAAAACTCACGTCCGTCGCATCATCGTTAGAGTAAGTATCTATAAACACAGCCAGCCCGTGGAAGAGAGCATTGTTGGAAAAGACGGGCCCTGCAAAGAAACAAGCCGGTCAATCGCCTCGAGCCACACACGACACACACTTACATCCATTCCATGGAGGTCATTGCGGAAGGTATCCAAAAAAATAGCCAGGCCAAGATACTGATCTTTGTTTCCAAACACAGGGCCTAGGATGGAGGCAGAGATGAGGTGAGACGTGAGCAGACAAGTCGAGACACTTTTCTGTGATCGGCGGTGATGAGGCTGAGGTGATGAACACAAACATCTGGTGATAAAAAGCTTAGTGAGGGAGTGAGCGTGATGAGTGTTCGTTAACGCTCAGTGTGTAACGCTTTTCTGAACAGCTGAGTGAAATCAGCACGACTGGGACGCGCACACACATCTTTGGATTTACATTTCATTATCTGAGCTGCAGAGCTTTATACCAGCCACCTTCATGTACTGTTAATAACGTGATGCATTCTGCTTTACCTCACAGTAGCAGGAAGCTCCTCCTCACTGTCACTATTGCGGCCACAGATTGTGATAAAATTGGGAGGCATTTGGTATCACTGTCTAAATATGCAATATTTAAGGTGATACGACAGATAAATACCACACAGAGCAGACATCACCACAGCCAGACTTAAAAAGATGGATGTCTTGTACTGAATGCGGAAGATCTATGTATGTATGCCTCAGTCCAGCTGTTAAGGCCTCTGGGCTGTAGTCACAGAAGCACTTTCAAACATCCTGAACGTGGATTTCTAATTGTTTTCACTTAAATAAATGGTTCTGAACCAGGAGGAAGCTGCATTATAACACTCCTGTCTCAGTCCAATTTCATCTTTGCATTAGCCTCATCTTCATATTGTCATGTTGTCTTTCAGCTGTATCTGTCTCTCTCTATATCTACAATGAAATCTGAATGGGAAGACGTTGTGCATAGAAGTAGAGCAGCCAGAACAAAGTGAGTAAAGTGTTAGCTGAGGAGCTGCAAGTAATGAGTGAGTATCGTGTCTTAGGTAAATCCAAAGTTCAACACTTTGATGCCAACATGGAGTGAGATCAAGCCGGGTGAGTTTCTTCCACAAAAAGTAGTGACTAAGCAGGAAGGAAGCATGAGGCTGAAACAGTCGACATTACCTGGATGCAGCCTGTCCTTCGTGTACCAGATAGCGATGCCATCGCCGTGGAGATTCTTCTTTCCGGACCCGTGAACTTTGAACTGCACGTGCATCTCCCAGTCCTTCAGGTGACACGGCTGTAGAAGAAGAGAAGAGAAGAGAAAAAGCAGTGACTTTTTACTGCAGCAAAGAAGAAACAATCTGACAAACATGAATGACAGACATGAATGAGTCAGCAGAAGAACCTTCAGTCCAGCAACAACAACAAACTCAGTATATTTTACAAATGTCAAAGTTTATCACCTGAAAACCTTACAGCTTATTATTGGTTTGTACATTCATCTGTCACAATTCAATGTTAGCTAATGAACACAGAGTTGTCCTGATACTGAAATACAGAAATGTCTCTGACACTACACGAAATGCTGGATCAGGTATCAGTGAGTTTGCAGGTCTATGGACCAATCCGATCGTACCATTTAGTAACGCGTAAACGATAAAATACAAGCTACGTCCACAGTCTTTCCTCACCACAGTATTCCAGATGGATCCCTGCCTGCTCCTCTCATCTGGAGTGAGTCGAACATACGAGCTCGTCACCAACGTGCTTCCCCAGAAGTCCCACTGACTAGAAGGGTTGCTGCCAACACCTACAAAACAAACAGAAAAAACAAGATATGATCAGACACAGAGAGAACAATCAAAATCTCATTTACAGTGTGTGCTGTGGTTTCTTATGTAAACATGATGACATCCAATGGCTTTCAAACACCTGGCCATTCTTTAATTCAGGTGACCTGCTCTGAGCTCAGAGGCACGCCTTTTAACACACCGTGAACAAGACGGTTGCTCAACATTTACCACGTTAGAAAACTGTGTGACATGTTCTTTCATCTGCACCTGAACAAACACTCCCATGTCTCGAGGGGCTCGCTCAGCTTGTTTTGTTTTGTCATCCTGAGTTATATTTTGACTCATGCCATGCAAATGAAATTGTTGCAGTGTGCAGGGGAACCTCCTCGACCTACTTAACTGTAACAGCCCCAGGCACCTGCAGCAGCCTGAGTGTGTGCACTGAAACTTGCTTTGCATTGTGTGCAAGTTTCAGCGCAGCAGCTGCTTTATTTTCAGTGGGTTTCATCACTGACATCTTGGATTGTAATCACAAAGACAGAGAGTGAACTTGAATTATTAATTAAATGCTAATAAAATTAATTTATTTGGAAAAAAAAAGATATTGAAAGTTGTGGACCCTTTAATTTATGAGAAATTAAAGGGCCAGTGTGTAAGAATGTGTGTAAGTGTTTAGGAGCCTCTGTTTACTATTCATTAGTTTATGACCACCTGAAGACAAGAGTCGTTATATTTATGTTTGTTTTATATCTACAGATGCAGCGTCCTCGCCCATGTTTCACTGTCAAGTTTCTACAGTAGCCCAGCATGGACAAACTAGACACTGGCTGCAGATATTAGCATTTTCTGAGCATTGCATGGCTGCCATGGTTTCTCCTTCATGCCTTTAAGGAGAGGACGAGGTGACGGGGGCTGTGATCTCTTAATACTGACGTAAGGGAATAAATATCTGGATTAGTTCACATCCTTTTGTTTTAGTAATCGTCAAATAGTTGTTGATGCTCACTGTGGTGGATTTTACACTTCAGGCGGGTTCAGGATCCTCTCATGTTACACGGAAATGAATACAAATACTGAACAACAACAAAGTATTTCTATAAAGAAGCAACATGCACTGCAACATACTTTGTAGTAAATTAACTAAAATATGCAAATTGGCATGTATGGTTAAACACCGGATGTCTCACAGTGTTAGTACTTGTATCATAAAGCAGACTGACTTTCTAAAATGACGCAGGAAATGTAAAGAGGTTCAACGAAGCTGCTGTTGCTCGACTTGTGAACACATCATCATCTCCTAAGTGTCATTTTCACTAACTTTCTGTCTTCGATGCGACGGATTTTTAGCAAGAATTGAACAGCTAGTTTTAAAATGCGTTCGCAGAGCGAGCCATAATAACACAGTTAATTACATAAAATATCGAATAAGTCGCAAATGTCGTCAGATAACTTGTAAAATGCAGCAGAGGAGGGAGGCTGGGCAGGACAGCAGGTTAGCTCGCAGGCTAACTGAGCCGTCTTACCTTGGTACGGCTTCATTAAGGAGTGTTCCCGCTTCAGGTGCTCCGTGTTTCCGTCCGTGATGTCACCACACACCAGGCACAGCTCCACCATCAGCAGGACCAACGCTGTGGTCAGAAACGATCCGAACTTCTCCATTTTTGTTCAGAGAAACTCTCACAACAATGTTGATCTTCGAAACTCCATAAATTGAGTCTGGTCCTTTCTCTATTATCCTCCGGAGAGAAACGACACAAGTGTGACGCTTTTACCGCGCTTCCTAAACTGGTGTGACGCATTTGTCATAACTTGTGTATTTCTAAAATTACACTTCTATGAAGACAAAAATCTTAACGGCGCAAAAACTGTCAGAAGATCGATGCATTTTAAACTAGACAATAAGGGGGAAGCGTTAAGAAATGTGTGTTTCCGCACGGATGATTTTTAAGGACGACGGAAATCTCACCAGCCAATCAGAGATAAGCACATCGCAAATTAAGCCAATCAGGAAACACTTGGTGTTCATTTGTCGTCCACCAGATGGCAGCAGAAGGCAAAAAATAAAAACAGGTTCGGCGGGATTTGTAGTTCTCTCGGATTCAGCAGGGAGACTGTAATTAAACTAAACCAAAGTTATTAGCAGTGTAAAAGCAAGTATAATATATATATATATATATATATATATATATATATATATATATATATATATATATATATATATATATATATATACACACACAACAACAACAATAATAATATCAAATCAAATATCAAATGAAAGTTCTCAATGAACTCGTTCCACTGTCAAAAGGGCAAATGTGAATTTGTCCTGTCCAGAATTATACATCAAAAACAAGAACTGAACACTCAATAAGTGCACTTACTCCTGGTGAGTAAGGGCACTTATTGAGTGTGTGTTTTGGGTGTTTTGGGGTAACACTTGTGGATAGCACTTGAGTGAAAATGGCTGACACCTGAGGTCAACCATGAGAAGAAGAAAGCTTTTTACTGCTGAAGAAGTGTTCAGAGGATTACTTCAAGCTGGAGAGGAGCTTGTTACTGATAAAGTGAAAGAGTGACAAAGATAATTAGCGAACTTTCTACACTGCATATCACATTAGAAAGTATTAGACTCACGTGACCATCAAAACAGATGTTAAAATAGTTGATAGTACAGTTTGAGAACCTGTTAATTACATTTGGACCTAAACAAACATTTAAAGGAGTTGCATTTTATTTCCATATTTAATTTTATTTCCCACTGAACTACTGAGCTACCACTGAGCTAGTGCCAATGGAGGTGATGAAGGGCAGGGCATACAAAATGTAGAAGATCAAGTAAAGTTCGCAGAGCATGCAGGTACAGAAAGGCACAACGAAACTAATGTAATTCTGATATTTGAGCCAGGGGGTGATGACAAAAGCAGACATAAGATCCAACAAAGAGGAAGGAAGAGAAAAATAGACTCAGATTCAGACCCCGAAAGACTTTATGAAAAGTCACACAGTGACAAAGATGAAAAAGAGTCAGACCACCACAGAGTCAAAGTGACACAACACAGCACTGTACAGGGCTATCTCTGTCTGTTCCCATCTGTTTGAGTCTCCAAGGGTTTATTTTTGAAAACTTTTGATGTATCTGAAGTTTGCAAGTTCTGTAGGTGGCCATCGCTCAAACCAACTGGGAATACTCCTCTCATGTCTCAGGGAAAACAAACAAAACCAAATCCCCTGAGCTGAACAAAAAATCTGATCAGAGTCCCACTACTCCAGGACCAAGAATTGAGGAAAGTTGAAAATATACAACCTTACAGTATACGAGTTAGGCAACAAAGGAGCAGACTATCACATGACATGAGGGTGAATGGGGATGTGGCACATGCGTGTCGAGCATGCGGTGCTGTACTCTGACACGTGCAAAGGCAGAGTCTCAGCACCATGTCTCCCTTATTGACCATAAATTCATGGAGTCTGGACCCAGCCAGATGGAACATGACAGTCTACATGCAACCAATTAGACAGCCAGAACAAAATGTGCTGCCCAATCTGAAGGGGTACTACACCCCTCTGAGGATGGAGACAGAGGAGCTATCCATACAAGGTGAATGAGTTTGGTCACAGTGACTTTCTGGATTTTGAGTCCTTCTCACAAACACGCAGTCCAAAACACAACCAAAGACAGAGGGACAAGACGTTCTCTGGCAGAATATCTAAAAAAGGGAAGGGATTCAGTTCAAATATGAAGCTTTTAAAATTGCTGGAAGATAAACAGCTGGAGATCAGCGTTTTTTGTGGAAATGAGCCAAAGCAGATCCACCCACCAATGCTGCAATAAAGAAAGACTTACTTACAGTAAAAGTATGTTTTTCTTTTCACAAATGGGAGCATCGCTCACTCCTATGTGGACCTCTACCAGTCTTAGTCAGTCCATCACTGGGAGCTCACTGGGATCAAACTTAAATTTACATAATCTGCATGAAATATGCTGTTCACTAGCATGAACCAGCCACAACAACACGTCACTAAAAGGGGTGAATGGAAATGTGAGATAGAACGTAGAGGAGGGATGTCATCATTTAGATTGGTCTGGACAGAACATGCTGTAGCTGTAAGGGGTTGTTTGTCCCGACCATTAAGGACAGAGGATTTTGGAGGCCAAGAAGAAATCTAAGCTGTATTGTAGCTCACAATGTGGCACATTTTGTACCTCTCATTGTTGGCTGGTTTAAGCATGAATAGCCCTGTGCATACTATTCACCTTCAGCTGGGTTGATTTTTGGAACTTTCCAAGCCCTGCTCATCTGAGGAGCTGAGAGTCTGTGTTGATAATTAATGCAGGTGTAGCGTTGCCCGCAGCTATTATCAGATACATCCGAACATCTCAAGATCTCAAAGCTGGTTAGTAAGCATGTCCCTTCTCGCCAGTATTGGCAACAAAAACATTTGTTGTCTGCAGGAAACTCTGAGCGCTGAAAACAACAGGACCAGCAGGTTCCAGATGTGCCCTGTTGTTTCCCCCCAGCTGTGCAAGGTGGGTTATTATATGGTTGGCTGCTGTGACTCGTGTTTTCTCTTCTGGCCTCCTTGCCATCCATTACTCATTCTTGTTTGTTTGACTCACCAGATAAGGTAAATCTTAAAGCAGCCTCCTTCTGTCTCTCCGCAAACCTGTTATTACGTGGTGAAAAAGTTATGTGATGTTGCTTTAAGATTTGTGTCTAGAACAAAGACAAGGGTGAGGCTGAAGTTGTACCTCCAATACATACGACATGAGCTATGAGAATAAAATAAGATCAAACATAAGTCAGGATGGTTACAATCCAGCTGAGATCTTTCCAGGCTTCTCATTTTTTTCTGCTCTTCTCTCCTTTCATGGATGACAACACAGCCCCCTGACTGATGCGCATTACGTGAGTCAAACAGCAGAATTACTCTGATTTACTGGACACACATGACATGTTTCTGCAGTGCCAGCAAACAAACAGAAAGCCAGGTGAAACCTCACACAGAGAAAATGTACAATGACTGAAAACAAGGTAAAAACATAAACGCTCCAATTCAGACAACAAAAATACCAGTTATGTCTGTCTGCGTGCGTCTTAGTCGTCATCACCAGAACATTTCATAATGTGTGCTGAGACTAAACTCAATTAAATGTGCAGTCCAACTTTAGATGTTTTTTCTGTCTGTCTGTCTCTCCATCTGAATCACGCCATAAATGCCACTCCACCAGCAGCTCAGTGACTCACCAGTCTGCAGAGAAAAACATTCAAACTGAGCGTTTAACAGCATACTCTTCTGATTTTATTGGGCTGGAACAGATGTGGAGAGCAGATATGCTATATGGAGAGACCAGATTCACTGACAGGTTACATTTGAGTGTTCCAGCTCGAGTGTAAGCTACAAAAGCACAGTTTTCCCATCAATATTTTGATGTTATGTAACGCGAGCTTGCATCAGAAGAGTAGTGGCCATAAAATATGTACTTTTGGCATCGATTTTCATTGAGGAAAGTGAACAGTGCGCTCCAGTGTGCAAAAAAAAAGACATAGAAACAGATTGCAGGTTTTGAATGCAGTTTTTTTATTTGAATCATCATCCATCCATCCATCCTCTTCCATTTATCTAGGATTGGGTCACGGTGGTAGCAGGTTTAGCAGGGACCACAGTAACATTTCCAGCTCCTCCTGAGGAATCCTGCATTGAGGTGTTCCTCAGGCCAAAGCAAAGCAAACCCTCAAGCTGGGTCTGCTCCAGAGTCTCCTTCCAGTTAGATGTGCCTGGAAAACCTCCAAAAGAAGTCGCCCAGGGGGCATCCTAATCAGAATCCAGAGCCACCTCAGCTGTCTCCTTTTTCAACACAAAGGAGCAGCTGTTCTGTACTCCATGCTCCCTCTGGATGTCCAAGCTCCTCTCCCTATCTGTAAGGCTGAGCCCAGTCATCTTCATTCAGGCACTATCCAAAACGGTTCAATACAATGTCCTCTTTACTGCTGATGCTGCACCAATCTGCTTGTCCACGTCACGCTCCATTTTGCCATCACTGCTTTTTAAAATCATCACAAACCACCATAAAACCGCCGGCCACCTGGGAGCCCTGCAAAACCGGGTCCAAAATGTGAAATGGCAGCCATCCACCCTGACTGCATTAAGGTCAGTCATCCTCCGGCCTTCTCTTATGTCGTCGTCCATGATGCCATGTCTTTCATGTGTTGTTTTTGTTGATTGAGAATGATTTGGAGGTCTTAGTCACTTCATGAAAACCCCTTTTCATATCTTAATACGTTTGTAATGATATAACCTAGATAAGACAAAGAAAAGTGCTGCTTGTGTTTTTTCAGCTTTAAGGAGGTTTGTTACTTAAAACATTCAGAGCTAAAAATAGGCCAGCAGCCTGTTTTTACCTTCACAGAGGAGGTTTTGTTTTCAGTCCGTGTTCTTTTGTTATTTTATCAGGAGAGTTGATAATCTCTTTACATATTTTATTGAAGTTTGGTTGGAATTAGGCCATGCACACGGAACTACTTCATTCTTGCAGTATATATTTATGGACCTTTATTAATATGACCAAGTTTTACTGTGAAGATGTAGAGAATTACAGAAGAAAGGTCCAATCTTTCTTTTAAACTTGATAAAACATAAACTTCACAATGGCTTTAATATGTATGAGAGTTGATACATTTTTATCAATAACGTCATTATGGATTCTGCTTATTTTGTCCATTTCCTTGTCAGTTGTCATTATTGATTCCTGATATGTGTGAAAAATAAATGATAAAACAGGTTTTCAGAACTGTTTTATTTTCTGAGTCTGAGCCCACCAAAAACAGAGTCAAAAAAAGCAGAGGCAGTTGCTCGTGTGTATTGAGTCGATGAAAATTTAAGCTCATGTTGCGTAGAAACATGTTTCACCATATTACTGTGTTCCACCCGTGAAATTACCATTTTACAGACATTACAATTAGCAATAAATTAGAAATGAAGCTGTGCTTTGGACTGATTTCTCCTTCTGCCAGCATGGATAAAATGAGTTGCTAAGCCATACAATTCCAAAGGATTAGACACTTTGGAATGATCTCTCACCTAGAATCAGATTTTGATTCCCATCACTTGTCTTAAACCCCATTGATAACATTGTAAGTCCGTAATGCTTAAATTCCACTGGCCTGGCTCTGTGGCCATTCTCAACGATGAGTGTGTGTCTATATTGTGATTAAGGTGAAATCCCCCTTTTACCACGTAGCACATAGCACACATACCATGTGTTGGTGGAGTCATCTCTCTCTCTACTGTGCACTGTATAATTGAAGCTGTATCACCGCAAAATTCACAAGAGAGAATAAAACCAGCAATGAAACTTTAATGTTGTACAACATGTTTTCAACAGTTTGTAGGAACACAACAATCGAACCTGCAGTTATGTTGAACAATTTAACAGATAAATAATCTGAGGAGCATGGACAGATCATTAAATCTGGCTGTTTTGTTTGTATATCCTGGTGTATGATGCTGTATGAGCATCATTTAAAACCTAAAAATCTCTCAGGTATGCTGGCATCAGTCTGGAGGTATCACTCCTGCAGACAGCAGCAGGGAAGCTGCTTTATTACTTCACCTTCGTCGCTCATCGTACTTACACTGCCTTGCAGATGCAGCAACCTGGAAATCCTCTGGTGTGCTTGTGATGCCTAAAATACTCCACCCGCTTTAAACTTCACTTGCGTTTTTTTTTTTTTTTTTTTTTTTTTGCTTGGTTTTCATTTGTTGTTTTTCTTTTTCTCAGTCTCTCGGACGTCTTTTGTTTTTTGTTGTCAGTCACAGTTGGGTTTATGGAAGCTGCTTTCTGCAACTGAAAGCTGAAAATATTAGTGGTGTCAGTTGAGGAATTAAAAGTTGCAATGCAAACTAATGAAATCATTGCATGTAGCTGTAAATGTCCCCTCTTTTTTCCCACCGATGGCTGATAGCTTATGTAATATTTGTGTGTCCATTATTGACAGGTTTTGACCTGAACCTGATGCTGTGACTTTTTGGATAATTCTTAATTTGGACAATGCTGCATGCCCCTCTCCTTCTGCTACGTATCCAAAATGGTGACCACCAAAGACGAGAAGTGTCCAACATTCCACACTTTTTGGCTGTTATGAGTGCACCATCTAGGGGCTCAAGTACACCACATATTGCTGTAATAAATGCACTTATATGTACTCAAAATATCAAGTGTAAGAATGGATGTAAGTATGTAAATATTCAATTGAAAACTCGAGCAGCCTGCAATGTGAACACCGGGTTACATGTAGGAGGAACAGTGATACAGCTGCTTGCATCTGCATTATATCTTAGTTTCATTCATTCAGGCAAGCACACAGGCATGTGACATTAATTCTTTTTGAGGAGGCAAATGTTTACTTTTGTTTTGTGAAATATTTCGCAGTTACTGAGGAGAGTTCAGCTGAAGAGACTCTGGAGGAAGAAGTGTGGGAGGAGTACTAATTCCTCAGGGAGGTGTTAGACCTGATAAAAGGTATTACATATTCTATGCAATGTACATGATGTAATTTTATTAGGCTTTTGCACCATGTGAGTCTGTGTGCAGGTTTGAGCTGCAGAGTTATAAAATAAAATAGTATTTCATTTATCACAGGCGTAATATTTTATACGGTAGCATCAGGTCAAGCAGCCGCCATAGGAAACAAAACAAACATGGTTCATGCCACATAAAAGGACACTGATGGTCATCCCAGCATTATTATCTGTGTATCAGCACTTTCCATGGTCCAGATTTTTCTTCCCAGTGGATCTGAGGATTTAGGCCACAACCTTCAAGTTACAAGCTGGCATCTGTATCCCATTGGGCCACTGCTGCCCACTGTGTTCCCCTGTGAAATGACCCTAACATTTTATTTGGTTCTCTTCGCTGATTTGGACAATTGTGCATCTGTTTAAGTGGCATCAGATTGGTTCATTCTGATGCGGATCAGATGGAGCCAGATGGCTTTGTAGTTGAGTGAGTTTAGATGTGTCCTTATACAGTGTGTTCAGCCAGATTAGCCAAGAGGTAGGGCAGACAGTAGGATATGTAGGGAATGATTCCAAACTACACTTGCAGCAGAAATATTTCTAATAAACAGCTATTTATGTAAATGGGGTTAATTTTCAAAGAATAGCATCTAGCAAATTCAAATTTCACACTCCTTTGCCTTTAGGTTTTGCTGTGGAGTGCTTCACCTGTGGTCTTAGTACAAGGTCTGCGATGCATAATCTCTGTTGTCATGTTTGCCATCATCTCATATTTGTAAGTGCTTCCCAAATAATACCATACAAGGGTAGGTGCAACACGAATAACATTCAGAGATTCTCGATAGCATAACACGTGACAGTATAGAACTGGTGAAATTACAATTGCAGGACTCAAATCTGGTTAGGATTGAACATGAGTTTAGCATGAGTGTATCCAATCACCTGCATACCAGCACCAACCCAACAAATGCTGGTATTGCTCCTATAACCAGTATGCAGCTCATGTAACACCGACTCAAGTGGCAGCCTCGGTTTAGGCACACCCTGTCCTCTTATTATCAACCCTTCCCTTTGCCCTTGGGTTAAGGCTTAAACATAACTCCTGCACTCCCTTCACACTGATTCTCTTACCTCTGTTTCTCTTAATGCTCTTTCTCCTTTCCTCCCCTTAAATCCATTAAACAGTAGCCTGCTTCTAGTGTGATTAGAGCATTCATGCAGACCTTGAATTCAAATCCAACGTGTCAGTGTCGCTCAGAGCAACTCTCTGGAATCTTTATAATCCTGTCGACGACATAGTTGTGGAAATACTTGAAGATGCTTAAGAAAGACATCGTGATTGTATGCTAAATGATCTCAATCAACTTGAAGTCTGACTTTGAGTCTGATTTGTAATTTCTTCGGTGGTCTGCAGTTAACTTTAGTTAACTTTTAGGGAATGTGTTTCGGAAGCAAGGACAGTAGGAGGAGAGAGAGGGTGCACAGTATGCACATGAATTAATGCAACGCGGAGATGGATTTCTTGTCAAAGCTGGCATCATATGTCCAGAAATCCTCTACCACACATGTGAGAGATTATTGAAGGCATTACGGCAATACATTTGGCATGATACAGTACAAGGTTGAACAATGACATTAAAGTTGTAATCCCTGTCAAGCCACACTCTGTCGAACATAGATATAGATAATTACATTTTGAAAAAGGTAAAATATCAAAACAGTATATACATATAAGCCTATACGCATGCAGTCAATTTTTTTTAATTGCCTCTGTGCCATGGAAAATCTCCTCTGGCTTAATCAATACACTGACCATCAGCGATCATCAGTGATGATATTGATCAGGGCCCACGGGATTAGAGACTAGTGTGGCCCACAGGGCTGATAACTCTGTGATATGTTTGTCTGCACATCTCTTTACCATCCATCCATTGATCATGCATCCATGCATGAACAGATCAGTCAAAAGTAGTGCTCTTCACATATCCACTAAACACGCTGGGTTGACCTTAGTAATATCCTGACACTACAACAGTAATACTCCTGCCTCCCTGTTACGTCATTGTGTCATTCGTTTAATTTTATGCTGTCAGTCATTTTAAAATAGCAGATGACCCCTTTTTGCCACAGTAGGTATCTCATTTTAAGGCAACTCACTGTGAGTAATGAGAATCCAGTGTTTAATAATTACGGCAGATTTGAGGCTCATTTAAACACCTACTGTTACCTGCTGACACTGACAGCAATTACACAGCCTACGTATCTGTTTCAAAAAAGACTTCTGTCGAGAGAGATACAATCACAAACAAAAAGCCTATCACATCGTGTGAATGTGTCTGTGAAAGCACACTTTCTCTTAATACATAACACCTTAGCACATAACACCCAGACACACTTTGTATAATCTGCTGTTTCCATAAGGATTACATGTTGTCTGTCAAAGGTGATGGTGGGCTGAAGGGATGAGATGGGACTAGAGTCAAGGAAGGTCAGTTTGTTTTAGATATGAGTGATGTAAATTACTGCATTTGGTGCTGTCCCCTCTGGCACTGAATTTACATTTACAATACAGATATTTTCCATATTAGTGTGCAGAGGCTGCGCTCTGTTATGAAAGCTGTGGTTCATTTAGGCAATGAACAAAGGAGTGTATTTAAGCAATTACATAAGAGTGTGCCTCAGTCCTGACCATGTCACTGTCATGCCAATAACGGCGGTAAAGCACACCCTCCTATGTAATATTGTGATTATACAACCATTGCCAACTAAATAAAAGATTTATCAAAACAAAATGTATATTTTGGGGCTATTTGCTCTCAAAATAAACATGTTTTACTTGTGTTATCTCCGTTTCCATGGAGATACATGCTTCCTGATCCTTGAGGAGACACTGACTCATTTTAAGAATATAAGTAATACTGGAGAAGATTACACAAATGATTTCTACTGATATTTCACACAATGTAAGCAGTCCTCCTTTAAATGTGCCAGACATATTAGACGTCTCGACACATTGTACTGTATTTAATACTCCTTTCACATAATTCACAATCCCTACAAGAGAATAAAAGAGAAAGTGAAGTGAGAAACTCCCAGAATTAGAAGAAATGAAGACTTCACCAGATTTAGCTTGTTGAGTACTAATCACCTTATTATTTGCGCAGAAAAAAAGTCACAATCACTCACCTATATATTTAATATAAAAGAAACATTCACTGCAAAGAACATTTCTGAATTTTCAAAATGTTTGTTTACATGGTGTGATTGCCAAGTGAGATATTAAATCTGTAATTACGACGAAGGCAATAGCTGTAAAACTAGGCTGATGGTTTAATTTCACCCGTGGCGAGTCTGTTGGGAATGTACAGCCTCGAGGGTCTGAGCTGAGGGAAGATATTAAAGTCAGATTCAATTAAAAACAAAGCTTGGATGGAAGTGTCTGGAAAATGTACATTCAGGCAGCAGGATGATTGATTACTTATACATTTTTGTTATGTCTGTTTAAATGATGTGTATTTTTCTACTTTGAGATAAGTTGAAGGATTGAAAGGCTGAAAAAGTTTTACCTCATGATGGTCACAACAAAAGATACAACTCTCCGTTTTTTAAAATCTTTGATCATTGATCATTCTAAAGTGTTTTGTCGTGCTCAGTCGTGCTATTAAAGAATCCCTTTCCAGCCAGAATGGTCCATGGATGTATTACAAAATGATGCCCCTTTCATTTCCTTGAAACCTTATCATTGGAAGCATGTGTGTTGGGCTCATAAAGCATGTACACTAGAGTCCCACTCTGTCCAAACTCTCTGTCCAAAATGTGTGTTACGGCCCGTGTTTCTCTGGCTGCGATGGCTGACTTCCTGTTAGCTGCCTGCAAACTTGAATGGGATTAAAGAAATCAATCACGCAGCTCTTGTCGACTTTCCAAATGTTTCTGGACCTGACAGATCAAATTCTGATTATGCAAAGACAAATTTTGGGGAGTTTGTCATGGACAAAATGTCCATGCCCTTTTTCTAATGAACGCATGAAAGGAAAGTGCTTTTTGGGCCAGTGCACAACACACAATTCTTGGCCACTACACTAAATTCACCTCACGGCCCAGCGAGGTGTTCCAGTGGGACTGACATGGACACAATTGAACGTAAGTTTGCCTTGAAAACCAAGCCAGGAAAAACAATGGAACCTGCCGGTTGACATCAATTTTATGACAGGGTTGATGAGGTTTCTTGTGATGAACATGATTTTACTGCAAACAGCACAACCCTGATACTAAACCTAAATGTCTTTTAGATCCTGTTTCTTCTTCCCCTCCCTCTGTCTTCTCTTTCTTACCCCCTCGCTCTCCTGGTGTGCACTGAGAGTTCCATTTATCTGTAGAGCTTTGATAACAGTCCTTTTTTGGAGTGATTTAAACCCCTGTGACCTCTCAACACACACACATACACACATTTAAACCAAGGCCAGCAGTGCTCTGTGCAACCAATGGGTTGTCCTGTGATGCCGGGCCTCTGTTGCAGTGAGATAGTGCTCAGTGGTTAATTGCCAGCCTCTGACTGATGATGGCACACATGCAAATTGGAGCATTACTTCAGAAACGGCCTAATGCATCACTTTGAACTACAGTTCAACAAAGCTTAGTGTCAATTATCCAAACCAGACTGCTGATTCAATGAAGCTTTTGTCTGTGAGGTCTTATCTTCTTAGCAATCGCATGTGCTCTGTTTTAAAGTTCAAAAGTCTTCTGATTCATAAAATCTGTTTCACTTTTTTCTTTGTTGTTTGTTTTAAGCAGCTCTGCTGCTGTAACTACCTAAAGGGCAAACTTTTGTAGGTTTCTCTACAAGATGTTCACCGTTCATTGAAACACAACACACATTTTGCTGGTAATAGAAAAACTCTTCTTCCAAACGGTCATGCTCTTCTGGCCCATGCGTGCAAGTGATGAGAAAGCACAGTTGTAGTTAGTACTGGAACAACTTTATTTATTGACATGACTTGTGTTTTAGATGGCCATTAATCTCTTTAAGCAGATAGCAAAATTAATGCAGACTCTGCAAGTGAGGGACCAAGAGTTCTGGTTTTCATTTGTAGTCCTGTTTCACCCAGCTTTGGTTGAAACAGCAAAGTCAGGACCCATTGGCTATCATCATAACAATTTAGCTTCTTATTCTTATTTTGATCTGTTAAATCTGAGATCAGCATTCTCGTGTACCAACGTGCTAATCGTACTGCAGATGAAGTCTTGGCCCTGATATCCAGTTTCCAGATATATGCTGGCTAAGCCAAGGGTGGCACAGTGGTGCAGTGGTTAGCACTGTCAACTCACAGCAAGAACGTTCGTTTTTTGAACCCTGACTGGGGGAACAGACCTTTTTCACAGCAGCCATTTTAACCTGGAACAATAGGATAAACACGGGTGTTACCAATGATACTAATTAAGGTTCCACCCAGGTCAAATGGAGTCTGAGTGCTGCTGTGGCACCCTGTTAGAAAACCTCTGCTGCAAATAATGGAACAGAGCCTTAATTAGTATCATTGGAAACACCTGCATTGACTCTACTATTTCATGTCAAAATGTCTGCTGTGAAAAAAAGGTCTGTTGCTGACTCTAAATTACCAATAGGTGTGAATGTTTCAGCCCTGTGAACTGAACCTGGCGACCCCTGCGATGATGGGCTGGAGCCACTTAAGGATAAGTGGATATAGGAAGGACAAATGTTTCGTAGTAGCTTCCTGGAATTTCTCCCCTTGGCATTGTGCGATGCTCACTTGAACACGCTGAAAATCTTAATTGTCCTCCTGTCAAGGATACAACACACACACAAACAAACAAAATATTTCAGAAAATGTCTCACCCTCCGAGTTTTGATGTCAGATGTAAAGAAGGCACAAACTGTTCTACGGCACAAATTTATCTTGTGTCTCACTGCACCTTGTCATACAGCAGGTGTATAGATGCTTGCTGTTCCTGGAGGAGGAGGCTAAAGGAGGTGAAGGCAGGTGTGGCGGCCTGAAAGAACAGGAGGTACACCTCTTTAATGGGGTCAGGAAAGGCCTCCAGCTGTCTCTTGAACCATAGCTGTTTCTCATCTATAAATGAAAGAAAACAGTTGTGCATACTGTGATGAGAGTAGCGTACCTCCCTTGGGAAATTGGGCAGTGCGTAAAGATTGAGTGGTCAAGCGAGAATAAGCGCTCAGCAGAGATGAGTGACAGAATATCACTTGTAAAGAGACCAGGTTAGCAGTATGGGCTTTAGTGAACTGGAAATGTACAGTGTAGGCTGCAGTTCATGGTTAAATAAAGGCTACGATGTCTCGAGGCAAACTAAAGAGCCAGTGCTGAGAGATGTGTTTTCATTCTGATGCAAGGTAGCATCTTTTCATCTTTTCCCACTTTTGATGCACTGTTATGGGTCACAACAAAGGAGGGATATGCACACCGAATGTAAAAGATGTAACAACAATGGTTGTAATGAAGCGTGGAAGCCAGGATTAGTGGTGGGTGAATGTGCATGAGTGCAATGGTTAATGAGAGGCGCATGTTATCAGCGTAAAACACTTGTGTCGGGGCAGGTGGGCTTAAGAAGCTGCGAACACTGATCAGGTGTTCCTGGTTAACTTAATGGCATCTCAGCTCTGCCAAAGCACACAAAAGACATACAAGAAATGATTGAGTCAAAAAATGAACAGACTCATCAACAGATCATGAACTTGGACCATCAGTGAGTTTATCTTTTCTTGCCCTCTGTCAAAAAATGATTTAAGCTAATAAGCTTAAATACCCAATATCTGTTTCAAATACATGAGTTAAACAAAATAATGTGAAATTCACATGAAGGAGAAATACTCCAGTACTGGAAAAAGAGCTCCCTGTATCACTGGACCCATCTGTGATGAGGGTTTATGGGTTTTATCCCATTAGGGAAACCGATATATTTTGATAATAGGGAGCTATAGCATCATTTATCGGACAGGAGGTCTTGGACATGGCAGACTGGTAGTCTTTGGCACGTTGATAATCTATAAAACAAATGGTCAGTCACTGCTAGTGGAACATTGTGTTTCACTTGGGTCAGTGCCATTTTCAACTCTGCTCTTTGCTTCTGCAAGAAAGTTTAGTTTATTATTAGGGTATAGAAAGTACAATTAGGTTCTAAATTAGATTCTTAAAACCTCATCTATCATCTACCATCCCAGTGCTGAAAACATGTAACCAATGCTGCCGGAGTTGACAGATGGGTATTTGTAGCCACTGATCACCTTGCTTGTTTGTTTTAAGTCAGCAAAATGTGGTTGGATTCTGAAAATGTTGTAAACTGACTGTTGTTCTTCCACTACATCAAACACAACCATTGTAGTCTTCTTTTGAGCTGAACAACAGAGGGAAACAGAGCACAGAGACTTGGCATATCCCATTTTGACTTTGTAATGTTTTTTCTTGCTAGCCCCTGCTCTTCAGATGCCTGACCACATACCCGGATGACAGCAACAGCTTCTACTTATGGAGCACCACTAATGCGATCAATCCTCTCATTTTTAAAGGAGCGTCTGTGGGTGGGAGTCCAGCCAGGACTTTGAGGATTTCACAGTGGACAAGGCTCAAAGAATGCCGTTCAGACAGGTGAGAACACCTACAGACATCAACAACCACTCCATCACCAGTGCCTTAAGCTATGCAGCTCTCTTTGCTTGAATGTGTCAGTGGAGGCGTTGTGAAGTTTATATAATTTATATAACTCTCTTGTCGCCAGTGGTGTCCAAAAATCAGTGGTATGCTGCTTTGTCTTGTCTGTGCAGAGTACTATTTTCATGTTGCAGTCATGGGTATTCTTTCAAATAAGAGTTCAGTTCATGAAGCTTTACCTTTTAAAACAAAGACGGACTGGGTTGACATTTTTTTCTGTACACAGTGCGTCAGAAAGCAGATCACAGGGTGCTTCACAGTCAATGTATTAACCTTAACTGATTGATAATGATTAGGTTGCAGCCTTTGACTGACAACTAGAGCAGACAGCGGCTTTTCTTCTTTGTGATCGGCCTCTTGCTTCTTGCCCTTTTCCTTATTAACCTGCAGCGTTGTTTGCCTTCTCAATAAAGACTGACTCATCTCAACTCCCAGAAGACACGGTAAACCCTCTAATCCCCCAGCTCCCTCCCTCCAATTCTCACTTTCCTCTTCTTTTTGTCTTACTTTTATAAAGCATTTTAGACACCCCATGCAGATCTAATTTAAAGTCCAGGTTCTGTAGTCATGGTGACAGGCCAA
Organism: Nibea coibor; assembly: GCA_023373845.1. Classification (NCBI taxonomy): domain Eukaryota; kingdom Metazoa; phylum Chordata; class Actinopteri; family Sciaenidae; genus Nibea; species Nibea coibor. Next base: position 3,916,555 of record CM041739.1, on the reverse strand, counting down.
TACGTACACACCAACCCAAAAGTCCTCTTCACTTTGGAAAACTTAGAAGTACCTTTGGCTCTTTTTCAAACCTGATTTTCGGGTCTTTATTCCTGGAAACTTTTTGCAGATCCTCAACCATGTTGGTGACTTTCTGCAATTTGCTCCGAGGCCACTCCGATATTGTTTTAGTTTCAATCATTGTTTCAATCTTCACCCCAGTCTCAGATCAAATGTGCTTGGAGCAGGTTTTCCTCACAAACCTCTTTAGTCACCTTCTCCCTGTCGCTGAGAGGCATCACCACAGCTTGATGCAGCTACTTCCTGTTTCACCATATGGACCATGTCAGCAGGTGATGAGTGGTACCTGACATTTTTCACACAGAGCACTTGGCATTCAGAGGCCAGAGGGTGCAATTTATTTTTGCACTTTCAGTCCTTTAACTGTAATCTAGCGCATTTCTTGCGGACTTTCACTTAACCTTTACTTGGTTTCAGTTTTGATGTGTCCATAAAGACCTAACTGATGGCTGACTGTTTATCTCATGTGGCAGTAACACACACAAAAAAATGTGGAAAAATATCTGATATTGATTTCTACCATCTCCTCCAATTGTCTTAAATTGTCAAAACAGTGAAGCTGTTTTGTCAGTAAGTTTCAGTCATCAGTGTTATCTCTCCCAGAAACAATGAGGACATTATTAACCTCCACACAGACCTGGAAGGGAAAAGAAGGCAGAGATCATGCTACTTGGAAAGAGTTGTGTGCTTAAGTGATACATTGCAGCATGGTTGCAAGTGATTACCCAGCAATGGCACTGGATATAATAAATGCCCATAAATCCATCAGTCAGTCTCTTGCAGGGGATTTGGGGGAGCATTAAACGATGAAAAGACTTTCTGAGGATTTGAACAAATACCGACATTGCTGTGAGAGGGAAAACATACAAGTGTGAACATTTACAGCGTGTATTATGTACTTGGGGATTTAGTATTGAGAGGACACTGAAAGGAGACACAAATAAAGAAGATCAGAAAAATAAATAAATAAAGGAAAAGTAGAAAAAAGGAAACAAGTTGAAGACAGATGTTGTTAGTCAGTTTTGTAAAACATTTAATTGCGGTGAAATCTGAAGATCTTCTTCTCCTCCTCAGCAACACTTTCCAGCTCCTCCATGGGGATCCTGGGGCAATCTCATGCCAGGTGACCTATACACTCTCTCCAGTGTGTTCTGGGCATATAATATGGTCTCTCACCAGTTGGCTGAGCCTTGAGAACCCTCCAAAGAAGGGCACCCAAGAGGCATCCTGATCGATGCCCAAGCCACCTGAACTGCATCCTTTGTCTATTTATCCTTACTATACTTTTATCCTTTCCGGTGTGCACCATCCTTTACCCCATCACAGATGGCCAATATCTATATGATATCTATGTTGAGACTTGAGATTAATACACACACACACACGAACAATGACAAAGAAAAGAAGATGCAGCATTAAACATAAAGAGAACAAGTTCAGCGGTTCATCCTCCTCTTCCTCCCTCTTAGATAATCTTTGCCTGTCAAAACATGAAGCTCATGGGAGACAACAACAATGAGGAGTCATCTATTTTAGTGTGACAAACATGTTTCCAGCTAGGTATGTCTATCATATATTCAAATTTCAAATTACTCCCCACGGACAGATCCCACTCTTTCTCTTTGAGTAGGACAAACCTCAGCAGGTAGAAGGCGGGGTAATGAGGTGTAGCAGGGTTCATTTTATGAAACAAGAAAAACCAGCGTGAAACTTCAACTCTCATGATGTTTTCAGATGACAAGTGAAGAAAAAAAAAACTTTAAAATACAGTGAGACAAGCCAGTTCCCTCTCCCATAAATAAATAATTCCAGCCAAAATAAGTTAGTTAGTTGTTACTCAGGTGTGGTCCCACTTCTGAAAATCTGCTTTAAGCTCCGAAAGCCAAAAGGAGAAAGTTTATCTTTTTTCTATAGTTTAATAGTATTTTAAATGCTACATGGCTGTATTAAATAAAGAAAAATGAACACAGACAAACACACAGAGACAAAAATCAAATCCAGGGTTGATTCTAATTATCCTTTAACCACAGTCAACAATGCACCCTGAGGAAATATTGCTTTACGCAGCACAAGTGATTTGCATCTTTGACCCAACAGATTGCTTGGTTGATTGGAAATGGGACTCACAGTCAGAGCTGACAGCTCTGAAGTCTTTTTACAAGTGCTTAAAGTCATTCATCTGAAGTCAGTCAGCAGATCTTCTCTGGCATTGTTAATTATGGGACCAAATGAGTGATTTGTATCTAAAATGGTGAGTGAAGTCATAAAGTTTGTACGTTTGGGCATTCAACCAATCAGAACTGTGTGTACAGGTGAATAAATAAATAAATAAGTAACCACAGCTTCTGTGTGCACTGAAAATGACTTTGGAGGGATATAAATCTGGCTTGCATTTGAATTCATTCAGGCTGAATTTCAGACTAGTTTGTTCTGAGAACTCTAATACATTTGTTGAGATTTGGAAGCTGTTGAGCTCCACACAGTGGAAGGTGAAGGCACTCATTAACTGAACGTGTCACACAGTACAAATCATGAATGTGGGCTTCATTTACATCCCAGAAATAAATGAACAAAGAAACACTTCCAACTTCAGATTGATTGCATAAGTGCATTTTAGAGCATTAAAACATTTTTCTACTGATTCATCTCTATCTATCAAAGCCATCACATGCTAAGAGGGAATGGAGATGAATGCTTCTTCTGGACTCCTGAGGTTTTTCATTTAGACCTTCTTTAAATTAAGGACACGTTTGAACAAACTAACGACTGCTGTCACACTATTAGACAAACTCCTCATGGAGGGTCTTGACAGGACATTAGAATAAAGTTTGGCTGAGTTTAAAAGGTTAAACAATGAACTTAAATGATGTTTCTGTGGTGCTGTAATATCTGTGACACTCACACTCTTCATGTTTAATATGTGCTTACATTCACTGATACTGGGTATCATGATGACAGTATATAATACGCTGGGGTAGACTGTGCATATAGAGATACAGTTTCACATTCTGTCACAGTGAGCCCTCAGACAGCTTGTCTCTAAATATCTTCAACGATGCATGTCATTTCTTAGCTGCAGCTTTTGGAGGTGACTCGCTGTAGGTCAGTGCACCGTCCATATGAAATAATCATCTGTCAGAGTTGATACTGTGGCCTGTCTGTTGATTTTTGCTGTGTGAATACAGATTGACAGGGGATGCCGTGTTAAGCGCCTGTGAGGTAATATGAAAGGTAATTGTCATCTCAGCGTCATGAAGATGAAGCCTGAGTGTCTTGATGATGAATTCTCTCTTTTTTTAAATATAAATCTTTTTGTCTTTTCTTTTCTCACTTTGTTTTATAAGTCAAAATGTTCCTCTTTGATTGTTTCAATCAAAATACTGTTGTGGCTTTATTAGCCAGGCTGATTGCTTTCTTATTTTTCTGGGTTTTTCTGCTTTTTTTACTGCATAACTTGAAAATGCTTTTGAACCTGTGACCTACAGCACTGTGATCATTACTTTGCTTTGTCATAGACAGAAGAAGAAAATAAATAAATCAATAAATGGGGCATATTTTCTCTCATTTCCAGTTCTACATTCTCATCTCGGGACTCCACTTGAGAAGCTGCGCATGAGTCACAGTTCAAAAACATCCTTATTTATATTTTACTAGCCCTTTATGCTTCATGAGCTTCATCATCTCTCTCCTCTGAAACAAGTCCTTTCTTTCAGCTCGAAGAATCCAGAGCAATGAATAAATAACAAATAACTCAGCTGAGTGGGTAGATGGTGAATCTCCGTACTTCACTGGTGTGCTCAGCTGTGCTGTGGTGAATAGATGGCCAATGATGGCCCGTCACATAAAGTCCAAAAAATGCAGTTTGAAACCTGAGCTCTTTGCCCAGGGGGTTACATTTTATATAGTTTAACTCAAGCTGCTGAACAAGAGTAAATCTGTGACTGATGATAGGTGACAGATAGATACGTAGGTGCAACATTTATCATCAGTCAATGCTCGGAGCTGTGGAGGAAAACAATATTTTTACTCCATGCTTCCTGCTAAGACATGCTTGACTGACAAGACGGTGAACCTGAAAACTGGCGAGCAGCTCCTCGTGGTGTTGGAGCCAGAGTTTACCAGCAGTCGAGGCGTGCAGTCAAAAGTAGCAGCTCTACAAAGACAATGACTTTAGGTAGGATTGCAAATTAGTGTTGGTTAATTGACTGTAACTACTTTGCATCTGTCTTCCCTGTTCCCTGTGGACAGCAGATCCTCATGGATCTCTGCACCAAACATCGACCTTGTATAATTAAGCCCTGATTAAACCGCACATCTTGCTGCAGAGCCCGACACCTGGATACACCACACCTGGGGCAACCATGAAGAGAAAATGCACTTTTAACTTTGGCAGCAGTAGCTCAGGGAAACAACACTTGGCTGCAATCGACCCGTGATTTTACTTTTCATTATTTAGGCGTTAGTGTGTGTCCAGGCACTTCACTATTGAAGCCAGCTAGGCATACTAACCTCATTTGACCAACAATGATATTTTCCAGCTGTGATAAATTGGCCAACACCTCCATGAGTCCACAGTTTTTCACAGGGACATGGATATTATTATTTTCTTTTATGTACTGCTGTTGCTATGAAACCATAAAGCATTCAAGGTGATTTGCAGTAACATGTATAAATATAGTCTTTCACAACCAGTGGTCCCTAATCTTACAGCATTGGGCACTAATTATTATTTTTTCTGAAATTAACTATTCAAATATTCAAGATACAAAAAACAGGGGTTATTGAATTTCACATAAAGCAGGTAAAAGTTAGAAAAAGGCCCTTTGAATTTGGGCTTTTGTATTTCATATTTCTGTTGCTTTCATTAGACTGTGACCTGCAACGTCACATCAACACGTACAAGGCTATGGCAATGAGTCCCTGTTGGGCAACTTGTTTCTTTAAGTCAAACTTCAAGTATCTTGGGTTCTTGTAATACCTCATGCACATCTTTCGAAATGATCACAGCATTTCACTTTACTGTCCATCAAGAAATACATTTCCATTTGGGTAAATGATCCAACAAAATAACACACAACAGGTTGTCGACTTGTCGTCAGGTTGACACAGAAAACAAAGAAAAAGTCTGCTGCACGCTGTACACTCACCATCCACCCTGACCACCTCTCTCCAACTCCACTGTGGTTCATAAATGTAGCACTTAAGTGACTCAAAGAAACATTAACTCTGAACATTATCCAGGCAGCGATTAGGTTTTGTCTGCACAGCATAAACGGGGAACAATTTAGCATGATATAAATGTACTTTCTGGAAGACAGGGTAGATCATCAGGACCAGATCTGGAGCAGAATATGGAAGAAAGAATAAGTTAAAGAGTGTGTTGTTGCACTTTGTCAAATAAAGGAGCAAATCTATACAGCGTTACATCCCACATACTATGGCTGCCTAAACTTCGACATGCAAGAACAAGTGCTCTCAAATCCACTTACTGTACTCTCCAGAGTTATTTGAAACAGTGCAGGCACACACACACTGAAGAGTAAGGATGATTTTCACTCTTTATTCACTGTAAACCACTTTGTTGAAAGTGCTATATTTTGCCCGTACTTGACGTGTCTCCCTTCCAACACTGAACGAAGTATGAAGTTACCAAAAGAAAACCTCCCTGCTCATTCTGCTGACAAAAACACAAGCTGCATGCCAAACCGCAGCACCTCACCGTACTGTCCAGACCCGAAACCTCCCTGTGCAGGTGGAATCTGAGCCGCGCTGAAAATCAATCTTCCCTGGTCTTTCTCTCGCTCTTGTTTTTGGCTGTATGGGTGGAAGAAATGTGCTGTATAATGACAGGACCGAAACAGAGCAATTGAATAAAACGGTGTGGCTGGAGGGAGGAAGTCTCCCTGTCTATCTCAGATTGCAGAAAAAGAGTGTGGTGAAAATGTTGACTGAAATTTGTTTCTTTTTGTCCAGAGGATCAGATCACACCTTCAGTCTATTGACAACTCTTTTTATACACACTGAGGAGAAGTGTAACTGCTGGAAAAACTTTGTTTTGGAGCATTTATGTGTCTCTTTAGTTTCCACTGACCCCTTAACCAACTGCAGATACGACTTACTTTTTATAGCCAGGATGTCATTACGTTGAATTAAATAGATTTTTTTTTCTTTATTACAGCAGTCTGCTGACATCAGTATTTGCTGTCAGAGTTTAACACCCTTCTGCAATTAACAAGCTCAAGCGGGAGGCTGCAAGAAATAAAGAAAAGGCCACACGCCCTACTTATGACTACCACTAGGAGGCTGATGTCAATGGATTCTCGTAGTTGGAGGTTTGTGTTTATAGTAAATCAAAGGACTAATCAGTGAAGTTAACTGCTTCTGCTGTGTGTTACATCGGGTCGGTCCATGTAAAGATGGGATCCTGTTAATTGCTTTGCTAGACTTTGAAGAAATCATGAGTCACAGTAGCTGTGAAAAAAAGTGTTTGATGTGCAAGGACTGCTTTATGCTCATTTCACATAGATTTTGGACAGGTGTGTTCACCATGTTAGTTTATCATGTCATCATGCAAACATTTGATAATTAGCACTAAACATTAAGGCTGATGGGAACATTCACTAAGCAGGTATTTTGCCATAAAATTTCTGGACCTCCCATCCAGTGTCAGCTGGGGTCAGCTCCAGAGTTGTTGTTGTTATCGCATAATCGCTTGTTATAAGCGAGTACTTTTAGATTTTTACACTGAAGCTCATAATTCAAAATAATGAGGGAATATTGATTTTGACCTGCACACAGCATCAAAACAGCCGCGGTCCACACTCGATGTCTCCCTGCTTCTTTTGGTCAGGTGTCTTTAAGGTCAGACTTGTTTGTGCCTCATCACGCTGTCTTCCAGTTCCTTCATGCTGAGTGCTGTGAGATCTGACCGGTTGTTTTCTTCTCCTTCGCCGCGGTGCTACGTGAGACATCTCAGCCCAGAGGGGAGGTGACATCGTCAGGAAGAAAGAAAGCGACGTCGCCAGGTCAGCGTGTCTGTCTTTTCTTACCAAAAAACAGCTGTCAGTTCCTGTTAGAGTGTCTGGGAGGAGGGGCTGATGGGTAAAAAAACAAACAAACACAAGACTGCTAACAAAGTAAGATACTACACCTGCTGCCTAAAACAATCATTAACACAAGCATTAATTAAATATATAATAATAGCACACAAGTCACATCATATCCATATAGAATCTGGGAATATAAAACATTTGAAACTAGGATAATGGATTGCACAAACTTTATCTCCGTGCAGGTTTTACAACTTTACAAAACATGTGACAAAACAGCAAAAAATGAGCAAAATCATATGTATTCATAATAAAGAGATAGAATAGAAATACAGCCATGGACTGTGGGTTGACACTAAATCAGTCTGAGTGACATGATGATGGCGAGGATGATGGCAGATGAACCACACAAACAAAACATGACACCATAAAGACATAAATATTTACATATTCATACATATGCATGCCACACATCCGTGGATTTGTGCAACCAACACACACAAATCAGTTGACAATGATTGGTTGCAATTGCTTACAATAAAAAAAGAAATAAATGTTGAATATATTGCTGTCATGTTTTTTTTTCAGTGCCAGGCAGAGCATAACACAGTCTAATGATGTGCTACAATATAACTGAATTACATCCTGTCAGACAGCCAGTGGTTCCCTTTAAATTTAAATATTATGTGTATGAAAATAAATAAATGGTTTTACTCTTGCTGTTGTGTTTAAAAGATCATTAGGCTAACCAGTAGAGAAATGCAAAGCAAATTAAAGCTACTGTCTGTGCTGTAACTCCTCACTCTGGTGGCATTAAGTGTGACATGTTGTAACATTTGTTAGTTTTTCTCCATTAGTGCCATGGATTAGAGTGTTCATACTGATGATTTGGATTTTATGATCCATCTAGGTTCCAACTTTAATCAGTCTCTGTGCTATGCTTCCAGATTCTTTATCAAAGAATCTATTTTGTCTGACAAACTTTGGTTTCCAGGCTGTTTACTGCTGAGAGCCATCAAAATAGCGCTAACCTTGCTGGCACCTTTGGTAACAGCATCAGTGAAACTTTTTGGATGTTGAAATTCCTCCTCAGTTTTGTATATTAAGTGTGACGGTGTACCTTCATGCCCTCCTGTTTATCAGCTTCTCTGCATTCATCTCCCGCTGCCTCAATAAAGAAAAATTGCCCCAAAATAAACATTGGCATCCTCATTTCCTTCTCCACTCCCCCCATGGGAGTGCAGAATGGATGGCGTTTGGATTAAATGCGAGTAGGGATGGGTGTCATCCATTTTCTTTAAAGGTTATGATAAAACTTGTCCAACGGTGGAGGAAAGGATGAAGCTATTAGACATTTTTTACCACATTCTGGATGAAGTGCTGCTGTCCTTGGGCTTCACTCCCAAGACAAATGTGGAAAAGTCCAGTTTCAGGCTCTTTAGCCACAGGCAGATACAAAGAAAGGTTTGTGAACTGGCTGGCACGTCGGAGAATTTCCTGTTAATTTGGTTTTATTATATGATCATTAAGAATATGATAATGGATAAACCACAGTCACTTACTTTAGTTAATAACACAGAGGTCTTTGACTTACTGTTTAATGAGGGCACATTAACTCAAAAAACTTTCCTCTATTTTGAGACACCTGCATGCCAACCAATACTAATCAAAAAGTCTCAGTGACCGTGGTATATATGCTGTATTTATACACAGATATATGCACATATTTACTCCTACTTGCACTGAAGTAAAAAGCAAGCAGGACAGAAAGAAAGCACAAAGGAGACAGATTGCTCTGTGTACAGAAGCTTCACTCAGGGATGAAAGCAGCAGGCCTCGGTGAAGAAAATCAGTTCCTGTAATGTCCACGGTTCAGAGGACGGAGTTGGACAAATGAAACAAACAAACAATCTGAGGTTCAGTGTGTCCTCAGTCCTCAATCCACACTGCAATAATGGACACATTGATTGTAAATCTGTCCTTCATTTGTCACAAGTTCATTGAGCGTTGGGTCAATTGGGATAGAATTTACCCACAATAAAAGTTCAGCTGCATCTTTACAAACTTTTTTTTTTTACAAATGTTTGTGTGTACAGAAGTGCCTCCACACTTTCACAGTGGCTGATCGCTTTCACATAGATCAAATGCAGAGGCAGAGCTTAAACTGCAGCAGACGTTTACGTGATGGAGCAGTGATAGCTCTTACTGGAATACACTGACGTAATGTGTTGTGCGGCCGTTTGTGTTTCTGGACTGCAGCAGATCTAATGAGGCGGTATTCACAGGCCTGACCAGGTCTCTTGCAGTAACACTGCTTCAAAAGAGGAAACACTGCAGTAATAAAAGTGTTGAAGTACCGATCAATGCAGAGAGAGGCTACTGCTACTATTTTACCTTGAGTGATGGTAAACATTAACATCATCGGGAGCAGGGGATGCAGTGGCAGGGTATGAACTTTATTCAACCCACTGAGAGCTGAAATATGTTTGCTGTAGAACAGCATCTCTAGACTTGGCAGAGATTCAGTTTTGCTCAATGACTTTTGAGTACAACAGATGTTTGCTGTCAGGGAAACTTAAATCTGACCTCTCAATCTCTCTGGTCACATCACTGCAGCCTCGAAACTCTAAAAGACAAGATGTTTTCTTTCATGAAAGATGTTTCTCCAATGCAGCAATGCACCGCAGATCTCATATAAGTGTACAGAAACATTTAGCTCAGGAATTTATCATCAATAACTGCAGGACGGTAACCTGATGAAGGGCCAACAAGCTCCTGGAAAGGAGCTGCACAAACTCCTCCACAAATCATAGGACAATAATTTAGAAAAGGACAAGAGCTTCGAAGACAAACATTTTCTCAAAGTGTCATACTCATTTCCCGACCATTAATCAAGGCTATATCTCCCATGAAATATTTCAAGTGTGACCACAGACACTTGAGCTTAGATTGACCTTTCAGAACTTTTCAAGTTCTTATTTTTTCCATTACTTTGTAAAGCTGTAAATGTCCTCCTCCTACTACTAGAGGCATTAAACTAGATATATACATCCTCAACTCCAAGCAAGATGTGCAACTTCACAGCCCATCTGTTCCTTCTGACTGATTGAGAAAATAATTTTGGTGGCTAGTCTAAAATTTGAGAAGATGCATCAACCTTCAGGGCAGATAATTCTAACTGAATTGCAAGTTCTTCATCTATGTAGACAGAAAATCAATGACTGGATTTGGCTGAAAAACTGTGAAAGAGAACACTACCACTTCTGTCCACATGGGGCGCAAGAATCAACACACAATGAAAGTTCCTTCTAGTTACTTACTGGATAAAACCCAATTAGCCTTAGGAATCTTTGCAGTCCTTATAATACGTGACACACCCTGCATGCTTAGACCGGATCGTCAGCTGAAAGCCTGCAGAAAAGATTCCCACCCTGCCTGCAGAAAAGTTTCTAATTAAAGTTGGAATATTTACATATTTACAGTATTACCAAACCAATGCCGTTGGTCACATTCTCAGAAGAAAAATACTGTATTAGATTAGTAATGCAAACCTATTCCCTTTCTACTGCTACAGCTTCACATGGAAAGAATTTAACTGCAGAGAAGTTCTAATGCAGCAGTCACTGTGTGTTTGCCAGTAATCATTCATCAAAAATGTGCCTACACAACAAAGACAGTAATCATCGTGGACGTTTTTTGACAGCAGATCAGTTTGAAACATTGCAGGAAGTAATGGAACAAAAAAGGGCACCTACAGTGAGCAGTTAGAAGCAGAGCTGGAGGCGACAGGCTGCGCACCTTCAACTTCACAGCTAACTCCATTCACTATACCCTGCTGCTTGCTGTGTGTGCAGCATGCAATCAGATCACAGGTGCTCCAGAGTTCTGTGATCTGCAATATTAAACCACATTTTGTGACCACCAATAAACTACAAGTGGCAACATGCACAATTACAGTTCAATATCATGAAAATCAGTTAAAGCTGATTCACATTTTCTGCCAGTTCAGGGCTGCATTCTGCAGCTATGTGTCAACGTAGCCCCCATCATGTCTGCTTAGAAAAATGCTGGCCTTTGGACCAATGTAGTCGATGAGCCCTGACTTTGACTCTCAATTTGGACTGAGAACAACTTGAGGAGGAATAAATATATCTGCCCAGCTGTCCATATTTACCACAGTGGCATTACACTCTGAAATTAGGGTCACTAAATCATGTTAATGAAGTGGGCATGATAGTACAATAGATTAGAAGTTTAAAAATTGTGGTTAGCTGAAGAGTGAACTTCAATTATGCAAGATAATTCAACAGCTTTCAGCTATATCAGTGCGTTGTTAACACCTCCAGACTTTGACTTTTGACTGATGGGGTTTGAGGTTGGATCTGGAATGGAAAACTCTCCCACTTGTGTTTCTAACTACTGTTCTCAGAATAATTGCCTCGGCCACATGGGCCAACATGTAAGAGTTTCTTGAGCTGGTGTCAATCCCATGATTAATGAGAGCTGCTTATCACTGTAACAGGCAACGTGCAACAACCATCACAGCATTTGCAACCAGCTCAAATGTTCTCTCTCCATGCCAACGTGAAGAGGGAGAAAGAAGACAAATCGAGGGGAAAATGACATGAAGGAGGAGGGAAGTTTGGTCAAAAGAAATGAGAGGCTTCTTTGTCCTCATGATAATGTTTCCCTAATCTCCCTGGCCTGCAAAAGAAAGCTATTTCTTCAATAAATGAGATATAATTTCCAATAATCCTTTCACTGGTTATTGGACAGAAATTATACTGCTAGAATACACTCCAAAACTGCACAATTGAACTGAAGCTATAACTGGAAAGCTCAGTTATTAATCTGGGGAAATGCACTCTGCTTACTTGAGCTTTGCCCGATGGGGAATTGAGGTTGACAGCATTATTAATGAACGCCGAAGAGTGCTAAAGAGTCTGACAGGGGTTGGGGATAATGGATAGCAGAGGGTGAAAGTGATAAGACATGGGTTAACAGCCTGCAGGAATGTTAAGATAACTTTGGTGGATGGTTTTATCCAATGAACTTTGCAGAAACTCTGCTGCATACGATAGAAATCAGCTGCCTGTCATTTTATGTCTGTTTTTCTATGGTGATAATTGTTCCTCCTAACTGTCCAACTCATCTTCTGGTGTTGTTTTATGTTGAGATATCTCTCTAATTCACAGCAGTATCAGTAGATAGCCAGCAGGGTATCTTATCATAACTACTGATTTTTACTGTTCAGCTTTTAAAACTTACCACCACATGGTAGATTTTACGTCTCATCATCCAAGCTTATTTACTTGATTAATTATGCCAGAAAACATTGAGGCTCATTTTAATCGTTCCACTTGTGGAAATGGTGAATTTATCCAGTCCTCCCCACCCATGGTCCTCCAGTATTTGAATGATTAGTTTTATGTAAATAGGCTATTTTGAATGCATTTTTAATTAGCACTCCCATTTATTTGCTCTTATCTGATAAATTAAATTTATTAAATATAGATTGAATATTTTGCATTGCAAACAAGGGTTATATGAATATTTAAAGTACTAATTGTTTTAGTTTTCTTTAGTAGAAGGTTCTGTTTTTTATTCATTGTTTTGTTTAGTTAAGTCACTTTCTAAAAGAAAGATAAAAAGTGTCCCCTCTTGTCAAATACATTTTTTATCTTAAGCAGCTCTTTATTCATTAAATTAAGATAAAATTTTAATGCTGCACTTCGAGTACAACTGAATTAAAGTTGACGTTTTTAGATGAGCTCCAGGCTTCTAACCGCATTGTTTCTGAATGTGCTGCTACAAAATTGCAAGTCATTGGTTTTGTGTGAAATGTATTTCCCATAATGTCAGTATGGAGATGAATGATGATGTTACAAAGGGATGTTGTTTTATTCCATGGGACTAATGTTATCCAGCATATTTCTGTCCACAGTAGACAATATGGACGACACGTGCTGACTCGTTTAGCCACTCCTTTGGTGTGTAACACAGGCTTTCTAATAATATCACTATGGCACCATCAGTGTCTGAATAGTACTGTCTATGATGAGTAGTGATCAAGTGATCCGTGGAGTGCCACTTCAAAGACCCAACACACACATGGTCCATCCACACAGATGACTTCACTCATTAGTCTGCTCAGGTGTGTACAAACTGCACATGAACCAAGCTTGATTGACATCTTCCTCTCACATCATTAGCTTTGTCAGGGCACAACGACTTGCACCTTCACTGCTCTTCTTTATACATGCAGTGGAGTGACATAGCTCCCCTCAACTTCAACCTGAGCAGACGTGTAATTTGTCTAATCACTTATCAGGTAATCAGCTAAGTGAAAACACCTGTGTGGGTGTGCAGGGCCTTTAAGAGTTCACTCTTGGCTGATGTGGCAACACCCATGGTTACTGATGATACATATTTTATGAATGTGAGGTTTTCTGGTTCTTCTTTTGATGTCGATTGCTTCCCATCAATTCTCTGTAATGGATGAGTGCCCTGATGATCGACAGTAAAGTGAACTGCTGCAAATGGAGAGTGGAACCAGTGTTGTGCAAGAACTGGAGCTGAGGAAGTGGGCAATATACAGTAAGCAGGCTCAGCAGCTTCTACAGACATATTGACAAGGGAGAAAAGACTGAAGAGGATGTTGATGAAAGAAGCTGACGGAGGGAAAGCAAGAAGTCAACGGACAAGTAAATCTGGGACTGCCTTTTACTCGTTGGCGAAAGCTTCATGAATTAAAAGGCTGAAAGACGAGTTGGGCTACCAGCACTAGGGGCAACTGTATCTGTTTACAGTGCAGCCAAACAAACCTAAGGTTATTTATAACACATCAACATAAGCATCTCCAAGGTTCCAATTACAGCAAGTTTAAAACTAGACCCAGGTAAGATGGCTGCCATATGCTAGTTATTATGGTATGTCACATCTAGTGTTTGATAGATGAACCCATCAACCTTTTAGACTTAGCAAACCTCATGAATCTGTTGGGGATAATCAGAAACGTCCAAGCATCCAGCTGAAACAAGACTGTTTTTTTCTCTCCCTGACATTTAACACATGGAAGTTTCACCTTGACAACAGTGTTAAAGTAAACCATGTTTTGTGTTTATGCATGCATGTGTGTGTTTGTGTGTATGCCACCTCATCTGAGCAAGTTCATAAGTCAATAACACTTTAAAGGACAGAAATCAGAAAGACATTTAACAGATCACAGTGGAATGATTGACGTCTGACCCCTCGGTTCCCCCACTCACGGAGACATTTGGACCCCTCAAACCCTCTGTGTCCTTTGAAAGGGTGTGTGTGTGTGTGTGAGCAATGAAGTTAGCCCTCTGAGTCACGTCTGTTAAATGTCATAGCTGAGAGTTGCTGATTAAAGCATTGCTGTCTGTCTTTCTAGTTTTCTTACAGTCTGTCTGCCCAGTTTATTAAGCTTCCTCCTCAGATAAGTTTATAACCTTCACCTTCATAACCTGTTAACAAACTCGACAAATGAGATCAAGAACTACTTTTTTATACTATGGATGGCAATGTCACGCTGTATTCCTCCACCACTTTGGTCCAGACTGAATTACAACCATTGCATTCTGTTTTTTAAAGGTCTAATGGGGAACATTTAGAATGATCTAGAGGCAGAAATGGAATATAATATGTCAAACTATGTTTTCATTATTGTATTGCTGAAAATAAGAGCTGTTACATAAGAAGCCTCCATGTCGAACTGCCATGTTCATAGACTGGCCGAGATATATGAGTTTCATGCCCGCAGTAGTTTCCTTCATGCTTGGAAATGTATCATTTTTTGTTTCTAGGTAAATTACTTGACAATTATCAGATTTATTTCCCTAAAACATCTTAAGAACCATAAGAACTTTGGTGATTACTTAAATTGTCATCTCGCACTACCATCCAACTCCAAGTTCCACCTTCCAAGTTGTCGCATACCAACACGTCACATGATGTAGCTACGTGCATAATGTTTTATAATTTAAAGAAAAGTAAAGTTTCTTTAAGTGTAAAGTCACTTTTTTAAAAAGAAGCTACAGCTTTCCTCTTAAGTGGTTCTTTATTCATTAAATTGAGATAGAATTTTGATGCTGCACTTCAGGTACAACTGAATTAAAGCTGAAGTCTTGGGATAAGCTCCAGGCTTCTTTATAGGTTGAGAACAGACTCCTTAAAGAGGCGCTGATCAATATTTTTATATAAACAATGCATTGGATGTACAAGGAGGAACACACAATGACAAATTACCCAATTTTTCATCTCAGCGATACGGAACAGCCCAGATTTGTGGAGAACAAACCAGAGTCAAGGGGTGAGAACTGGATTTACATTCATCTGGCTCCAGCCTTTTTTGAGTGTGTAAATTCTCTTCAAAAGTCTAAAATTAGAACTGCAGAAATTACATGTGTAATAAACTGTCCTTCTTTAACAAATGTGAAGAAGAATATGTTGACCAAATGTTCAGAAACTTCCTTAGAAGTGATGAAATACCAACATTGTTACAGGATGATTAAAAATTATTCCCGTTGGCACTTGAAACCACAGTAATTCAGTTAAAGGATTATATAATGTGCTGTTGGTTGGGAAATCTCTGTGATTCCTCTCGGTTTATGTAAACCCTTCAAATCCTACTGGATGAACTGAAATTACATGAAACAATCTCCCTCACGCAGAAAAAATCCATTCCTCTGTTCACAGGAGTACAGTCAATATTTTCTTTCCTGGGGGGGTTAAGGAGAAATCGTGTTGGTTCCCTTGGGTCAGAAGATACATACTACCTGCCTCTAGCAACACATCTAACTTCCATACTTACTGGAGAATAACAAAAAATGAAAAAAAAAATCTTCTGGGAAAAGAAAAGCAAAACAACTTTCCGGAGGGAGAAAATTAAAGAAGGAGAAAAGAAAGTTTTGATGGAAAGAAACAAGGTGACAAACTGTAATTTGTTTTATTGTAGAAACTGAGTCCAAGGCCCTAAAGAAAAGAGGTGGACAGAGGTATGCAAAGAAAAAATGATAGGGAGAGAACTAGAAAAACATAATGAAAGAGCTGTTGAGTAAAAATGGTGACCAAGTCCCTGGGCTGCTATTTACCCAGACACTGTGGAGTTATGAGAAGACTGCTTTGCTTTAAACAGCAGCCAATAAGTCCTGTTCCAGCGGGCTGCTGGTGAGCCCATATATTCAACTCTGACATTCAGCTGTATTAGCACGTCATATTAAACACCCATTCACACCCTGCTCTTTTCACATCAACCCAGCACCAATGTGAAGAGACAGGAGAGCTGGCTGAGCTGCGCAGGGGTGACAGACCGCTCGAGTTCATTTGTAGGATGTAAAACATCATACACAGTCAGCAAAACCAAACGCACATAGAGGACTTCAGCTTTACTTATCTTATTTCGATTCAGAGTTTTTGGTTTTACAGTTCATTTACTTGACTGTTTCGCTTAGTCTGACCCTCCTCACCAATCTCATTTCAAGCATCACCAGCAACCACTGTCCAATGAAGACAACGAATATTGTGTGAGTGTTATGGCTGCCTCTGACATTTCTATGTGTAACTCCTCTTAGTGTTTGTGTGTATGCTGAGCTGAGGTTCCCTATCCTTTATTGGCTCCAGCTGGTAAGGTGTGACCATTTCACCTATCTTCTTGACAAGCTGCGGGATCCTGATTGGAGTGGCACCACATCCGGCTATCCAATCCACAGGATGCAGTTTGGGGAGCTACGTTATTAAAGTTTGACTTTAGCCCGACAGTCACAGTGGCTGGATTTGTTAGCGTACAGACACACCTTTCAGTGAATGTTAATACTTGGGTTAAATCTCAACCAGCCAACAACATTTGGACAACATGGACTACAACATTATTTTATAATATGACTTAAATATCTTGTCATTTGGATGGATTGCCACAGAATTGGTACAGACAGCAGTGTCCCTTCAGGATGAATTTTAATCCATCATTTAAATTTGTTCAGTATTTTTGTTTCATAACCTAATATATGCAAAAATTGACACCTCCTCTGTAACCAGGGGTTAGGGTTATGATGACATGCTCCAAGATGGGGACATGGTGGACATGACCATTATCATGGTCTTTAGCATTTAGCTTAAATAAAGCTAACAGTAGTCAGTTTGGCTTTAGTAGCAAAAATAATGAAGAACTTGTGAGTTCTTAAGTGTGGACAGGAGATACAGGATGATGTGATTTTCTCCCGGCGGAGCACCAGCAGATGTTGAATCATTTCTAAATCTACGTGGTCGCATTAATCCAGTCTGTCAAAAGCTTTTTATCTTTTCACAGGCAGATAACACAAGAATGTGAAGGTTAGCATCAGGATGAAAAACAAAGAGCAGCACAAGGCCCAGGTCACAGATCATACGTACATTCCCCAAAGCATTGTTGTCACTATACTACAAACACTGTATATGGACACAGACTCATGCAGAAAGATACACATGCAGAGACCTCCACCCTCAACACTCTGCCACAATAAATACACTCATGAATTATGGGTCCTCAAGGCAGTTGCTATTTATAGTGCCTTTGCCATTTCTTGACAGTCAAGCAAACAACCAGTCAGCCAACCAGTGTCCAAACATGAGATGTATCTCAAGTCTCCATGTCTGACATCAGCTGCCCTCAAGCTTGAAAGCCTGACTTCAACCTGTCAGAGGACCAGCAAGTGATGGTTCTGGGGTAACACAAACACAATAATTCTTATTTTCAGATGATTGTACAGCAAATGAAAACATAGTAAAATACCTTTCCAGCACCAAATAGAAGACAGACATCATTAGTAACCTGCTATTTAGCAGCTAAGAAGCCATTGTGGGAGTGGGAGGGAAACACATAAAACAAGAATAATGGGAATAAGGTCAAAGTTCTGCTGACTTGAGAGCATTAATTACTGATACGTCCTGGACTTTACACTAATGGGAGTTAAAAGGAGAGTGATATTGGACTTACTATCACAGCTCACAGGAAAAACAGAGAACTCAAGAGAAGGCCGTAAACACAGACTCAGAGGCAAAACTGGTGCTATACAGTGGCTTAGTTGCAAATTTGAATGCATAATAGCTAACAGTCAGGCAGTCTCAGTGCACCTCTGGAAGTGGTCAGGGACACATTGCATATAAATCCAAATACTCGTGTACCACCACTTACTTTTCTCTGGAGGACAGAGATATGACTTTAATCCCTATGTTATGTAGATAATGTATGCTGATACAGATCCCACTTGTTTGAGTGTTGAAGTATGATTATATATATATATATATATATATATATATATATATATATATATATATATATATATATATATATATATATATATATATATATTGCTAACTTCTTTGTTGTTTGCTGCAGCACTCACTGCAGCATCACTGACTGACAAACAAACCTCCATCAAACGACATATTTCAAAGAATTCAAAGGCATTTATTCATCTTGGAACAATTGTCTTTCCTACGCATCTGAGGTGGGAAGCAGCTGCTGACACTGAGGTCACCTCACAATATCTTCATTACACTGTAGTTTGAATGAGCTCAAAGACACATCTGATGTATAATCAAACATCTGTCAGCAAAGGTTTGCACATAAATCTTAGTAATTAGAAAGCACACATTTGGCATGTTGTGCTTTTCACTTCGGATGAGTGCTGATAGATTGTTCTTGATGATGGGAGGTAAGAAACATTTCACTTTGTCATCATACGCACCGGAGCGGCTCACCGAGGGAGGCAGTGATTTGTCGTTTTACTGAGAAACAGAACAGAGACATTCATACTGCAGCTGATGAAGGTGTGTTACACATACACGATTTATCCCCTCGTATAAGACTAATATATATGATTAACTGCATTAATCAAAATGTTAATAGTTTTTTTTTCTTTGCAAATAATTTGTTTTTCATTTTAATGGAATCATTTATCATGTCTGAACTTAAACTTCACAGATATTTGGACATGTAGAGCAGACACAGACACACTGCAGTGTTCATTCTGCCACAGTCATCTTTTCTGTGGAAGTGACCCAGATTTGTGTCCCTTGATCCCATAAGTATTATCCCTAAAGACATAAACCAATGTGACTGCAAAAAGACGGTCAGCAGTTTTTAACAGTTCATTACAGCTTCATCTGGAAGGGCCAGCACATTCCTCTAACCACTTCACTGTGGATCTGGTGCCTGTGAACAGGACCATGCCTCATACAGAGGCCACAGAGAGTCCAGGGGCATCAGATCCGGATCCCTACCTGAATAAAATTACAGATTTGCCCGTGTTTGAACACGAAACATAAGTACACATCTCGACACAATGTATAACACGGAGTAGACATTTTTATCCTGCTGGGTAGGTTGTGAATTTTACCTCAAGGTCAATGAAGTCAGTAAAATTACCTGGAGCTGCAACATTAAGATGATGAGCACATTAATGCATCAATAATTATTTGAACTGCAGAGAACTTTGGATGTCATGGATTGGATATATTTTTGCGTATTCCACACATCAGCATTCAGATCAATATTTGACTACAGAAAATTTGGAGATGATTTTTCCTGTCAGTTTTTCAACAGTTTTAAACAGAGGAAGCTTCAGTTATCTATCCTTTAGATTCAGGGGGGGGGTTCATGAGAATAAAGAGATACAGAATTTAAATGCTTTAAACCTTAACCTCTAAACAAAAATGCACTTTTCACAGAGAAAAAATAATTAACATGCTGTCAGAAAACGTTAGTCTCCATGCCTGAATCAAAGCACATGGATTCAGTCTGACAGCATGACTGAGCTGAGTGTGACAACCTGCTTAAGAGAAGGTCAAAAGAGGAAATGAGGGTGACAATTCATGGATAGTCTTAGCACAGAGCCCAACAGGCTTTTTTCTCTGAGCATAATTTGTGTTTGGAAACAGATGTGACGTGAAAATAAGAATAATGCTCATTGGATCATAAATTAGACATGTTTATGCATCATCAGTCAGTAGGTTATTACAGTTTAGACACATATAATCGCTGTGTGTAATGACACAAAAGCTGTTTTGGCAATGTTGCAGCACATTACTGAATACACCGAATTACTGAATACAGTCAAACAGGAGGGGTTAGCATCCTTATGTGGGTAATAGTGGCAGGAGACTTTTATAAAGTAAATCTGAGTAGTTAATCTGAAAAAGTTCCAGAAAAGCTGAAGGAATGAACAGTATTTAAAACTATTGTATTTGCTTCTGTTCAAAGAATAAACCAGAGATGCTTGTTCAATATACACAGAAACAGAGCTTTTCCTTCTGTAATGATGACATTTAAAGTGTACTGAAAAGTCACTGGATTCTTACTCTACAACAATCTTCATCATCTCTTTAATCCAGCCTCAACGGTCCACAGTAAGTGACGGCATGTTCAGACGTCTGCGTTGATCCCTGACATTTGAGAAAAAAGTAATGTCAGACACATGTTAGGACTGTAATCTACAATCAGACATTGCTATTAGTCCCTTTGATGGAGGTCTTTCCATCAGGTTCGATCAGATATCTGAAGTGTCAGATCAGCAAACTTCTATCTGTTAAGGTCGACTCAAGCTTATATTTCCTGTATTTCTGGTATATTTCCCACAAATGTATCTTTGGCTTTTGCTAACTTTGCACCTGCCACCTCCGCTGTACAGATTCGGTGGGAAATGAGGAAAACAATGTATGTTGGGGCAAGCTGTGCGAGCCTCCTACAGCTCTCCAAATAATGATTATTTTTCCATGAATCATTTCAAACTCTTGTCTTTCAGTCTGACTGAAAGTAAACACATAAAGAGGCCACCTGAGGTGCAGAAACAAGGACTTGCTATGAAAATGCCACATGAGCAATGACAATATGCGTGACCCACCAGGAACAAACCACTCCATCTCAAGATTTCTTCATCGTGTAGGGTGGGGAGGTGGGGAAACATGTAGGTAGCAAACCACAGCACTGACATATTTTTTGACAAACTTGAGCCAAAGAAGCTGTAATTTGCTCCTGTCATTCAATGGATTTTCTGTTTGTTCACAGCAATTTGACCAAAAACTGTCTAGAATTCAATTTTGCATTGAGGCCACTGTGAGGCCACCCATCCCTTTCTCTGGGTAACTTTTTAGTTTTTAAATCAAACTTGTCATATTTCACCCTGATCCTGAAGTCATAGTCATAAACTTAACCACAGAAATCCAAAAGACAAGATCAAAACATGTTGCCTTTTTTGCAGGTGTTTGTGCCTTTCAGTACTTCATACTGCTCAACAAGATAAAGCAAGGCGGAATATAAAGGGAGGACAAAATAGCATGAGATAAAGAAGACAGAAGAGCAGACTGTGTGAAGCGGTACAGTGAATAAAGTCTATGAGAGGTGTCACACTGTGTCTTGTAGAAACAGTATGTAAATCTGAGTCATCAGACGTCCCAATCATCTTCTCCCCGAGTGGAAAAATGGGAAAATTATAAATGCAACAATTCATTTTCCTGCCTCTTGCCACCTACACGGCGCAGATGGTGTTTGTGAAGACATTCAGCCACTGAAATACTTGTAGAGCAATCAGAAAAATCTTCAGAACTTTTGGAGGAAGTCAAACCAAGTTCAGCTACTGCCAACAGAGACAGGAAAGGCCTCCGGGTGGACGTCTCTTCTTACCGACACTCAGTCAAATGTGAAACTCTGGCCTTTGTCAAACTCTGATACCTTCCCCCTGCAGTTTAGAGAAAATGATCGCTCTTAAGTATGAAAATATTTGTGTAAGTGAAGAAGATGAAATGGTGCGGGTGTAATGGGTGGAACAGCAGATGCTTTGAAACTGTGTGGTCAGGGGTGGGCCAAATTACACTGAGGAAAGGTAAAGAAAAATGTTGGTGAGGAAAACGAAAAGAAATAACAAAAGTCTGCACCGCGGCGGCATACGGAGACAGCGTCTGTCCTTTTGCTGAACTTTAATGCAGACTCTTTAAATGCAAAGCTCAGATGAGGCTGTTTGAGTTCCTGAGCACGCTTTGCTGTCTGAATGTTTAATTGGCTTTGGTACTGAAATTGTTTTCTCAGTGTTTGTTTTAAGCATACTTGAGACGTCTTTTCTTAAACAAAGTCCTTCTGGGATTTCGTTCATTGTCTGTCTCTGCACCTGGTGTATGTGGTGGAGCACCAGCATGCAGAAAGTTGCATGCATTTATGCGGCAACAGTTCAAGTTGCTGGTTTAGATTAAAAATGTTTTATTTCCAGACTTTATATATAACTACTGCACCTCATTAACTATTTAACCATGCAAAGAGGTATGAAGAGATCAACTCATTCTTAGGGATGCTTATATGGCACAGCTTCTCCGCTGGAAGTCACTGCAGCACGTTTTCTCCACTAGACTTCATTATGTTTCCTCATTGGAGGACATCCTAGAGAGTACTCTTTATGTTCTCCATGAAAGGACATCATAGAGGATTGTTCATCACCTTGAGGACACATCGTAGGGCAGACCAAACAACCCTTTAGACCTCCTGAAAAGTTTAAGTTTAAGCCCCTCTCCAGCATAAATGTGAATTTCTGACATTTTCTTCCAATTAGTCTGAATATGTTGCAGACACAAAATAGCCCAAAATCTAAAAAATGACCACTGCATGAAAAAAACTGTTTTCCCTTGTGGCATCTCGCCTTACCCTCACAGATCATCATGTGCACACATTAATCATAATCAGTAACGTTTTAGCTTGAGGCTGAATGCAAAATGACAAACAGCAGATGGATGGTGAGCAACAAGTAGAAAATCAAAGGATAAAAATACATTGTGGCTGACCGTGATGCATTTGTACGTCAGTATGCTGGTAAATATGAATTATTTGCTACATTACGAGACGCAAGGAACACAGAACACACAGATGTATGTAAATGCATCTCAGTTTAAATCTGTCCATCTGTCTGTGTTGTGCTTGATTACAGGGATCAGATGCGCAGGTGTCAGGCTTAACGTATCTGCTTGACTATGGGTCAAATACATGAAAATGCATCCAGGTGTTTGAACTCAATTCTAAAATTATAGTATATAGAGTACATTTGCTTGAAATTGACCATTTGACAATATACCACATCGTTATGTGGGATAAGGAGAATATGAGTGACACATTTCTTCCTCCGCTGGGGATAAAATCGAACACAAACAAAAATAAAAAGAACAGAGAAAGTGGGAGGCAAAGGAGGTGAAGAGGGAAGAGCTTTAATTTCCCTGTGAGAATTGTTCGACAGCAGAACAGACAAAAGCACAGCAAAGGCAGCGGGGGGGGGGGGGACACTGAGGGGTAAAGGGGGGATTAAAAGAGGAACAAGAGAGAAGGAAAAAAAAACATTTGTCACATTGTTGGTTTTTAATTTACAATATTATTCCAGCAAATCAGAGAAGGGAAGACGGGAACCAGGAGAGAGCATAAGCAGAAAGACACCGAGGACTGACTGCTTGTTGTCATGGAAAATAAGCCCTGTTGGCTCATCACTCTGGCAGGACTTTCAAATAACACTGGTCATTTTTCACAAAATTATTTGAAAATATTGTTGGGTCATTTTGTTTGTTTGTTTCTACACAAACTGCCAAAAGAAATGATCAAAACATATTTAGATGAGTTGCTCTGTTCCATGCAGCAGTTTGATTCACAGACGGTCGTTACAAAAAAGTACAAAATAAAAGTCTTGCTGAACTTTATTCTTGTAAATATATTTCAGTAATTGCAGAAAATGATTTCCTCTTGGGATGCAAACATGAGACCATTAAATCTGAATAAGTAGATAGTGTCATGAATTTGCTTTGGTAGTTTCTTTTCCTGACAGTGTGTGTGTGTGTGTGCTGGTCTCAGAAACAGAGCACACCTGTGTCTGATCCAGTAAATACTCCTGCCATAAGAGCCTGCTCAAGACACCATTCCAGGTCCAAATTATCCTGTTGCTAACATGCCGTGGCTTAATCTTCCATACCTTTCAAGGTTTTAGTGAATTACCAGTGTAACTGTTCCTGCATGTCTCTGACTGCAAGAGCTCCGAAACGAGTGGACGCGGGGGGAAGAAGGAAGAAGGCAACAGGCACTGGTGTTGGTCCTGTGGATGCTGTGACCCTCTGCTCACAGAGGAGATTTCACAGACCAGATCAAGCAAAAGGTACAGAAAACATTTCATTACTCTGCAGAGCCCTTGTCTTAATGCTGTCACACACTTATAACAGTAATCTGAGCCAGTGAGTGGACATTTATTGATTGTGTGCGATTGCAGTCAATTTCTGGCTGCACAGAAAAACATGGGAAAATAAAGTCCAGGTTGAAAAATACCAGAGTTAATAATTACATTTCATAAGAACATCCAACACACTCAAAACATGATTAGATGTGGTATAAACACATCCTGGGATTTCACTGAGTGACCGACCGACTGTTGTAAACATCATGCTGACTCGCATGAAAGTTCAAAATGAAAACGCTTTTTAAACACAGCAGTTATTGTTTGACCCTTGACCTCTTTACTCATGGTTTGCTGTTTTTTTTTCTCTGTGCATGGAAACGTTGTGTGCATATTAACAGGATTCAAATGCTGATTAAAATGATGTTTGTGGCATCAGTATAATCACAGACATTTGTTTTTTGTAATCATCATTCATCAGCGAGACCTGCTGATTTTGGTGAAGCACACATTTTGCATTAAGATCAAAATTTGAAAAACTGGAGCACAAAGACATTTGTCACCAAGCAGTCGTCTAATCTTGAGACATTGTGAGTTTTTCTATAATTTACCACCTGGGGAACAGTAGCAGACTTTGAGGCCTGTGATGCTGAAGTTTCACACAAATGTCGTTGCAACAACTGACTTTCTAATGATGGAAATCACAGATTACACCATCTGATCTGCTCCGTAAAGAAACAAAGCATCTCCTTTAAAAGGTAATTATGACATGAGGTCCAACACAAGGCGGTTTGCTCCGGGAGCTGTAATTAAGCGTTTGTTTCCAGGGACATGTAATGATTTCTTTTAACATTTTAACGTTCGTTTCAGCCATCCATCAGTGCAAAAAAAAAAAAGGAGCCCAAGATTTGATTTGACTGATTTGATTTTGATTTGTGCCTCGAAGTAACCCTGTAAACTTGTTAACCTATGACTTTGAGTTTTTAAACTTGAGTGTTCGCAATGTTCCCTGCTTCATGTTCATCGGCACAAACCCGCAGGTGCCTTCTACTGGGAGCTGCCACACTGGACTGGTGTCTTGTTCAAGGGCATGCGGTATAGACGAGGTGCCTCATTTACTTTCTACACACAGATTTTCCAGGTGCACCAAGCACCAACGGAAATCTAACTTCACCATGAAGCTTCCCCAGTTCCCCAAATATCAAATGTGACATCTGAGCCCAGTTAAAAAATCTTGTTTCATTTTGTTGACATATTTGAGCCAACTGTTTGGGGAGTTTTGGATCTCTTTCTATGACTCCAAAAAATTAAATTTCTTACCATGTTTTTGGGAACGAAATGTTGAAAAATTGAAGGGTTGGTGCATGCAAGCTTCACTCATACTGAAGTGCATGGAGATTTCTGGCTGAGAAACTGATAAACCTCATTTTGAGAGAACGGCCTTAAAAGAAATCCATCCATCCATTTTCCCTAACCACTTATCCTTATTAGCATAGCCAGGGTGCTGGAGGCAATCCCAGCTGAGTCACTAGTTCATCACACGGCTGACACGTAGAGACAGACAAACATTCATGCTCACATGCTGCCCACTTTAACAATATGCGTTGTAAAATTCATTTTGAGTCTCTTCCAGCTGTTTCCCTCTGCCTGGTCCGACTCCTGCCTCTAGAGAGCAACTCAGCTTAGCTCTCTGGCTTCTTTCTGCCCATCCTGGTCGAGACACTGCTTGTTATCCTTACACCTTCATGCCTTTAATACCAAAGTTATGAAGTGTTTAAATGTACTTAATCTTATTAATGCTTTTTAAATTTTAAATGAAATGTTTTTTTTTTTCTTTTTTCCTGGAGGGATTGTTCTTCATATTTTATTTTTGCTCTTTTTTTAGGAGTGTAAATAGAGTGATTCAGTGCTGGGTCTGATTTAACCGTGAACCTAAAAACCAACTGTTGTTTTACTTTGTATTATTCCAGTGTTTTCAATTTACACTTCAGCTTCAGCAAGTGTTTCCCTCAGGAGTATAACATTGATTTCTTGTTCCTGGTTTCCTGACAGGCTGTTATTTTACAACACCTCCTGGTCCATTTCAGTTCTACATGCTGTCTGTTGAACTTTAATATTTTCATTTCCATGGCTGTAGGATCACAGCTGTCTCACATGGAATCCAATGAAACACAGGTAGCCTTCTGCAAAATTGATTTTTCTCCTTTTAATCATGACACAGACGTCAGACACTTTCCCTCACTTTGTACTATTTACTTACAACTAAATGTCCGACAGCTACTGAATCGACTAATAAGAAACATGAGACAGTTTTCTCCCAGCAACAGGCAACAGCAGGGAACCGCTGAGCTCTTTCAAATCCCACTTGTTTCTGCTCAGAGACTCAGATTAAAGAGCTAATTATGTTTGTAGTTGCCTAAGCGCTCAATACACACACACACACACATACACACTGAAGCATACAAACATACACACAGAAGTATGCATGCAAACTCAATTTGCACTCGCACATGATGTAGATACACAGATAGCTTCATGAATAGATCGACACGTGAGCAGAAAACAAACTGGTAGAAAAATACAGTTATTCTCTTCAAATGAGCAACAAAAGTGGCACATCTGTTCATAAAGGTAGGCAGTCTTACATCATGTGCATGTGTCAATGTCCACATACATGCAGAAGTCCTGTCTTTCTTTGCTCAAGGTGTGTGTGTGTGTGTGTGTGCATGTGTTTAGGTTTTAGTGGGCCGACATGCACATGTGGCTGTGTACAAAGGAGTAGTTTGGATGAAATGATGCTTACATTGTCAGTGAGTGTGTATCGATAGCTAATTACCTTTGCTTCTTGCAGCGGGCTGTTTTCAGTTTGCTCAAGCGGAACGATGGCAAACCCAGCGACCCTTCACATATTAACTGGGAATCAAGTGAGGAAGACTATCGGCACTTTTCCACTTCCTCCCGAGAGAACGTGCGGCAGACCGTGTGTGTGTGTTTGCCCTCTTTGTTCATTTACTAAAAGACAAAATCAGATTTAAACCATTTCAGCTTTAAAATAATCATATTTTATCATCAGTCATGGTCTTGTCTATGTAGTTTTAGTGACCTGAACCCATAAACCTAACTGAACATCAACTATAGTCGCATCATTCAATGCAAACAATTGAAGAGATTGTGACTTTGCTGAGGCAGAGCTGTTTGTTGATTGAGTAGGAAAAAATACTTATTTACAGCATACAGCATTGCTGGAAGACACACAAAAAATGATCTATCGTCCTCCCGATAGAGGCGTCAGATCAGAAACTGCCTCTGTGTGTCATCTGAGAGCAGGCGGGACCAAAATACTCCTAGTGCTATCAACACAAGGCTTATAACTGAATGAACACGCACGCAAACAAAATGAATTTCTTGCTGTGTTTGAGGGTTCGCAAACAGCTACAGGCAAAACTTCATGAGAATCATGACGAAGTTTCCGAGCCTCCTCGTAACCATAGTAACTCACTGTTACACATGAGCAGTAACTGTCCAGACAAAGCCCCAACTGGAGTCATTATTTCTCACATGTAGCGCACAACAGGAGATTCTCTGTGTCAGACATGTTTTCACATGCTGGAGAAACTTGACGAGTCGAGTTCTAAAATGACCACAAACCACAAAAGTAACTGACTGAAATGAGTCAGTGAGTGTGAGAAGCAAGCGACATACAGAGTCACAGTGAAGATATATATACCAACTGTGCATCATCAAACTATTTAAAATCATACACTTGTCCTCTCTTAGGACGGTTAATCGGCCACACCTCTGTGACCTGCACTGAAAATTACATGTTGCATGTGTCTCAAAAGCAACGATAACGTTTCTGTTCATATCCGTTTTACTTACAAGACACTCTCCACAGAGAGCAGGTCTAGACCGCCGTGGGGACTAAGTGGGCGTGCCAAAAGCTTTCTGCTGGCCATGAGCGTGTACAGATGGAGAGGGAGAGAAGAGCTCAGTGCATCACGGGAAGTCCACCGGCAGTCTAAGCCTATAGAGCACCATGACTAAGGGACGGTTCAGGACTCACCTGAGCAGATAGATGAGTGCTGATGGACTAAATTATTGCTGTGGTCAGACAAAAAGAAGCTCCTCTAAAGTAAGTTCATGTTTCACTGCTGTGACAGTTACTGCCTGCCGTCTAACTGGCTCATATCCTTCTGTTGTGTTTAAAATTAAAACCCTGCTGCAGATTTTGTACCTGCTTTCCTCTGACGTTAAATTTTAGTTGCAGTTTCCTGAATCCTCCAGTGATAAATCAGGTGCAGCAGTTATTTGTAGAAGTTTCCATTCCCCCCTCCCTCTAAACAGGAACACAAGTATTTCATTTATATAATCCGACTTCACAAATCACAAGCAGCCAGTTTAACAATCTGCACGGCGTACGACTCCTCTGCCCTTTAATATTATCACTGTAAATGCTCTTTAATAAATCAGTCCGACACAATCGAACTGCTCGGCGCCTACAGACTGTAAATCCTCAGTAAATATCCTCTATTCTTTTAAAAACTGTCAATATCATTATGTCTACCATGTGAGCTTAAAAAATAAATCCCTGTAAACAGATTATTTTTATTTCATGTCATTTAAAGTTAAAATAAAAATGGTAAAATGAAAGTTGCATCCGCCCGTCCGTGAGTCTGTTTCAGAGCTTACAAACAGAACGGCATCCTGTTACAGATAACGATGAGAACACCTCGACCCTGCTGAACAGAAGCTGCGCAGCAGTAACACAGAGGGAGAAATGTGTTTGGCTGTAATATGATGATCTGATACTTGATTCAAGAATAACAGATGACTGGCATCAAACTCGGAGAACACAAGTTTATTTTTTAGAAAAACTTTTATTTTCACGACCAGACAATCCGCTGCATCCTGTCATCAGAGTTGTAAACCATGACACCCGCTTTGAAATGAGGGGGAGGTGCGGATGCAACTTGTGCAGCGAGCATGTAGGCCAGACCGACTCTGCATGATGATAAACGAGCGCGTGCGCTTGCTGCTTAAATCCACTGGGAACCAATGTGACGTGGCAGCCGGAGCTTATCGTGGTCATTTTAGACAGAGTGTGTGATTCCACCAAGAAGCGTGTCTCCGCTCTGCTCCACGGCAGGTTGCAGCATCCATCGAAAATAGACCAGCGACATTAAGCTAATGCTCCTGGCGGGGTTTAAAGAGAGCGGACGAAAAGAGCTTTGCAGCCGTGACATCACAGAGCCGTGGCCAGCGGTGGAATCAGCGATGTTGTGTCCCATCCTTGTTTTATCTGAAATACTTCTACCTATATCTCAGTCCAGTCTGCACTGAACAGGTGTTTCTCATTAGAAACCTTCCAGTGGCTAAAAGGGGATTATTAGGGTTGAGCTTCATTGACAGTAGCTTTGATCAAAAGAGTATCAATGCAGAAGTGGATGGAATTAATTAGTACCTGACAAAAGAACAGCAGATTTGACTGACGAGAAATAGTCTGATGAATTATTGTCGGTAATATCTCTTTTATCTTGAGGCTTAAGCCTTGGTTGGTTTATTACAGCCGCGCTCTGGTTATTATGGATTAGACATTTTACAATAACCATATTTTCCGCTGCCTAACAGACAATAAATGAGCACCCATGGGATTACTAACAGGCTGGACGGCTAATTAAAGCATACTGTGAATGTGGTAGTGACCACAGCCTGTTAGCGATAGACTGCCGGGCTGTACTTTCAGCCGTAGGGTGCTGAACAGGTTTTTGTAGTTGTCAGACAGTAACAGCAGGCCTCTGCTTAATGTGGTTATACACACACACACTGGAGCTCAGCTTCCTGGTCTGAAAGAAACAAGCCATGTGATTCAGATGAAAGGTTTCAGTCTAACATGTGGAAAAAAAAAAAAGGTAAATTGTTGCTGAAATTGAAAATGATGACTCATGTTAAAACGATCTTTCATTATCCGGCGATAAAGTTCGCCGCAGAGTGGAACAGGTGTTTAAATGCAGACTGAAAAACAATCTTCAAAATGGATCTTCTATTAGGAGAATATTCGCCGCGTCCATGCTCGCTGCAGTCCATCAGCAGGCATGAAGCACAGATGGCTGTCAACACAACAACATTCACGCTCTGCAGTAAGTGAAAACTTTTACGTGACTCATAACTTCTTAGTTTTAATCTGCTCATTATTGACCGAGTTAACGGCAGCTGGAAAGAGGCAAAGAGGCTCGCGGCAACGCTGCCGAGCTCTGCCGGATAACAAGGCAGAAGAATGTTCCTGATGGGACTGCAGCCCGTTAGTGCTGACAGGATGAGAGCATCTTTTCTCATTTCGATGTAATGTAACCATTAGATGGAAATGTTTGATAACTTCCATGGATCAAAATGCAACTAATATAATTTGATCAACTGCCAGATAACATAATCTTCAAGCTCACTTTTCTCTTTTATGGCTTTTTCTTAAGTGATGTTATAGAGTGGAATGTGCAGTGGACCGGGTTGACCAGGTATCTGGGGTGTTGACATGAGACAAACAGAGCTGGACGTGGCAGTCGTGGTTTTCCTGATTAGTCACAAAATCAAACAAAGAAAGAATTAACCGTAATCTGGAATCAGGTGTTAAGAGTTTTATGCAGCATGGGTTGATTGGTTAATGAAGCCCAGGTGAGAAGGAACTGGGGTCACGCCCAGAGACTCAAACACAGAGAGACAGACAGAAACACAAGGGGAGGGGAAAATAAGAAACATACCAGTAAGGAAGGAGGCAGACAGCCTCTAGTTGACATCACGGCTGTGATAGTGAAGCTGCAGCAACGTCACAAGTAGCATCTGTAAAAGCTGAATCATCACAGAGCTGAGAAGTTGTGGAAGCAGAAACAAAGACAAATCAATATTCCAAAATAAAATAACTTGTTTGTAACCAAAATGCTGCTGC
The DNA here is from genome assembly GCA_023373845.1 of Nibea coibor. Classification (NCBI taxonomy): domain Eukaryota; kingdom Metazoa; phylum Chordata; class Actinopteri; family Sciaenidae; genus Nibea; species Nibea coibor. The sequence goes on along the minus strand of CM041739.1, from coordinate 3,885,323 downwards.
ACACGATTTGTAGCCATAGAGGGATTAAAAAGAGCCATGTGGAGAGGAACTCAGGAGAAGGCAGGAGACACAGACAGGAGTAAATACAATATTATTCTGCATGAAAAAGGGAACGGGGACCAGGCTAAAGCAAAATACAAAGTAAATTGAAGTTTATTTGGCCATGAAAGGAGGATATAAATTGGCTGTGCAAGCTTTCACAGAGTCAGTAAAGCCCAGTGCCTACAGTCCAACCACTGTCACATGTCTGTTGGTTATTAAACTTTAAAGGCATCACTGAATTGTAATCAGTATATGTTCTTATAAATAGACAGAAACCTTGATTTGTAAGCCGGTGAATTGGTCATTTGCATTGTTGCATCCCATAAACTCTCTTTGCAGCTCCAAAGCCGAGCTTCCAAAGAGCTTTTCTTTGTTAGAATTGAAGGATGAGTAATTATTCTACATTATCCTAAATTAGCAGAGGCTCTTCAGTTACATTTCATCTGGAAAACATTTCCCTCTCTCTGTCTCGTGGTAAAATAATCCAATAATGTCCTGTCAAGCCCGAGGTAAGTTGCATGCAAAACGCGAAAATTCTTCCAGCAGACAAATTTGTTAGTAATCATACTAATGTCTCTAAATGCTGGTGTAATTAAAATGTTCCATGTAGCTGCACACGGCAGCTTAATTATATGTTATTTAAGAAAAATCTATGTCAACAAAGGAGGAGAACCTGTACTTAAATGTGCCAAGGTGACTTAATAACATAATATACATAATGTGAATGTTTCTGGTGGTGGCAATGTTGGTAAAACACTCTGAAAATGAGGTGAAATAAGGAGAGAATGAAGAGGAAAAGACAGAAAACACAGAGAAAAGAGAGAATGATGTGCACAAGAGAGAAGGAGAAAGAGCAACAGAAAACCTAAGATGGGGAGGAAGACGAGAGGAAGGGACCTGAAAGCGTTGTGGACCTCTGCAGGCTGGCTGGGGTTTGTCTGACGGACGTAATCTCCGCCAGCTCCGTTCTGCCGCCTCCGCAAAACGTCTGCCGGCCTCACGACTACAAATTATTACAAATAATGTTTTTGCTTAGAAAAACACAGACTGACTCTAAACACACACACACATTACACAGCATCTGCGTGAAATGACATGAACATAGTGTGTTTCTGCTTACTTAGGATCCATGCCAAATCCGTGACTTCATGTGTCTCTTAATTCCTGTTTTAAATTAAACAAAACAAACTGTCCTGTCAGGGATCAGTGCCGTATGCATACCGCAGAGGCAGCGTACAATCACACAAGTCATGTTGCTCTACAGCAAGTTGGCACCATCAAAAACACATTGAAATAGCAATTAACAGTCCCTGTTTGCAATGTAACCATGGGTGTACAGACAGTTATCACTGGTTACATTAAGCTGAAGAAAACATGAAAATGTGAAGATTCTTAAACTAGTGACCTGTGGAGAAAATACCTTTTGGGCTGCATGGGATTTTCTTTCCTGCAATACTGCATGTGGCCAAATTGGAGTGGCAAGGCTGACTCCATGTCTTGTTGATCATCCATGGTTTTAAGGTACCGTATTAGCCTCTGCTGCAGCTCAAACTGGTTACCACATGGATAACTGGGCTAAATGAACAAAACCACAATAACAAACTTCCTGGTGTTCTTATAAAAGCATCATTGACTTGTCCTTTTCACCTTGCATGCAGTGTATTTGTCTTACGTCTTTGCCTTCACGCCTCTCCTTCCCCGCCGGGGAAGTAAGTGGTAAATGGACCACGACACTTTGCACATTCACCAGTTCATGCACTGAATGGCATAATCCACCACGCGGGGTAACAGTTGCTCATCAGGAGTAATTTGGGGTTCTTCAACACTTTGACTGGACTGAAGGAGCTTGGAATCAAATCTGCGACTCTCCAAATTACTGGAAGACCCCTCTACCACCTGAGACACCCACAAGTTTGCCAGATAACCATGACATTTGATGAACACATTCATTCCCCCTCAGGAAGAAATAATGAACCTCATCTCTTTGTTTGGTTTATGACTAAATACCAAACTTATCCTGTTCTTAGTCGGAGCTGTATTTTATGTTTGCGTCTGCTTAGATTTACTGGCATAATCACACACTAACATTTTAGAGGTTTCTTTGAATTGCAAATGAACCAGAAAAAAACAATGTGTTGAGATATTCACTCTCCATTAGGCCCACCTGTGATCGGGGTCATTAGCAGGTATGAACACATTTGAAAGGATCAGCACATTACAAAGGTTTTTAGAACCAATGGTTTGAAAATGACATTCGAGTCTGAATCAGCTACTGGGAATTAGATATGACCCGGTTTGAAAGCTTCTGTGTTTGAAGTCATTTCACTGATACAGAGACAGGAGACACAGAGAGCTGGAGATTCACTCGTGGTCTGCATCAGCTAAAAGTCTTTTTCACAGCGAGTCAGAGACAGGTCACTAATATGAATTTCTTTTTTCAGCAGGCGCATAATGAGATGGGCCCGAACCTTTGAATCTATGGTAGATGGAAAAGGGGTGGCAGGAAAAAGAGTAAATGTCAGTGAGTGCTACAGATTCTTTGTGCATATAATCTAACTGTATTGTCTTTTTCTCTTCTAATACATGATTTAGCTCCACTCTGGAATATAAAACTTTTGATCACCTCAGATATCGAGAACAACATGTACTGTTAACTAACAGTGTATAAAAGGTTACATTTCAAAATAGCACAAAGGTCAGATACAAATATATCATGGTTTAATCCATACTTGCTTATCTTGATGTATATATCACTGTAACACTGACATGTTCCTGCTTGACCTTTCTGTTAAGATATTGATAAGATATTTGTTCATGCTGGTCTGGCCTGAATAGACTCAGTGATTTTGAAACTGTTTTAAACTGGCTGAGCTTCTTGTCCTCGGACCAGAAGGAGCAGTCTAACAATTTGCAACCTCAGATTTCAAAATTGCTCTTATCTCAACTCAACTTTACACCAAACACCAAACAGTCCAATCTCCACTGCTCAACTGTGCTTTGTTGTAAATACCTTAAACCAGTTGTCCCCAATCCCTGGGCCGCGAACCAGTACCGGTCGATCTGTTGGTGACTACTGACTGCTTGATCGCTTTGCTTATGATTTGAGAGCAGCACAGGTTTTGAGCACAGGGGTAAAACTGTTTGATTTTGCAAGTGGAGTCCGAGGTTGTAAATAGTGCCTGAAGATGAGGTTTGTGTTTAATGCTTTCAGAAAATGGAGCAAGGTTTCAGAGATTTAGAAAAATTATGACCAAGAACGGAGACACCAGCTACCTCGTGTGTTTTGGGAAATATATTAAGAGTCTGGAACATACAGACCCCCAGATACACGTTATTACAAGCAGACAATTATCTGAATGATATAACCTACACGATGCCCCGATGAACTGAAAAAAAAGACTCACATGTAATGATTTTGCGAAATGCGAAAGGACAGAAGGAAATGGTGAGGTCGGAAAGCTCATCACAGGAAGCCATTACACCAGACCACAGAGGCCCAGCAAGCCCAGAACCATTTGGGCATATCAGGGAAGATGAAAGTTTGGTTGTGCTTTCTCTGCACCTCTATTCCAACTTCTAATGCACCTCGTATACGAGGTTGTTAGGATACAATATGCTGCAATTTATCCCTGGGGAAGTTTAGCTCACAGGCCGGTGAGGCCAGCACGAAACAACAGTGCGTGTCCTAAATTGTGGGCAGGAACCATGCACACATTCACGGCATTATACTCTGTCTATACCATGAACATGGAGAGATGGGTGCTGAAGGTGTTAGAGAACCCCCTAATGACAGGGAGTGGAACACACAGTGTGTAAATAGTTGGGATATCTCAACATTTGTTTTATGATGAGGTGCCTTCAGAAAATGTTAAAAAAAAAGATGTTTAAAATTTACAAATATAATCAATACCTCTGATGTGGCAACTTCATTATGGCTGGTCAGAGTCTCAGGGCTGTGTTCAGCTAAAATTGGGAGAGCTTTGATGGTAGTGTGACCAAATGGTGCAGAAAAGAATAAAGCAACATAACAAGGAAAAAGATACATATTTTTATAAGAGCAGTATCCTGCTGCTGTTGCTGGATGATTGTGTCTATTACACTTGCTCATTCTGGACCAGTTCAAGAGCTAGAAATAGGTAGATAGAAAGTCTTAACAACAGCTTTAGTGGAAGAAGATGTAACGAAAAACATGCAAGCGATCATTTCAGTCAGGCTGAAGTGGCAGTGTCTGCACCACGCGTCATATAAAAACTGTGTTTTTTTGTTATTTTTGCTTTGTTTGCTGCCAAGCAAGGAAAAAGCGTTTCCACCGCACTGAAGGAAAGATCAGATCCCTTCACAAGTGGAGGACGAATGCTATAATCTCCCAGCCACACGCTGATAACGGCCTTGCTTTTTAAAACAGACTGAGAAAGACCAGAAAATTGCCAGGATGGTTTCAGCTGCCTTTTAGATTGATAAAATTCCTCTGACATGAAGGGCCTGCACTGTAGGGACATCAGGATGGATGTTAGATGGATGGTTTCAACGGAAAGTCAACAGGATCTGTGATGCCATTCATATTGAAATATTAGAAATTTCAAGTGTGGCGTGTTAACTCTGTGAGAGAAGAATCGTATGTACAAACATAAAAACTAGTGGCAATAGTGAAGGCACATGCAGCATGGAACATTTTCAAAATGTCTCGTTTGAGAGACACACAGATGGTGCACACACCATGCACATCAACAGTGGTAATGTGAAGTCTTTCAGAGGGTGGACCTTGAAACATCAGAGCTGGACTGCCAGTTTGATCAGCCTTGGAATAAAAGTTGCCATCCAGAGAGTGAAAACTATAATAGATGCTGGCCTCAGATGACGTTGACATTGCAGATTTTCCGGGTGGACTGAATGTACAAACTCAGGAACTGCTGAGAGAAAGGGAAAAGTTTATGGAACTTTATCTCTGCCGTACCCTCTGGGAGGTCATTCTCCACACTTTGGTGGCTAAAAACATGCATGAGGAACATCATGACACTGACTAACAGACACGTCTTTGCTGGACATCGATTAGGAGATTTGGCAGCATTTAGAGAACAGCCGACGTGTGTGAATCCCATGAAAAGTCGATCAGTATCAGATATGTTATTTGTTCATAAAATGATAAAACTGTATATTACTAACGATCACTTTTCTACCATGTTCCACCCATGGACATAATGCTAGCCTTCTCAACACAAATTGATTGCAGATTTGTAATTCTATGGATGTCTATGCAAGCTTTTAACAGAAGAAGAGACTGCAGCTGAGCCACAAATCTCTTAAAAACCACAGCGGGCACCATCATGAAGGTCCAAATCTTTGTAAGAAAAAGGTCAGTTGTTGTTATGAAGACGCTGTGGTTACTGATAGCTAAGAAATTGACGTTATCTGGTCATAAAACCAGATTCAAAAGAGGTCAAATGACGAGATTACATTCAGAAACAACGCAGAAATACCGGTAAACCAAGTCTACGAAGCTATTCTTAGAAACAACCAATGAATGTAATTCTCCTTCCGGGGGTTGAAATTCACTTAGGTAGGAGTCGGCCTGCTTTCATGAAGTCTACTCTTGGCTGAACTATCAAATTAACTCACTCACAAAGAATCATGGATTGTTTTTTCATGCGTTTTGAGAAGTCTGTTAATGGTGGATTTGGATGATTAGCATGTTTAATGTAGAAATGATCTGTGGTGTCCGCCCTGGAATATGAGAACGGGAGACAGTAGATGCTTACAGGCTGCAAGCTACTTGGTTTCATGGTTTCATTTTACGACTGAAGTCTAATAATCAGAAGTTTAATGGTGTTATTTTGTTTGTTTTGTGTCCCCAACTGGTGCACTCATTAACTGTTCAACTGACTAATTGTCACAAGCAAAGATGAAAAGCAAAATTTCAAAAAATGTCCTCATACTAATAAATATAAATTCACAGTAACATGTGATCATAATTTTACAGTAATATTGATGATTTTAACAGTAATGATATTGTAGGATTTGCATGTACTGTACAGTACAAACATACAGTGACAGTAATGTCACTCCCTGTTTTCTTCAATACCTACAATATTTCTGTTGATTATGGTTACGTGGTGCATAAATCAAAATAAATAAAATGAACACGGCGGTGGGGTGACACAGCTCCCTTTTTGCCCCAGTTTTGATCCATTTTAAATCGAGCCCTGTCAGTGAATTCACTTAATACACTTCATTAAATAAATCCTCTCGAGCTGTGCCCAGTGGTCCACCTACAAGCTTAGTGATTATTCATTTATTCTCATATGCTGTATTCCCCATGCTGCCTTCACTGCTGCACCCAGAAGGTCATAACGATCCATGTATTGGCATCTGTGCAATAAAAAAGCCTACATACTTTGTGTGCAGGGTCAAATTCAGTGCTCACTTGGCACAGTTTTACACAAAAGAATCATCAGTTACCCTTTTTTATGTGTACTTACTATATTACATGAGAATATTGTTCATATTCACTGTGAGTTCTTTTGTATACTTTCTATATTTATGTATTTTCATCCTCTGCTTTCTCTTTATGCCTTAAAGTCTGTTTATTTTCATCTCCTTGTGCATGTTAATGTTTAGAGCAGATCTAGTTTAGATCTAATGAATAAATTGTGGGTGGGACAGTAGATTTTGTCAGAACCTCAGGGCATTAATGTGTCATTGGCCTGTGAAACATCATATAGAAAGAAGCAAAGCTCAGCATCATCCTTTTGTTTCACAAAGCTCTCGCCGAGTCTGATTGGATAACTGTGGCCAGCTGACGACAAAATTATCCTCTCCAGATAATCACAAGAAGAAAATGATCGTGATCGTTCGTGGGAGTAAATGGTTGGACTGAAAGACAAATTAACTACAAGCGTATGCACTGATCAGCCATAACATACCGACAGGTGAAGGGAATGACAGTAATCGTCTTGTTATCATGGCACCTGTCAGTGGGTGGGATAAATTAGGCAGCAAGTGAACGTCTTGTCCTCAAAGTTGATGTGTTGGCAGCAGAAAAAAAGGGCAAGTGTAAGGATCTGAGCAACTTTGACAAGGGCCAAACTGCGACGTCTAGAGCACTGTGGGGTCCAAGGAAGAAAAACTGGTGAACGGGTGACAGGTTCATGGACGGCCAAGGCTCATTAAAGCAAATGGGGAGTGAAGGCTGGTTCCGTGTGGTTGAATCCAAGAGACGAGCTGCTGTAGCTCATATTACTTAAAAAAGGTAACGCTGGGGTGTCGTTTAGCTCAGTTGGTAGAGCAGCCACCCTGTTATGAAAGCTTAGTCTTTGCTGCCGCAGTCCAAGGTTCATCTTCAGCTGTCTCTATCAAGCTTAAAAGGGAAAAAAAAACACTTTAAAAAAGGTAATGCTGTTTCTTGTAGAAAGCACATCACAGTTTGTTGACTATGGGGCTGCATTAGCTGCAGGACTATCAGGGCCCCCACGCTGACTCCTGTCCACTGCCGAGAGCATCAGCAATGGACACTTAACATGAAAGAATGTGCCATTGCTCCACTGTTGCCTTAAAGGAGTAATGAAAGATTCACTCCTTGAACTGCCTGAGATTTCCATACATTGCATTTTCAGCATTACACAGCCGTCTTCATTCTTCCTTGAGACAGCACTGACTAAACATGAAATAAATAAATAAAAAAAATACAACTGATGCATCTCAGGCATTCAAAGGGTGACTGAATGGCCAAAGGCAGAAAGATTGTAGTGGCTCAAAGTGAGGTGATAGATTCATTTCCAACTGGCCTGGATAAGAGATACCTAGAAGGGATGAGACTAAAGAGCAAGACAGGAACTTACAGAGAGAGAGGGGAAGAAATGCAGAGATATCGTTCAATTCAAAAGATGGATGTAATGCATGTATAAATGAGCATTGGACAGATGGACAGTCAGAGATGAAAGAGGGAGAGCTGTTTCTAATTTAGAGAGGGTGTAAACATCCTGCTCACCTACAGTACGGTCCTGACCTCAAGCAGTGAGCTTTCATCTGCTCACTGATTTACAGGAAATGGAATTCATGGGAGGCCCGTATGTGTTCAAATGCACAGAAACACAGAAGGCAAGTAGAAACATCTCTATTGGTCTGCTTTTTTCTGCATCTCACTCTCTGTAAGACTTCAAGTATGACTAAACCAAAGTTGGACTTGTAATAAAATAATTGGCTGTCCACATGGAGGTGAGAATCTAATTTAACTCAAAAACTTTCCCAGTGTTAGAGGATAAAACGTACGATGAAACCTGCCTGAAGACGTCAGAGTGTCGGTTCGTCCAGATACCAAAAGACAAATGTCCAAAACATGTCCAAAACAAAATGTGTTTTCTGACTTGCACTGTAGCTAATACAGGTAGTTGACTGGGGATACTAATGCTGCCTCCTGTAGTTCCTCAAACAGCCACTTGAGGCTGGCTACAGAATAAGTCAGTCTCCAAAAGTCCCTCGGACAATAAACACGTTTCTAGCCTGGTGATAGATAGTTTCCCTGTTCGTGACTGTACTGAAGGTGAATTTTTCTGTCACTCACACATTCAAATTAAATTAAGACTTTAAATTATGCATACACCGCTTTGATTGACAGGTGGGTGCTGTCACAGGTGGCTTGCTTGAGCACCTAGGCTTCATTCAGCCCATCCAGGTCCACCCACACCAGAGCGCATCAGAAACCTGTGGGGAATGTCACGGAAATGATGCAAAATGTTTTTTTCTGTCTGTGGCTGCCACAGGGACGACAAAAAGAGTAGAAAAAAAGTTCTAAAATTACCAGCATGGTAAATTAATGTAAATATATACCATGCATCCTCTGCAAGTTGTGTTTTATGTTTTAATAGAGACTGAATTCTATGATTAGTCCTGTCGAATCCACTGTCCAATCTATGTTCTTTTTGAGTGCAGTTTTCGCTCTTTTTTAATCAGCACGTCACATCTTTTAAACAAATGAGTCATACCTGCAAATTCTAGTCATACCAGTTTCTGTCACTTCCTTGCTACAGTATGAAAATGTTCATAATTCACCCCAAAGCTCAGACAGCTTTCTTCAAGATTTTAGGAGAAGTCAGGAGAGTTTCTGAGTAAGATCCCTGGTGTCCGTCGTGCCGACAATCCACAGAAGTGGCATCTATGTTCCAACAACCAACAACATTGTGGTTTGTAACGTTCTACATAAAAAAATCTATATTGACATTTTATAAGTACACTGAGAGCTTCCTCTGCGGGATGCGATCAATCTTTGAATCTGTAAAATAAATAAATGTGGTCAGAATTGGGGCTAATGCATCTTTGCCAAAGCAAAAGGTCGATCCCCGAAAACACACAGAGGCTGTCACCTCCACATTGATTTATTCAAAGTTGTTTTAGTCACAAGAACCTTTCTCAAGAAAAGTCTCCCAAAAAAGTGTTTGTGGTTTCCTACTCTCTGATTAGATATCTGTGTGTTGACCTTTATTTTATTTTTTGTGCGTCAATGAGAAACTGAACTCTGACCATTCGCATCCTAAATATTGGTTATTTGACACCAATAACTCATAGAAACTCACCAGCAGACATAAATCAATAAAGACACAAAGATAATCTTCATTCAAGGTTCAAGTCAAATTCATATTCTTCCATTCAAGGGTCAAAGTTAAGGACAAGGAGCTTATATTTCAAACTTAAGACGTCAGGACCAGACGCAGATGAAGGCACAAACTGCGCCTTTGTGGCCCGTTGACCCACACAATCACATCTCTCATTTGAGCAGTGACAGAACCACAACCAAGGGAATCATGTTGGACAAATATAGGGACAATGACGAGCGAGGGGGAGAAAGAGAGGAAGAGGGGGAGACGGATGCTTGTTTCACTTCAGGGCTAAAGAGGAGGGACTAAAGCAGAGCTGGATAATGTCCGCTGTGAGTTCAGGGAGCGCGGCATAGCGCAACATCTCCGCCGCTCAGTCCGGCCAGACTCCGCGCTGTCTCAAAATATCTGCAGGGTCCCCTCAGCCCTCTCGAAGAGCTCTCCACGAGGTTTCTCCACACTCCTCCCGGCTCTCTGTCTTTTTTTCCACGGTCTCTCTCCGGGTGTCTCCAGGCGCGCACCGAGCGTCGCTCCTCGCTTCTCCTTGCGCACGGACACTTTCTCCACATTCCCACTTGTATCCGCTGCGCGCCCGTTTATCATTTCGATCCTCTGAGGACTCCAGAGCGCCAGCCACATCCACGGGCTACTGTGCTTTCTCTTTCAAGGTTCAGTAATTAGTTGTTTGTTTTTTTGGCTTTGAGCTCGGAGTGAAGAACAATGTGATTCTGGCTCATGGGGATTTAGTGTCGTGACATGCTTTCAGGACCCGGCGTCTCCACAAGGAAATGGTGAGTTGAATCCTCGCAGATTAACAGACTTCTACACGCGCGTCCAGCTGGGTCGTCTCCGGCGTGAACGGTTGACCTCTGTAGATAAGGTGGCGCTCAGAAGCTGGAGAAAGGGTGAGAATGAAAGGCTGCCTTTGAATATTCTTCTAATCCGGCTTTAATTTGAAGTTTGTGTCACTCACATGTGAGTTTAAAGTCACGTTAGAGGTTTCTGGCATCCACAAATGGGTGACACTTACATTCCCACATTGGCACATTTAGACGTTCACTGACCATGTTCTGTTCTCTAGAGGGAGTTGATCCTAACATGTGTGGCATTTTGACATAATTAGAAGATTGTCAGAGAAGCTTGTGCTGGTATTCATGTGATCTCTTTCACCCCCTAACATTCATTTAGTGGTCAAAGTTTGCTTGTAGTAAAAATAAAGTTGATTTTGTAGCTTTCAGTTTTCATGCCCCCCCCCCTTCCCCCATTTTGACCTCCACGTATCTCCCACCCGCCTCACATCGAGCTGTATTAATGTGACTCTCAGAGTTTTCCATGCATGTGATTCATGTGATGTGTGTGTGTGAGGCTGCTCCGAGCTCTTATCTGTCGATAAGGAGAGCTGTAGATCCACACACTGTCTGTCAGCTGTCACATGTGGCGTGCGTGAGGCAGGAGGCTGCAGTGACCTGCTGGATCCTGTAAGTCATCAGTCAGTGGAAAAATCAGTAATATTGTCGGATTATTGGGTGTTATTGTGTTTGTGGTTTTTCACTTTATAACTGGGCTTGATTGTTGGCTTTTTTATGGCTTTTTACTCTCATTTCGACTCTTTTATGTGACTTTGTGGTTTCACTTTGCTCCTTTTCTCATTGTTCTTAAATTGAAACAGTTTCTAAATACGTTTTTTTTTTATTATTATTTGAATTTCCACTGTTTGTGCCATGAGAGACCCTTGCAACGCCTTCTTTGACTAAATGACTTCATGCAAATGAAACGCTGCAGATTTTCTTTTAAGGAAAGTCAAATTCTTTCTAGATGCAATATTTTACATTTGATAGGATCATTTTACACTTTCGGTTACTCTCTCATCAGGTCCTTTAAAATCTAAAACATTGAAATTCTGTACAATGTTACAGACAGCTGCCGTTTATGGCGTTTCATTCATTGAAGGTTGTGGATCAGTTCTTAAAATGTACTTGTCACGCTTTGCATGCACTTGACTAATGTGCAGTTACTGCTTATGATGGTTATGTAATATTTATGGGACACACATACAAGGAAATCAAGGACCAAAGGTGCAGGTACAATGTGTTGTTGATGACTGATATGATGATCGGAGCATGGCTGTATCATTCACAGTTCACACTCTCTTCAGCTCGCCCACGACCACTCCGAGCTTTAAGGACCATGAAGGACAGACTGGAACGCAGCCAGGGTTTTCTTTATGCTGTTTTACAGTCAATGCAAATCAGTCCAGGTGCGACTTATCAGGGGTCTTCAGATTGATTCTGAAACACTGGCTTAAAAACATGGCTACGTTTCCTCTCTGCTTTACGTGCAGACGTGCTGATGCACAGCCACCTCACCAGTGTACACAGGACTTATTTACACTGGAACAATACACATGTACAGTAGTCAGGAGTGCACAAGAAAGCACAAAGTGTCTTATGTTAGAAGATACAAAAAGAAAAACGGAAATATTTTGTGAGCAGCAGCAGTTTTTCTTGACTTGTAGATGTGGCTTTCTCGTCGCACGCGGCTCTTCTGCAGATGCGTCTGTGATTATGTCAACTTTTATTGGTTTGCTCTCCTGCAGAGCTCAAGTTGTGCATGCTTTTGGAAGCTCTGTGCACGATATTAATGAGTGTGTGTGCATTCTTTGTATATCAACCCGGTTCAAACTATATGCTTGGTTGTGTATGTGCATAAATTTGTGCATCAGTGTTTGGATGTGGACTGAAGCTGTGTTTGCACTGGGTTTTGAAACAAGTCTCTCTAAAGGATTATTGGTTTTTGAGTCCAGTTCAGTTTGATGCACGATTAAACCCACACTTCACTTTCTTCAACATGAATTATACTAATTGATTAGCCAACTGACATGACTTTTAATTTGATTGAGATATTTACACTCAATCAAATAGTCAAATAAATTTGTCAGTTATCAGGTAAATTGAACATTTAATTGTTAAATATTCAAACATCATCACACTTTTCTTTGATTTGTGTTCATATTTAAGACTTTTTTTCTCTGGCAGCTGATCAGAGAGATATGTCAAGATAAAACCTTGAGCCCTGACGACTCTTGGGGGAAAAATTTGTCATTAGTTCTGACATTTTATGAAGTGTGGTGAACTAGGAGGAGACCCCTGGGAAGACTCAGACCACACTGGAAAGACTGTATATCTAATCAGGCCTGGGAATGCCTTAGGATCTCCCATGAAGCAGTGGGGAGGTCAAGTTACTCAACTTTGTGACCGAGGTGTTGTCAAATGGGAGACATTGGATGACCGGGTTAATCTTTTTTTTTTTTGGTCGCTGGCGCCTCAGGGTAAGAATGTTTCTGGTAAGACTCATGTTCCTGTGGCGTTTGCGTGTTCTCCCGATGTCTGTGTGGGTTCTCACTGGGTATTCCGGCTTCCTTTCACAATGCAAAGACTTGCAGGTTAATTGGTGACTCTCGTAGGTATGAATTCTTGTTTGTCTCTATGTGTTAGCCCTGTGATGAGCTGTCGACTTGTCCAGTGTATACCTCGCTTCTTGCCCAGTGTCTTCTGAGATAGGCTGCACCTGCCCGCGCCATGATAACGATAAGGGATGGATTTTGTGTTGGTCTAACCCGACACTCCCCAATTCCAAGTGAACCAGAACTTTTAAAGAAGAGTTAAATGGATTATTGGATGACTTATTTCCAAAGTTCCAAAGTCTTGAACCACTTCGTTGTTTGAACTAAAGTTCTAGGAACAGTTATGTTTCGGAGGTTGGTAAAAACTGATGGGTTGATGGATAAAGGGGCGTGAGTGATGTGCTCTTTACACTGACATGAACCTGTTGTTCCTGGAATCACTGTCCAAATATAAGCTATATTTAGAGTCAGTTAATGTGTTAGCATTGTATGGAGCCGTCAATACAGCTGTCGAAGAAAGTGATTCTAGTATTGATTAGTTTGGTAACACACAGACTGGTACACATGGTACAGAACAGCATGACATTCAGTGAAGGTCATGCGGGACAGTATAAACATGTTGACACTAAGCACTTTGTCGTTATGTACAGTCAGAGATAGGGTCAGGTGATGTTTAAATTTTCCAGCCAGCCACTGCCATCCCAACGTTTGCCACTATACTTGCACAGATGTAGGCAAGTTTCAGCTGTGATAGGTGTGTGTATGGTCAGTCCTCTATGTTCCAAACAGACAACATATGTAAAATACAACTTACCAAAACCATCTTTGTTAGTCTATACACACTTCCAACAATCACCAGCTTTGGTTTGGTCGAAGTAAATCAGCAATCCACCAAGTTGGATTGGTCTCTACGTCTTCTACTCTCAGTTTCTCTCTCAGAAAACATCTTCCAATGGATTTAGCCAGTCACCGACAACCAATGTGTTTGTCCAATTGCCCACTACTAGTTAGAGGCAGAAATGGTCTGTGGGTTCATTGGAATAGAACAGCATGACATGGGATGAGATAATAAAAAGCATAACATAAGGTGTAAAAGCCAACATTTCTAACAGTGATTGTCTTAAAACTAGTTGGGTTGAAGAAGACATGGAGAAGACAATAATATTTTCCCTTTTTCATGTAGCAAAACTTTCTGAACCAGTTGTCCACAAATGATTGATATATGCAAATATTCTGCAGTAATGATTTTGTTTTGGACCAGCATAGTGCTGACCCACTCTGTTTGGTGCCAGTGGAGCTGGTAGTGGGATGTTCATGTCCTGCAGGAAAAGCAAAGCAGTTGGTGTATCTGGCTTTTTGCCTGATTTGCAGCAACAGTGTATTTTTCTGACCCTGGGACTCTCATCAATTGTTTTTCCAATGAAATGTAGGTACAAATTGTAGAAGTAGAGAACAAGGCTACTTTTGGACATCAAGAAAGACCATGAAATGTCAAATGCAAATAGGGTGCAGAAAAAATATAGAGTTATTTAGTTAGTTAGACCAACATTGAAGCTGCTAAAGTACTTGACATAATTGTGGATGCTGAGCCTGATGATATGTTCTTGACTTTTTCCTGAAGTGTTTTAATCAGGGTTCATACCACGGCATGTAAACAATCAGTGCCGTGTACGTGCCATATGTAGAAGCAACAATCAGACCAGAGAGCATATTAAAATGAAGAAGAGGCAGCAGAAGGGAGGGGAGCTGTAGAAATGTTAATGCATCCATATGATGCATTTGTCATTTTTAAAGATGAGTAATCAAATCTGCTCAAACAGCCTGCTGTTGCGTCACAACAGCAACAAACGTAGCAAGGACATTATTATTGAAACATGGTACTGATCATTTGTGAATCACACAAACACGCTCTCCTGAAGCTTGACCTTGTCATTTTTTCAGTACATTCACTGAAATGTACATTTTCCGTCTTTCCAAGGCTGCAGCAGAGAAGAAAGTTCTTCTTGCTTCTGCTGTCCTTTTGTTTTGTGCAAAATAGTGATGTGACATTACTGCTATGGAATTCTGCTTCATGACTCCTTGAATCTTATTATTGCTGTTACATGGCCTCACCATAGTTTTGTGCAGGAGGATTATTGCCAACATTTTAGGTGCCCTCGCTTTCAGTGTCATCTTCAAGTAAAGTGGTTTAGATCATCTGAGGAAACTGTTGGTTTACAATCTGCCTGAACATGTTTCTTTGGACCTTGGACTTCATTGGAGCCATGTCACCATGATTGCAGATCTCAGCTAGTATGCAATGTTACAAACAAACACAGAACTGATCAGGTGATTCATTTTCTATTTTTGATCTAATTTCTTTCATGGTTAGTCCAGTTAGATTTTTTGATTTGTGGATCCATCATGCACTTACAGGCAAAACAAACTGAGGTGAAATGAGATCCAGGTGAGAGAGAATCCATTGGTTGGTGCAGGGCTCGTGGTGGTTGTTTGGCGAGGTACAGATGGGACAGAAAAACAAGACAGGGCTGAGCACGGCAGGTGGAAGACAGGGGAGGGGATAACTCGCATGTGTTACCGCAATGGTTACTGAATGATCTGACGGCGCCTGGGAGGAACAGATGGGGAGGTGATGAGGCAGGTGAGAAGGAAAGAGGAGGCCACACCCAGCGACACACGCAACCGATCGAGACAAACAAGACAGATACACAAGGAAAGGAAAAACAAGGGAAACCAGAACGCTTCATCATAACACAGAAACACTTACAAAGTTACGCTCAACCCAAGTCTGACCCCACATCAGTTTATTTTTAATCACATTTGCACAGAAAAAAGACACTTTCAGCAGCAGCAGCAGCAGCAGCAGCAGTGTCGCCTCAGTTCATGATGATCTGTTGACAATACTTTGGTCATCAAGTACAGATGCACCTCCCCTCCCATGTCTTCCCCTTATCCTTTGTTTATGTGAACAGGGCAGATATTATTTGAGAGCTGACCAGCTTTTATGTGAGATTTTATGGTTATAATAAATCTGTTGAGATATTGGTCGGTCGATATAAGTCGGTTCTTGACTTCACATGCACTTGTATTCAAACAAAAAACGCACATGCGTAGGCACACACAGACTAATTCAAACATGAGAATGCAGTGTTGGGACAGAAGATGTGATTTGCATGTGATTAAGCAGCATCAGAATCTCTCCCATCCACTCAGCCCGTTGAGCGCTCTGAAGCTGCTGAATAGAGGTAATTACCTCCAGTCCTTGACGCGCTCCGCTGTCAGATCTACTTCTGAATGGAGCTTCAGCTAAACACAGCAAGGCTCTGGTATCATGCCAAACTTTGCAGGATTCAGGTCGGTGATGGGAGCTGACAGTGGGAGGAATCAGTCTCTCGAGATGACGAGGATTTAAAAAGAGAAAGGGAGAGATTCAGGAAAGAAATGCAGTTCCTGTGCAGTGAGTCTGCGAAGAAGTCAGTTTGATTTCATTACCGGCATCACTGCATGTATTCATTCTGTGTGTGTTCAGTAGTGAAACCTGACAGCATGGTCTGCTTTCATGTTTCACCTTAAGCTGCGAATAAAGACGGTAGAAAGAGAGAAAGGACATGATCAAAAGACACATTTATTCACTTTGTCCCTGACATTAGTTTCAAAAATGTAATCAGGGGCTAAGAGATAAGCAGGGCTGCAGGTATTTTCATTATTGATTTAATCTTTCAATTAATTTTTCAAACACAAAGTTAAGTGTTTTCTTCCAAGAAATATATTTTTAAAAAATGCTTATCGCATTTTCCGAGAATCCAAGAGGACGACTTCAAATTGCTTTTTTATAATGGCAATAGTCCAAAACATTCATGCTGACATAGAACAGAGGGAAGAAGGTGAACCATTGGAATGTTTAGGTTGATAAAATACTTCAGTAATTTATTGATTATTAAACTTTCTCCTTTCTCTGGTGGTGTCGTGGTTTTAAACCTCTGACCATGTAATCGTAATGTAATTTCCCTGTTTGCCCTCTCTAGGTTAATCTTCTGTCACTATATCAACTGACTGTTAAGAAAATATCAAAAATAACAAATTCAACTAAGAAATAAGAAGTGGCACTAAAGGTAAACATCACGGCATTCACTCATCTGTGATTTGAAAGATACAGCCATCGGCATCGTCATATTTTGAAGCTTAAAGGTGCTGACAAAGCTGTAGTAGTTGATGTGAGAATGTGTTGTGCATCGCCAGGAAAAGACCAGCGTTGGTCATTTGTTCGAAAGCTTAAGATGACTTATGTTTATATGTGGCTGTGTGAATTATGACAGCCTGTCAGAAGCACACAGGGGGAAGTGGTGTGACGTTGATATCCAACCACAAATCCTCTTAGGGAGAAAGTCAGAGAGTGACGGTTTGGACTTTTAC
The DNA here is from genome assembly GCA_023373845.1 of Nibea coibor. Lineage (NCBI taxonomy): Eukaryota > Metazoa > Chordata > Actinopteri > Sciaenidae > Nibea > Nibea coibor. Next base: position 3,867,878 of record CM041739.1, on the reverse strand, counting down.
ACAGGAGATGTTTGTTTACCATTCCCTACTACCAGTCAGTGCTGGTTTGTTTTAAATATGATCATATTCTCTCCTCGGTTGTTGTTTCTTGCGTGTGCTATAGCTGCATGAAGTAGGTGTAAATGTCAGTTGAGATGAGTGTTGAGGGGGAGCAGGGCCAGTGTCATGCCAGAACTTGAGCTGTGTAAGTGGGCAGTGTAACTGGGCTCAGCCTTCCTATGGGGATAATGACAGAGGAGAAAAGACTGACAAAAGAAAACAAGAGAAAAGTAGAGAGAGACAATGTACAGATCTCCATGCAATTTGCTTTACGTGTTAAGGACTCTGTTGACTGCTGCCCACAGCCCGCAGGCTGCCAGGGCTAAGGAGAATGACACTGTTGCATACAAGCACACGAGCTTAGGCCAGTGAGAGTTCATGAACAAGAGAAAAGGATCTGAGAAAGGGATGTAAGAGAGTGCAAGCACTGAGAGCTGAGAAGGGACACACAGAGAGTGAGATAAAGGGTTGAGAGACACTGGCTCATTGTTAGAGAGAGAGTGAGAGAGAGTGTGTATGCGTCTGTGTTTATTTTCAGTGTTTCACCTCAGGCAGTGCATCTGAGAACTGAAAGAGATTCTGTGTGAGCAGTGACAACTCCATTCAGCCAAAAACTGAACGGGGAAGTGTCACGACAGCATGTTAGAAAACGTCAAAACTGCATCCGTGGATGGGAGGCTGTGTGTCGATGTATTTTTCTTTATATGTGTGCGTTTGTCTACATCTGTCTATGTGAGGAATAATTTGGGTTTGACGCCTTGTCCACACTGAGAGTGTAACATCTTTATCTTTTACTGTCAGACAAAAGATGCCAGGTCTGAGAAATCAATGAAAACATGAAAAATGAAGTCCAGTTTGGACACAGTGTCAGGCCTTTAAGGTGTATGTGAGGATAATTTGGGGCATTTTCTAAGTTTAAAGAGTAACTTAGCACCAACTGCTCCTTGCTGTTGTGATGTACAGGTGTACTCCAGTAATCAGGGACATCACGTGGTTACGCGCAGCAGAACACACTTCAGGTCAAAGGTGGTTTTCTTCATGCAAAACCACGCTTGACCCTAGAGTGGTATCTCAGTGTGTTTGGACTTCATCTTGCATAACGTGGAGGAGATCTAATTTATTCATTCATTCATGTGCTCCTTCAGTTCATTCGCCTCCACACACACCTGTCTCACTCGTGTATATGCAGAGGCAAACAGACGTCTGTAGCTCAGCTTCTCTCTGCAGCTCTTCATTGCGATCAGGTGACGTGAAGAGAGAGGTTCGTAATCACCGTCTTTTCAGCAACACGCAGCATTCGGTGGGACTGTCACTCTCTGTTACAGTAAATGAAATTATGTAAACATAATTATGTGGTATATAATTAAAGCACAGGTCGTCCAGCCAAATGTTTAGAAGGTGCTGTTAACATTCAAAATCTGATGCTGAATTATAATCATTGCCTAGACCAGAGGCAGTTTGCTTATGTTAATGATGTTCCTCTCAAGTCTGGGCATACAAACACCTCCGCATGAATGTGTTTGAGCATTTACCTGCATAAAGATGGACACCATAACATGAACACAGTGTATAATTTTGAAATTTTAGCGAATCTGTCAGAGAGTTGATGATTCTGTTAAGTGCATCGCGGGCCCATATACGTGTGTGTACATATGCATGCATCTATTTTGTGCATTTGGGCTTTGCTAACAGGCTGTGATAATGAATCCAGCAGAGCTTAACTTCTAAAATGACTTTTGGATGGAGATTAATTGGATCTTGCCCCCTAAATGTTTTCATGTTCTCTTCTGGCAGTAAATTATCCCTCGATAATGTTTTCCTTTTAAAGCTGTTTACATCAACTCAACACACATATTTGATTTATTAATACAAACATTCCTCAGGGGCAGAGGTGATCTAATGGAAAACATCTAATCGGTTCTGGTACTATTCAGTGGGTGGAGCCAAAGAAAGTTCTACTGGTTAAGCAGCTATAATGTCACTTATGCTGTAAAGTTTGACCTTTTAATATGCGGGCTTATGGAGACTTAGTCATTCTGTAGCCAGCCTCAAGTGACTGTTCAATGAACTGCACTTAAGTGGAGGTTGCCACTTTGTTCCCAATCAGACTCATCCCAGGCGGTCAGATTAATTCAGGTCTCTGCTCTGTGGTCGGCATCTGTTTGTTCTTGGGCCTAATGATAAGACGTTTCCCCCAAATTGCAGCAAATCTTTGTTCAGGTAGAAAATGATAGAAAAAGTTTGGGCTTGTTTTCCTTTGTGAGGTAAAATCTTACAGCTACACACCTTTTCTGACCTCTATACAAGTATAAATAATCTATGTGGCAGTTCTGCTTTTAACCTCTTGGCTGCATATGCTCCCTTCTAAGTTGATAAAATAACCCGTCTGTGTCCTGGTAATGCCTTTGTAGCTCTGAGCAGTTTGTCAGTTTCTCAGCACTTTCAGGAATATTATTCTCCGTTAAGTCTCAGAGCTCTTGAACTCTGACCTGTGCACACTTTGCTGTTGTTTTCTTGTGAAGTTGGCGTTATTGGAGTTGAATTCATTGTGCTCGCACACTCTCTCCAAGTCACTCCAGATAAGAGCGTCAGCTAAATTCCCCTGAATGTGAGAAAGCAAACTCATTCCCTCATTATTTATGCATGCAGGCTGCTGGCTGGGGGAGTTTGCCTTCATTTCCAATAAGGCTCAGGTGCTTTCTTCAAGCTGAAGCACATGGAACAATACATCTTAGGTCTTTGTGGTCTTCGTGTTGGCTTTTCTCTCTTGCTCGTCTTTTTGTTACTTTAACTGTCTTCTTTCAGTTTTGGGACATCTGAGATGGGCTGCTAGCATCATTCATTTTGCAGTAGCTTGGTTTACAGCATATCTGTCTTCTTTTGATGTAGACAACAGTGCTGGGTTTCGTTGCCAAATTCTAGTGTGTTTGGAGCAGATCCAGAGGGACCTTCTATGCTCTTGTACTGTACAGGTGGTGGTGTATGAGGTGAAAGCAGTGGTTTGCAGTCAGGTGAGGCAGGGTAGGCAGAGCCTCACCTAGGCTAATGAGAAAAAAGAAAGGTGTGTGTGTGTGTGTGTGTGTGTGTGTGTGTGTTTGTTTAGAAGGCTCGCGCATGCGTAGTCTGTTCTCACGCTGTCTTCAGTGGGCATCATTGAGGCACCACGCTTCCCTGCCTCCACAGTCAGTCAGGGGTTCGGGACATGTCGGAAATCCCCCGAACCGCACCCTAACGTCTCGCGATGCTGTTGTCACCTGTGCAGTGACTTCGGCTAGCGAAGATGGATATTTCGTATGTAAAAAGATTTTCAATACTGACTTTTGAGGAGAAAAAAAAAATATAATTTTAACTGGGAGACCAACCCCTGAAGTAAAATATTTAATCCAAATGAAGGGACAAAAACTGTGAGGACTCTTCAAACAGCCTGGTGTGGATGTAGCCAGGCTAACAAGCCGCTCTGCTTCCCGGGCATAAGTTCGTGCAGACGGACAGGCGCAGTAAAGTAAGTGCCCCCTCACTTGTTCGCCAATGGTGCAGACACCAAAACTTTGGTTTCCTCTCTCCTTCTTTTCAGACAGCAGCTCTCTCTCAGACTTTCAGGCTTTCAGACTTATTTTCGCTTCGAGGTTTAATGCTATGTGTTTATAATGTTGGTCTTATAGATGTGCCGGAGCTGTAAGCACTGTGTGGACATACAGGTGATTTCTTGTTGTGCTCCTCTGCTCAGCTGTAAATCCTGTAGAAATGCAGGTGAATGTATGTCTCTGAAAATGAATTGGCAGTAACTGTCAATAACTAGGCTCCATTTTTGACTGACTTTGCAGAGGTTTTAATTCTGAGTTCTACATAATTTATATTTTTGTATGCGATCTAAGCTCTGACTGATCCTGCCTACCCAGCCATGGACTTCACTGCACGTTACTGGGTGAAGGACTGTTCTTCCTTTTGTGTGGTTAATTGATTTGTTCTTGACTTGTTCAAATAAATTACCAGTGGTCAGATGTGCACAGCTGTGGCATGACCATAAATGTGTTCATCTGTATTTAGACATATCTAGCTGCTGACATGAACAGGTTATTCATCGGGCCACAGGCCACAGCAATTGTTCTTATCGTTTCTTAATTGTTCTTCTCATATTTCAATCAAAACTGTCAAATACTTAATACTTCTGACTGGCTCTGACTTTGGGCTTTCAGACGGACAAATTGTGACTCCAAAAGTTTGATGTTTCACTATTTTCTGACATTATAAACAAAACAGTTATCAGAGTAATGAAGAGAACGATCAACAGATTAATTCATTAACAAAAATAATCGTTAGTGGCAGCCTAAAGATAATTATGATTATAATTGCATATGCTAAGTGCCCTTCTCCAGTCTTGGAAACTCCTATAATTTAACCATTTGCAATTCAATGACTCATTTTCCATTTCTGTTGAAGCTGCTTACATAACTTTGTGTACGAGCGTCCACCTGTGACAGGTACACAGATCTGTCTTTTGATAAATCTTCTGGCTTTGCAGGGTTTTACTTTTAGCCATCATTAGTGAACAGTCTGTACGGACTGGACCCGTGACTCAGCCTTTCTGTTTGTCAAAAACCTGCTGATGAAGGAGTCAGAGCACCGGGAGAATGGACAGGGGATAGATTGTGATTTCTGACTTAACAAACCCAGACTGCTGCTGCTGTCGCTGACCTTATCTCTCTCCGTCTCTGCTAAAAAAATATAAAAGCACACACACATTTCCATTTAGCTGCAGTCTCAGTCTGCTTACTTACATTTACATTTCACCCATTTAGCTCCTGCTCTCAATTTACATTTAGATTCAATCGTTATTGGATTAAATAAACTCTAAAATCAATGTGCAGCGTACCCACTCCGTAAAGGTTAAGTGTTCTCCTGTTAGGTCGTGAACTAAAAGTGTTGAAGGCCTGCTCCTCTTCTATAACGTCAGGATTGAGAGTTTGCTTCAGTCACATTGCATTTGTGACTGAAGAATGATGTGACCCGAGCAACCATCTGTGATACCTATTCCATTTCTGAGGGGACGTTCACCCAGGGGAGCAGAAGTCGAGCTACACTTTGACTTTAACAAGCTTCTGACATCAAACACAAAAGACATGCAGAGCAGAATGAAACAGCAGAGGGAAAAATGAAAAAGGCTGAAAATGGCAGTAAGAAAAGCACAAACTGCTACTGGAGAATTCAGCAGGGTAAATTTCAAGCTGGTACAAGTCAAATCCTGAACCCAACCCTGAAAGTGTCTATATTTGATTACCGGGATGTAAAATAATCACTGTGGCCCAGACTGTACTGGATGGATTTCAATGAAATTTGGTAAAAACCTTCCTTTGGGGATCAGGCTCATTGATACTGGTCCTTCGCTATTATTGACTCTAGCCAGAGCTCAACATACATTCAGGCTCCCCAGAGGATGAAGCCTACTCAATTAATTGATTATTTTTGCTAGAGTAACATCTTACATAGACATGTCATGCGGCAAAGAACTGGAACTGGAATCAGATCTGAAAATCATGTCAAAGCAGCAAACTGCTACATTCAAACATCTCTAAATATGAGTCAACGGCTCAGGTGTGTAACATCTAAGTGTGCGTATGGGTGTGTGTGTGTGTGTGTGTGTGTGTGTGTTGAGAAGTCAGAGCCCTCTGGCCAAATGAAATATCACTGTAATCCTAAAGTGTGTTTCTCAGCTGCTCGACATCAAAGCTCGCTTCAAAGAGACAGAAGAGTGTGTGAACATTGTTCTGAAGGCTGCCCACCTGCGGTCAACTCTCGGAGAACACACGCACACATGCACATGCGTGGACGGATAGGGTCAGGAATAAAGTCATACAAGCACACTGATCCTAACTTACAAAATATAGATGAAACGCTTTAGTGCTGGAGCCATCTGCACTGTTTGTTCCTTAATAAATGTACCACCACCTGGTCCTGATGTGGTTCAGCTGACCCTTCTCTGCTTCCATCATTTTGGGACTAACTGAGTTGTGTTGAGCGGTTTGATTGTGATGAATGTGATGGTTAGATTAAAAATAAATAAATGAACACATTGTGGATTTATTCTTCTGACCTGATGACCCCTGACCCAGTGGTTCTCAAACTGTGGGGTCACTACGAGGGGGGACGTGGATGACGAGGTCAAAAGTTGAAGAAATATAATCTATGTAGGGAAATAAACAAACAAGAGATGGCCGGTGCTATCGTGCTGACCTTTATTTCACTAAGATAGAACTTGGATCCTTTTTTTATTAGTTGCTTATCATATCGTTGCTAATAAATATATTTTGTGGCTTCTTGGTAGCACGCCAGAAAAAAAAGTTTGACAGTATGGACAGTCAGATACAGACACACAGGTCAAAGAGTTTCGAGGTATCCTGTCGTCCTGTTGGACAAGTGAAAGTTTTTGCCTGTTGTTTCTGCTGGATTAAAACTCATGGTAACAGAAAAGTCATTAGGATTCAGCTTGGATGTTCATTGGGCGACTTACACCATCCGTGCTGATCCATGCTGCGCTGTGCTTGTTCATTAATTTGGTTTTCTGCCATACTGTCTGTTACTGGAGCTGGAGAATCTTAATTGGTGAAGGTGAAGCCTTGAAACCCAGAAGGTGTTGAGGTAAGACGGGCACAGAGAAACTCCTTGACACCTGTCAATTAAGCAAAGTTAAACGACCTCTCAAACGGCCAGACCGTTCAGATTTATGCTGCAGCCTCCAGTACTGTACTTTATTGCTCAAAGTCGCCTCTGCTTGCACAAATAAGAAACATACTAATGAATATTATATTCAATTCCTTCTTATGTTGTTTTAAATCTAAACTCTGGACAGTCTCAGTCATCAATATCTCAGAAAGCAGCAAAGTGCTGCACTGTCTGAAGCACTGTTCGGCATATTTGGTCTATACTGGACCCGCTGTTTACCCAGACGCTTTAAAGAGGCCAGGAGTCAAGCGCTCAGCTCTGCACTGTTTATTTTTCATAAATGTCTGACCGGTTCAGATAGATAGATGGATGGATGAGAGCATGTGGAAGAACCAACATGGTTCTCATTGTGTCTGAGTGTTTCTATTTCTACCCAGATAAGCTGAGGTTAGGGTCGGGGCTTGTCTGACTTATGAGATGCAGTTGTTGTACTTGTAAGTTTCCAGTTTTATTATTTTCTGGTTTTAATGTGTGTGACCAGTGCAGACAGGAATTTTAGTGTGAAACTCAAGCTAGTGTTAAAATGCCTCCCTGAGAGCTGTTTATAGCAGACTGATTTAACCAGTGCAGACTGGGGCTCTTACTCTGAGTGACTGTGAGTGTATTTCTTCTCTTTTTTTGACTTTTGACTTTGTTGGAAGAGGGTGATAAGATGTTCTCGCGAAAATATAACACTGGTCAGGAAACTGGTTTGAAAAGAACTTTTCCTCGGGAGACAATTATGGGTTTTATCCACAATTATGACACCATTAAAGACAGTTACTTTCACTTTGATGCTCAACCCTGATTCCAAGAAAGATGGGACACTGTGTACAACATAGATAAATACATACTTACAAGAAAAAATGACCTATATTCAATTGAAAACTGTGCAAAGACAAGACCTTTAAATTTTAAATTGATTCTGAATTTGATGCTTGCAACACCAACAAAGTTTGGACAGGAGCAACATAAGACTGTGAAAGTTATGTAATGCTCCAAAACGTGTTTCTGCAGTTCATCGCTAACAGGTGATACTATCATCACTGATATCAACTTTAGTAGTTGACATGTAAGGACGAGGCAAGGTTCACTATTTTGTGAAAAGCTTCACACTAACCCTAACCCATGTGGTTTTATTCAGATGAACATGTGTCTGTGTCACCTGTAAATCTACAAATCCGTCCTGATTGGCCAGTCACATAATCACATCTCTGTCACATAAAATACCATCAAGGTTGAACATCAATTCACACCAGCTGGTTGTAGAAGTGACCGAAGACTCGTTTGATCTCGTTAACACTGAAATGTGAATGCAGTGTGCAAATGTGGACGTACTCTCATATAAACTAACATGCAGCCTCTGTCACCACAGCAGCTCTAAACCGAAGTACATGTATTTCTGTTCTAACAGAAAAGCTACTGCTAAGCAACTAGTTTTTGTCACGACTGCACGCACACACATCCTGGGTATGACGTCTACTTATTTTTTATCATAATCCTCAGTGTCTAAACGCAGAACAAGATGTAGAGTTGTACAATACTTTACCCGCGCCTCCTGCACCTTCCTCCTGACGTTTTGCGTGATCTCAGACAGACTGAACCGATAAGTAATTCACGCAGATTGAGTGATTAAAAGGTGACTGCATTTGAGGTGGAGGTCCTGCAGTTCCAGATTATCAGTCGGTCAGACAAACACTTTAATCTTCAGGAAACTCAGTGGAGGGAACGAGATGTAGCTGAATGATACACTCGCTGTGGGAGCCACTGGTGTAAACACGCCACAAGTGCTGTGTGTGTGTGTGTGTGTGTGTGAGTGCAGTGAATTTGCAGAAGTGTGGTTTGTACACACGCTTGGGATTTATCAGTTTTCTTGTATGCAAAATTTCCACTTTGGTTCTAAATATAGTCACGTGTTGATAAGATAAAGCTCTGAACTCGACAGCATGTGTTGACTGCATTTTAAAGCCTGCACGTCCCTCTGTGTGTGTGTGTTTACATTTACAGCGTATATATGTGTGACCTGGTGTAGGCAGTTTAAATGCATCAGCAGCGTTTGACATCAGTGAGTTTCACTGACCTTTTGTTGAAGCGGCGGATGGTCGGCTGGTGATAAGAAGCTCTGAAGAGACGTAAAGTTTAGGTCCCTCAGCTGATCTCAGATGTGTTCCTCTAAACAAAAGAGCAACAGCTCTGAGCTGCTGCATGATCTCATGCATGCCATCGTATTGTCCTCTCAGCCTACACACATAATAATCTCTCTCTAATGATTCATTGTTTAGCACCTGATCCTAGCTCTCACACTACACCGAAAACAAATCTGAAAAATGTCGTTTAATCTGTGAATATTGGAGAACTCTGAAGATCAGCTCTGTGAACTGCTGACAATCCTCCCGTGACAAAGGAAACGTAATGTACAAGTCATCTCTGTCTTTAGAACAGTGTCAGACAGCTTGACTTTGGGTGATGTTGCTGACTTCCATGCAGAGAACATCATGAAATGTGTTCGTCCGACGTGCAGCTTCACAAAGCTTCTATTTAATCACATAACAAACATTAAACTATGAAGCAACGGTGCAGCCATGGAGAGAAAATCGTGTCAAGACCACGTTTTGTACTTGAAATGCTATTGCATGAACATGAGATACAATTCATTCCCACATTTCAGTCAGTTTATTAGCCAAGTGTACAGTATATACACATAGAGAACAAGAACCTTGTTTATCAGTGTGTTGAGTAACAGGAAATTCTAAAGGACTGTGAGTTAAGAGTTTGGGTCAAGCATAGCAGCTGTATTGTGTAGCTCTGGTTTTCTTTCACTTGGTTTGTGAAACTATGTTAGTTTGGATTCTAAATCATGTGTTAAAACACTAAGGTCACCAAAAACCAGCGAGTCTCAGAGGTAGCGCTACTGTTCTGAGCACAGAGATATGACAGCTGTTTCTAAAGGTCTGTCGGACACTTGGTGCTCGTTCCTTGTGGCTCTGCTCTCGCGTCTATGCTACTTAGGTTCACATAGATTACATTTATCCTCCTGCTATCTCAAGCATAAACCAGATAAATAGAAGCTATAGATGACCATTTACACTACAAGGGAACAAGGGCCAAGAGTCTACAGCCAATGCTCGAGGCCCCATTAAATAGTGGGACGAGCCCATTCGGTGGCCTCCAAAACGTTTTGTGCCTATAAGTCATTTAAGACTAAAAATTTGTAAAATAAATACATTTTAATTTCATCAGTCTCTCTACTGAACATTCTTATAACCAACAGACTTTTCCAAACTGCTCCTCTGGTGGGCGCAGCCTGAGTGCCAGCCAGCTGTATGTCCATGTCTGATGGGAGATATAAAATACAGATGAATAATAATGAACATGTAATTTTGATTCATGATAGACATGTAATTTAACTTCTTTATCTTTGCCTAATGAAAAAGTAATCACGGACTTTAGAATGACGTAAGTAGGTGACACTGCCCTGCAGATGTTCTCTGCTGTCTGGGGAGGCATATGGGCTTTTACAAGAATCTTAACTCACTACTGCTCTTCATCATGCAATAAACGTCGCCTCTGTGCACTCTGATGAATGACTTTGATTAGTTCTGTCCCTGCAAGGCGGCAGAGACTTAACAGGGTTTGAGTCATCAGCTCCCCAGGTGAATATTAAGAATCAGATCAGATGTAGTAAAATCAACTTTTAATTAAGCGTACAGTTTTGTTGAAGATCACTCAGGTTTCTGTCGAGGGAGGGATTTTTCCTTCCTGATGATGAAGAATAAGCTAAATGCACATTATGGGAACCTCAAATCTGCTCCTGATGTGCAGGTCAGCGCTTTGTGTGGCATCCTGACCATCAGGACCTAAAATGTGTCTGTTTGTGAGGCTTCGTAAACAGCTTTGTTCTCAGGATGAAAGTGTAAATATAGCCCATGTACCATCTGTGACCGTACCAGATGTGAAATAGCTGAAAAATGAAACCAAAGTTCATCATCAGATTTTCTTTTTTTTTTACACCTTCAGGCAGCAGAGTGGTGCAGGTCAGTCAAAGAGCCAGACTATAACAGGTCATGGGTTTGGCAGTCTGACGCACAGCTACTGCTGAAACTATTGTTTTTATTAATGAGTTAACTGACATATTAATGGCTTCTCTAATGTGAAGATTGTCAGCTTTTCTCACATCATTGTAAAAGACTAAGCTCCAAGGAAAAGCAAATGACGAATGTTTACACAGCCGGTGGTAGTAATGATGACGGGAGAAAAGAAGGAAGTCAGGTGACTTTATTATTCAGCGTGTATGAAGGAAGTTGGGGTGTATGGATTTAAACAATAGACAACAGGTAAAAAATCTGCTAGAAAAACTGTTTTCATTTTAGCACCAGGAGATCCCAGAAATATGTAAATTAACAAATTCCTGGTTATAGATATTTCACATATTGATTCATCACTACTTGTGGCTGTCCAAGCAGATTACTTGATACAAGTCAACAGTGAAGAGTGAAATTCCTCCGTTGTGTTAATGTTTAAGACGGAAGTGTGCAGGATGAATGTAGAGGGGGGAACTCCTTCAGCAGCTGCCACTGCAGGGTTTAACAGATACAAACTCATCCAGCTGTGCACTCGCAGAATATTTGCCAAATTCCTGGTTTAGGGAGGCTAGCGGGCAGACTGGCATGGTGTACAGAGACTCAGGCCTGTGCCACCTGGCTTCATTCTTCATCAATCCCCCAACTGTTCTGGCGCCGCAGAACAGAAACCCTTTCCAAGTGTTTGCTTTTCTATGTCTCCGTGAAGGAGGCTGGAGAGGAAGGCGAAAAGACGTGAGACGAGCGAAGCGGTTTTAAACAGAGCAGGCAAAGAGGGGCTGATATTTTAGCACAGAGATGCTAGCCTGTTTTTGGCTTCTGTGTTTTTTTAGCAGCTTCTTTGTAAAACTCTGCTCCAAAAATATAATGTCTGTGAAATGTCTGACACAGCCATTTAACCAGAGGTCAGAAAGCAATTTTGATTTATGCGTTTTGACACACTTAAAGGATCTAGACACCAAAACTCAATTGAAAGTTCCCAATCTAGGTCTTGAGAATAGTGTAATAAGAGTATTAGGTACAGGTGCAATGACGGCATTTCCACCACAAATAGCCCTCCTTTGAAGAGTATAACATGAACAACAAAAGTCTGCTGCCCTGCTTCGCCAGTTATTCAAATGAACTATGCATGCAGCCATTTCTTTGCATGAAGATTTATATGACAGGATCGCAAGCGTAAAAATGTTGGGAACCACTGATCTAATCAACAAAAGGACAATTTTATATTTGCATTTTTCGTAAAAGTTGCACTGATCTGGTGGCAGTTTACCACAGATGACCTATTAATTCTTCTGATTGTCTCTTTCTTGTATTTTTATCTCTGCAGCTCAGCTTGAAAGAAGTAATCGTGTACACCACGGGGCATGTAGGGGAAGTAGAGCAAAAGAAGTGGGGGAAAAGAGAAGTCAGGGAAAAGGGGGGAAATATTTCTGATTTTGGCAAACAGAAAGAAAGTAGACAGACAGAAGGCGAAGGTCGGCATTGAAGGGGGGATGTGATGGAGGGAGGAGAAAAGATTTTATGCTTAGTGTCCTAGTTGTGTGCTAGTTTGCCTGGGAGCGCCATCCATTTGCCTTGATGCACCAGCTGGACTTCCGCTTCATTTGAGAGGAGGGTGGACAGTCACCACCCACAGAAAACTCTCTGCTCTCAGTTAGTCAGTTTGAGGAGAGTGTTAGCCAGAGGAGAGCTTGTCTCTCAGCTCTGCACAGAGCGCAAAAGTGCTGACACTTGAACATCAGTCAACGAATGCCAGTCTGCAAACTGCGCGACTATTTACTTGAGATTGTAAGGTTGGTGAGAACTCATCCGTTTATCCTGGCAGGGCTGCTCCGGCAGTCAATGACTGCAGACTAAGATGGCACCAATAAGACCTCGAGACTTGATAACAACACTGCCTGAAATCACAAAGTGTTTAGTTTGTGCTTAACTTAAACTTTCACTTATAAGGACTGCAGCAGTCAGATGAACATAAACTCCAGCGAAGAACACACATGATGTCAGGCATGTTTAACACATTTTTTGTCCCTATACATCCAAAATTTGGACTTGGTGATAACAAGCATCATATCTGCACTAATACTTTGGTTCGTACTGAAATATCTCTAGAACTAGTAGATGGATTAGCATAGTACATGGCACATTCATGGTGCCAAATGAATGATCCCTTGATCACCAAACTTTCAAGTTTCTCAAGACAGCAGGAAGATATGTACAGTATATAAATGGCTCTGTCAGTCTAAGCAGCAACACCCTTTGGTGTTCTGGGTAACCAAAGCCTACAGAGCAGACACAAGAGTTCTTAGTCACTTCCATGAATCGCATAGTGTTTCGGGCCGAAGCCAAGATAAAGTTTTAACACCAAGACAGGCTTTGGGCTCATGCAGGGCTCCAGCGCAGAGGCTTGCAAAGCAGCAGATGTAAAAGCGTTCCAAATTTCAACAATGCATAATGCAGACCTGAATGTCAGGCAACCCCTCAATGTCAGCGTCTACGGCTGCAGTAACATGCGTTTTCTTCCGTATCCTTATCCTCATTCCGTATTCTTAAGTCCATAGTAATATCAGACAGAAATGGGATGCCTGTTGCATGAAGACACTGTTAAACACAATATGCAATAAATATTTCATTCAAAATATGTTCTGCTGATGAAAAATAGATGTTGGATGTCCAGCTGATTACACTAAAATGCCTGAAAAGTAAACTACAGAACTGTGTTATAGTTTAAGAATGAGAACATAATCCCAACCAACCAACCAACCGAGCAACCAACCAAAAAATGATCCACTTAAATTCTCTATTTGTTCTAAGCTGTTGAACTAATCAAGATGAACGACTCCATTCTGTTTCTTGTAAGAGGTTGTAGTTTTATTCATAGTATGTAAATATTTTTTTTTCCTGCAACCAGCAGACCTCGTTCCCCCACAGTGTCCCTCCTGCATCCTGCTGCACATGTACGGGGCCGAGGCGCTGCATGGTGGGGCTTATTTTTAGCAGAGCTCCAATAGGAGATGATTGAAGAGGACATGGTTCCCATCACATGCTGTTCCCTAGTCGAGCTAACTGTCGCCTGCTAATATATTAGCAACTATCTGGTGAATTAGTCTTCTGATTTAATAGTGGGATATCTGTGACCTGAGAGCCTGTTTGTCTTATAAATAATAAGAAGTGATCCATGTTGTTTTGTTTGAAATTCAAATCATCACTGGTGAGAAGCCGAGAGGAGGGAACTTGTTACAGCATTTTGGTCCTGTGAAGCTACTTCCTTTCTAAAATTAGGAGTTTATCATGCCGTCAGTGAGGAACTCCATGAAGTAGCACATGGATTTATTACTGTTTATTTACGGTTTTGTCAAGAGAAGTACTGTTTTTTTCAAAGCATGCAGAGGCAGGAAAACATTTTGTCTGAAAATGCCAGAAAAAACAAGACTGAGTGCTGCCTTAATGGACTTTCAGAAGTAAACCGTTTATATAAAAAATGTAGGAAAACACTTTTTTTTCACATACCTTATGTTAACAGCAGATATAATAGCTGGAAAACATTCTGCTTTCACTTGTATAAGAAGCTGACAAATTAAAAAGCTTTTCTTATCTTCGCTTTCTTTTCTGATGTAATCAGGTTGGTGCACATCATTTCTGGTCATTTACTGATTGAAGTTTGTAACACTGCAGGATCCAACAAAAGCCAGTCAATTATAATCAACTACAATTTGTATCATTTGATTTGATTTCAAACAACTCAGTACATTTCAAGAAATACAACCTTTTAGAAGACAGTTTTATCGACAGTAAAAGAAGAATGTGCCCTTCAATGGACTCGACATCTCGTCTCCTTTCTCAGTCTTTAGACGAGCTTTAGTTGACGAGACATTCATGTGACAAGTTCGATCAAGTGCACCTGATGCACACTTAAGTCACTGCTCAAATCTCAGGTAGAAGAATAAATCAAGCGTTCCTCGAGTGCCTCTGTTGTCTGAAACCATTTTCTATTAAACGTAGAAGACTTGGCTGCGCACTTTATTTCACGGCCTGATGTTCAAGCTGCTGCAGTTTGGGACTATGAATAGGTGATGACTAATGATGAGTGTGCAACTAAAGAAGAAACACAGTCCCATGAATAGGATCAGCAATAATTTATATGCAACTTTTCGGTACACTTTTTCCACTTTTAAATGATCTTTTGAGTAGATACTGCCACGGAAACCTCCTTACTTTGGCTTAAAATAAGTACGCAACATGAAATAACATAATCATAACTTTTACTTTTGCAAGAAACCTTCAGGGCAGGTCAGGATGTTGACACAATCAAACTATCAAATCAATTAATATCCCCTGCCTTAACCAAACAGTGTGGCCTCAATAATCTCTTAAAAGGTTGAAGGATAAATACTTACTGAAAATTATTCATAATTAGTAGGTAAGGTAAGTTTACCAGCTGTGAGTGTTATTAGAAAAATATTCTCATGGCTGACTTTAACAAATTGATTATGGGTTGTGCATACATAATTGTACATATCTGCCTGTTTTATCTGTCAATAAGGATGATGTGATAATAAGTTAAATAACTTTGGTTCAGGTTATGGTTTGTAATGTTTGCTGAAATTCATATTTTTTACTGGTGCTGTTGGTTGAAGGTATTCCTCATATTAAAATGAAGATTATGCATGATAAAAGGTAACAGGTTTTAATTCATGTACAAGACACTGAACGCGAAACAAGCCTCATTAAGTGGGACCCTGAACAACAGGCAGATTTGCTTAATTTTGTAAAATATTCACAGAAACATTGTCCATTGGTCCTTTAAAATATCCCCCACATCCTGTTACACAGACTGCAGAAGTTGCACATGCAGATGCATAGCTAGTGGCGCATTTGTACTGTTTGAACTGGGTGGTTCAAGGATGTTTTCAAGGTTTTTCCTCCCAGAAAAGAAAAGCGCATCACATGCAGATGTTACTTACTTACTGCTCTCAGTGTGAGCGACACCAACCACATGCCTGCCGCCATTCTGCTCCGCTCGGAGCACATATAGGCCTAAAAATAGGTTTTATTGCCTGAAAATAAATAAATGCCATGTTTTGATTTGTAGATCAACTAATTCCTCTGCATGGTTCTCCACTAAAACATCTTCCAGCTAAGTGCTGTGTCAGTAAACAGTAATCTGACAGTAATAATACTTTAACTGTTGAGTCGGACCACATTTTTTGAGGAGGATGGTTTGATTTAATCTCCTTAATTTTTATAAACCCAGTTATACTTCATAGTTTGATGTGCCGTTGAAGTCAGATCGCATAGTCAGTCTGCATGTAGATATAATGTGCTGGACGAATGGGTTCAACAAACACACCAAGGAGGCTGCTGTTTGTGTCTTGTGTGAAACCAAGTAGTGAATAAAAAGTATGTTTTCTGTAGGCCACGTTACACAGATTATGACCGCTACATGACATAACTTTAAATCTTCCCAAAGTTCACAAGTTCATATTTTGAAGCATGGGGGGCTGACGAAATTTAAGTGAGTAGTCCCTACGATGTGACACAGCTGGTGCATTTTGAAGACCAGACCTCCTTTTTCATTGGGTAACACTCTTCCTCATTTGTTCAGTACTGCACTTGATCTTTTCACCCCTTGGTAAACAGAAAGTTTGGTGACTGACGTAGGTTTTCTGGGCTCTGTTGTAATTCTTGAAAATGTAGGTAATTGACAAATGGAGTTTAAATAGACAAAAGCCGGTTTAGGGTGTCTGTAATGGGGAGATAAATGACATCGCTTCATCATAGCAAAAGTCCTGGAATGTGTTCAACATAACACTACAAGAGTGTCCGAGGGTGATATTTACTTTAAATGTGCAGGATGGAGTTGTAGTTATGCAAACTTCTCTGAGGCAGCGCTGCTCTGGAGGCATAAATAATCTCTCAGCGAGTGGAGCCAAAGAACCTGTCCCGTTTAGAAACATCAGAATGAACTGACAATCTCTAGGTTGAGAATCATCCTTATGTCTTAGCTTTGCTTTGCTGAGTGCGCGTTTGACTCGGGGCCCAGTGAGTGGTGTCTCATTACTGACCCGTTGGAATGAGTCAGCCCACCAGCCAAGCCGGTGCACTTGTGATGAGCTAATGTAATGGATCCTATTTTTAGCTGAGCCCCCACTGTGTTGACTGGTCTACTTCGAGGACTGTTCCTTCCTACAAACATCTGAGCCGGTTCAGTTTACGGCAGAACGATGATGACGAAGAAAAGTAAGAAGTTTAGTTGCTACATCTGGGCCAAAAAAAAAAAACAGTTGGTAAAGTCAAATCCTGAAAAACATGTCATTCCTGAATCAGTTGCACTTGGCAGGTGAACAACTTCTGCATTATGCAAAACATAACCTGACCACATGACCTGCATCATAAATCTGGGAATCTATAAGCTCTGATTTATTATGTTAAAAACAAAACAGTAGCTGCTGTGTTTTTATGGTGCTATGGTGCTTTTAGGGTCATCAAGGATGTGACAAGTGTTGTATTAAAGCTCCATTCATCATCGTTTTTAAATCGACAATAACTCAGGTAACGAGTTATGTCAAAGGGTTCACTTACGGTGACGGACTTACAGAGAATTATTAGCCCACTTGCAGCCCTAGCTCCTCATCCCTCTTTAGCTTGGTTTGTGGTTTTGGTTTTATGGCATATTTTACTGTACATTTAATTCTCATCAACAGCATTTACAGCAGCAGCAGGCAGCTGGGACATCTGGGAGATTCAGAAAGTTGGTGGAGACCAAACTGGAGCTAAAAGTAGATAGAATATTGGACTTATTGGACACAAGTTCAAATGAACACTGATGTTGTTGCATGTCTCCTGGATGAGTTTATAATATGGATGCAGAGAACTAGATGGGTGTGGGGTTCTGTTCATTCTTATGGAAGCTGCTTGGTGGCCAGAAAAAGTTTGTTGTGATGATTTAAGCTGTCACAGTTTTGGGTTTCTTCTTTAGTGTTTCTTGGGGTGTCTTGTGTTACTGTACTTTACTTCCTGTCTTTGTCTTTTTTCCATCATTTTTCTGTGTCTCCTGTGTTGCATTAGTTAATTAGTTCTCTTGTATTCAGCCAATGTGCTTTCCTTGTTTCAGTTGACAGGCTGTCTGCATCTGTTCTCCAGTCTTTGGTTGTTCTGTCTTTTCCCCATGTTCCTGTTCCTGTTCCTGCTCAAAGTGTATCTTGGTTGCTTATTGAATTTCCATTGACTTTTGCCTGATTCACCACCCCTCTAAGTCGTGTTTTGATTCTTCTTTCTTTCTTTTTTTTGCCCTGCAATAAAAAAAGAAGTTACATATCCGAGAAGAGTTTATCATTTTAAGATTTGGAAGTCTCCTTGTGAAGAGACACTTTGATTATCTTTGCTGGTTGTCTTTAAGCAATCAGGGCTGATGTGAGTTCAAGGCTTGTCCTCGGTTAATGATCAGCTTATCACCTGAACATTATGACCAGCCCAGACTCAGAGTGTTTGCTTCTCTGCAGTTCATTGTCATCTTTTCCAAGTCAGAATGAGGAGAGCTGCAGGGCATTTATTTAAATCTTTTTATTGTACCAAGATTCCAGTTCTCAGCAGAATAAAGGATCTAATCTAGTAGATAGCAAGTAGTTGCTTTGTAGATAGATGGTTTACAATACTGTATGTGACACATAGCTGTGGACTCTGAGGTCAAGTGAGTTTATCAACTTTGGTGCCACCGTGACAGGAATTGCTTGTTTAAGACTACCAGGATTATGACATGCCATAAAAAAGGCATACACACACACCCAAGTGTAAAGCAAACCTGCAAAAAGACACACGTACAGGCCTCATCTGAGTGCACATCTGCAGGCATACACAGACACATATCCATGCATGCATACACATACAAAAAATACACCTTCCATTGGTTATTTATGCACCTTATTACCAGGTAGACCATTGTATAAATGCATGTATTGATATGCATGGGAATGTGTAGGCTATGGAAAATATATTCCACCTCAACTCTGAGTTTCCTGATGGACAGTAAAGTAAACTGCTGCAAAATGTAGCTGCTGTTAGCTAGTTAGCTTAGCTGTACTACCTAAGTCTGGCTGGTACCACAGAGGAAGGTAGGAAGAGAAACAGAGTGCGACTGAGCAAGAAGCCATCAGACAAGAGTGGGCTCGACGAAGCCTGGCTGCTCAGCTCCTCCTCCTCCTAGCTTCCATCGATGCCGCTTAACAGAAACAACATTGAGGTTAATGGGATCGAGGACACATGCAGGCTCCGGTGGAGTCATCCCTGCTCTCCCTTTGCGTCTCTCTGAGTTCACTTTGTGTTTAGAGGACTCAGTGTCATCTTCAATGACCACCTTTAATAACGTCTTTATTGGATTTTCAGTTTATAAACAAATCCTGTGAGGCAGAGGTTTATCTTACAGCCAGGGACTTCCAGGTTTGGAGCTGAAGAACCAGCACGTTTCCAGCTGAGAGTAAATAGTTTGATCAAGAAAGCATCAACAGTATTTTGATCAAGGTTTAACACTGACTGTGTTTTGCAGTAGCTTATTGGTTCTTGCTCCTGTCATCTCTGTATGTTCATGAATTGGTGTCATAAAGCTTCAGGATGAGGACAAAACATTCACTGCGTTTTAAACATTTTAACTTCCTGGGCTCAGTTCTGGCCTCCCCAGGTGAATTACCGACTCTTTGCAATGACTTCATAAGTCCAAAGTCATTTACGTCTGAACACACCTTAAGTAGGTTGATCTGTGAAACTATTATTAGTATTATAAACTATTATTATCCCTCAAAATCACAATTTTGTTTAGGATGTCCTATTTATGTTTTTCTAATTTGCACTTAATTTGGATTTATAGTAGTTTGTTAAATGATGTCTGCTTAAACTTTCTTAAACTTTATATCTTGTGTACGTGTGAACTGTCCACTATCAGCAGCAAAGGCAGAAGTTGTCTGACGTTGTTATAGCACCACAAAACCTCATAGGGAGGAAGCCATTATGATCAGACATAAAGATTGTGAGATTGGTAGTGGAGATCACAGTTTTCCTCCAGTCTCTGACCAACAGTTGATGTTCTCTTCTAACCTCAAACATTAACTTTGTAGTTTCGATCACCTAATCTTAACCAGATCTGCACACGTAGCAGATTCAGAATGAGTTGCTTCAGAGGGAAATGACAAACATATTCTGGCGTTTAATGGCTGTTTCATTCGGTTTGTATCTCGTCTGTTTTTTATTGCTCAGTTTGTGCGTGCTATCCAGACATTTTTCACATTAAACAGGAATAGGTTGTTTGCCAGTTGGCGGTCAGTCAAGGCTGAACACACCCAATGCAGCTTTGAAGTCTGGTAATGGGAGATTTGGTGAACAAATTGCCCACTTATGCAGGTTCACCTCCATCAAACTGAAGGTTTGAGTGTAATCTCTCCTGTACCAGAAGCAAACCCTGGTTATAAAAGCATCAGGATGTGAGCTCAGTGACTGTGTATCGATAAAACTCAAAGTCTTTGCCAATATAACCAGTATAAAAGCTCCAGTGTTACAAAAGGAACAGTTTGGAAAAGCAGCTCTCACTTTGGACTTTGCTCCGGATGACAACGAATGACAGGAACCCGGGCCGCCAGCCATGACTCGTTAAATTGTTGGGGGTGTTAGGTTGTAAAATCGTGGCTTATGTTAAGTAATGCATCAACAAGAGGTGGCATTGTTAACAGGTCGGAGAGAAATAAGGTTGTGTATCTTTGTTACCGGTGGATGGCCTGACTGGGAGTCATTGCTTTAGTACGTAATAAACTTAACCGTAATGTGGAGGGTGTGTTCTGCTTTAAATGACTTTCTTTGAAATACTAAACCCGGCTATTAGTGTTCACTTTACAGTAGTTTAAAATGAAGATGTGATTTATTGGAAATATGCTGACAAGTATCTTGTTTCTGAAGGGTAAAACTTGAGTACACTAGTTAGTTTAAAGTGATTTTGCAAGTGATTACAGAGGAACATCCACTCTTCATAGTATAGTATAGATCAAGACTAGAATGAATTTGTTCCCTGACCTTTTTCTTTTTAACTTAATCCTGTGTGAATCAAACATTTGATAATCCCGTCCTTTGTGTACCCTTGTCTTCTTTCAGGTACATACATGATTTTGATGATCTTCCTCTTATCATTAAAACTGCTGGAAGTGGAAGACTTTAAAGATTACTTTGAGTTGCTACATGAGAACATAAGAGGAAACATAGTTGGGATTTAAAAAAAGAACATTTTAAAGGAATATCATAAAACCTTTTTAAAGGTTTATAAAGTACAATGTGGAGAATTAGCTCTCAGGATGACATGGTCAGTGTTTTGTGTAGCACCCCCTGCAGGTCTGATGCCTGCAGAAATGGTCACGTTTTGCTATTTGCCTTCAAGGAAGAAGGAACTGAGGCAATGCAAGGTTACAGACACAAGGATAATATGTGTAAAACTGTGTGTGTTTGCATTTGAACTCAAGGACACTTATTACATAATCAAGACTTTCAGGAGCGCTCTATTAAATTACCATCAGTGCTCTTCCCATTTGTCCTCCATCTGCCTTTTTCTGTTCCTCGTTAAGCTCTGGACCAACTTTGCTTTTAAGTAGCAGTCCTGACATTTCTTTCTTTGGCCTGCCGTTTTAAAGGAGCTGTATCTTTTTGTGCATGTGTGAGATTCTCTGGCGATATCCTTTGCCGTGTGTTTGTCTTCAGCGACTGAGGTTACACAATTGTGAGTCACTTTCTCGCCAGGTGATCTTTGGACAGTCCAGCAGGTTTTTATGGCTTTTGCTTTTGAAATCTTCATTAAGTCACTCTGCAGCGTGACGCTCAAAGTTCCTGTGGACCTAAGGAGTCCGGACAGACAGTCTGTACTGAAAGGTCAGTTTTTGATGACTCCTCAGGGCGGAGGAACCACTCCTGATTGCTTGTTATTGAGTGTTCTGACATTCAGTTCAAGCCAATATCTGAACAAAATGCCAGCTGATGTTTATGTCTCCGCTGTGTGCTGACATTATCAAGTATTGCATCGCTGAGTCACGTCTTTCTTAGACGTTCTTAACGTTTATGTTTTTGATTAATCAGTTGTCTTTTTTTTAAATGTCAAAATACAGCAAAATTGTCACATATCACAAGTTTGCCTACGTCTTAAAATGTCTCATTTTCTTCAACCAATAGTCCATAAGAGTAGATGGATTGTCAGCTTACAGTGATTGACGTCAAAGAAAATAATCAATTTGTTTCAGATAAGTTAATTGAACATCATAATGCTTACAGATGAAGTCATGCATTAATGGACTCATGAATCATTTCAAGTCTGCTTCACTGTGAATATAGTAAGCCACAAATAGAGAGTACCTTGACATGGACTATTCATTGTACATGATCAGAATCTCTGCTAAAAAGCCTTTTGATAGAACAACTTCTACAAAGAAACCCTCCTTCTGTTTTTATATTTTGGGAATTTTATATTTGTTCTAATTCATGTATGTTTAATTGAATGGGAGTGCGTTTCTCTTCCCAAACAGAATGAAAGCTTGTTTCTAAAGATCCAAGCGCACAATGCAAGAACAGCAGCTTATACTCCGCAAAGTCCATATCTGTACCATGATGCAAATAGTGAATGATCTGTTGCATTGATCAGTTAACGTGCTGATAAGTGCATGCAAAGTTGCAAAGTATTTTGGGAGCATTGCTTTGTGTCGAGTCGTATTGCCACATTTGCAGATCTCGGCATGTGAAACCGGTGCGTAAAATATATTATCATAACCGAGAAGAGAAGGAGAAACTAACATCCATGTCGCTAACAAGCAATCTTCAGAGAATTCATCTTGGTGGCCCTTTACGATTCCTCCTTTTCTTATTATCAGGTTTAAGTTAGAGGCCTTGAACTGAGAGCATGCTGACATTTAACAGGGCGAATGCACATGAAATACCATCCAGTGTCAGCTGATATTAGGAATCAATAACATGATGGGACACAGAGTCAAATAACTCTCTGCAAGGTCCAATAACCTTCCGTCTTTCTGTCTTCTTCTTTTCTTTTTTCCTGCCCAAAGCCTTTTCCCTCCTTTTGATATTTATGATCTGTTGCCTTGACTCCTTTTTCTTTCTTCTTTAATTTCTGTTGCTCCCTCTGTCTCTTCTTGTTTGACTTTCTCCACCGTCTCTGCAACATACATGAATGGTTCAAGGCATCATCACACGTCCTGGATTGATGCCTTAATGAACCTGGAACTTGAGCAGCATGAGTGGATTATGCAAATAGAAGTAGCCAAAAAGCCTTGGAGGCTGGATTTCATCAACAGACTATTTTAGCTGCTCCGTGTTGTTGCGTGTGCACCCAGAGATCACAGCATGTTCATTATTATCAGTTTAGCAAATCAGGCGTAGCCTTCTGATTGTTTAACCGTGCCCTCCGTGTGTAGGAGCTATACTGAAAGTCATGATGGCAAACAGGAGCTTACTGAGGCTACATTCAAAGGAGATGCATCCATCTTACTATTGGGGGACAAGAGGCCCAAGACTGCCATCGAACTCAAATTAGCATTTAAATTAAATTGGAAAATTCATCAAGAGGTACAGAAGTGTGTCTAGTGTCGTCTAGTGGGCGCAGGAGAGCTTTGTCTTCTCTGCCAGGATGACGATAGTTCTCCTTCATCCACCTTGAGTCTCGGGGGCTCCACTCTCTCACGGTGAAGAATTACCCCGCCTGGAGATCCACACAGTTGGCAGCTGGGATGCACCTCACCAACAGACAGGCTAATTTGATTACCGCTGTCAAATAAAACCAAACAGAGTCATCCGTGTGTCTGCACTTGGAAGAAAACTCAACAGCAAGTCTGTCCAGATGTCTAAAGGGTAATTTCTGTTGCTCCTTTAAAAAAACACAGCGAAGGGGAAAGTTAGGAGTAATGAGAGTTTGGTTGGAGGGCTCCTCAGAATGCAGGGGCAGGCAGATAATGAAAGTGAATTAAAACCTCAAGGTAGGATGGCAGCTGGTGTGAAGATAGAGGCTGGCAAGGATGAACTCTCAATCCTCCTCAAGTTGAAAGATTTAAATCAGCGTGTCCTAAATGAAGAACATGCATTTACCCCCTAACCCTGAATTGTAAAAGTTAATTCTCTTGTCTTTAAGAAGCAGGAGAATGCATTAATTCTGTCAAGGTTTCTCTCTATGTAGTCCTATTTGAAGGGATTAAGTCAAACAGTCTGTAATTAATGGACATTTTATATAATTTGACAAACTTATCTTAAATTGAGTTTTAAATTTCCAATTTCAAGAATATGAGAACACACCTGCTGAAAGGAAAGTACATACTAGTCATAGTAGTAATTAAACAGTGTACTGTCATTATTTAATATGCAAAGTTGAAATGTTTGGTTTTATAATATTAGAGAAAAAAAAGCAAAAAACTGAAATTGTACCCTGAGGTTGGCAGTGTATACACTCCGCTGTACCTGCTGAACATTATTTACTGTGATGAAGCACCTGTAATGTAATACTGCATATATTTGCACATAATGGGCACGTTTCTAAACTGCTTGCACAGGGTTTCTGTGTCTTGGCATCCTTAAAGCATAACGCAGCAAAAGGCAAAACACCTGTAGTGATTTATGTAAATGATGGCATCCATAACAAGGACGTGTCCCTGCTCCATGTCCAGAGAACTCCAGCCCAGTGGAGTGGAGTGGTCCTCAGTGTGGGGACTGTTCTCACTGTCAGAGGTCCTGGTTGAGATCATTGGTCCCTAACAGGGCCCGACTTTAGTTCTCCTCCCTCAACAGTGTGCTCTATATCGAGGCTCTAAATGAGGAGATGGGGAACAGATGTTGTACGGGGGGGACATAACCACACAGGTGGATCATTACAAACACACACCACATCACTCATACATCTGGCTAGTCTTGGTGATCACTTTAAACTTTAAAGGGTTGTCTTTGTCTGTATTTCCTTCGGGTTCATTCAGGCAATTATCCATTTGGTTGGCATTAAGAGACTTTAAGGGTTTTATTTTTATTTTCACAGGAAATTAACGCCATGAAGAGCAAAGGCAGAAAACAGCCACTCATTGTCTTTCTCATTCATGCTGCGTTTTTCCTAAACAAAGATGAAATCCTGCGAATTCATTCAGTCCCCAAAAGCACTGAATTTTTCTATAATCAAAATGCACTTTCACAAAAAGTCTTTGAAATGCGTTCCACCTGTGGTGTGTTTGTATTTAACAATTTTAAATGTGGCCCTGAAAGTAAAATCTGAATTTAGTTCAGAGTTACTGCTATGAAACTAATGTAGAAACAGTTCTTGGCCTTGGTTGGTTGGTTGGTGTTTTTAAAGCTGTGGTGTGCAGAGAGAGAAAAATCAGAAAGATATCACTTCCATCCCCTAAATGTCATTTGAGTCATCTCATTAAGGCAGTTTGACACGCGTGAAACATGAAAGTACCAGAGCTGTGCCAGGCCCCGGTCATGCCACCTGACTCCAAAGCATTAGTGCTTATATAGTGCAGTAAAGGACTCCCTGCTGGTGTGAGGAAATGTGAAATGATACGGTCCGGGCAGCGGGTTGCTGCATAGAATATAATAACTGGGTGGATGAAACCCGAATGACACACAAAAAGAGGAAGGATATGGAGGAACTGACGATGACAGGTGGATGCTGAAGGTGCATCAGTGGTTGGGAGATGTCCAGCTTCCTTAATTAAAATTCATAGGTTTGGTAAACATTTTCGACACAAAAAATCCTGATTGTTTTCATCCAGATGTCTTGCAAATTAACCAAATTTCAAGAAATTTAAAAATGTAAATTGATAATGAACATTGGGCTAATGAAGGCCTAAGTGAAATCAAATTGACATTGCACCATTTGGCCTGAACTGTTTTAAGTTTCACTTTCTGGTTAATTGAAGTGCGTCTGACTGAGAGGCTGAAGGTTGACCTTCAGGATCACAGATGCTCTTCTCTGCCTCCTCACATCTTTCTCTTCTCCCTGGCTCGGTGAAGGCTCGGGGTTATTAACTTTAGACTGATGTTGTCGGAACAACACACTTTATTCTCCTCACAGCCAAACAATAGAACAGCTTCTCTCAGGCCTGAAAGAAAATGCTGAAACAAGAACCATCTGCAACTTAAATTTCAACTTATGTTGTTTTAATTGACATTTTATGGCAGCGCCGTGATGGTGATGCGGTGTTTTGCCTGTTGCCTCACATCAGTAAGGCTCTGGATTTGAACTGGGGTCTTTCTTGTGTAGACTTTTCTTGTTCTCCCTGTGTCTGTGTTGGTTTCTTTCGGGTGCTCTGGCTTCCTCCCACAGTCCAAAGACATGCAGGTTAATTGGCAACTCTGAATCGCCCGTAGGTGTGATTGTGACTCTCTATGTTGTCAGCCCTGTGACAAACGGCAGCATGTCAAGGGTGGACCCCACCATTCGCCCCAATGTCATCTGTAATTGGCTCCATCCCACTGCAACCCTGCAAAAGATTGGCAGTGGATGGACACACGGATGGTTTTAAGCCAGGGGGATAAGGAAAGTGCGCACATAGGCGCACACACACACACACACCCACACACACACACACATATATATATATATATATATATATCCTCTGTGCATGTCAGAATTTTCTGCATATTTGAGTACTAATGTGAATGTTTGTTAGGAATAATTCTGCCGTATTGCTAAAATAAAATGCTGACATTTGGACCAGTGTGTAGGATTTTTTGGCACCCTGCTGTGACATTATGAACATTATTCCATTTGTGAGATGTGATGACTTCAACATTTTTCACAGTCAAAACTAAAACTTTATGGACACATTGCAAACTAAGATGAACCTGTAAATATATACAGTAAGCAGCTTGTTCAGATTGTCCACAGCCTGATAACCTTTACTCTCTATTCTCAGGTAAGTTTCATTTCTTGGCTTTCAAGTCATGACTCAGAGCTCCTGATATGAGAAGAGCTTCTTCTCTCTCCCGCTTGTTAATTATTCTTACGTGACAGGATGATAAAAATCGCCTGGGAAGATGTTTTATCTGTGTCTCTCAATCAGGCCTTTTCCTGTGTTTCCTGCAAGTCATAACCTGAGAAATTCATGAGAAGCCTGAAAAAGCATGCCTTAATCTCTTTCCTTCATATCAAATCAGTTGTTACTGCCAGCAGAGATCTTATATCTTAGATTGTGTTTGTTTGTGTGTGTTTTTCAGCAGAATATCTCAGAAACACATTAACAGATTTCCTTATTTCCATCCTTATTCCTGGAGGAAGATGGTGTCATATGTTGGATGTCCTGTGAGACAAACTTGTGATGTTTCATCAGAAATAGATCTGATCTTGATTTAGTGGAAATTCTAACTGTTGTGTGTAAAAAAACAATATCAGTACAGGCACTGAGTGTGGTGTGTGTATGGAATTTGTTTCATTAAGTACTGCGCCCATGGGAATGAAAAAGAAAATGTGGCACGTGTATCTAACGTGAAGCGCAAACATCGATGCAGATCCAGATCAAAAATTAATTATTTATGATTTAAACTACAAATCCGGAGGATTGGTGGAGCACTCGCTGGGTCTTTCTTGGTTTGTGTGTGTGGTCTTTACATCTGCTAATTAGTTCCAGTCCATCTGTCTTAAGTGTGTGTGTGTTCCTGTGTAGATGTAATCTAATGCTTTGGGTCACCGAGTGCAAGAAGTTCCAATCTTTTAGTTTTATACTGTGATTTATCTCCCAGCCTTCATATCTCAAAGGGCTGTTTAAGGCAAAGACTTTTATTTCTAACTTTTATTTCTATTAATGATGAATCTGCTGATTACTTTCTCCAAAAATGGATTAATCATTTGGTCTCATAAAATAGTCATAAAGCCCCAGTTTGCCAGAGTCCAGGGTAATATTGATAAATTACTTAAACATTTAGTAAATTATTTAAATTGCTGCAGATTTAATTTATGTTCCAGAATGAATTAATCAGCTGATCGTTTCAGCTCCGTTTGGTTTTAAGGTTACAGTTAGGGTTAGGTATCGTGTTAGAGCTGTTTTGAATGGGTGTTGGACTTCAATAATCCAGAATGTCACTGCTTTCTTCAACAAATACTGAACTTCTCAAGGTTTCTCTACTTTAATCTATCTTTAGCTTGGCAATGCTTTCCCAATTGTACATTTTGTGCAGCGTGCACTTGAACTAAAGAGATTGCAACAGAGTTTAAATAGTTTACCACATCATCCAACCCTGGGTCACTGTAAATAACCTCGAAATAAATCTCTGCTGTGTTGCTTCCATCGACTGTACCTACGTCTTTCTAAAGAAATGATACGTCACTGAGCCTAGAATCCAATTCAGCTCTTTCAGTTTTTTGCAGCAGTGGTTGGGTAAACATGTGACGTAACCTTAAATGAAGTTAAGGAGCTTAACTGTTTTTTTCTGTACTGCAGTCAATAAATAGAATGGTTGTAATTGAGCGCAATAAAGAACAAGCTGGTTTGACCTCACTGCAGGCTAAAGGTAGATTGAATTAAGTGGCAGAATAGATTTGTCTAGTTTGTTTTGGTGCAAGACAGTTTTATTGTGTCCATATTTGTCTTTTAATGCCACTTAAATATGAGCTGTCCAGTTCAGTCTGGAGGAAATATCTGATTTTGTTTTTGATTTTAGTAGCCAAGGCGATAAAGAGATAATGGCTTGCAGTTATTGTACAACCGCTGTTTTGCAGTAAAGCAGAGGTTCAATAAAAGTGATGTGTGGCTCACAAAAGTACAACAATTGTATGAAGGTTTGTTGTAAAGAGTGTTCTGTGAGGCAGAAATTAGTGCAGGTGGTGAATTAATTGTACGGTCATTAGCTTTGATTAAAAACTTAACTGCTGTGTTGGGACTTTGTGATTCTGGTGGGCAGTAAAATGCTTAAAAAGGTTATGTTAATGTTGGAAACTGCTAATGAATGTACTGATTATGGTATTTCCCTTTTTTTTAAAGATTGTGATCAAACATCAACCCAAACTTTGACTCTAAGAAAGTGGAGTGCTCATTATCTGTCTGTGGTGCATGAGCAACAAGCTTTGTAATGTCATGTTTCGTGAAAATTTACATTGTGCGTACAGACTATTTGAATACTTACAGATACTTGTATTAGAAGTGTGTATACAGTACATTATAAGTGCTTTGAATACACTTATGTGCACACATTTGAACTCCCTAAAGAAAGCCTGAAGTTCATGCTGTATTTTTGCAGCACCCAGATGGTTCCACAGCTGTACAGTAGATGAACATATTGCCTAAAAATACCCGGGAGGGATCCTTACTGCTTTTTCCAGGAGCTCAGTTTATTGCCTCCAGGAGGTCGCCGCTTAGTTTTCACTGGAAACCTTTGGCTGAACCTCAGGGGCCCCGATCCCGCTCATCCACAGAGTTTAACAGTCGAGCCCTCCACCCCTATGATGCTGTAGTCTGGAGTCGTCTGCTAGTCTTGATGCATCTTTCTGTTAGCTGTTAGCTCTTTTGTCTGTGACAATCTGCTGTCATTTTTCCTCTCAGTGTGTACATTTGATTCAGATTGTTTCCTCTGTACTTTGCAGAGACACACCATAATCTGACCTCTCTAGGACACAGATTACGGAGCGTCACACAGGTTCAGAAGTTACCCATGGAGTTACTACAACTTTGAGCCATTATGTCTATTAAAAGTCTGTGTCAGTTGTTTTTGGGCCAATCATGCATGCTGAGAGTCAGCAGGCTCAACCAGATAAAGACTTTAGTGTTTAAGCTCTGTGGACCCAACATGCAGAAAACTGGAATAATTTGATTTGTGAATGAAATGGGTTAGCATCTGTCGCTGGAAAGAATCTGGTGCCATCTTGACACACAGGATCTAATTCTCAACCCCTCTGGGTCACTTTATCCACCTCTGCTGCAATGTGAAAATAGACATCCTTTTTGCTTTAATTCATCATTTTAAAATAAATGTTTGAAGCAATCTGTAAAGACCACAGGTGACATTTACACCTGGAAGCTACCCAGAACAACCACTGAACAGCCCCGCTTGATCAGTTGGGGTTAAGACCTTGCTCAGGG
Source organism: Nibea coibor (assembly GCA_023373845.1). NCBI lineage: Eukaryota > Metazoa > Chordata > Actinopteri > Sciaenidae > Nibea > Nibea coibor. Next base: position 3,837,985 of record CM041739.1, on the reverse strand, counting down.
GAACCTCGGTGGTGGTGTGGGGGAGGGGCACACACTGCCTTACAGTGTGCCTTTGCAGAACCTGGGTGGAGAAAGTGATAAGCATGCTTCTTTAACCTTTAGGCCATCACCACCCACAAAAATCCAATATAAAATTGTGACAATTTCAATTTACCTCTTCAGTGAACATTATTCGCTCTTGTTTCCAAAGTGGTGCTGATGATTTCTTCAGGGAGCTTTGAGAAAATTGGAAATGAGCTTTGCAACAGCAGCACTTTAAAATGAAGAAGTATTTGGGGTGAACTGCTGCATTTGAGATGCTTATGCTTATGAAGGTGTCATACATAGGAGTAATCTGAATGTTAAAATGACATATTTGGTCAAACTGACTCTGAGTTTGGGTTCAAAGCAGCTTCAGCACCAAGAAATAACACAGATAAAAACTGATTAAGTGCGTCAACAAACATTTATTCAAACTCAGGTTTCGCTCAAGTAAACAGCCAATAAAATAACCATTTAGCACCCTCAGTAAGGAGAACTGTTGGTTGGATAACCTTCTCTAGACCTGTGCACTTAGTTTGTCCACTCTTTTTTCCAAAATCCAGACATGTCACATCAATACAGCAACACACCATCACGAATCACTTCTCCAAAAACGAGGGTCAGCTTGTGACTGAACTTTACTTCAGGAATGTTCGGTCAGCTGCTTCCTCAGTGACCGCAGACAGAGTAAAACAACTTTAGATCCATTAAGATCAATTAAATTTATAGATGAAAACATGTCAAGAGACTTTCTCTACTATCACTTTACAGAACATTTATGTACATTAATGTGGGCTGTTGGCTGTACTCTGGTTCAGGATTGTAAGGTCAAACAGTTATGATGCAGTTTTGAGTCCCTGCAGCTGAGTCTCCCATTCATGTTACCATGAATAAACCTCTTAACAGAATATTTCTGTCCACTTGCGCCGTGCCGCCCACTTGCTTGAATAGCCTGCCAGCTATAAACCGATGTGGCTTTTCTGGCTCCTCTGCCTTTGCTTGTTGCCATGGCTTCTATCAGGATGTACCCAGAATGGCCCAAAGTGTTAAGATGTTTCCATGCTACAGCAGCAGTGACGGGAAGAAGCGAGGCATCTTAACAATGTGTCTCATTACCGGAGTATGAGCTTACCTGAGCTTTTCTAACTCGACTTATGTTTTCATGCATGGACCCTGAAATCAGTCTTCCTGAGTCACCAGATTAAGAGGCTGTCAGCGCACCAATTTGCTGTGTCATGTTTGCTGCCTCAACTCTTTCTTGCTTAGTATTTCTTCATCATTTTCCTTTTCTTCATCATCTTTCCATTTCTTTTACTTGACTCCATCATTTTCCTTGTGTTGCTCCGTTTGTCCTCTTTGAGTGACTGGATGAGAGCTGACAGACTCCAGTAAACCCTCTCAGCAGTCTCGCCCATTAGCTCTGTCATGCGTTCAACTCGCCTCGCCGCCCCGACTGTGTCTATTATAGAACAGAGTCAGCAGGCCCGCCACGAACTAAAGACAGTGCCAAGGAGATTTCAGACTGGTGGCAAATCTTATGATGATCCAGTAATCTGTCTGGATTAAGGAATGCTCAGTTACACTGGTGCCATGACCTGCATTGTACATGTGTACGACAGACATGGGAAAATCTGCATCAGTATGTACTTATAACAGCTCACATGGTGACATAAGTACATTCTGGTGTTATTTTCCCACCTTTCTTCTATACAACCTTCTGCAAGTCACGGCAATACGTCCAATGCCCATGTACGATAGGTCCAGTGTGTAAGATTATGGCAGAATATGGCAGAAATGCACATTGCATGACTATTTCTTCTTCATGCCATGAAAGGGTGGGTGTGGTGAGGGTTTGCAATCAGCAACCACCCTTCGAAATGCCAATGTAACCCGTGCTGTGGAGAAATACTTATTAGGTCAATCATTGTCCAGGAATCACCTGGTTTTGTTCAGATTTGGATGTCTGAGCTCAGCAACCTGGGTCAAGTAACTTAGCCAAGTAATGCTGCCAACAGATTCAACCTGCAGACAAATGACTAATGAATGCCATTAAAACAGCAGAATGTGTTAACACTCACCAAATAGACATCATCATACTGTGGAGGTTCTGTGCCGTAGTGGATGATGTGTTGAGAAGGGAGCCAAATTTTACACTTAGATCCAGCCCCATTAATGCCAATCAGATTGTATGTCTGTGTATGTGTGAGAGAGAGCAATACACTGTACTGTACTGGGGCAGGGTCATACTGTATGAAAAATACCATATGTCAGAGGCTTCTTAAGGTCCGGATACGTGTACATAAAATGACTGTAGATTGTTCTTGATGTTCATAGACTCCACATTCCTTTAGTACATCAAGTTTCCAAAATAAATCTCAAACTTTCCATGATGCTTCCACTTTCTGATATCCAGGCAATAAACACAAGAATTTAATTTCCTCTGACTCCAAGATAGATTTAATATACTCTGCCATAGATTTATTATGCTTTACTGTGATTTGCCTTTTAATCCACAGCCCATCCCATCCGAATATGTAGATATGAGAGCTTAAGCCTGTATGATAAAAACAAAACAAAAAAAAAATCAAATGTAGGGAAGCTTAATGTGTGTGTGTGCACGCACGCATGCCTTTTGAATGGTGCTTCTATCCAAAGCACCTCACAATATCTCATGAATCCATATACATAAGTACATACAAATATGCACACTTGTTTGGTTATGGTGCATCGGATGGATTTACATGTGTTTGCGTGAGAGGATTCTTGTGTGAATATATGTGAGGTGACGTTTACCAGCAACAAACCTGTGCACCTATGTATGGGTATGACACGTGATTAAGGCCCTTTCCTTTTATTCGGAGTGTACGGTTCATGTAGCGTGTGAGAATAAATCTTCCTGACAGGCACACATATAGACCCGTATGTGAAGATTACTTATAGAGACACTTTCATATGTCATTGAGCTGGAAAGAGCTATACAGTTGACCTTTGACCTCTTATCTACAGCAGCCTCCCAGGCTCATCTCTCGCCAATGCAGCTTTTCTAACAACAAGACTCGGCTGAGTGTTGTGTCAATATTTGTCCCTTGTATTTATTAAAACTGTTACAGAGAGATAGTGTTAGCCGATGTCATCGGTGATCGTGACTTGATTATCCAATTATAGATATGAAAGATAAGAAATAGAGGCTGTCATGGTAACATTTTAATTAAGTCTGCCTCTTAAGCCTCATCCTTAATCCCTAATCCTTATCATTTTTTCTCATTTTCTAGAATGTGTCTTTCTCTCCGGGTCAAAAATGACTCCATGATGTATAGATATATGGAAAAAAGCGTGATATCTTCTAGTGTGATATCTTTTAATAAAGTGGTGTCTTAATTACAGATTTTACATTTACAAATAATGTAAGTATGAATCTTATAGAGTATAAATATATAGCTATATAGCTTAGCCTGTTGGTTTAAGATAGTGTTGCACTGTGGTGTTTGATATCTTAAAATAACTGGTCCAAAAATAGTATTATTATTATTATTATTATTATTATTAAAATATTATTAGTAGCCAAGACTGGCCTCAGATTCAACTAACTTGCAGTGGATGCTCCCGGTCTGTGTTCATGACTGTAAACACAGCAGAATAATTCATCCAGATAACAGCTGACTCAAAGTCCTGTCTATGTGTGTGTGTGTGTGTACGTGTGTGTTCAGCATCTTTAACATGGCATCTGTTGCATGTTAATCCATTTCATCATGATGTAACATACGTTGATGTTGACATGGTTGCATGCTTGTTTGGCATGTGTAAGACAGACATAATGAATATTGTGTAAGAGGATTTATTCTGATGTTGCATGTTCATGTTGTGTTTTTATCTGACATCTTTTAGCCGTTTTCCTTTTAAGCAGGGGCTTTGTTTCCTTTTGTTGCCTATTTATTAACAAAAAAACATGTTCATGCTGCATAACATGGAATGTTCTGCCCTCTCTGTTACTGTTTGTAATGCAGATAATATGAGGATTTTGTTAATTCTTCTGCTGAATGAACTGATTTCTGACTGCTGCCCATATGGCAGAAACATAATGGGTTTTGTTAATCTGTGGGTCATGATCTCTTCCTGACCTCTCAGTCACACTGACCTTCACTCTCCAAGCCGCCCCCATGGTGTGAAAATTGACATGCATTTAACAATCAGGCTTTGTTATTGTTGTTTTTGCAGTGTATTTGTATAGATGTAAAAAGCAGCACCTATTGTATGTTCAGCTTTTTTACAGGACCTCGTGGTCTTAGTCTGCTCTGCTGCTTCAGTGATGTTTCCCATCGGGATGCTCTCAGTGGTGCATGAGTAGAAATTCCTCAGTATTTGTGGGGATAAATGGAATTTCCTCAAGCGTCTGATGTGAAACAGTCTCATTGGCATTCTCACCACAGAGTCACGATGCCAGTTAAAATAGTTTTTCTTACATTAAAACGAAGTAGCAGTGTTTTCCTTTGGGTGTTCCATGAGGCGGTTCCAGCTTCACTTTCACTCGTGCAGCTTAAATTGGTTTTCCTTTATATGAATGGGGATTAATTTGCACTGATTTATTCCAGCTTAAAAAATTGGCTAAACAAATAACCCCCCGAAGAAATCCACCGTTATTGCTTCAAAAGATGTGATGTAGCACAGCGGCGGTCAATTTGCAGCGGACCTCAAATGTCAGAGTAAATTGTTGCATTTGTATAATTTTGAGCCACTTTAATAAGTTTATGTTAATGTAATCTACTGAGTCTGTTTGCTGCACAAATTGTTTTATGTTTGTAATTAAAAGTTCAGCCTATAATAATCTAAATGATTATGTTAATTTGTTAACTGTGATCTTCTGTCTGCAGGGACTCTCTGCATTTATGGTTACATGAATGTCAGCGCTGCAGGCCAGATGCCGGTGATGGAGGAGCTTGTCAGTGAGAGGTGAGCATTAATCAACTTTAATGTAGAACAATCACTGGATTTGTGATTAAACGCTTCCTGAAATGGGTCACATCGCTTAAGACGCAACACGTCAAAAACTGTCCTGATAGTTTCTCAAGATTTCTAATAGATTTGTTTCTTAAAAGTCTAGACTGATAGTGTTTAGGTTGTAGTTAGTGGTTTAAAGTTTGACAAGGAGACGCTTCCACTCCAACACGTCTCTCCTTGTTTATCTGGCAGTTGGACATGTACCATTGTGCATTCCTGAAGCCTCTAACTTTTATGAGGCAGGCAGGAAACGTTAACAATTTAAAACCATTCTTGAGCATCATCAATGTCTGTTTTTTTGTGTGTTTCTGGATCGTTCATGCATTCATCCCCGTAGACCAGCTGACATGGCTGCAGCATTATCTAATAGATCAGTCTCAAAGTTTCATAGTAAAATAAATGAACTGCCCTCACTCCTTCTTTTAGACTATTCTCATCTTTGGATTTTCAGCTGAGGAAACAATAGAGTGTGTGGGATTTCTCCTGTGCCTCACGCTGGCTCTGTAGTTGCGTTTCCTCGGGCTTGTTGCTTTGATTAAAGCGGGGATCCTGCTCGAACTGTTGGGTGGTCTTTTGTTGCTGCTTTGGAATGTTAAGAGTCATTTTATAGCTGCCTCTGCTTGGCCTAATGTCTTTTAGCCCTGAGGGTGAGAGAGAAATTTGAATTTTTATGAAATCATCACTGTGAAGGCGCAGTTGGACCACATTTTTTCTTCTAAACGCTTGCTTTGACTCACAGAAGAAGAAAGATTAACCAGAGTCAGAGACAGATGGAGCTCTTCGAGACAGATTGAATACAAGTTGTTGCTGTTGTTGTTGGAGGAATGGCTTCCTATTGTGGACATTTTGCTCATCCTCACTGTCTGTCAGAAGCTGGTTTAATGTTGTTTAATGTTACCTTGGCAACAACAAGCCTCTTTTTTGAAGTAGTGATGAATGAAATGAGAGCCGGAGCCCAGCACAGCACAAACATCTCCAACACATCATTCCTATCACCCATGTTTGGTTTAGTTAGATTTGTTAACTCTGAAGACATCTCATTAAATTTTAGTTTTAGTACCATTAATCATTCTGCACCAAAATAAAAAGAACTGTGTTGAACACATTCATGCATTATTCTGGGAAAGAAAGGAATCTTGTCTAAACCCAAAATATGGAACAACCACAATATATAAAACCTGGTGATTTCCTTGGTGAGAGGCCTCACAGTCCACCAAGCTTCATGAAAAATATGATGCTGACAACTAAAACAAGCAAATTACATTGTTGTCAGAGCAAAGTATAAAAATGTGCAGGTTTAATAAAGATTCAGATTCAGGGAATTAATCTGGAAGGCTCACATGTATAGCAGGAAAAGTGTGTTATAAGATTTTAAGTCCACATACGTGACCCACTTTTGTTATGAATGGGATTCATATCTGGTTGATGGCAGTCATGCAGAGCCTCCAGTCGCCTTGAGCGAAAGCAAACAGCTCCAAGCCAGCAAGTACGATTTATGACGCAGCCTCACACCAGCCCACGCAGCGCCCTACATACAGACGTCTGTCCTATAGTGTCACATAAGTAGTGTGGTCACATATGGGGTTGGTTTGTTGCTTGACAGATCTCCAAGTGATAGAAAACACAGATGCAGCCAAATCAAACATCCATAACAAATTTTAAAGCCAAATGATCATCATTAGCATAGTTCTTAATCTCCAACCCACTATCTCTTAATTAGTGGAGACACTATCGGCTGTTACTGTTAATTTACCAGAAGGCAAAAACCTGAATTAGTCATCTCACACATGTTGCACTGCATGTTCTGTCAATAGGAAATCACAGTACTGTCTTATCTCTCACTCAGCATACATCCAGCCTATGCAGCGGTATGCAGGAGTTTGTCCTCTGGCTTGGATTATCCCCCAGTTATACTTTTTCACATCACTTCCAAATGTGCTTGACACATTATGTACACTTTCCTGCGTGGGATTTTTGAAATTTAAAAATGTGCCATGGTAGCGTCACTCTGAAACGATAACCCACTCCTCCACAATTTTATAGATTTGTGACTATCTTAGCAGGACCTGAGGATATATGTGTCATGTCACGTGACGTTAGGCTATTCATTTTTCTCTCTAAATAAGTCAGAAACATACATACTCAAAGTGTCAGTGAGTCTAAATAAAGTGCCTACAGTTAGTTTTCTAAATTAAACATGCAAATTGTCCATGTTTGTATGTTAAGCTCGTTCAGTTTTTACCTTCCAGCAAAGAAGCTTCATTCTGAATAAGCCACCATTGCTCCTGTTGCTTAACCCAGTTCTTCCAGAGTCTCTTGATTGGGGGAGTCTGTTTAACGCATCGCCACACATATTTTACGTAATCACGTTGCAGAGGTTTGGAATAATTTCTCGTGTGATCTTATCAAAATCACAACCATTTAATTAGCACCTTTATATGCCAAGTTTATTACAACATACAGACACCAGGTATGGTATGATATAACCATAACAAGTAATGTAGATCTGGGTGTGATGCAACCCAAATATTAAAAGATAGGTCATTTGAAGTACATCACATGCTTTTTTTTCTTTATGGTGCATTTTTGAACTTAAACAAAAGTCTGGAGCTGATGCTGTATGTACTATCTTAGTCATATTTCCAGCGGTATTCACTTCATCTGTAGTGTGTTGAGTTTGGAGCTGACAGTAAGGACCCAACAACTTTTTCTTTCCTTTCTTCTTCTTTTTTTTTTTAATAAAATGACATTCTTCTTCATTAATTATTTAAATCTTCCGACACGCCATCAGGGTTGGTCAGGGTCTAATGTTGAGTTCAGGTTCAGAGTCAAACAGCTGTCCTCCTGATTAATCCTGAGCTCCATCACAGCTGTCTAAAAAATGTATTTTTAGAAGCTAAAAGTTTAATTCTGTTTCCTCTGGAGAGTTTCCTCTGTCCTGTCAAGTTTAGAACTACAGCTTCTAGTTTTGCTGCTTAAATGCCTCATGATATTTGCTGTGTCATTACTGCACTAATGGAAATGTCTACAGTTTGACTAAGCAGCTTCTCTAATCAGAAAAAAGTAAACTGTTAAAGTAAACTGTCATACACGTACAGAAAAGTTTTAACAAGTTGGACTGAAAGGTCCATGCAGGTGTGGATCTCTAAATCATCGTAGTTATGTCATTATGACGTCAACTGAAGAAGACCTTGAAATCCTAAGAGTGCATGAAAGAAAGTGTCCCTGTAAATATTCATGGATTGTCACACTGTTGCTATCTTACCCAACACCAACAGGTCAAACACATCCTGCAACGTAATAGCTCATGTCAGGAACTTTTATGCAACCACTGAGCGCGACCATCCCGGAACAGGTCTGAGTGTTGGCGCTATAAGTCAATATGTTGCAGTCAGCCAGGCTCAGAGCGATCGGATAGCGGTGAGCTTCCCTTTCCTCTCCTCAAATCAGTTTTCCCGTTGACACTGCTGTTTCCTTCTCCTCGCCACCTCAGGTGTCCTGTGACAGATCCTGCTTTCTGGATGATTGCTCTGTTGAAGAGAGTTCAAACAAATCAACTGTAGTGTGAGAAAACTCACTTACTCCTGTAAATAACCACATGGTCACTAAATAACCCAATGAATACTAGATATTCATATCCTATGGCCCATGAGCATAAAAAGACAGATCAGCATATTTCATGGTTAAACAACCATCATAACTCAAATTCAAGCCATATTCAAAGAAAAATAAAAATAAGGATGTGGAGACCAGAGACCAGTAACCATGATCCACTGAGTTGGCATCCACATACATTTTCAGAATTCCTCTGAGTCTCTGAACCCTTCAGCAATCGTCTGATTAGACTTTGGGGGCAACAGCCTCAAACAACATGTTTGTTCCCTCTGCTTCTGTTACAGCCGGCCGATATCAAGATCTCCTGCAGTCTGAGAAGCAATTTGATACAGCAACATTTCTGCTTATCTGTAAACAGATGTTCATCATCATCAGGCAATAATTTACGAGATTGTATTTCAGCCAATTTGATGGCGTTCCATACAAACTGTGCAGCAATAATGTGACTGGCTACTTGGAGTTCAAATGGAAACCAGAATGAAACCAGTAACAAAGTCTTGGTCCCTTTCTCAAAGTTCCTGCATTCATATGCGGATATCTGCTCATAGAGATTACATGGCCACGAGAGGTTGCCTGTCTGGAAAACATCCAGAACATTGTGAGGGCTGACATTTGGCAGCAATATCTGAAGTTCAGCTTTTTTCTTCTGCTGTGTGAGAGTGTAGCCTGAAGCGTAGTTCTTTGATAATGAATGCCTGCAGGGTGTGGCAGGGTTTACCCTCCGTACGCCTGCATCTTTTCACAACATTCAAAGATCCATTCATCCATCATGTCAAGCTACCTGTAGATAATTCTGACACACCACAGTCTGAGTCTATTCTACTTTTTTCTATCCTTGTATTCAAGCCCTACTTATGCTGTTTGGTGGCTGTGTTGCAGAGTGCAGACTTGGCAGCCGACACAGTACACCGTCTTCTTCAAATTACAGACTGAATAATTCATTCACCAACTGCTTACGTAATCTGAATAAGAAATACTCCATTCATACAAAAAAAAAGCTGATTTGCCGATGCATGAAGCTGAGCGTGCACACAAACAAACTGAGACAGTGAGCAAAAAAAGGACACCCAGACTTCCCTTTGACTCAGGATCAGGGTCGTATCTCAATCAAAGCACGCTAAAGACGCCGTCAAACTCTCCAGTGATGAAACTGACATCTGCCCAGCCTCTGAGTCAGTTATCCTCCCCGACTGACAGGAGTCAGCGGGAGGTGGAGAGAGTGTATGTGTATGTGTGTGTGTTGGATGGGTTGAATGCTCCATTATAAAGTGTTTCCAGCCCTTCTCCATTCATGCCTGACAAGGTGATTTATCCCACCTGTCAGTGATAGCATTTCCAGGCTCGTGCCGCCTCCGCCTCCAATGCCTCGTCCTGATCTTTGGTCCCCTCCTTTCAGAAAACAAGACACATCCTGCAAGAGGCTTCTTTTTTCACACATCTCATGGCATCTTTTCTCAAGAGACACTGCATGGAGGAATTGGTTGGTGGTATCTGGGGGGAAATTTGAGGGGGGCTCAGATGTCCTCTGCGGGTTGGTTGAGGTGAAACAAGAATGAATCTTGAACTAACAATGGCCAGATGGTCAGAAAGTTCAAATGCATTCTTATAAATTCTAAATTCAGTTCAGATCAAAGAGTCAGTCACTGACGATGAAGTTCACTTTCTGTGAGTGATCCCATCTTCACGTACATCAGTAAATCAATGCATCGTCTATCAAAGTGCTGCAATGTTTGGTGCTGCTGAGGCCCTTCATGTGGTTGATATGTCATTTATTTGGCTAGATTTGTAGCTGGGTTTTCACATCATGCTCAGTTACGTGTATCTGAGTAACATTTTAACCAGACGGTCACATACTGTGTATTGTGAGCTGATTATAGGGCTGTCAGTCACCAGTCAACAGAGCTCCACTGGTAAAAGCGACAGATTCAGTCACTGACAATTGTGACTCAGCCAGTTCGGTTCAGTTTGAGGCTTAATGTGTTTGTGCTTAAGTTTAGTTTAATGCCATTTAAGATTATTTGGGAAACCAAATGGCATCTTTTTTTTCTCTCTGCAGTAATGTGACCAAGGCTGTGATTGACTCTTGGGGCTGCGTGTAGAAATGATTGTTGTGGTGCCATTTCTAATAATGCCACTGCTGGGATTTGACTTCCCCTCTCAGCGGAAATGATCGGCCAGTTGTGGTTGAGATTCACAAGAGAAAACATCAGTGGCATACATGCCAGTATGGCAGCATTTAATTCTATTTTCTATTTTCTATTTAAGTCCTTGAGAGAATTCTTTTTTTTTTTCAGATTTAATCGATACAACAAGAATGAAAACAAAAAAACATAAAACAGTAGAAAATGCAGAACACACTCCACCTTTATGACTGTAGTAGTTTAGTAGAATCAAACAGGCTCTGATAAAACAGTCAAGAAATTCAAATGTTCTGCGAACATTGCCCATCTCTGTCTTCAGTATTCTGTGTTCTGCTCAGCCATTTCACATCAAAGTTCTGAATAAAATCTGAGGGTTTACGCAGGATCTTTTAATCTTCATTTCCCCGCTTTCCCTACTTCCCAAGCTTAAGACTCTCGTACCATTTATCACACGGAGATGGTGAATTCTCACTCTGCAGCACTAATACGGGACAAAACGCAGGATAAATGACAGTAGTGGAACTTCTTCGACTGCCACCTTCGCAAACTGTCACTCCCGTTTTGGATGCAGAGGCGATTCAAACTTCATTGTCGTCTTGTTTTGACGCAGAGACGAGGAAAAATAAAACTTAAAAGAGAAAAAAAACTTCTTTGCCAACTTCTCCGCTGTCATATTTCATGTTGCAGTGCAGAACAATTACCTAATTTGTGCTGACAAGTGGCTCTGAGCTGAAGCCTGCCCAGTGTTTTCACACAGAGTTGTTCTCTTTGATACACACATGCAAAAGACTGCTGTAGAGAGTGTTGATGATCTTATTGAGACACACACACACACACACACACACACACACACACACACACACAGACTTCTACAGCAAATATCTCATATTTTTGGTTATTCTTTGATACACTCACAAACAAAATCACATTATAGTATCTCTGCAAACACACAAAACCCGACAGTATGTACACACTTTTATCCAAACAAGCCGACGCTGTTCTCTGCCAACACACACACATACAGAGGGCAGCCATGCAGCATCACTTGGGAGTGTATTTTAATGATGTGAAGGAAAACAGGGAAACACGGCTGTTTGCTTTGGGTTTCTGTGCTGTGATTTTAGTCGTCACTACCTCCACACCGCTGATTAAAGCCTCAGCAGCTGCTTCTCTGCGTGGAAGGGATTAGAGCGGGAGAAGGAAACAGGAGAGAGAATCTACAGCTGCAAGGCGCACACAGGATATGCAAAACTCAATATGTAAAGGAATATCCTCCACATGTTTAGCTGAACTCTCTCTCTCTCTGCCGAAGCTGTGCATCTGCTGATTCTTTGAAGATGCTACATAAAACCTTCAGTGAGGTGTTAATTAGCCGTGTTTCCATCGGTGTGTGTTGGTGCATTCTGAAGTTTCTCATTAGAAAAGTTTCATGGAAACATGTTCAGTTTTACAAAACAGGCGCGATGGAAGCACTTGTTGCTTAGTAAGTTAAGTTCACAAATGTCATATTTGCATCTTGTTTTCTGCATCATTTCTCACTGGTTGAGCTTCCGCTGGTGCTCTTTTATTTACTTCATTGTGTGCGCCCTCTGATTCCAGTTCTCTGATCGGTGCTCCCACTGGTGGTCATGCTTGCTTGTGGTGGGAATCCTTGATTCTCTGTAAATATCATAAGCAGTATATATTTATATCTATCAAAAAAATGTGGAAATAACATTTGTATTCCATTTTATGCTGCTTCTTCTATTTGATGTTTTTGGACCACAGAGTTGTAAGCGTCCTCTTTCTGTTTTATGCTAGAAACCAATTCAACAGACTTTTCTTGAAATCCAACATGGAAATAATTTAAAATGCAGCACAGAGGCCCAAGAAGCTGACAAGCTGAAGACTTGTTTGCAGGGAATTTTACATCCTGATGAACACAAAGTGTCTGCTAACTAATTAAATTTGATTTAATTGCTAAATCTGGTGTAGTGGCAGTAATTTAGCCTGGAAATATTTACAGATTGACCGGAACATGGAACTGAGGATTGTGCCACTTCTCCTTGATCTACGCGGGATTGGGTTGCACGGTTTAAACGACTGGAATGGAACGAAATAAATGTGTTCAGATGCACCCACCCTCTTTCATGAGAGACATGAAAGGGGGGCTTGGAATTCAGACAGTAAAGCACTTACCTTGTCAAAACCTAATTTTGTTTGGGGTGTTGATTAGCTCAGTGGGTAGAGCATCCGCCCCCCTGCTGCATGTCAATCCTTTGCTCTTTGCACAGTGCAGGACTTGAGTTTTGTGTGTGAGTGTGTGTGTTGGCTGACTTGTGAGTCACAATTTGTATTTATTTATTTTTTTGCTGATTGCCAGGTAGATATGAAAATCATGTTCAGTCTAGCTGCGGAATCTACACCTATACCTGTAACATGCAGAGAGAGCGGGAAGACATTCAATTTAGATATGCAGAATATCAATGATGCGGTGCAGATAAGAGTGTGGCACGACGGTTGGCAGCAGAGAAAATGCTCCGCTGATACCCGCAAGCTGTCGAGACAGCGCGAGCATTTCGCTGAAATGTGTTTCATTTTTTATTCCTTATCGCTGATTCTTCTGAACAAGATGAATCCGTTACATTCACTTTAAAACTGATTCTGTTTACAAGCCTGGGCAGCAAAAAGGACAAACCGTGAAGGTAGGCGTACCGTTTCTTCAAGACATCCCATTCAGAAACGGACACCTGTTCTTTTATTACATAAACGGTGATGAAACTGTAGACCGGCGCCATCGTTTATTTAAAACCGGGTCCTCTCTGATCACATGACGCTGCTGACTGTATCATTTGTTCAACCGCTCGTCTACTGACTGTGTGATGCCCAAACATCATGTCCTCCAAACACCTCTTATCCCTCCTACCTTCTCTCTGTTGATATAATCTCTTTGAAGAAGACTAATACCTTGACCTTTGCCTCCTTTTAGCTGCTGTATGCATGCTGCACGTCACTCTTTGTGAGAAGATGATTATTCTTCGTGTTTATTTTAGTGTACACTCAACAAAGGTCAGAACTGACAGAAGCTCAGTTGACCTTTTCATACACTCATATATTGATTTTTTTTTTTTTTTTACTGAAAACGTGAATGCTTTTTTTCATATTTGTCGCAGCATAGAAACAGTTTTACATACCTCACCAAACACCAATATTCATCATGGTATCGATTGAACATCTCATTAGACAGCCTTCAACATGTTCACAGTGCCCTACACAATATATGATGCTCCAGCTACCCCTGCAGAATCAATTATGGACGTGCAAGGCTCTGCGGTCTAGTTAGCAAGTAAAAATAATTTCTTGGTTAGCTCTAGGAAAAGATTACATTATATAATTTAAATGTGTCATGTCACCAAACAAACAGAGGTCTCCGGGTTTAAAGTCTTGCGTCCATCCACCCTAACTTCACTTGCCCTTTATACTACATCTCATGACTTAGACGGCACATCAAGCCATTAATGTACAGGGGCAAATGCACACAAAGGATGCATAGTAACACATTGGTATTGCTTTGCCAGTCAGCCTTGCTACAAATGTTTGCAGTAATGCAGCGAAAAATTCCCAGAAAGCATTTCCTCCATAGACCACAAACTTTAATCTATGGAGATTCTGTTTGTAAAACTTTCTCTGAACCAGAAAGATCCATGATGTAAAGTCTATGTGTCGAATGGGAACCGGAAACTAGAAACTTGTTCTTTTTTGGGACGTTTTTGGGTCCAGTATCCAGTTCTGTCATACATCCATGATCCAGACATTTGGAGCGTAGGGCCACTGATCAGGCTCCCTTCTTTAATGATTTGGGAGAGTGAACTGCTGTCATCAATCATCAGACACAGTACGTCTAACAACACACTGAACACTGTTGTGTGATGGATTACATCTTCACAAGGTTGAACAGGGCATGTCAGATTCCATTTATAGACACCTGTGGAAGTAAAACATGTGCAGAACTTTCTCTTAACTGCACAACTATCTCGACTTATGTAGAAGTTTATTTAAAGTTCTGAATCTATACAGCCTTTTGACCTTGGTGTGTGTGTGCGTGTTCAATCAGCAAACCTATGTGAGTAGAAAGTCAAACTGTCTGATTAAGTGTAATTCTGAAACACTGTATAAAAAGCCCTCTGTTTAGAGCAAAAGGTCCCAGGAGGGCACAGTAATTTGTCTCAGAGTTATATTTTCATGCCCTTTGCCTGAAGGCACTTTCTCACAGTACGTGTCAGTTTTGTCAAGTGACAAATCTGGAAGGCAAATCTGATCTCTTCTGTCGTGGAAAGAGCAGATTGTTTATTGATCGAAAATTAAAGATGATCATCCAAATCTATTTGACATTTCCCACAGGAAGGCATACTAAGTGGTCACTGGCCGTCCTTCAACTGAAGGACCGTCCAACAATCTGGTGAAGTGCCCTTAAGAAAGACGCTGAGGCCCTGAAAAACTCAAGACGGTGCTGCTCTGGTTCTGTTCTATCCTAACCATGCAGCTCTTCTAGACTTTCAAAATGTTATCGGACCTAACGGATCAAATTCAGATGAACAAAGCTATTTTCTATATAATATAATATAGGGTGATATAGCATAACTTCATGCAGGCATGTCAAAAGGTAACAAAAGCCTGGGTGATAATCTAATTTGGTCTAACCTTAAGTTATTTATACTTATACAGCCACAACAGGAAAGATAAAATCTTCTTCTTGGTGGCGTCTTTCATAGCATCACCTGAGTTTTCAGTCATTCAGGATGCTTTCAGCCAGGACAAGGCTGAAGTTTCTCGCTGCAAAGCTCCAGTATTTCTATGAATTACGCAACATTTCGCCAACGGTGCAGCATACGACCCGTCAGTAGCAGTAACTGAGTTGCATTGCATCATGTAAAGTGGAATTTCATCAGATCTTATGACTACGTTCATGTGAAACTTTCACTTGAGGTAATAGGTTTTACTGATGAGCTGCATGTCCATCTGATGGATGGATCAAAGTCTTGACAAAACAACATTAAGCACATGCATTACACTTGTGTCGCTGTGTCTCTCATACACAGAGAGATGCAGTCACACAAACGTTCTTCATCTCAGCTCATTAATAATCAAACACACCAGCTCTAATGAGGACGACTGCACTTGCAAACTGCTGTACGCATGTGTGTGCTATGATTTTATTACTTATGATCAAAAAGTAGTGAGTTTGACAACTTTCCTAGCAGCCAAACATCAAGAAAGTCCAACAACACAGGACGTAGCAGCCAGCTAACATTACTTAGTTCAACCACAGTCAGCCAGGCTCAGCCTTTTATTTCACCGAGCTCTGGCGGCTTGGTCACTTTCTATTTTTCCCTTCTTGGTTCCTCAGTAATTGTTCTCTTGGTCTCATCTGCTGTTGGGTTGGGCCATTCACCCAGCTCCTGTTCTTGCAGAACAACCTTGTCTCGGGCCTGAACGTGTCCTCTTCTTGGTGGTCATAAGATCCTGCATTGTCTGTGTAAACTCTAGCACTCCTCTGGTGCTCTGAGCACCCAGTCCCAGGCAGTATGACTAAGCTAACTAGCTAACAGCAGCTACATTTCTCAGGCAGAGGACATAGAGGAAAACATTATCTCAGTTAGAGCTCATACAGTTTGACCAAAATCAATGACATAGTTGGTGGTGTGTGACTTAGTGCAGTAAAGCATTAGGGATTTCTCGTACCTGGAGCCAAAATGTGGCTCATGAATGGCAGAGGCACGATTCATGTGATTAGTCTGTGAAGCATCAAAGTGATTTTGAAGCTGTTATATTAGGGTATAAATGTTACACACTGTTCCATTAGCAAATAAATCACACCTAATTGGTCATCTGTTGCTTTGAGGCAACAAAGTGGCATTTTTGTCTGCCGTACACACTCTCAGGTTTGTTTCTCACCTCCGTCTGTATTTTGGTGACACGATGTCAGCTGAACAGGAGGGGAGTTGTCAGGAGGGATCAAGCTGCTCAGAGCAGCTCTGCTGTCACATCGGTCCTGCTCAGACCAGATCAGATCAAGGTGCACAGTGGCTTATCTACCAAGAGATGCACATGTAAACCTGCTGCAAAGCCCACCGGCCCTTTTGTGTGGATTGGTCGGATTCAGATGGAAAAGACAAAATGTAATATTATGGACCTCTGGTGTGTAAGCCAGACTCTCTCTGCCTTCAGATCTAGGGATTTATATTATATATTCACTCTGTATCTGCATAAAGCTTTAATGTTGAATCAACTCTGAACTGTAATCCCCATCTCCAAGAGAAGAGACGAAAGAAAATGCATGTAAAGCAGTTGGCATGCCACTTTTTTTTTTTCCCAAACCATCTCGCTGTTGATCTGTTTTTGTTCTTTTCTTTTCATAACTGGCCAAATGTCTGCTTTGAGATATCACGTCGAGATATTTTTCAGCAGCTCTGATAGAATTTGAAAGCACAAAATGTTTCAGTGATCTCAGACATCACACGGGTTCTGGTGACCGTCTGTTTGGATTAAGAACCGCTTGTTTTCACCCATGTTCTAAATCCAACACAGGAAGAAGTTGTTTTTTGTATTGGAAACAAATATTTTTAATTTGATAAGCAGAAGGTTTGAAACGAACTACAGTACCATCTTCAATGAGCCGTCTCAGTCTAATGACGTATGTAATAGATACATTTTAGGTATCGTTATTTATTCATTAGCCATTCATGGAATTTGGCATGACATAACAGGTTTAAAAAAACGTCAATTGAAATGTGCATTTCATCAGTCTAATAGTCTGAATAGTCAAAGGTGTGTGAAGTAAAACCCCCTTTGACTCACATTTTACCAGCTACATGGATTCATTTTGTCAGCACGCTGCAGCTTCTTCACTGGCTGCCCTTTTTAACAAAGAAAACAAGTAACCAAGCAACAGAGAGGACACGTCCAATCAAGTGCAGAGGGAGAAGCAAAGTGCTATATTTTTGTGAAGCAAATGCCCTTATGAGAAAAGCAAATGACAGAAAAAATGCAACTCTGAGAAAACAACATGCATTAACATGACGGCTCTGCATCGAAACATTCCATACATGAGTACGCCTTAAGAGAAAACAGCAAACAGCCAAAGTTGGTGTGATTGCCAGACTGCAGCCTACACAGCCATAGGGCTGTCAGATATGAATGAAGAGCCCAACAAGTAGAGTAATACAACTCTGTGGTGTGTGTGTGTGTGTGTGTGTGTGTGTGTGTGTGTGTGTGTGTGTGTGTGTGTGTGCGCGCAGCACTTAGTCTTCGTTCACAATCTGTGGATCTTGGTAGGTGTCCAGCTGTTCACACAACCTGCAGGAGGATTTTCAGTCAATAGAATTAAAATCAAGGCGTGAACTATTTTTGGATAGAAACTGACTCATCTGGTACGTGTGTGTGTGTGTGTGTGCCGCACATGCATGTGTGTGAATGTTAATTTGTCTCATTAACAGTACATTTCACACTTGAACAAAGACAGCAGGTGAGGAGGGGCAGCTGAAGTCAGTCAGACACAAAGTTGGTTTGGATAAAATGAACTGTAACTATAAATCATACATTGTGGTGGAGAAGGGAACTTTCATTTGGTTGATCAAAACTTAGTGGTGTTTGTGCATTTGTCTCCATGGACAACCATTACCCAGGTGTTAAAGGGTCGGTTCACCAATGGGTGTTCAGATATTTGCCTCAGAAATCTCTGCTGCCTCGATAGAGAACAGTTGAAAAATGGAGATAATGTTCAGTTTCTGAGAATGAGTCAGACACAACACTGTCAACAGTTCATCTGAGCGCTTAAACTAAACAAATCAAATAAATATGTGTACACTCTGCAAGCTGCAGATGGTTACCATCTTAGAAACGACAGAATCTGTGTCCTATTCCAAAGACACACTCACTGCAATTCACGGCGCTGACCAAAAGGAAAGTGAATTCTTTGGGAAACCGACCATATAATATATATTTACGATATTATTCAAAGAAAGTCATGGACTTATATTATGCCGTATGTTGCATAACAGTTTCTACAGTGTGAAGCGAGTCACTGAAAACTGTTGAAACCACGTTCATATGTCACTTAGACATTCAGAAAAAAATCTGCTTTTCACAACTTTAGTGCAATTAACATGTTTAAGAAGTCATATTACTCCCAGATCACCAGATCATGCTGTCTGAGCTTGTTTGTCAGTGCAAGAACCCGATTTGTGAGCTGCAGCGTGGCTCCATTTTTCCTGTCGAGTGCAAATTAAATGTGTGAAATAGTTCTGGAGGTGTAAACAGTGCTGCTTTCCGTACATTAAGCCGTGCAATGCAATCAAATTCAACAGACCACAATTACAGCTTTAACCTGTCTGACGCCAGTTGTACAAAGATGCATGATTATAAGCTCAACAAAGACACATTTGTTTCATTGTGTTGCACAGATTTGGCTTTCATTGAGTCCACCCCCTGCGGTTTCTCTAACAGGGGAGCGAGAAGTTCACACTCTGTCTGTGCGGCTCAGCAGCAGGGATGTGTGGTCTCTGTAGGTGGTGTAGCAGCTTACATTGATTACTGTGGCAGAGCTCAGCTGCTGCATGCTGCGAGTAGATGTGACGCGTCTCTGAAGAGCCGTGTGTGCGGCTCCCCAAAATTCAGATATTTCCAGAGGGCTGTAAACTTTACAAGCGCTGCGTGGTCGCACCATAAGACATTGAAGATGAGCAGCCAAGATTCTGTCACTGCATTATTTACTTGACATTATCATGGGATCACTGTAGAATGACTTAATGTTCATTTGGGGGGAAAGAGGATGTAATTAATCATTTTATGACAGACTTTCAAAAGGCTTTCGAAGGAATAGTTTGCTGGAGCCGGGCTGCATTTAGCTTAGCTTAGCATAAAGACTGAAATCAAAGGGAATCGGCTAGCCTGTGCTACACCTCTGAAGTTCACTACTGACTGAGACATCTTAGTAATCCTAGCTAGCCTAGTCTGGTGACTGTAAGACTTGGTTAGAGTTGCTCATATTATTAAATCAGAAGTTGCTTTTTAAGCTTCAGCTGTGCTAAACTCAACTTTGTGCAAGCTAAATGCTAACATTAGCCACAGTTTGCTTGATTACATGCTTAACTTGTTTGCATTCAGGGGCATGCCATAAAGTTTTGGGGCCAGTTGTACACCAGTTTTGTTGGCTATGCACAACCAGGGAAAATAAATGATTACCACAAACTCCACGTCCTTGAGAAAAGTTGCTGAGAAAGTTGCCATATCCTCACTTACTGCAGAGACTCCATAAGCCTGGAGGTCAGTGTTCAATATGACCCCCGCTGCAAAATAAAATAAAGTTCCTACACAAGTTTCAAAGGACATTCATAGTCAATTTGGGCAGAAGGCCTGAGCAGTACAGAGAAAGGAGCGTTTCACATCAGTTTGACCCTCGTTCTTCTTGCCTAAAGTGAAGTTTGAAGCCGTCTGAGCTCAGCAAACGTAATGACACGAATGATGGATTAATGTGGGTCATTCATACCGAGGTGAGATTTGGAAAAGGCCTGCAGACGTTCCACCTCTCCTTCTCTCCATCATCTCTCTATTTGTACATGCAAGCCTTTTTTTCCCAGCTGTCTATTTCACTCAGGTTGTGGCCGTCTGTTTCTTTTTTTGGTTTCTTTCTCTTTGCTCTCCGTCTGCCTGTCTTTCCATTTCTGTCTCTCCTTCCCTTATTAACCTTCTCAGTGTCTCTGACTCCCTGACATGCACTTACTTTTCTGAGCTCAGTTACTCTTGTATGGGAATATGCACTCAATATTGCACTCACCCCAGATCTTAAAAGTTTTAGCGGACATCCATCTGCTCACAGGAGACTCCACTCCAACACACAGCCATCTGAAAGTCCCCAAATATACCAGATACAGCAGCAGGGAGATCACCAGGTCGCTGCAATATATTTCATTTCATATTGCACACTCGATGCTGCTTTAGAGCTGCTGCTTCAAATCCAGGATCTTGTTGGATTGTGCCTCAGAGTGTGACATCATTGAGAGGTAGATTTCGATCACCTGCTTGTGAAAACTTTGCTAAAGAAGGACTGCTGTGATTCTAATTAACCCCATTTGCTTGTGACGCTCACGTTATTGTCAGAACCTGAATAAATATGACAATCGCAGGCTAATGAGCAGCGAACTCTGTCGTGTGGCGTGCAGATTAATTACCGTTGAGCAGCTCATCTCCGCCCACAGTTTAAAGAGGTGTTTTGTGAGTGACTAAAGAAATAGGAGAGATATTGTCGCTCTGTTTGCTAAAACTGAATGCTTATGACGTTTTGACAGCGTGTCTGCATACGGAAGCTTTATGCTTACACGATAGATGTGACGTCTTTGTTAAAATGACAAAATGCTCAGATAAACAAGTGTAGTAGTAGATATTAATTAAGTGGGCAGGAAGGTAACATGTTGTGTTTTTGTAACACAGGCATTAAGTGCAGTGGGACTTCTGCTGCAGTGGCCTGCACTTCCCCTTTGGTCTCCTTATAGTTGTGCCCCAGTTACATACATTCATGGTTAGAGTCAGTGGCTGAAAGAGACCGAGTACATTTACTCAGGTATGCAAGGTTTATACTTCGACCTAACTACACCTGAGAGGGAAATATTTGGGTAAATAAACCAAAAGTTAATCGTCACAACTCTTTAGAGACGTGTTTTTACAGGACGGCAACACTTCAAACCTGTGATGGTCTTACAGACCACGAGGCACTGCAGTAGATTAAACTAGCAAACGGAATATGAAGTAGTTACACTGAGCTCAACATCTACAACAGTCAAATACAGCATGCACGTTAATGCGGCGGTATTATTATGGCAAAAAACATCAAATATGATGGGAACATTTCACTGCACTATGAGTACTTTTATGTTTGATGCTTTAAGCCGGGGTTGAAGTGAGCGCTCTGTGGATGAAAGCAGGAAGCCACCATAGCTCATGGGGTTACAGCAGATTTAAGGTTATCCCACCTGCCAAATCCAACTTTAACCCCTGACTTGAAGTACATTTTGGTGATAAGACTTAAATATTTTACTGCACTAGTTTTGAATGCAGGTCTTTTACCTTTAGTAATATTGTTATGTTTCAAAGATTTGATCTGAATATCTCATCCGATCTTTTCCACAGCTGTTAGGTGAACACTGACTTAATCTCTTCCTCAAGAGGTGTCCTTTGAAATATTGACACTTGATTAATCACAAGTTGCAAATATCAGAGGAGAGGTTGGTTGAGAGGTTTGGAGTTGTGCTGTGTTTACAGTCTATTGTCTAATCGCCTGTAGCACAAATCCAGGACAGCTCTGGATGAAAACTGCCACCACTGTAATTACTTCAGCCAGCCATCCAGTAACAAGTATAACTGCTTTGATAACTATCTGTTTCACATAAATCACTGACGTTTGCTTAACATTCAACGTACAGTGAGATTTTTTCAACACACACACACACACACACACAGATTCTTCTTCCCCTGTGGTGTTTACTGTGTGTCTCTGATCTGAGCATCTCTCTGCTGGTGTGATGAGGACCAAAGAAAAGCAGGGTCATTTACGCTCAATCAGAACACGTTGCCGGGCAACCCAAACTGGTGTTTGACTGCTGGCGTCACCGGTTTGAATTTGCCCAGGAGCCTACAGAAGATGAATGTGTCAGTTTAACAAAACAAAAATATTTCTTGGTCGTCTGCCGGTATGTGAATGACACTGAATCACACCCGAACTGTGACTGCTTGTTGGTTTAAATCTTTCTACTGTTGCACAGTGTGTTTTTGTCTGGGCGGGTTAGAAATTGAACTTGCATGAGTCAATCTATCACAAAAAGGGTTCTCACTGTGTAACTGATGTAATATGACATCAGAGGGTGATTGGTGTTATTCTCCGTGCTCTTACATGCATACACAGACATAGATATTTGTAATTCTATATTTGTGGACACCCAGTTATTGTACAGGGCCGGGGCATTTCTCAAACTAACACATAGTCCAAAGCATGTTATTGTTTAAAATATGATTGCATGGTGTGGCTTTAAGATTGCCGTGTCTCACACCAATCAGCCGTGAGCATGCTAATGTTAGCATTAAGCTCAAACCACAGCTTTATCTCAGTTACCAGACGACCTGATTTGACCAGGATCAGGTTCCAGAGGTTCCCGAGCCCTGACAAATTTAATGACGCAGAGCGATTTTCATCATGTTCTGCCTTACTCATTATTAGCAAACCCAATATAAAAATATGAATGCTGCACCGCCCATCTAAATTCAACACTGATTCATCTGTATATTTTGTTGTCAAGGCTGTCGCTAGTCTCTGAGTCATGCGTGTCGCCCTTTCTCCAGGAGGCCCGCTCTGACATAAAGCACCCAGCAGCTAAAATGCTGCATTCATGGTGTTGAAAAGTCTGCTTGATCAGTGTGCTAAGCGCTAAGATAACTGTAGTGCATCTCAATGAAAATGCCTATGCTGTCTGCTTGAGTCCATGAGTCCATGGATGAACCTGCAAAATAAATTCATACTACTAATTTCCTAAAAGTTAGAGTTTCATATACGTAACACTTATTCTTTCAGCGGGAGTATTTCTTCTGCCAAGCGTGAGCACATGTGGAGAGCGAGCTGACAGCTCTGACTCATAACGTGCTACCAGTTGGTTTGAAATTGAGCAGCAGAGTAACATGCTCCCTATTAAAAAAAAAAAAAACTCTTACAACTCAGACTTTGAAATGATGTAATCATTTCCATTTAAAGAGACGTCAATCACGTCTTTCAGAGTTGGCAGTTATTTAGTAATTTAGCCTCACGTCTGAAGCCTGTCTTTGTCTAATCGGGTGGAGGTGAGGATGGGGCCACCTACCCACCTCACAGTCAGATCTGGCCCCAGGTGCAACCCATTTCCAGATATCCCCTGGAAAGCTGACATCCGGATGAGGCCAATAAATGATTGATAATTGGAGAGGAAATGGATGCACAGCCATAGAAACTGATGTTAAGTAATTGGATGAAGCTGAGCTCATTGAGCTCATTGATATGGGTGGGAATCTGAAAATTGTTATGAAGACAATTAGGTTCAAATGACTCGCAGCGCATCTTAGTGCACATTAACAAAAACGGTCTGATGCCTCGCACATTTCTGTCATTGGTTTGAGTTTCAATCACCAAAGAATTAAACCACAGGTCGGGGGAAAAGGAGAAATGAACTGTTTCCTTCACTTCTGACTGAATACAGAAATGTGACTCGCTCGTATTTGTTTTCAGCCTCTCAGGCGAGATAGAGGATTGGACTTAAGGTGGACAGGAAAAAGCCTCATTATTTCATACATTTTTAAAGGTGCTTTAAATAATCTGCGACCTTTACTGACCTCTTTGAGCAACGTGTATTTATAGAGCACACAGTGTGTCTTCATCCACAAGTTCCCGCTACAGCCTGTCTCAATTATAGATAATGGTAGTAAAAGTATCGTTTTCACAGCTGAGAGGAGTACACAGGTTAATTAGAGATAAATGAATTAGATATGATTAGATACAGCTGTGGTGCGTGATCAGGATTTAATGCATCACCATCTTGGATGTCGACTCTGCTTTGTCGTTTTCCATTCTCGCTTCAAACCTTTTGAGTCCTCCTGAAGCTGAAATCTGTTCTGGGCCGTGGCTGAGCAATTATAGCTTCAATGCATTCAGAAAAACGGTGATTGACATTTTGTGAATATTGACACGTGAATATTGCATTACAAGCGCTGCTGTCTATTCCTGGGTTAATTATCTAAACAGTCTCAGGCTTTTGCTTGGAGCACAACTTGATTAAACTTTGTATCTGCTTACCAAACAAGTCTCTGTTTTCCCCAGCACAGTCAGTTTGTTTTCTTCTTTTTAGTTGCACACTGATTTCATGAGTTAAATACAAATTAAATGTTGAAGGATAATAACAGGATTGTGTTCCCAAACTTGAACAACCAACAGTCTAAATCAAAGGAAATTAAAATGAAACTGAAGTCTTAATATTACATTAGTGGCCATTCTGACTCTGGGTAAGTTTGTTGGATTGCTCTGCACAAAGCTAAATCTTTGTTTACTTTCAGGTTGACTTGAAGAAGTGTCTGAATGATTAATGTGAAATTGAAGTTGATTTGGAGAGAGTAAGTAAGCTTGTCCCAATATGCTTTTTTGCTGGATTTGATGCATTTTCTGAATCTCTAATTTTGTGTGCGACACGTTGCCCGACTCGCCACGATTCCATAATCCATAATCTATTGTCAATTAGCAATGGGTTCTGATATTGTATTTCAGCAAACGTGTTTTCACCTCCTTTGCCCTCCACATGACTTTATCAATCAACCAAAGCCTGCTCGAATGTGATTGGTCACTGCTACTTAAACTAAAAGCTCAAAGCCTGCAAGATGCAATAATCATACCATTGCAAATGCAATCTGTTTATTAAAGACTGTGAGGCGTGCCCAGAACATGCTGGAAGGACTATATAGCTCATCTGGCCTTGGAACGCCTTTGGATCCTCCAGGAGGAGTTAGAATATGTTGCTGGGAACATTTGCAACATCCTTCTAAATATGCTGAGACGGCGACCCGAGCCCAGATAAGATAACGCAGTAAACGGTACCAAAATATACTGTTTTATTGCTTAAGACTAGTGTTGACGTCTGACAGCAGATTCAATCGTCCATGAAGATCCAAACGAGGCTAACTCACAGTCACATATATGTATGAAAGACGAGACATTATAGTAAAGACCCTTCTGATTCTGTTTGACTTCCCTTCACAAGTTTACTTCACTTGTATCTGGGTCACATGAAGTGAAATAGACCAAATAAAGACATTACTGCAAAGTCTACATTCACAGTTTATTTCAGTGAAAAGAAAACAGCAGATGTGATTTCACCCTTGCTGAACCACACCAACTGCTTGACCCAGACATTAGTGACTTTTCTCATAAGGCAGATATCACACTGAGAGACTCTGAGGTCTCTTTCTGTTCTGAACACTCTCTGGTGTATTTAGCATCGGGACGATTTGTGGACACTTACCGTCCTTCCCTGCCTACACCATTGGTCACACGTCATTAACTCTCCCATTGAGGAAGGCAGGGTTGCAGCATTACATTCGGGCAACCATCTCAAGAGTGCAGATGAGGTTTGCTGACCTGAAATGGGCTCTGCTATTCCTGGTTCATCGGTACATTACGCTGAAACAGGAAGTCACCATTTTATTCACTGGCTGGGAAATAAGCTCTTTCCAACTACTCACTAAAACCTTTTGTGAAAATCGCAGTTGTGAGTACAGATATACAGAAATATTTTCATATAGAAGTCTGGCAAACATCATCTAGGAAGCAACCCAACCAGTCTGTGAATGTGGGTTTAGATGATCGTTAAACAGCTTAAACTGACTCAGAATCTGATTTGAGCAGAATATGACATCTTTCCAAACAGCTTTTATGTCGGTCTGGTTTCAAGACATGAATCAAAATTCCCAAAGTGCAGCTTATCAAGTAGCACATTCATTTGAGCTACACTGAGGAGCTGATGTGATGTTTCGGCAAAGGAGGGCTTCTTGTCAATCATCTGTCTGCTCAAAGTTGGTCCGATCTCCTCAAACATAACTTTGATGCCTAAGCACTGACAGCAGCTTGACATAACCCTGTCAAATGTGCAAGGCAGAAACAGAGCTGAAGTTTGAAGTTTGATCCAAAAGTCCTGAAAAAATGACATTAGTAAAGTGGTGGCTGGTCTTTGACCTGTCAGGAAAACCAGCTTTTGCTATTGTTGCTGTTTAAGAAACCGTTTGCATTTCACGCCGGAACTATTTTGATTTCCTGCTCTCTGTGAATGGAGAAGTGGTCTTCCTGACTCCAGCATTTAAATTCATGAACAGGATGGATCTTCTTCACACTTGGATGCTTTTTGCTGTTGCAGCCATCCTTTGTGATTTAGACATGAATGTTTCATAAGAATCAAGCCTGGCTTTAAAAATCGCCCGGACAATGAGCGTTGTTGCTACATTGTTAAGCACATCAGTGGGCATGTGTTTGAGTTAGGAGGGTAAAATCACTGAGGAAATGCCGGGACTGTACTTGACGTGCTTGAGGGATCAGGGGAGGTGGCTTCATTATTAAAAAAGGGGATGATGCTGCATCACCAAGAGAAAAAGAAAAAATGGAGGGATGAATGGGTTTTGATTGAGAAGCCTGAATAGATTGTGTGTGTGTGTGTGTGTGTGTGTGTGTGTGTGCGCATGTTTGAATGATTGCAATTGTGCACTGTTGATGATAATGACTGCTTCATTTGTGTGTTTTGCCGTTCATCGTGTGCAGGTGGTATTTTCCTCTTTTTAAGAGATCTCTGCAGAATCTGTCAAATTTACTCTCATCTTCGTCTTTGTGCGTATTTCATCTCTATTTTGTTTGCGAGTGTCGTTCCTCCGGCGTTTGGTCCAATTACAGCTTTGAATTTACATGAACATCCTCAAGTCTGTTTTGGGTGGTGAAAAAGATGCATTTGTGTTTGGGAAGTTGTCGGAAATTAATGGCTGCGACTGATCCGAGGCACCTCAGATCAGCCATGCGGTCTTTCACACTGATTCTGAGCCTCTGAGTTTAAAAGCTGAGCAGATTTGTCAGGTTTTAGACGTCATGCTAGTACAATTCTGAGCTACAGGGGAGTTGAGGGAGTTACATAAACTTGACATTTACAATCATAACAACGGGTTCAGGGTGCAAACTTTAATAAGCTTCAATGAGCTGTGTAAACAATCGCACGAACACTTTGCTTACCATCACCACAACCAGAAATATCCTGTTAATGTATCCTGGTAAATGTCAGGTCAAGCCTGATCGTCATCTCTGCTTCACATCCTTGTGTTTCATTTTGATGCATCGTTTTGCTTTGTGACTAAATATTAATTACTTAGATCTGTTGTGATGACAGGCAGCAAAGGTAAGGGTCGCTTTCAACTCCTTAGGTAGTCTATGCCTTTGTTTTCCTTCATCTGCAGCATTGCTGCACAGAAAAATCAAGTTTTGCAACCGAAAATGAGTTTATAACAACTGGAAATGAAATCATTCAGTTCAAATTGCATGCTGTAATTCAAACTGGAGACAATCAAACTGGTTGTAAACAAGCCAACAGCTTATTGTAATGATCTACAGTAATTTATTTAGAGAGTTGAAGCACTCAGACTGCTGCCAGACATGAGTGTTGATAGGGAACAGTTCTCCAAAGCAGTAGAGTACATTAAAAAAGGCTAGCTGGAGGTCTTTGACAGATCAGGACATGAACTTTGGTCTCCTGTGTGAAGGTTTTACAAGCAATCGACCACCCACATTGTTACTCTCCACCTTGCTTACCAGCCTGTTAATAATAATAATCCTTCATTATACAGAAAAAAACATGCATACATGACTCCAGCAAGTACAATGGGGTCAAAGTTAAAGACTAAGTCAGTCTGTAAACTGTGATGAATGTTTGCACTGGACATTCTCAGAAAACGTTTTACTGTTTGCCTGAACAGTGACGTGGTGAGCATTGATCCAGTTAAAAGTAAATGATACAAAACTATGGAAATAAAGTGTATAAAACCAGAACTTCCCTCCTAATTACTCCCCCATTAGCACCTTTGCATATCATCAGGCAAACAAAAAAATAATTAAACCAGTTCACACCAGACCAACTGTCACTTATAACTTTCCTCACACACTATGCGTGGCAGCCGCATTGGAACCGTCACACACACTTAAATGCTCTCTTGTACTCTTTGACTACCAACTCTTTCAAATCAGTTTCTTTCCCCTCCTTTTTTTCCTGCTTCTCTCTCTTTTACAGTACTGTAAAACCTCTCTTTCTGACGCGAGGTAACGATAACAGAGCCTAATTGGAACAAAACTCCAGTTTGACCCTTCAGCTCGGTGCAGAAACAGAAACCTGTCATTCAGGCAAACCTCAGCTGCAGCAGCAGCCGCAGCCATTTGCTTAAAGAGCTCTCGTCACAGCAAAGAAAATAATCTTCTGGGATTGGAAAAACATGGCTCAAGTAAACGGCAAATCAGAGACCAACAGTTTAGAGGTGGGCACGTTCACTGTGACTAAAACACCATGTCAAAACATGATGGGCAATTTTATACATCTACAAAGGTGTGTAATTTCAGATTTGAAATGAAAAGGCTATAAATCATGCTTCATTTATGGATCCCGGAGCTTTCAGTTGAAGGTTTATTTTGAGAAGATCACATACAGGTGTTAAGTTGAATGGTTTCCATGCTGGTGTCTTCTGATGGTTTATTTTCAGAGCAAAAATGAGTAGACTTCTAAATATTTGAGGTTTTAGATGGATACAGATGCGATAGAACTTGACTTTAGTGTCACTAAAATATGGAGTTTTTCCTGTGCTACCCGGCTTGATACAGATGCCTCAAGTAACTGAGCTGTTAATTTAACAAAGAATTATTATTAAGTGGGTTGAAAGCTTATTTCTGCTTATTCCCATTAAATTAAAAAAAAAAAAAAAAAATCACCAACATGGCCGGTTAGTCTAATGCATTGATTTATTGTCCTTTGTCAAAGTTTTCCAGCTGAGTGAACCGCATGCTTTCATAATTTATTTTTACTCTTGAGCTTTCAAGCGTAATTACTGTCTTTCTTTGGCCTCCGCTTTTGTTCTCTTGTGGTGCGAGCCAGTAGGACACTCTACCTTGACCCAGCCCAGTTTTCCAACACATTTTTCGCTGTTTCTGATGCTGATAGGCAGCATTTGATACCAGTTTGGACAGCTCCCATCACCTCTGGTGCCAGCCTGCAGAAT
Source organism: Nibea coibor (assembly GCA_023373845.1). Taxonomy (NCBI): domain Eukaryota; kingdom Metazoa; phylum Chordata; class Actinopteri; family Sciaenidae; genus Nibea; species Nibea coibor. The sequence goes on along the minus strand of CM041739.1, from coordinate 3,808,382 downwards.
AGCCGACTTGTATTTGCCTGCTGAGAGGGAATGCCAGTGTCCAGACAGCTATTGTTTGCAATTAGGGATTCCCACTGAGGCCGTCGGCACCGGCCAAAATGCTGTTTTGTTTTCATAAGAGACAATGTAAAGTTGGAAGCACTCCCTGTTGATAAGACCCACACAGGGTCTGATGGACGCATTCACTGTGGACATGTTTGTGTGAACAGGAACAGAGAGAACAAGGTTGAATGGACAAGATGGAATGGTTGTGAGATCTGGTGGTGAGCTGGTAAGTGTACGTCCTCCATTACAGAAATTCGGTTCAGTAAGATCTATGAAGCTAGCTGGTATCCTGGCTGGTATTTGATAAAAGATAATAACTCCACATAGTAGTCAACTAGTTGACTAATAACAATGGCCCTAACCCTGACCATATTATTGTCAAGAAGGTCTGCAACCAGTGAATGGCTGGCTAACCTGGAGTCTTTGATTGACTTGATATGACAGCAGTTACAACACGGCTGCTGTTCTTGCAGGGACAGCCAGATTCTCAGAATACCTTTTTTTTCTGTTTAACACGACATTTTTTCAATAGAAGTTTATTTCATCTCTGAAATCTCTGAATAACTAACTATGATTACAGCACCCCCAGCTGCATATCTACTGTAGATGCATTGACACCATTTTATTTATGCTAAAACCACAGATGAATGTGGTTTTGATAGCCTTGGCATGGAGGTTTATTTTAAATTTCAATGACAATCTGTTCTGAATGGACATCTGTTCTGATTCACACCTCTGACTGGCTTCTTCACCATAGAAATGAACGCTTTAGATTTCAAGGTCATTTCTTTGTCATTTTATAACACTGGGCCGAACAATGAATGGCCTTGCATCATGGACATCATTATAGCTTTCTGTCATATCAAACTGACAGGAAAAAAACATGATTTCTCAGAAGTGAAGCTGAAGTAAAAGAACCAGCAGCTTCTTCCATCATTACATAATGTTTTTTGTATAGCGAATAATGAATGAGTGAATGAATGGCAGTCATCATCCTTCTGTTTCCTTCCTGTAAAGGTCCAGAAAATTCTGGCCGGCCAGTCCTACCCTCCTGGCTCTTTTAAATTCTCCCCTCTTATAGGACAGCTCTTCCCTGCAGGACCTCTCACCCAGAAATAATAGGTTTCCTGATGCTGTGCTGTCCTCAGATGAACAAGTGCTTTCTAGGACTGTCAGGAGAAGAGAAGCACTTAAATCATGTATCAGCACTGGATGTATCACATCCGAGTCCTCTGTGCACTCTACTGCTCGAATGATTTAGCAGTCTGCCAGTTTTTCCCTCTTTGGGTTACTGCATTCTTCACTCTTATCTGCCTGTAATAGTGCTTTAATGTGCTCTTTTATGTTTGTCCTTATGTCGCATATTATCTGCTCATATGCATCCTTGCTTTTACATGCAATACATGTAAATTGGTAAACGTAAATTGGTGAATGTGCAGCAAACAGTGACAAAATATGACATTGTTTTAATGACTAAAATCCAGTCCCAGATTTCCTCCATTTGATTATTTGTTTTCTCTTCCATCAATGTCTCCTTTGGTCTTTTCGCCTCTGGTTCCGTTCATGGCACTGACTTCGCTCCCTGTCAGCATTCCCCTGAAAACCTCTTCTTCACGATGGTCCTAAACACCAACACCTGTGTGCTCTAAGCTCACAGTCAGGGAAGTCCGACTAACAAACTGAGCTAACAGCAGCTACAGATGACAGCAGTTTACGTCACTGTTCAGCAGGAAAGTCAGTAAATCACAGAGGGTTGAGGCGGAGCAGCCAGAGGACATTTTCTTCATCAAATATGACCAGTTTCACTAAAATCTTTCTTTCAAATACTTTGTGGTGTGTGACTTAGTCCTGTATAGTACTGTGTACTTCGCATAGGTGTTTGTACCCGGAGAACAAAGAGAGGTAGAAAAGTTGCACAATGCTGCTTGAAATAAGTAAAAAGAATAAATAATAAATAAATAAAAAGATTTTTTTCTCTCTTTTATTCTTCAGACTAGCTGCATTCTCCAAAGCCTGTGGCATTTTGTAGATTCTAATTACATCAGCTACAGCGGAGTGTTGAGGTGGTTACCAACTGGGGTAAAGTGGAGCAAATAACACACTTCAGTTCTGACTTGAGCAGAAAAGTTGCATTATGTATCTTTAAACTTATGCAGTGAAACAGCAGATACTTTTGCCGTACACACTCGAAGCTTGTAGAAGCTCACAGAAATGACAGCGCCTGTGAAATCAGTTCACCTCAGTTGGGTTCACACAGAATCACTTGAGTGCGCGATCGGACGCGTGATTTCTCTGACTGTGAGTCCAGAACATCTGTGCGGACCACCGAGACTCTTAACTGCCATCCATCAGGGCTGCTCTTTGGATTCAATCAGCGGCACTCCAGCAGCTCGTTCAGTACGGCCCCCTGACATGGAGCCACACTGAAGGCTAAAGCCACACTCGAGAATAGCTGTGAATGGAGTGACTCAGAGCAGTGTAGATGAACTCAGGTTCTGTCTTTTTTTTTACTTTGTCGCACAGTTGAGGACATCCTTCTAAACATTCTTCTGCAAATATTTTACCACATATTTAGCAGAGGCATCAAAATCAGACTGTGTGTTCATTCTGTCTTGGAGCAGCAAAAGAAACCAGCTGCCCAGTGACAGATTGGAGCTTTAAAGCTCCTTGTCTGGGTGAGGTATTCCCCCAGTCACCCCTCATCTGTCTCCAAATGCCTAATTGAGGCTGCTGCTTGCTGATTGCCTACCAGAAGTTCAGCTTAGCTGCAGGTCAAAGTTCATGTATATCAGATGTCAAAAAAAGTTTTCTGTTTTCGCTCAGTTCTTTCCTTTTACCTCTGGCTTTTGCAGGCTCCCTCTCTGTGTGTCTCCCACGTGCTTGAACTATAAAGACGGATTTAAGACCAAATGGCAGTTTGCAGAAGAAGTTCATCACACAGCAGGGAAATCAGTTTAGAGGCCGTGGTGCAGAGCAAAAAGAAGGCGGCAATAGAAAAGAGAAGATTGATAGACCATTCATGGTGCCACAAATGCGTCTAACATCTCACCTGTCAGTGTATTTTAGTACTGTACAGTCAGAACACTTGAACGTCTGTTTTTTCGAGGTATCTGCATCACCTCCCAAGAGTTACGGACTCCTGTTTCTAAACACACTTTAATTCGGTCATCTTAGTAAAGGCACTTCAGTTCTGGCCCCACAGTGGAATGAAGTTAGGGCAGCAGAATTCACAGACTGAAGCCACCCAGGTTCAAACTACGCCTCAAAAACCTTAAAGCTGTGGAACCTGCACTCACAGCTTTTGGCGACTCATCATAACTTAACCTCTGTTATAATTCAGTCAGCTGCATGAAATCATTTTTTGTAACTTTCCAAAACTGACAAGGTGACAACCGTGTCCACTACACACAGGAAACAAGCAGCTGTGTAGAGGTGAAAAAAGTGTTTGAACTTCTCTGTCAACCTCTCTTCTTCATTCCTCACACAGGCTACCTCACTCAATTCTTGTGTGACCAATCAAGTGCAACATCATGACTCATGAAGAGATTGCCTGAAATCGTACGCTGTTATCCACAGTGCGATGATTACTGCATCTTGCCCCTTTGACAGCAGAACCAGAACCCAGTCTTCAACGCCTGTTAACACTAGGTTACATCAAGACTTGACTTTTCAATCAACTTTAGCTCAGTTTAACCTCAACACCTAGACAAATTACCAATTCAGTGCTGCGTGATTGCAGAATCAGTAGGCAAAGGACAAAGGCATTGGCATCAGGTGTTCTGGTTTATGGTTGTAGTCCATGTTGGTTGCTGTTGCTAATCAACTATTCCAGCAGTTTTGGATATCCGGATATCCGCTGGCTACACCGGAAGTTCCAAATCATTAGCCCTTGGCCCCAGAGGTTAAATCAAACAACAGACAATACGTTTTGAGATTGCTCTAAAAGGTTAGATGAGTAGGGTTGTGGTTGGAAGTCCTACAACGTCGGGGAAATTATGATGGGTAATGTAAAAGGAAGCACTTCATTCTCCTTTTCCACAGAGTGTTAAAGACCTCAGTAGAGGACTGTGGACAGGCAACTAATGATCAGTAAGAGTGTTTTGAAAGCTTAGAGAGAGAACGTGCTACTCTTGCTTCTACTCGCATTGTCAAATCCAAAATGAGGCGAGGCTCTTGCTTGAAAGAGCAACGTGCACTCTGCCTGTCATATCCACAGCTGTGTTGAATGCTAGTTGCTACTACAATGCTATTCATGTCAGTGTTTCATTCAGTGGAAAGGTCAGCCTGCGAATTTAAGATGAAAGAAGATAAGTGTGATACTTTTGGGGGGTAATGATGCTTCTGTTGAGAACGTGTCAGAGTTCCCATTTGATCTGATTAGCGTGTTGGCACCGTTGATCAAACAACACGCCTCATTTGCGCACTATCACTTTGCCTTTGAACCTCAGATGGTGAGAGTAAAATAATTTGGCAAGCAGAGACGGCGCACAGCTCTTGACTCCAGCAGTGAATGATACAGTAAAAGGCGTTTGTTAGCATATTCCAGAGAATAAAAGGCCAACACAAATTGCCCCCGAACTTGTGATTCTTTATAGACTTGCAAGGACAATTTCATTGGGAAAAGAAAATTGAAATTATACTTGTAGAGTGGAGTTATACACACTCCTGTTGCTCCCTCTCTGTCAAGCCTTCAAGTACAAGAGACCGCAAACCTCAGAAGGATTACTGTAATGCATTACCAATGTCAAACAAGTCTGAGATTAAACAAGTCATTTTCAGAGGGCTCTTAAACCACACAACTCACTCCAAGGGCTTTGATTCATAACTCATGTGGCTCCTTTGCTGTACCTGAGACATTTTGTTGGATCCATGCCAAGGTTATATGTACCGTATACGCAGGAGCGAAAATGCAACGTCTGTCGTTTTATGCCATAAAATATGTTATGTTTCCCTCATGGACAGTGAATCTGTGCCCTGCACCTGGTCCTTTTATCTATATTCAGCCTGATTTAGACATGTTTTGCAGTTTTATTCACACTGCACAAAGGGGTGTCCCTGAAAATGGTTTGAGTAAAAAATGTCAAAAGCTTTTAATTTAATGTTCATTGTCAAAAATGTTGGGCTTATGACATTCAGCACTTCAAACACTGATGAAATGTTCCCCTTTTCAGGACCTTATAACATAAAAGATAAAGACTGCTGGCAATTTTGTTACAGGTGGATGATGGGGTGGAGGTTGGTCTTAAATATCTACACCCACAGCGGTAGCAGTTTGCCAGTAGGCCTGGCAAAGAGAGTAAGAAGAGCAACAACTTTGAGCTTCAGTTTCAGGATTCATGACAGTTAAGAGCGTAAATTAGTATGAAGAGCCGGAGCTGCATCCAGACCTCTGAATTGGTGTGCACTTTCAAGTTGTTGCTCCAAAGAAAACCACTCTACTGCGATTTCTACATCAACTGAAAATCTAAGCACTTGCACCAACAAATCAGTAGTGCCTCACGTATTGTCAGTCAATCAAACAGGGTGTACGTGCAGCCCTATGAGTGATGGGATCACACCGATGGTCCATGGAGTGTTGGAGTTTCCCCCACTGGTTCAAGCCCACAGTTCTTACACACACAGTGCTTACAACTTACTCACTCATAGAACCTGGGGTTATGGTGCGTAACTAATGATACCTCACCAATGCGTCACAGCACATCACAGTGTATCATAAGCACGCAGTTTAGCACAGAACAGTAACTGATGTTCACCATGAAAGAAGAAGAACTCTGAATAGCAATCACTCTGACAAAACACTCAATACCAGGTGAGCTACCCTATACTACCCTGACATAGGTAGTTAATTAGAGTCATTCTAATTAAGATGCAAATATTAATATGGTATTTTTGACATTTCTGACTCAACATATCTTAACCATGTCATGTGATCTGCTGCTTCAGTACGTTATAAAAGAAATATTACTGGGACAGCTACAGAAAACTGCAGACAGTTAATCTTCAGGAATTTACATTATAGATATGTTACCATTGACCACACACTATGCAGCCATATACTATGTTACAGCTGTTGAGCTGTTGAGGTGTCTTTCCAGTCGTGGCGGTTGGTGTGGCTCATACTGATGTGACCACTTTCTTACTAATCAACCACAAATGTGAAAAGTATTAACTTTCTGTGATAAATGTTGAACTTCTCGATGTTATCTCAACCTTTTAAAGCAATCAGTCAGAGCAGAGAAAGACGTTTACTTAAATAAACATCTTCCTCACATTACACATGGTGTTACACAGCTTCTCTGATGTTCGTGTTGCTGATTTTAAGAAAAAATGCTTCATGGCTGATTACTGTGATCAACCAGGCTACTGCGGAGATGCAGGAAATAACTCTCAATGGTACCTGTATTTTTGGTTGAAGACAAATCAACAAGCAACCTAAACTTTCTTTGGATGGAGCGTTCCATCTCATTACGAGTTTTCATGACAATCACAGCACCAATATGTGAGCTTAATTGAGAAAAGCTGAGTCAAGAAATTAATTTTCACTCATGCAGTTCCACTTCATGATGAGGAATGAGAAAGAAAATATTTTGCACATGAGAACCTCTGTGCAGCTAATCTGTGTGTAATCTATAAATAAAGATAGCAGATCAGAACTGATGTGTTGTTGTTGTTCTGTCTTTTTCTCCATCGCCGTAGTGACAGCATGCCAAAGCGGATAGCCCTGATCTGCTTCCTGTCTCTGGTCATGCTGATGAGCATCCTGGGAAACCTGCTGGTCATGGTGGCCGTCTGCAAGGACAGACAACTCAGGTGGGGCAGTGTGTGTGTGTGTGTGTGTATCCATATAAGAGAATGAATGAGTATGTGTGTGTGCTACATTTACAACCACAGAGGAATATCCTGCAAAACTGAAATACAAAAAAATCTCTATATATACACACAATATGTTAAGCAGTGCATGAATGCTGTACAAGGAAAGTTTGATTTTCATCCACTGTGAAGCGAACAATGCATGTGAGACGCAGGCAGAGCTGGCAGGTCATCACGAGGACGGCTGGTCATGTGGGAGTAACTGTCTCCGCAATAATTCACTCCTCCTCCTCATGTCTTCTCCATTTTTTTCTTTCTCTTCTTTCCTCGTGTCATCTCTCATTCTGTCCTCAAGGTGACCTTTGTCCCAAGATGTGGGTGTGTGTGTTTATGTGTCTAACTTACCGTAGACAGCTGTATATCAGTCGTGAGTGTGTGTGGGGCGAGGTTTCATTTCTGTGTGTGTGAGTACTGTATGTGTGTATTTAAGAACATTGATGAGTGACAAAGTCCTGCTGTGATGTCTCAACTCCCCGAGGAGAGAACTATGACACACCATATTTGTTTCTCCTTGCCTCATTGTCTTTCTCCTCAGTGGGAAGGTCCCGTGGGTGACTGTGACAAAAAAATAATGGAAAACTCAGAGCACATCATTAAAAAAATCAACAAAACTGCTTTCCAAAACTGGACAGCAGGTAAAGCTATAAGAACACATGCACATGCACACACCAGCACGCCATGACGCCAGCAGAGGCTGATTCAGAAGGTGCTAAACAACTCATCAGTAACCGCGACACAAACACAAACGCCACCGTTACAAACCGCCTCTTGTTTCTATCAGTGTGTCACATGAACCAGAAATCCACACACAGAGACATCTACACACAGACACGCACACAGACACAAGCTGCCACGCAGTCTGCGTGCTGTTTGCTGGACATTGATTAGATATATAATTAATTGAGGTGATAAATCTGTGATTGTGCAGCTCATTTTGTATCTCAGGCCATATGTGCATTAAAAAGGCATTATTTGTGTTACATCAACAGTGTGATAGTGCAGTGCATGCTTTGTTCCCTGCATTCATCCATGTGACATTAAAAAGTGAGATTATTGTACTAAACAAATGCAATAATTACATAACTAAAAAATATTACCATAATGGCTGTGAGGGATTTCTGAAACTTTTATATTTCTTTTACTGTAAATAATCTTTTAATTTCAATATTAGTTTGCAGAAGCATTTACAGCCTGCGGCAACATTAAAGGAAAAAAAATAAAATGCTGTTTTAATTCCTTTTATTGGCAGTGGAGTTGTTCTGTTGCTGCTTCCCCGTCGGCATTTCATTTACGTGTTTTTCGCCTTGAAATTTCACCAGCTGGAGTCGACCCAAGCAGCCAAACAAGCGCCAAATGTGGGAATAGTTGCATAAGAATGAGATTAAACCCGTTTCCAACTAAACTCCCAACACTTCTGGTACAGCGTTTCAGCATCATTAAGTGCCTCATCGTCTATATAATCGCAGTAATTAAAATCATAAAGAATAACAAGCTGTTATTGATCAAACTCTGTCTAGCTTCGCTATTTACTCAATTTGTAATTTGGGACTTGCTGAACGTCCTCACGTCTCCTCCTCTCCTCCGAGGTCTCCTCCTCTCCGCTCCACGTGACACAGTACAGACATGCCTCTGTAAAGGACACCAACCTCACAGAAACACAATCCTTTTTAATAAAGTTTATTTATTCTTCACACTTTAAGCCAAACACGGTATGTCATCCCAACTAAACATGACGCCTCCTCCTCCCTCTTGGCATGTTAATGGTTTTCTAAACTCTTCTGACTTACAGCCAACGCTGCTGTGAGTGTCTTGTACGTTAGTTTCAGTGTACACTATACAGTGTGTGTGTGTGTGTATATAAACCTCTGGTCATTCATCAACAGTTTGTGTGTGTGTGCAGTGTGCTTGATGCGTGTCTGTGAACATGTGTGTGCATGTCCAACATGATTTACATGTGCCCCACATGCAGCAGACAGCTGCTTGTTTCCAGCACTAACAATCTGTTTTTAAGGGGCTGTTTGGGTTAGTGACGGGCACATGGAAAACCCTTACAGCCATCCCCTCATACTGAAGCTATTTATAGACCCCGAGATCATCCCCGCTGCAGAGAACTCGCCGGGCTGAATGACCGACGCTCGCTGATAAGCTGCTCGGCTGCTGCGCTTCATCTGCGAATGCGAAGGTTTACCACTCTGATAGGGAGAATGAGAAACTGCCAAGTCTCATCATTGTCTGTCTGATTGGCTACCTGTCAGATTTATTTCTAATATGACAGCTTGACTGACTGATGAGTCAGCCGGTCAGCTGATTTAGGGCCTGGCGTCCGTCAGGATGACAGGTTTTTATACTCAAACCTTGTGACGATGCATTCAACCTTCATTTGATTCATCGCCTCAGGCTCACTCAGGTATAGGCTGAAATGAATGATTAGATTGATTCATCTGATAATAATTAATTACTCCATCTGATTTTTCAGAGAGGTCACAAATGCAGCCCCATCGTGAAGCCCTTGACTTAACAGCTGGCTAACGGAGTGGCATTCAGTCACTTTGTGTCAACAGCTCTGGACTTTGTCAGGCACAAAGTTGCACAGGAGAAATCCCTGTGTGTGTGTGTGTGTGTGTGAGAGAGAGAGAGAGAGAGCAATATACAGACAGTGCAGGCGAGGGAACGAATATTTATGTGTGTGTGTGGGTGTCAGATAGCCTCTGTGTCCCAGCTGCATAATGTACAGTTTATGTATCAGATCTAACCTTGTTTTGAGGTGTTTGTAACCTCACGCTGCAAAAACAACAAAAAAACAAACAAGAACAGCAGCAACATATGGTAGAGCGTGTCAGCCTGAGATGTAAAATTGATTTTTGAAGGTGGTACTGATGCACACTATTTCTCTTCAATGCGTAAATAACAGCGACACTAACAGCTGTGTCAACGTGACAAATGAGAGATGAAAGTAATAAATCAATAAAAGTGGCGGGGCATTTTTTTAAAGTAAACCTGACAATTTGAATTATTTTATTTCATGAATTGATGTTCATGTTTGACCAGGTACAGACTCACCGTGACGTCACCCAGCGGTTTGTGGCTGGCATTTGGCTTCACGGTCGTTGGCATCTTGTTTTTTGGAGTCAGGAGTGATCATGTTTGGATGAATGTGGAGCTGGTGGGTGGTGTTCTGTGTGTTGGGCTGTGCTCGGGTTTGATTCAGTTTTAAGTAGGAAAAAAGGTAACCTGCCTGATCACACACTTTGTCATATTACTGTTATAAAAATTAAGATTATACTGGGATCCAGATGTTTTTTTGTTTTTCTCTTTGTCTTGCCGAAGCTGGCAGGGAGAGATAAAGTTAAACGATAAATTAAGTTGAGGTACTTCACAATAGTACAAGGGTTGGAGACAGGATAGGGAGGTATTGTCTGGACAAAGGAACATCCTGTTGATTACTGATCGGAGAACTAAAAAAAGACGTTGTGACGTTACCTGTATCAATGGGGAGGTGTCCGAGACAGCCCATTAGAGAGAGTGTGTAAGACTCTTTATAAAGTGAGAAGAAGGTTTGTTTTCCATTAAGACTCAGTACAACCAGACTTCTGTCTGCAGCCAGTCTCTCCTGGCCAATGGAAAGAAACATAGAAGAATGCAGAAGTCACCAGGAACCTATGAAGCACTGGTCACTAATTATACAGCCATTATGTTAGACATTTTCTGTTTGGACGGAGAGTCGGAAGTTTGTCCTTCCATCGGCAGTGTTAGTGGAAGTTAGTTAATCTGTCAGTTTGATGATGATGATTTTCCATGCATGTATACATTCATGTATATGAGCAGCAGAGCTGGAGCAGTAAGCGGGTAGCTCATTGTGGATGTTCTGTAGAAGCAGACAGATGTTTGTTCACATGTCTGTAGTAAATATATTTAAAAGATGTTACTAACAGCATCCGGATGCAGTTTAAACTTGGCTCGGATGGTGTTTGAAATGTATGTGAGAGAAAACACTGCTGTGCCGACGTTTGTGTGTGTCTTTTACTGTAGTTACTCACTGCCTTCATTGAGTTGCACTGATAATACAGAATACTCATTCACACAGCAGCTGCGCCTTTGTATCGCAGTTCACTCTCTCCCACACTAACCCACTCAGCAGTATCCAGTATCTGTTCACATACACCGAGTACAAATGATGTACCTGAAATAACCAGGCTGAAAAGGAGCAGATAATTACACACTCAGACACAGAGCATGTGCACAATATTAGAGACTATGAACAATACAAAGAGAGTAGGAAGAACAAAAGAAAGCATGCTCGGGATGCCTTAAAACCCGTGCTGACTAATGGCTGTAAAACAGACCCGGTTGCAAATAACAAGCGATTAAAAACAAAATGTGGATCAATTTCACTGTTTGTCTTTAATCTCAGCAATACGTGGTGACAGCAGTTTAGATAAAGAAAATCACCTGCGGATAAAGTCCCTGCATGCTTTTATTTATGGCAGTGAAGCCGGATTCAGACAAAATTAAATCCTTAAACTTTTTGCAGAATGGATCGACCTTCATCTCTCCCCTTGACCTCATGGAAACTTTGTCTGTTTGACATTTCTCAACTTTTTCACTTCCACAACTCAGCACCTCTGCCTGTTTTCCTCCTCCCTCCTTCCACGAGTGAAATGAAAAGATCGATCTATTTTGATGTTGTTGTTCTGCTCTCCAGAAATCTATTGTTTTGTGAGTAATAGAACCGATGTTTGCTTTCAAATTCGATTACCGATTCGATTATTTTTGTCCTCTTTGCTTGTATTGGAAGACAAACTTAGAACCTGGACTTTTCCTCATCTCCCTCTGTTTGCCTTTGATTGCTCAGTGGACCTTGTTGAGTTAAGGTTAACCTCGTTCTGTGGTAGCTGTTCTGGTGGATCATAAAACTTTAATTTTTACTTTTTCTGCGTCCCACACTACCTTGTCCACAAGTGTACCAAATCACAGGTCGATCTGTAAAAGTAGGACGGTAAGTAAGGGTAAATAAGCGGTGATTTCTTTTAACAGATAAACTCTTGGAGCTAATTACACATGTACACGTACTAAGAACCACAGAATGAGGGCATTTAAATCTCCAAACAGGCTCCAAATAACTATGAAACCGCTGTTTCTCCTGTTTGGGTGACAGAACTTAAAATTCAGGCAGAGATCCAGTTCTCCAGCCCTTTTACCCTGAGCAGGTCATGAAATTCTGCAGCAGAGATGATTATGCACAGACGGACATTTTAAGACCTGCACTTGAAGGTTGTTCAGTTTTTCTTCTTTAGGCCAGATAACAAAGCACTTCCTGCCTGTTGCTGTCTGGTCCTGACGGTCTGAGGAGCTCACATCAGTTACAGGCACCCTAAAACCTCAGGCCTCTTTTCAGCACCCTATCACAATCAGTGACCCACTACAGCTTATTACACATGCAATTTGGAGGCTTCAGAAAAATATGTTACACCTTTCAAAAACCAGATTTTTCCAAAGCCAGGAAGGCATTAGAAAAATCAATGATGCACCTGTTATCAGTTGTTGTTGCTCCACACCATATATATATTTTTAATTTCATAAAATTGTTGTTCTGTCCCTCAAATGATTAAACTTTCTTTCTACTCATTTTCTTCCCCCATCAGGAAAATCAAGACCAACTACTTCATCGTGTCTTTGGCGTTTGCCGACTTGCTAGTATCTGTGCTGGTGATGCCTTTTGGTGCCATCGAGCTGGTCCACCAGCACTGGATCTACGGTGAAACCTTCTGCCTGGTCCGGACCTCATTGGATGTCCTGCTGACCACCGCGTCCATACTGCACCTGTGCTGCATCGCTCTGGACAGGTGAGACTTCCTGGTCCACTTGAAGTGCTGTGTTTTGTTGTGTAATGTTCTAGCGTGTGAAGGTTTGTCTGCATGTATGTCAAATGGTTGATATTGTGAAATACCAATATGTAATGTGACACCTAAAATGGACCACAACCTCCTGACAGAGATGTCTGATAAAATATAAATGCAACTGGTCGATTTCAGTCACAAAATAATTTACTCAGTGATAATAAGTGATTTACTCTCAGGTAACTGTTGAATTTATACGTTTATGTGTCAGTGGCAGGCAGATGTTCACAGTTTAGAAAGGTGAAGGGTCTTTCCTGCACGCCTCAGGGTGCTGGAGGTGTACAGGTCCTGGAGCGTTGGGTAGATTGCAGCGTTCACCTTCTCAGCGGATGATACGCTGCAGCCTGCCCTTGTCTTCAGCAGTGGCAGCAGCGTAGCAGATGGTGATGGAAGAGGTGAGAATGAACTTGGTGATGGAGGTGTAGAAGTGCACCATCATTGACTTTGGCAGGTTAAACTTGCTCAAATGCTAAAAATACATTCTCTCCCGTGGGACGAAACAGTTTCTTGGAAGGGAAGGGATTTAGCCTGTGGACTGAGGAAAATGACACTTTGGAGGCATTTTAAAATGTAGGTGTCTGATCTGTTTCAGTGCACTGCAGAGTTCAGAGCCTTGGATTCACGTTGGCAATATATATTGTTATCTGTGTCCTTAGGCTCTGCTGATGCTGTAGATCTTTGTTCTGTGTTCTGCCCAGGACTATCGGTTAGCAGATTTAATGACAGACAATTAAAAATGTAATTGAAGAGAAATAAATCATTTGCAGGTGCTCTTGCTTAAACGGCACTCTCTACAGACAAAGTCACTAAAACTCTGCTGTAACAGCACCCTGCTCTCCACCCTCTCATGGAACATACAAGCAACAGTGAAGGTAGAAATACTAAAAACAGTCGTCCACAAACTCAGCAAAACTTATCGAACAAAATCTTTTCTTCCTCAAATCATCGTTTCATGTTTTGCAAGCAAACTCCTAAAAGAGACTTATTTGTAGCATCGTCCTTGGTACCGTTCTTACCGCCGCATGTTGGTCCAGACCTGAGACATTATTCAGTGAATTTGTTGTAAGGGTGAGTCAGATACATGTCATCCGACTTGAAGCACCGCCTTTCATTTCCACGGCTTTGGGAGAGAGGACTTCCAGACTGATAGCACACATTGTGTGAGGATGTAGACTAGATAAATTCTTTTTATTGCCTGTGCAGCCAGACTGATGGAATTCATTTTCAACACAGAGGAAGAAAAAAAAAACACTTTGGCATTTCCAGCATCTGAGAAATTTCAGCACAGCGGCAGACATAAACAAAAAGACGATTTAAACTGCGAGGCAGCACTGTGAAGGACTGAAAGCCATGAAGTCGCCATCAATTGATTAGTTAGCTTGATTGGGATGGATTCGCTTAATATTGCATAAATCAGATATGCTGCGGTGGTAAGGGCTTTGTGTGATATTACTTTTCCTTTATGGGAAAATATAAAGCCTGCTGCTGTGTAAACAAACTAACAAACTGTCGGTTGGAAAGTTCCTGTCATTATTTTTTTTCTCCTGCTCACTTAATACGGTTTGTATCTGTTGCGTGTCGAACGTGGGGTTGGCAGCCTGTGATGTGAGGAAATCAGACCAGACGGAGTAAGCCTTATCATGCAGACAGCTGGATTAAGCTTCACCTCATCCTCAATAACACCCAGACTGAAACATGTCTTATCACAGTTTTTTTCACTTTCCAACACATGCTGCAATATTAAAAAAAACACAGGCGGGAATAAATTTAAGGGAGAAACTTTATGCATTAGAAGTTTGTGTCCAAGTTCATGAAAAATGTAACAGGCCATTAAGGATTTCTACACTGAATGCAATCTGAGAAACAAAACAAGTGTTCCGGGAAACTGGTGCCGCCCTAACTAGGTGTGGAGCTGTTTATCACAGAGTAATGATGTGTCCACAATAACACAGGGAACAAAGATTGCAGATTGGACCTTTACGACCCCTGACTGAGGACTAAATGCAGCATGAATATCTGACCGTCAGATTTATCATATACAGCTGTAACATTATGACCACCTCACTTATATTGTATCATAGCTTATGTAGGTCCTCCTTTTGCCACCAAAACAGCCCCAGCCCGTTGAGATTTGGATTTCAGTAGACCTCTGAAGGAGTGCTGTGGTATCTGGCACCAAGATGTTAGCAGCAAATCCTTTCAGTCCTGTAAGTTGTTAAGTGGGGCTTCCATGGATTGGATCTCTTTGTCCAGCACATCCCACAGATGCTCGATTGGATTGAGATCTGGAGAATTTGGAGTCCAAGTTAATATTTTGAACTAGTGTTCCTTCCTGCTTTTTGGTAGAGCATATTGTCCTGCTGCCAAACGGCTATACAACAATCCTTAGGTAGGTGGTACGTGTCAAAGAAACACGGCAGGACCTACAGTTTCCCAGCAGAACATTGGCTGGCATCAGAACAAGATAATTGGTTGGCTGATTGGTATATACACATGTTTTAAATGATCCTCTTGGAGCTGCAAACACGAGAGTTTTCGAAAGTAGACAAATCAAAGCTGCAAAGCTCAGCACCAGTGAAGCAGGAAATGGTCTCTTCATTCAATTGTCTTCATTAGCTCTATGCTCTTCTATACATACAGCTGCCTCCGCATCCTGGAACTTCCTTTACCAATTTACAGTCAGGCAATCACCCTTCATTACCCCCCATGTTCCCGCTGTCCCCAGTGAATCATATCACAGCTCCCATGCACTGTATCTTCCTCCTACACTTGGTTTTAATTGCCTGCTTCTTTTGTTGTCTCAGGAACAACATTGCAGATGCTACACTTCCCCTCTCTCAAGTTCAGTGCTATACTTACTGAGCAATAAACAGCCAAGTAAAAAAGGAAAATAGATCATGCATAATAGATTAGAATAAGTAAAATTTATACCTGGTAATATGATAAACCATTAATATTAACTCGACCTTCATGAGGGCTGTAAATGCAGGTTTTCAGGCAGTTAAAGATGATGCTTATGGTCGTGTTTAAAGCGGCAGACAGACTGACTGACAGAGAGCCTGAAAGTTGGTTCTTATGTAAAACTGCAGTATGAGGCCAAGACTTAATGTAACTGTCACTCAGCCAATTGCATCACAATGTAAGAAAGCGTCTGGAGCCCCATATGGTAGCTTACAAAGCCCAGATTAACTGTTTCTCTCTCTCTCTGTGTATATGTGTGTTCTGCTGGATGTTTTAAATTCAACAAACACATAGAAACACTCACATTCTGCAGAAAAACAGAAACAAAAGCACTAAAAGATTAAAACAACCGTTGGCAGATAGAACACTGGATTTGACAGTAATCCCCCTTCATTAACATAACTCGGAACCATAACTAGCTCTCTGTTTAGGAGTTCTTCTGCCAGGGTGAGATAAGTGCTCTCAGTGTGACACACAAACAAAGAATTATGGATATAGAGTTCAGAGAAAAATAGAAAAAAAGGGTTTGTTTTCATACAAAAAAAAAAACCTCTCTTTTAACTAGGGAGCCTTTGCTGAGCTCTTTACAGTCATTTATTGTCGGCCACTGAGCTAAGTATGACTTTGTGATTTGCCTGTTGCTATGAATCAACTACTTTCACATGTTTCAAACCATGCTGCAAATTAAAGGCCAGTGGGCCACATATAGCGCCAGGTGGCCTGCCAACCACTGTCTAATTTTTTGTTTGTTTGTTTAGAATTAGTACCTGTTCAATTGTTATTTAGGAAGTTGTATATTAGCTTATCAGTAATCTGTGCAGTGCACAGAAGTACACATACTTGACCTGCTCAGGGCTGCTGCAACTGGATTTGCCTTTTGCCAGGACATGACAATGGTGAAAGGCTAACAATGAAAACACACAAATCAAAGAAAAATAGACACAGTAGATGACTTCCTGAAGATCCCGATGTTTAATTAGTCATTAGTCATTTAGTCATTCTATCTGATAAATATTGTTTGGTTATTGGTTATTATTCACAGTCATATTCAGACTGGACTTGGTATGACCTTGCATAGATAATCCCTCACTTGCATCTACTGTCCTGTGCTGCATTGTTTTAGATTGGTGTTCAGTTCATACTGTACGTACTTTTTTCAACCTTCCGTAGTGGTTTCACTTTTTTTCTCTAGGCTCCAAAAGTTCCACCAACCAGAGGGGTAAACCAACCTCTGTGTCACCTCAGTAGTGAAACCCATGGGAAAAAGCACAACAACCCACGGCAACCCCTGCTGCTGTAAGCACACTGTAGTCATTAAAAGTGACCGAGATGACCATATCATAGTTTTTATCAACTCAAAGCTTCTCTCTGAAATACGGCAAAAGGAAGGTTTCTAAGTAAAATTGAAACTGGAAGGTGACGGGGACGGACGCTGTCTTTCAGCTCTTTAAACAATCCTTGAAAGAGTGCAGGCTGTTGCAATAGTTCTTATCAGTTTAGTTTATGTAAATTGAGAGAAAATTCTTCTTGACTGGCAGTACATGCAGTAAACTCTACAGAGTTACAGTCTCATTCACAAAAAAAGCTGTTGCAAAAGTCTTCAGAGGCAAACAAATATTGCACCAGAGGCCGGCAGATTCACTGTAAGCAAAGTAATAAGAGGAGAGGAAGAAAGAACAGCACACACAGGGACAAACAGATTGACAGTTTGATGTTTGTTTTGCGATTTCTACAATCGCGTTTTCTTGGATTTCCTTTCTAGAAATAAATGAAGTCCTAGATTAACCCCTGCATGTTGGAACTTTCTCACTTGTGTAGCCTTCCTTCAGCATTCATGAAACCTTTATGATCCTTTCTGATCCACTTTTGTTGCGATATGCAAATTTAATTCCCCTGAGCTGCCAACATGAAAAGGATCTTTGAAGAGCATTTTTTTGGCTCCTCGAAGAGTTTTATATGTAGAAACTGGTAGCCTTGAGGTTCGATGAGCTCTGTATACAAAAATGGTTTGACAGGAAGTGAAAAAGAAACACTCTCTTCCCTCAACTTTAAAGGTGCATTTGAATATTTGACCTTCTGGGAAAGCAAAATATACTGGAGGTGCTGAACAAAGAACCCTCTCCCTTCTGCTCACGCTGCCCTCAAGATGCCCCCAAGCAAGGCAAAGAATCCCTGCTTACATCAGTGAAACAACTCCATTGTCATACTAATCAGCAAGCAGGATGTAGCTTTAAATTAGAAAAGTCCAGGTTACCTTTCTTGGCCAAAGTAAGGTTGCATAGTTGAGATGGACATGGAATGAGCAATGCAGGTTTTGGCCATGGTAGTCTGTCACTTGTCTGTTCACCTCTGTGGTGCATGCAGACCTGTAGTTCAAAGTCTTGGCCCCCAGACAGCTTTTGGCATTTTACGTTCTGGCTGCTGACGGCAGCGGGAACGGGGAAAAGAAACGGCCTTTCACCAGAGGGCTGACCTCTGCTGCTGTTTGTGCTCTGAAGAGAAACACATGAATACCAACTAAAAGCAGCACATGCAGAGACGCCGGCAAAGCACGCAATCAGATATCAGATAGATAATCCTCACACACAAACACATACAGGATACTGAGCAGGTTCGACGGAGAACAATCATTGGCTGCACCCGCACTGCCTCGTGAACAAAAGATTATGATCAGCCCTTCTGAGGTAAACAGTTTACGATGTCAAACCTTGAAAAACTGATGATATCTAGTATACAACTATGGTCGAAAAACATCTGGGAAGTTGTCGGGCAAAGAGCAAGCACTGAGCAGGAGCAGTCACCATCCACTGTCATGGACAAACTTCAATCAATCAGACCAAATAAACCATATAATGTCATCAAACTCTTACCGAGACCGGTCGGGAGAACCACTGAGAAAAGCCTCAAGTGTCCTTCTTTGCTCTTCTTTCAATGAAGACATGCTCTCCAGTTTTGATATAACTGGCGCTGACAGCATCTAAGCTAACCTATTTAGCAGCTGACATTGCCTGCAGCTCATGCCATAGAACCATAGATCGGGATAAAGTAGTATGCCTCAGAAAGTGTTTGTGGGTTTGTTAAACAGCATCTGGAATCTCTGTTCAAAATGATGGACTCTGGGGTGCCCTGTCTGCAGTGCTTGGCCAGGTTTGCAGAGGTGTTTTGTTTTTCTTTCATTTTTCACCCTGTTGCTCTCTTTTGGTGTGTCAAACCAAAGTGGAACCCCATGAATGTCTTTCAGGAGCGACTGTCAAACAGTATGTGCTCATATTTCTGTGACATTGCAAAGTTAGTAGCAAGCGTTTGCACTGGCTTGTTTGAAGCATACTAAACCCTTTACGACCTTTAACTCTGACAGCCAATCAGCATAGAGTAAGAATCCCCTAACAGTCTGTTTCAGTGTTCACTCAATAACTTTGAGTGAAACCGTGAAACAGTGTATGGTGAAGTAAAAATAAGAAAGAAATACACGTTTTTTTGGAATACACACACTACAAATGCAATTGATTGAGTGACCTTCAATGAGAGAGTCAGTGTCCCTCTTCAAATTAATATTTTATTCTTTTTGAGAGAGCAATCTATTTTTCAGAAACAATCAATACCACCACAAAGAGGATCAGTGAGGAATGTGTTGGAGTGATTTATGCCACAGCATTAAAATAAGTACTGTATTACACAAAGAAACCAAAAAGTTTCAGAGTTTCTGGAAACAACTGAGTGAAAGTTAGATGGAAAAATCATTTCCAACATGTTTATGCCTTTTAAGGAAGAGGAGAGGGAAAGGTAAGAACGGCTGTTGATGTCATTTGTAGCTTCCAGCATCGTGAATAAAACAGGATTTATGAGAAAAGGAACAAAACAAGACAATAACAGAGCAGGAACAAAAACAACATATTTCCAAGTATATTATGAATCTCTAAAAGGAAGCGTCTGTTTACTGTAAGAGAAAGAGCAGAAGCACAGAAGGAAACAATAAGAAATCTTTGAGTACGTCACATAAAAAAAAAATGAAATAGGAGGATGGAAAACACAAAAATGACAAACATTTCTGCCGCATTTCTACCTGCGTATAAATACTGTCATCTCAAATTTTGCCTCTTTATTTATGTTTTTGCCGCTGTCAAACATTGTCACAGCACTCAATATGTCGAAAATATTTCCTGACCCAAAAATGAATGCTCTGCTGAGCTGTTGACAGAGTGTTACAGAAACACAACATGGCATAAACATCAGTGACAACAAAAATATGGTCCAACAGCCTGTGCTGGGACGGGACCCGAGGTTTGTCCTGTTTGTGGTGGGGGCAGCCATCTTTTATTAATTCAGAGCAGCGAGTGAGTGTTTTAATATTTTTGTTTAACTTGAGTTGAGGAAATCGAACTATGGATTTTATCCTGTGACTGCCAAAAACCTGCCTACTAACACACTAGATTACATTGGACTCTGCACTAGCAGTTGTCTTTTTGTACATATGGCATTGGGGATGATACTGTGGGTAGCTCATCAAAATTTTGGCATCACTCACAAATGACATTTTTCCATCTCAATGCATCACAAAGTTTAACTTCATTCACCAAAAGAAAAGCAAAAGAGAGTGCTTGTTTCCAGTCACTACCATTATGCAATTTGGCACCAATCCTCCAGTTGGGAAACCAGGAAAGGGCCAGTTGAACTTCAATTGGAGAGAATATTACAGAAAATATGGAAAATATGCTGATTGTTTTATGTATTAATGTGAAGAAGGCTACATCAGATCCGTGTGTACAAATCATGGGTGTGTATTAGATCCATGAGAGGCACAAGGACACTGTCGGAGCGGTGTCCTTTTTGAAAACTGCAAAAACATTCTCTATTGAAACAGGGTCTGTGTGTATGCCTTCAGACCTGTACAGACACTTCATTTTAACTCCTTACATTACGCCTTTTTCACAGTAGACAGTTCGACTTGACTGGAGAGAAGCACAGGCGGTTACAACAACAATAGCCTCTCTTGTATTAAGTGTAAGCCATGACAGTGAACCGGTATGTGCAACACAAGGACCTTGAAATCAAAGCAACTCTATGAGATTTGTGTTATTTACACTTGTGTTTGTCCTGCTGTGATGTCAAAATGTCAGCAGTGAGTTTCTCATCTGACTTTTCAACAGGTCAGAGGTGAAAATAAACTGACACTGAGAACACTGAATTTAAAAAAAAAAGAGAGAGAAACTGAAAGCAGAAGAAAATATGCAGCTTGAAATGTCACTTGATGCTCGTCGTGCACAGAAAAAGAAACATCTGTTGCCCCCGGTGTATTTCTGCTATAAGAATTTGGCTGACAGACAACATGAGGTTGTGTGACAGAGAAAGGAGAAATAAAAGGGACAGATACAGAGGGAGATAGAGAAGGGGAAGTGCGGGAGAAAACAGAGAGAAAGTAAAAGAACATAGAAAACCAGTGAACAGCTGCAGGATAAAGCTCCTCATTCATCCACAATAAGCTGAAGATGCTGAAAAGGGTGGAATGGAGACGAATTAAGACTAAAAATACCAGAACTGCCACAAGGAGGATGCTGCAACACAAAGGCATTCAGTGATGAGGCTAAGATAGATGAGCCATTTAGACTGACAGAAACACTGAGAGGGAGATAAAGTGACAGAGAGAGAGAGAGAGGAAAATAGGTAGATGAAGAGAAGTTGAATATCATTTCGTGAATCACTTTAATTGATCTCAGATAATAGATGATTATATAGTGCCTGATGCCAAACCAAATAATTCTGAACGTTTGTCTACAAAAATGACAGTAAATATCAACTGTACACATTATAACAACCCCCAAGACATGTTGTGAAGTTGGGAATTTTAATATTGGATGTGTGATGTGTGACATCACTGTCTGATAAAGAATAGTGTAAATTAAGGAAGAGACAGGTCAGAAGAGATGAGAGTCAGCGTGGAATAACATGAAATCATACAGCTTATACACTCATTCAATCAAGAGGCAAACACATCCCTGAAAGCCACATTAAACATAAGAAGAATGGAGTGAAGGTGGACGAAAGTGAACCAGAGTCATTCAGTCAGTCGGAGGGAAAATATTTCCACTGAAAGGACAAACTGAGCCTCGTTATGAGAGCAAAACCTTCAGACAACCTCTTACATAATGAAAGGTATTTAAATTAATGGGTACTTAATGTGGTGTCTGCATTAATTCTGCAATTTATCATCCCTTAAGCCACTTATCAGCACGACACTGAGCTACCTCTTATATCACTTGTCATCGAAACTGTCCAAAGACAGGGCGATACTGTTGTGTGATGTTCTATTGTTGTTGCTCTTGCTGGTTCATTCACCAAGGTTGCTGTGTTGTACCGTAGGTGTTCTAGCTGCACTGTAACAGTCTGAGCAGACAAAAGAACCATTTATAGAAAATTATAGAAAAATGGAAACCTCGCCTTCTACAATAACAAAACAACAACAATCCAATAAATGGATTGTTTCATGCGTTTTTAATCATGGTGAATGTCTAAAGTTGAACGGCGAGTGAAGTATCGAAACCGGTCGCCATCTGGTCAGAAAGCTTCTCGTATGTTTGAGGTGAAGAAAACCCCCGATCGTCTCTCAGCAGTGTGTGAACATGGAATGCAACAACGCACTTTGGGTTTAACTGTTCTCAGAAACCAGCTTCCATATAAATAAGGTCTGAATAAAAATGTCAGAAATAAACAGAGAGAGATGTTTTGTAGATCAAAAGGAAACAGGGGCCATTTAAAGTGCTCAGAACATGCTGCCAGTCGACCGTGCCACGTCTGCTTCTAATCTTCCCTAAGTTAACGCGTGTTTGTACATCCATGCATACTATTGCTCCTTTGTATGTATTTAAACATCTGGGGCTTGTGTGTGCAGGCTTTTCTTCACGTGCATGTTTGTGCGTATGGATGCTTGTGTTCGGATAATGCAAGAATTCATACTTGTGTTGGAGACACTTAAGGGGAGGGGGTCATTAAAGAATCCATTTGCAACCTTTCAACACAACTATTTTGGCCGTCCAAATAGAAAGGGTCTCTTGACCTTTTTTAATGCCACGGCACATGCAGACCACACACGCTATACACAGCCACTCCAAATTACTGATGGCTGTGAAATGCCATGCACCGCAAGTAGGTAATGAGGTAGGACCTAGCAGGGGAGGCTGCAAAATATCAACAGTGACTGACGATGGGATAAACTGGATTAGCTTTAATACTGCTGCTGCAGAGCCCGGTGTTCAGTCAACCTTCAGAGGATAAGCAAAGGGTATAAAAATATGGAACCTCAGCAGATGAGTTTGGGAGTTAGAGATATTTAATCGGAAGGCTTAATCTACACAATTATTTATTATATAATTAAACTAATCACTCCCATGATTAATCATGTACCTTTACTTGCATTAATTGTCTTTTGAAAATACCTGGAGACAATGAAAGGAGTAACATTCATCAGAGTTGTGCTTGTGTCAAGCGGTAACCTCCGTAGCTGCGAATTGGAGCTACGGACACATCGGCTGAACATCAGCATCGGCTGATGTATGCCTCCTTAACTGCCATCGCAAATTAAGATGACATTCGGCGTCAACGGAATAATACCTAAAAGCTGCTGTGTGGTGGGATGCACTACCAACAGGGTGAAGGATCCAGAAGTTTCTATAAGCTGCTGAACCATTAAAAGAAGCTTTAAGAAGACAAAAGTGGAAACAAGCAATACGATGTGAGGCATCAGCAGGAAGAATGGGAAACCTTTGGTTGCTGACGCTCAGTATTCCAACGTTTTAGAGACAAACTGTAGAGCTTGAAGCCACCTAAGCTATGTACAGTAAGTCCTGGTTTTGATCTTTGTCAGGTTAAAAGACAATCTTACCTGGTGATTCGATCAATTCAGTGGGATCATTTCTCCAAGAAAGCAAGGTCAGGAAAGGTTGAAACAGAAAGACAGACTGAAATCTAATCTTTTTTAGCTATCTCCAGGCATTTCTGTTAGCATTTCAGCCCTTGGTCGCACATTGTGGTGCTGATTGTTCCCCCCCGGTGTGTTTTCACAGTATGATGCATTGCAGACTGTCTCTATTCTGTAGTGTTTTGATAGGCAAGGCCAAGTATATTACATACAAAACAATAAATGTGCTATACAAAATTCAAGAAAAACAGCATGAAAACATTAAAATGGAAATTTCAGGAGGATATTTTGCAGCAAACGACACTGCTGCATATATACTCGGTCATTCAGCTCTATGCTCACATGCATACAAACAGAAAATCACGACCACAGTGATGACGTGGATGCACATACATCCATACATCATACGCCTACATCCATGTGCATCCAAAAGCGTACATAAGCAGACAGGTTAGAGGGTAATGGAGGTCTGAATTGCTCGGTTGGTCAACTTCATCTGTTTCCTATCACACTGGAACAGATCTGAGTGCTTAGTGTCTCCACACACACACACACGCATGCAGTCATTGACCATGCAGGCAGGTAAAATTACAGATGGAGAGGATTTGTTACAGTAAGCAATGCAGCATCTGTCATTTGAGCTTTTCTATAAAGGGATTAATCCCTGTCTCCATTTCCTGTCATCCTTCTCGACTTATTTCTCCTCCTTTTTTTTCCTCTTCTTGCATGTCTCTTCTTCCTCTCCTTTCTCTCACCATCTGTCTCTCTCAGTCCTCCTCTCCCTCTCCCTGCACTCATTCATCGTTTTACTCTGCCATCCGTGTGATTCCATTCATGCAGTTCAGCCACAGCGTCCCTTTAGCGATATCACTAGCCGGCAGCATGCTCACACACAATGGTACACACATCCAGAGTCAGAGTCAAACTGAATGTGTGTGTTAGGTAGTGAGTAAGACACAAATGAAGTGAGACTAGATATATACGACAATTAAATTAATCGCGTTCATTCAGTTTCTCCTGTTTCAAAATAACCATGTTGTGCAGGATCAGTGGAAACAAACAAAATCCATTTTGTTTGATTTATTTGAAAGAACAAAGATTGCTAATGTCCAAGCTGCTCGGCTTTTTGGCATCGACTAGAGACAAACAGGAGAAAGACAATAAAAGAGACAGATCTGGGTCAGAGTGGGTGGAAGAAAGTGAATGTTGACTTTAAAAGTTATTTAAAAGAATACACACAAAACCAATGCCTCCAGAATCAAACACTCACTTGCAGGCCTAGAAAGCATCAAGTGACAATGTGTCTGTAGCAAGTCACTCAAGGTGTTCTCTAGTCACAGCCGTCATGCAGTGCCAGTGACGGGACGCTGCGGTTGACAAACTGAACATCTACAGCAGCAATGCAGCAAGCAACTAAATTCACTGACTGACAGTCGTAAAAGGAGGAAAATCTGTTGCCACAGATGGAGATGTGGTGACGATGGCACAAAGTGTGTGTGAGAGAGAGAGAGAGCTGTAATCATAGAGAAATGAAACATGAATATAATCTCACAAAAAGAGGCACCAAGATGAGAGGGAGTACTCAGAGAATGGGACACGAGGGGAAAGCGGGGGAGACATTTGAATTTTGAAAATGTTCTAGTGCTTAATTATTGTCGGTCGGCGTATTTTTTTGCAAATGCTTTGGCAGCGAACACTCTTGTCTTGCCAAAAAAAAGCTAATTTAAAATGTAGAACGAGGCAAAGGCAGAGGGACTGAGTGACAGTGGAAATAAACATTTCTGGAATATTTCAGTGTTGTCCATTTCTGCTGAAATAACTGATGGATGAACTAATTCCTCAGAAACAGCATCACCCACAAAAGTTGTCTCTTTATGTGCAACTTTTCTGGCCACTCATAGCTTGTTATCTGTTTCTATCATTTGCCTGCAGGTACTACGCTATCTGCTGCCAGCCTCTGGTCTACCGGAACAAAATGACGCCCATGCGAGTGGCTCTAATGATCGGCGGCTGTTGGGTTATTCCTACGTTCATCTCTTTCCTGCCCATAATGCAGGGCTGGAACAGCATCGGCATCGACCACCTTGTAAGTACTGTGTGCATGCGCATATGTAGTGTGTGTGTGTGTGTGTGTGTGTGTGTGTGTGTGTACACCATGGGAAACTGTTGGATAGAGAAAATATGAAAATATCTCCACTGGATGTGCAAGTCTATGATGGTATATAAACTGCTGTTAAATGGAAATGGAGTTCCCCGGAGAGAAGGAAAGGAAAGGAAAGGAAAGGAAAGAGGGGGAAAAGTACAACCAAACATGTTTTACATAAACATAAAAAACAATTCGAGTCGATGTTGTCTGGGAGCACTGTTTAGAAGAAGGAAATGCTTTATTCTTGCTATGGAAACAGCATCAACATGTCAGACACAGAGACAGAAGGAGAAGGCCACTGACACCACAGACATGGTGTCGAGCTAAATATGTAAAGTATTGGACGGGTGAGTCAGCGTTATAAGAGCTTTGTTTGTGCACTGAGGTTTGTTTAAGTCACATGCAAGCTGGAATAGAATAAGACGAGAAGGAGGAATACACTGAGGTTGAAACTAAGGTATCACAAACAGTTTGAAGGTATCCATTCCAGGTACCAGTCATACTCAAGCGCAGCCTAACACTCGCTCTGTGTCACCCACCAGCTCCGTGCTTTCGTCCAAATATGGTCACTTCAAGGCTTTAGGACGTTTGTCCACAAACTGATGGGTGGTAAAACCAGGATCAGGATGAAGGTGAATGTGAAAACAAGTTGATTGAAGGTATAAGAGAGAAAATATTGAGGTTAAAAGGTTCATTGACCCTGGAAATGAGAGTTTTGTTTCTTTTTAAATGTGGGGCACGTTATTCCCCACATGGCTCTAAAAGTCCTTTAAATTATGGAGTCAGGAAAAATCAGACTTTACTTAAACTGCTGGTTACATCCACAGTAAAGCCAGTACAAGTAGCAGTGGGTCTTACAGTATTGACTTCTTTCAAGTGGTCATAAGCCATAAATATTCAAGATGACTGAAAAAAAAACACTGAAACTTCACTCATATTGAGTTTATGAAGCTTATATTGATTTTTCAGAATTGCAGAGGTAGAAAGAGGTCCAAAGACCTTATTACTGGTCCTCTGAAGAACTTCACCACAACTTCCCCTGAAGTCTGATGAGAAAGACTTATTTCTGTCAATCTCTACGAACAAATATCTGCATATGAAGGCAGGTAACTTCTTTCAGTGAACCCCTCCACATGGACTGCTGCAACCAAAGACCACTGAACAGTGACCGATCAATACTACTCAACACAAAAGGAAAGCGGCATGCTTCTGGTGCCAAAATCACGCTCCCTTAACTACACGCTCTGCATTCATATGCAGATATCTGTTTACAGAGATCACTTTGTCTTGTCTGGAAATGTGTACAGTTGTGCATTTTTTTCTGTTAGGACATGCAGTATAGTACCTCATCATTGGAAAAGTGCTGAAATATGAACCCATGCTTTAGTGTCTTCAAGACTACATTACAGTAATTCATTATTCTTTGCAGCTCTGCAGCTCGTCTTATTACAAAGACAAAGCACGGGGAGTCAATGAATCCAGTGTTGGCTTCCCAAAGACACTAAATGATGAAGCCCCTGAGTTTACGTTCTTGATTTTATTTCTGACTTCTCATCCTTCCAGCTTGATTAAACATTAAACATTAAATTACTGACTGGCATCAAAGTCTGAGAGGCTTTGTTTATGCAAATGTATTAATAAAAAGTTTGAGGAAGTCAGTTACTAAAGAGAAGAAGAGTGTGAGGACTAAAAAACAAACCAATGGAGAGCGAGGAGAGAGACAAGCAGACAGGTGTGCAAACAAAGTCGCAGAGGATGGAGAGAGAGAGAGAGAGTCCCCAGCCACTATTAACCTCGCTCGCCCCTGTCTGCTTTTATCCGAACGCCAGCGAAAGTTACTTCCCGAGCTGTCATCAGGAGGACAGGCTGGCTCATTTTTGGCAGCATTGGCAGGGACACACTCATCACACACACACACGTCTCTCTGTTCATCTCTTTCTAAGGCACACACAGAAGGTTAGCAGTCTGAAGCAGTGGCAGCGTCTCTCTTTGGGTCTAATTAGAGCTGTTGAATATTCTGGTTGGCCGGTCAGTTCTGGCACAAACTACAGCTCCAAAACCGAACAGAGCAACCAGAACTCAGGTGTGAGCTACTTAAATATTTTCAGATCAAGCCCATTCACAGGTTTCTTTGTATTCAGCAGATTAATTATAAAGAATAGTTTCACCATGGCCTTCTTTTGACATTCAGTAAACATGGACCAGGTAAACAAATGTACCTTCATGTGAGGTTAAAACGCTCTAAAATTAAAATAAAATCTTATTTGAAGCCTTGATTAGAAGATTGTAAGAAGTCTCGTTATAGGCAGGGGAAGTTGTTTTTTTCCAAGTTCTAGCCATAAATAAATTATTTTTTTAATGATTTATTTCAGCCATCGGCTCATTCTTATTGCGGCTGTGATGTGTCTTAGCATGCTCAGCTAATTAGCAGGCACTTGACACTAATATGGTGTAAAGATGGTAGAATTTGTGCAATCTGCAGAGTGTGGGACTTTAAAGAGTTTGGAACAACATCCCTTTTTTTCTGAGATGATTTGCAAAAATATAAAAATATAACTTTTATTTTAGAGCTCAAAAGATTAAGAGAGAATCAGTGACAAGAACTTCTCCCGGGGTTCCCCTTGGTAAGACTCTTAGAATAAATCTATATCTCACTGTGCTCATCCATGTTGTCCTATTTCTACATACTTTACTCTTATCACGGTGTGCATTCATGCAGCAGGGCAGTAACTTTAACGCTGAATGCACTTAAACATGCCAGCCCATTCAGAAAAAAAAAAAAAAGCGTAAGTGTCACACGAGTGATCCCGTTCTCGCAGCAATATAGACCGATCTGTGTATTATTCATCTCGTAGCCCTGAGCTGTAGTTTCCCACAGAGATGAGATGATAGCGGAGTAAAAACAGGGATGGGACTTCATTGTGATTAATGGTGATGTGCAGGAGCCTCCTTCTCCCTCAGGAGCCGTGTTCCCCTTTTTACTACGGACTCTCAGCTGAGGAGAGCGTGGGACTTTAAGTGGGTTGTCATGAAGTCTGGACTTCATGGCGGATAGCAGGTCAGAGCTGTCCAGCAGTTTGACACGTGTAGATACCTGGGGACTCATTTCTGCAAACTGTTTATTCTTAAAAATCCATATTTTACTGTAATTGATGTATGTGCCAGTGTGTGCATTTCTGTGTGTGTGTGTCATGCATGTGTGCGTGCAAATGATTGAATTGAGTCATTTGTGCATGGCTGTAATATTAATCTGTTTTCAGGTCGGTTGCATCTTAATTTTAAGTTTAGCAAAGCATGAAAACACTTTTTCCCCACTACAGGCAGCCTTCAGCTACAGCATTCAGTTTGTGAATACACTACAGTACTCAGATTACTTTCTGAAGCAGCCGGTACCTCACTGTGTTATTTTCTAACTTGTTTGAGTCTAAATCAAAATTGCCAACTAATTACCAAAAGATGGGCCAAATGACGTTGTTAAAGAAGGTTTTTCAAAGGTCGACCCATCGCCTTTACCCTCACTTGTTGCTGTATTAACACAGTGATCACACTCAAACTCATACTGCCTAATTACTCATTACTCACATGTGAATCACAAGCTGTTTGAATAGTTCCATCTATTGTCTTTATTTCAAAATAAAATCACTAAAACTGCTGGATTGATTGCATCTCTCATGATAAGATTCATATGAGAGAATCTGATCATCCAGGTACTCCAAGACTCAGCTTGTCAGAACGGGCTAATGTTAGCATGTTACCTGTCAGCTGAAAGTGCAGCTCAGTCTGATGAAATTTAGTTTCAACTCACTGACTGAGCGGGAAATCATTGAAAGGAAGAGGCAGGACTGCCAACATGGCGACAGCCTTAAACTAATTGGTGACCTGACGCATACAGCATTCATTCTTTATACTCCACACTTCTCTCGCAGCAGCAGTATCTGCTAACTGCCCTCTCTGGCGTGGCTTTTCTTGTCTTCATCAGATTGAGGAGAGGCGCCACAGCGAGGGCAGTAACTCCACGTCCTGTGTCTTCATGGTCAACAAGCCATACGCCCTCACCTGCTCTGTGGTGGCCTTCTACATCCCTCTGGTCCTTATGGTGCTGGCCTACCAGAGGATCTACGTCACAGCCCGTGCACACGCCCTGCAGATCAGCATGCTGCAGCGGGCGGGAGGAGCAGGTACTTCTGGCGCGGACTCTGCTGACCATCAACGCAACCACCGCATGCGAACAGAAACTAAAGCAGCAAAGACTCTGTGCATCATCATGGGGTGTTTCTGCCTCTGCTGGGCGCCGTTCTTCGTCACCAATGTGGTGGACCCCTTTATAGACTACACAGTGCCAGACAAGCTGTGGGCGGCCTGTCTTTGGCTAGGCTACATCAACTCCATGCTGAACCCGATCCTCTACGCCTTCCTCAACAAGTCCTTCCGCCGTGCCTTCCTCATCATCCTGTGCTGTGGAAGGAAGAGGTACCGCAGGCCGTCCATCTTGGGGGCCAACGCTCCCTGCACGGCCACGCAGATCAATGGCTCCACACATGTACTCAAGTAAGTTCCCTAAATCTTTTTTGTGTCTTCGGGTCTGGATCCATGTTGTCTGGCATGAAACGCTACACAGGATGCATTTCCTCAGTGGATGTAAAGATTGTGTTGTCGTGTGTTTTTATTTGGAGCTTCTGTGTGCGTTTATCACATGAGACAGAGTGCTGTTGTGCAGGTTTATTATCAGCTAATTGTATTCGGCTTCTGTGGCCATATGTTACAATGCATGTAGGTAAGTCTCAGTGCTGTTGTTCTCTATATAAGCACTCATGGACTGTCTCTTGTCGAATGAGATTGCTTGGTCAGAACAACGTCATAGTTGCAAAGTGGCAAGTCCTAATATTTGAGAACAAGGTAAAAATATTTCATTATAATACAAGAATATATATCAGGGAAAAATCTCATTATTCTATAATTTTACTGATAACAGTATAGATTATTCTCTTAAAATATCACCCCTCTGTTCCCACATAATGGATTTTTACAGCCATAGTTGCAGTTTTTGGTTGTTGCATCTAAATCCAGACTCCATCTTCAGTTTCTCATGATTTCTGCATACGGACAGACAGAATACGGGGTGAGCTGTTTATCGTTCATCTGCCCTGCGTACAGTAATTACTGCAGACATTTCCTGGATAGCGTTCAGTGGGGTCAAAAGGCAAGCAGCAGCGGCACATTGTGATAAAAAATGATTTGTTTTTAGATGTGTTAGACATGACTTTATCTCTGGAAATATCCTCCCCGGTCTCTTCACTTTCGAATACACAGTCTTGACCCATTACTCTCCCGACCCATTACTGTTTCTAAACATAGAGCACATGTTTCGCCATGATAAGACTATGCGGTTTAACGTGTACATCGTCATGACGCGTTGCATATTTTCTTCTCTCCGTCCTCTGTGTCTGTATCTGGGTAGACGCTCTTATCTTTATTCAAGAATGACGAATGAGGCACGGCAGACTTTTTTTCATAGAATGCTCATTTACGCTGGGAGGGTTAAAGATCATGCATGTATATGGCAACATGTATGAATAATATGGTGAAGCACTACAGTGGCCTGTAAATGATGCAAATATTCAGTCTCATTTACAAATTAGAGACAAATAAGCCAGTTAATTAGAGAGGAGGCTTGCTACAATAGATGAATACTAAGATGAGAAATCGACTTTAGCATTTGCCTTTTGCATCAGAGCACGTCGACTTCAGTTTTCTGTATTTCTTAGTCGAAACTCCACAGAAAGGCGAGTTGCTGTTATGAAACAGAGCATGAGGGGCGCCAGTGTAGCTCATCTGGTAGAGCTTGTCCCCCATGTACTGAGGCTGAGTCCTGGGTTAGATTTCAACCTGCGGCCTCATCCCCATCTCTCTCTACCCCCCTTCCAGTCGTTTTAGCTGTCGGTGTCTGAAAACAGTCCTGCCTCACTTTTGTTTCATCCTCCTGCTCATATTAGACCTAAGAAAAGCCGCCACAGCCATTTTTAGTCAGCAGAAACACGTGTGTTGATCTTACCAGTGAAAAACATTGGTATATTTAGCATTCTGTACGAATCCTCTCGCAGTTGGCTGCTGTGTGGCTTCCCCCGAGCACTTTTTATAGATATAAACTCGTAAAATCACTCAAAGATTTCCCAGCCACTTAAAGAAGCACCCCATCTCCTGTAGTTTGAGTACATCCCAGTGACAGTTTTATTCAACATCCTTCCCCTGTTGTCTGGAATTTGTATTTCTGATATCATCCTCGTCTCACCGTTTCCAGCAGCTCTTCTCTCGGTGAGCTCCTCTGAGAAAGAGAAGATCATCTACAACAATTATGTCATTTATGTAAATACAGGCCGGAGACAGCCTTCTATTACTGGAGACTGCTGAAGTGTTTAGACAGTTAAGTCTTAAAAAAAGATATTCTCCTCATTGTTCAGGAATTAAACCGTCTATTTAACCTTAATCCCTAAATAACGGGTACCTGCATTCATGTTTGTGACCTTACAAGTCTTTCCTAACATGACGCCACGACAGCTTTCTTTGAGCATTTTTACACCGAAACCTCTTTAAGGTACAGTTCCTAACAAGGTTGCAGCGTGGTTGGCAGCCTTTCGCTCACTGACTTTCAGAAACTTTATCTTGCTGCAGTGGCACTTTTTAGCAAAGTTCTTAATTCTTCCTTTCTCATGCAGTGTACTTCAGAAAGGTCAGCGATACTTAATGTCCCTTCACTTCACTTTGAGCTCCTCTGAGAAGAATCAGTGCCTTTGAGACTTTTAGGCAGTGACAACAATAATTCACACTCTTTTCTCCACGCACAGAGACATCACAGGATGTTATAAATTAAGTGATAAATGACTTGTGTAATCTTTCCTATTTTAAATGGTTAATGTAATCCATAGTTTTACTTTTATCACATGGTCGATTATTTATTTCGGACCAGAGAAAACAAAATGATCTGGCAGAAATGTTAAGATATGTTTGAGACCTAAACCGTTTGAGACTTTCACTAAACAGAGCGTGCAATGCACGAGCCATCTTCCTCTTGCATGCTGAGGCTGCAGATGCTTTGACACTTGTATTTGAGCTCTAGAAAGTGAAAGTGATTTGACTCGGTGTTAGAAACCATACGGGGTGCTGGCTTTTGTAATATCGAATTTACAATTTTTATTTAAAATGGTGTTGACACCCTGAGACATCACGGAGCTGGAGCTCATTGTAAGCAATCAATGAGTGTGTTTATACCAACACAGAAGCTCAGATCAATTAATGCTCGCTCTGTCGACAGTACGACACAACATTTTCATTCCCTCTCTGACATTTCTGGACTGCCTCCAGGGAACTGTTGGGAACTGAGAAGGGAGGATTGAAAACAAGCTGCTAACATGAGCCGGCCCATATGGTAGTCATCTATACGCTCATTTTACTCAGAAGTCAGTGCTATTGAAATGACATTACAATTATTTATCCAGGAACAGTAATACCTGGGGACCACCGGTGATTTGTAATATTTAGAGAGTTTGTCTGTGTTCTCAATCCTTAATTCCACGGTAGATCACCAACTATGTTTAATCAAAAACAGATGTGATCTAATGTTAGTGTCCTTAGTTAATGGAATTTTAATTTTTCCTCCTGTTCCAGGTTGAAACTGAGACACATTAGAGGACTAATAAAATGAACCCATGTTTTCTTTTCTCCTAGACCTACATAGACACGATACAGTGTGTAGAAATGTGTTAAAGTAATAAGGCCTACCTCTTGAGAGAGCGACTGAAATGAAATTTTTCTCATCTATGTTGGCAAAATGAATGATTTATTCAAACCAAGCCAACATTTGTTGTGTCGAACCAGTGGAAATACTTACAAAGATAGTTTTGTGAGTTTTACTTTGTTTCTGTCCAGTTTAAATGAAGTAACAATGTTACAATATCCAATGAGGTGAAACTTTTGTTTTCTCCAGGCAACATTGATGCATTGGGTGTTTTTCTCTGTCACTAAAAGGTCATTCTCTCTAGGAATCCTTTCAATAATGATGTAACAGAAAAAAATGGCAAAATCTATCACTCTTAATGGATGTAGTTTGACAGAAGCATCTGTCCCCAATGACTGGCTTACTTTGCCTTATTTTCACATCGAACTCTGAGTTTATTTCATCCAAACCAGTGTTAGTAGTTGTTGGAACAGTAGAAAGACTAACAAAGACAACCGAACTGTCCAGCTTGAAGTGTATTTCAAGATTACGTGTGAGGTAAGATTACTGGTTTTGTCAGTCTGGTGGTCGTGGCGTGCACAGTTGCTTTGTCTGAGATGCTGGTGCTGTAGAGCAACATTTCCTGGCAGTACATTTTGTATGCATAACCTATGAATATAAAATACCGACTGAGGCTGACAACATTCTTGTGAATGTGTCACATGAAATACAAAAATGAAATGAAATTCTCTTGTGTGGAAATGATTTATACGTCTGACTGAAGGAAGAATTAAGCATTGTGTTTCTCATTCTGTCAGCTTTTATTGATCGGTCTTGATGTACTGGTGTACAGATGGTTCGGATCTGGAAAGGTTTTAAACAAAATAAAAGGAAAACTGTGCAGTGACTCAGAGTTTAGCCTTCAGGACTACGGTGTCAATCGAAGATCTCTGCAGGAAAATATGTTCAACACTAATGGCAATCAATACCCCCGCTGTCAGATATCCATTTTTGCCATCATTAACTACAGTGTATGTTATGAGTTTTCAACAAATGTAATACCACACTTTACATGATAAAATGGTTTCCTGCCTTGTGACATTTCTGCATGTTATTACCTCTGCATGATATCTACAAGCAA
Source organism: Nibea coibor (assembly GCA_023373845.1). NCBI lineage: Eukaryota > Metazoa > Chordata > Actinopteri > Sciaenidae > Nibea > Nibea coibor. The sequence goes on along the minus strand of CM041739.1, from coordinate 3,773,699 downwards.
TATTTCACTCTAATTGTGTCCTTTTACATAAGACCTGAGTTATCTATATTCTCCTGCACAATCTCTCATTATGCTTCCTAGTGTGCTATTGATAGCCCGTACACAGTGTGCTGAGACACCTCTGGACTTCAGAGGTTTGTGGCTGTATGGTGGAGGATATCTATTAGTCCACTTCACTCTCCCAGGAAAGCTGGAAACTGGACATGAGCTATCATCATATCCTTAAGCTTCTCTCTGTTTATAGCCCGTCAGAGACACACGTTTAACTCGTACACTCGCTCACCTGATACATTGGTGCACGGCTGGGTTTGGAGGTTAGAGGTTCAGTCCCTTTTGCGGCCTGTCAGACTAAATATATTCATGACTTTTGACGGATGAGGATGATGCTGACACACAAACAAAGACCACTCAACACTACAAGGACACACACCGCAAGTGACTTTTACTTCAAAGATTTTTTTGAGGCCATCCGGACGAAATAATCCTCAGTGGGAGGCTGACAGGACTGTTAATAAATACCAATAGTCTAATGATCACTTGGACAGGTTATACTTTTCCAGCCTGGGCTCACTGGTGTGTAAAGACACAGGAATCCTGTGGATGAGTGTTGTGCTTATGTTGCTGCTGTTTCTCTTGGTTGCCATTGTTCCACATTTCAGGATAACTTAACTGTACTTTACGGTAAAGTGTCAGAGACATGCATTGCATTTAGGACTTTTATATAGTTCTGTGGATTGTCAAGATGAATGAGAAGAAGGTGATTTGAAACAAAACTGCTAAATAAAAAAATACAATATTACTATAAATTGCTGAGGAATAATTACAGTGAATTTCAGACGTCCCTGTATTGCAATGGCATGCATGTACACACTCATAATCCAAGAAATGAGACCGAAATCTGCCGTCACAGCTGTGAGACTTCACCTCTGATTTATTCACAGAGGCCGGCTGCCAAGTTGTTTCCACTAACTGGAAGTGTTACGTGTGACTTCTTTGTAATGTATATTTGCTGCTGGAATGACAGGAAACGGCAGAGTGTCCCAATCAGGAAATTTGCTTTTGCATCATCAAATATCCCAGCACAATAACACACTGCAGCAGAAGACCTGAAGACATTGTCCCTGAGTCCCCGCTCTCTGCTGCTCTGATTTAATTTGAATCAGTTTTTATTGTTTCCTCCTTCATAGACTAGGAATTAGAGAGGTAATCAGATTGCGGTAATCGGCTGTCAGTTTGTTGCATTTTTGTCTCCATTAATAGCTATTGACTCCCGGTGCTGCAGAGATCACGTCAGTCAAAGTGTACGGGCGGGGCTGTGGTAGCTCCCATTCAATTTCTTTGTTTTTACAATCTACCGTAAAAGCCGTCGTAAAACCATCTCTTGGTGTTTGAAACAGTGTAATAACTTTCATGAACTGGATAAAGGTCGAATCACTATTGTCAACGCGACATGGCAACACTTCATCTTAAGTTCTTTCACTGTGTCGCAACCTTTTCACCACAGGCTTGCCCTTCTCAGACTTTTTTTAAATTGTTCTAAGAGGCCTGTGGAGGTGATGCTATTCAATATTTCACATCAAAATGCAAATATTGGAGACAGCTCCCGCCCATCAACATGAGGGAGCGCTGCATCACTTCTTTAACAGTTTTTGGGGAACGTGCATAACCTTGATTCAGTCAAAACAAGCGGTTATGAAATAATTCTAATAAAACTAGAGATCCTTTATGGGATAGCGATACAGTGAAACACAAACAGAATACATTCATCCTAAGTCACCCAATGCAAAGTCACAGCCCCACAGTAGCAGTGCTTATTAAGATTTTATACTGATGGACTGAGATCATATGAAAGGAATTCTTTGATGAAACCCATGCTGCCGCTTGTTGGTATCAAAGACGGTTATGAGACATGAGAACATTAAAACCAGTTTGGACACTAAAATTTAAAAGCAAGATCCAAAAAAACAGAAAGAAAAGATTGTTTCGTCTGTCTTACAGTAACAGTAGCAGTGCTGGTGATGATTAAATCAATGTACAGTCACAGGTAGAACGATGGTGTTTGTCCCGTGCAAAGAAAAAATGAATATGCAGACAAGTCTGTGGTTCCCAACTTCAGTTTGGTTTGCTTGAGTTACTAATTCAGAAGTGAACTCAGAGGATACTAATTAAGATCAGATGGCTCCAATCTGAGATGAACACATCTGAGACACATCAGGAAACTGAAGCGGCTCGATGAAGACACACAGACCGGCAGGATTGATGTGTCTCTGGTGTGAAGAATGTTTTAATTCTGACACCGAAGAGATTACTTAAACATGACTGCTTAACCATTTTTAGACCCTGGATACTTTCTTCTATAGGTTTGGCCACCATTTCCATGAGATACCACACAGTTTTACTCCACTGGGTCCACTGGGTGAGGAATACGAGACCTTCACACATGTTGTAAACAAACTTCAAGTTTAATCATCAGAATTTATCTATACATAAGTCAGAGCAGCTCCCGGGGAAAAACTTCAGTGTCTTGATCAACGAACCTAACATATGTGCACCGGTGGTGGGGGAAACCAGTGCACCTGAAGGAAACCCACACAGACAGCAGGAGAACATGGCAAAAAAAAAAAGTGTGTCAAATTTAAAACAGGAAGTAGGTCTGCAAAATTTAATGGACTCCTAAAACAGCTTGGGGAATATTTCCCAGCACTCTCCTTGAAATATCTTTGGGGTTAACTTGGGGGTAATGAGGTTGGTGAGTTAAATATGTTGTAGACAGAGTAAAAACAGATTGTGGTCATGTTCAAACAATCTCTACTGCTTTAAATGCAAATGCTTCTCCAGGCCATTCATCATCCCACACACTCTTTTTATTACGATGTATGAATGTCACATTACTTCTTGCACCAACAATAATTGCTTTTATTTGGCATAAATATCGACTAATGTGGGGCGCCTGGGTAAGAATCTGTAATACATTTCAAGCACTTTAAATTTAAGCATTTGCATATGCATGCATTCATCTGCTAAGACCACAGAGATTTCATATAATTGTCGAATAAATGTATGCAAATTGCTTATTTTTGGTTCACGCAAGCTTTCAAAAACAGCTCTGCGCATCAACATTCATCAGCAATTTCCAACACAAATTGCTTCATCTTTTAAGAATGAATTCACACAGCCCGGTGCTTTTAAAGTGGCCTCAGTAAACAGATCATTCAAAGTTCTGATTTGAGATTTTAGGATGAAAACCGTCACCGTCACATGATCTTGTATGGACACAAGGTGCCTGTGTCAGTAACATGTAGGTGTAATATATCATTTTCAGCCAGCTGTCTCTTTGCATGAGCTTAGCTGGTAATAAATAAGAGCATGAAATGGAATGATGGATTTTGTACTATGTATGAACATGACAAGTGCTTTTAGCCATGTTGTACGCTAATAACGGAGGACAATGTCTTAGCTATATCTAAAACTCTCAGTATCTCAGCTCTGTAGTGGCATGAAGAGAAAGAGTGATGGGATTCATAGAGCCGTAGTCAAACTGAATGAATTAAAACCATCACACTCAAAGTTAAAGAGCTTTATATAAAGTGGCTGTTCTTAAAAACCTGTCAGGCTAATTAACATATAACAGAATAATGAGTAAGGTGTGGGATTCTGATTAATGACTGTAGACCCATTTCAAGAAATGTGTCCTGCATGTAGATATGCTGGTTGTGGGTGAAAGTGTGTAAAAACAAGTTATGGAAAAACTTCATCCATTTTCTACATTATACAAATTTATTTGTATTTTTGGGACATGAGAGCATACGCCACCGTGCATTAGGTGAAAGGCAGGGTGACACAAATGGAAAACACTTTTCTTCATAGAAGAACTTTTCAAATGTTCTTTTTACTTTGCCACTGCGCTCTTTTCTCTCGACTTCATGGGAAAAATGTTTCCTAGTGGAAATCGGTACATCTTTAATGGGGACCTCATGCTGCACTGTTGGGTATAAAGGCGGAATCAACACAGCCGTGTTATCAATCACACACAGTCTACACCGCAGTGCTATTTCCTAGAGACAACTGGTGCTGACACTCGAATTTTAACACAAATCCTCCCCAGATTGGCACGTCCCAGCTTCTTTTTCTATGACTGCTTCTTCTGTTTGTACTTGTGCTGCAGCTGTCAAACTACCAAAACTAACAAAACCATCTCTGTCTCACATCAATCAACAATCAATGAAACCAACAACTCATTGGTTTACAGTTACAGGAGACATTTACAGTTTTCAAGTCTGTCTGAAAACAACAGTCAGAGTTCAGTCTTTGCCGCCCATAGTGGTCAAATCCAGTAATTCTGCAAATGGTCACTTGTTTCCATCTGCTATTGTTACGTGATTATTAGCTGTTGCTTCTTCAGTCTGGAAACCGATACACCATTGCAGAGAAAGTACAACTTGCACAACAAGATTATGCCATGCTATGGAGAAACTAGCCACTCCTAACCCCTGACTTGACTAACAGTTTCCTTAACCCTTCATTTCTGCTGTAAAGTTGGACATTTAACACGGGAGCTTATGGTGACTGACTCATTCTGTAGCCAGCCTCCATTTTTTCAGATTCTGGCACTTCCATGTTGAGCTCAGTAGGTTGGCACTTGGTGTGAACAAGACAAACCTGTTTCAGTGTTCATAGGGGCACCTGACTATTACTACATCAATATAGGGAACTGATGACACTCTTTAATGGCAGAGCTGGAGTTGCCTTGCATAGGGTCAAGGATGCAGAAACACATGCTACAACTCACTCCCCCTATTTAGTTTTTAACAGGCCGCCCTGCATCTTACTGAAACTTTATGGGTACTACCCTGTTTTATATAACCCTTATCCCACGGCTCATTACAGCAAGGCCATTCAGACTGAGTGAGTTAGTTGAAGGGTGCCGCACTGGTGCAAAAATCACGGCCAGGGGAAAGGCTTTTAAAAGTATGTCAGCTTGGCCTGAGGATGCTGAGAGTGTGATGCAAGGTTGTCTGCATTACACAGAGTGACTTCAGGTTCGTCATTGTTTCAAGTCAAGTGGATCAGCCTGATCACCAGAGTGATGGATTTGTGTGTGGGCTGTCACAGAAATAGAGCTACAGTTTACTTAATTTAACTAACACAATGGCTTTACAAGGACATACAGCACCACGGCTCACCCGGCTGCCTCATTCTGGGAAGCGGTCCAGTTATAGAACGTTCACGCCGTTCGCTCGATTTACACAGATTGGAGTTTGTTCCCATTTGACCCTCAGCTGCCTCCGTTTCAGAGCTAATCACTCGCCGAAGAATGATGAATATCGCTCACAGTGGGGAAAGGTCATGACTCACTTGTCTCATTGACACTTCCTAGCATAAATGGTGATGAGGCCTATTGTTGCTGTTGTTCAGTGTACAGCTGTGAATGTGATTGAAACAGCTGGAGAGTCTAGAGGCAGAATTAAATACATTGCACCCGATAAACACCTCACATGTATTCTAAGGAAGATGAAGAATAATTCTAGAAATTACATGAACCACGAAGCATAAATTAAAAACTGTATGGCTCTCTTGGGCCGTACATATAAATGTATTTTTTTAAATACGTTTCAGCCCCAACCAGAAATAGGGATTCTAGTAGAGAAGTTATTTACATATTGTGACTTAATTAAGAGCAAAGTTGCAGACTTTTACAGATTACCAGACTATATATATGTAATATGTATCTATAATTACTCTATGCATCAGGAGAGAGAACCGCTGCTGTTCATTTTCTCATTCTCTGAGTCTGTCTTGGACAGATGTGTATTTCATTTGAATAGCTGCAAATTATCAAGCAACAAATGAAGCAAATGAACGTTGGTGGATTCAAACAGAACAGCCTCTGAACGTGGCTGCATGTAACAAGTTTCATCTGAGAGATGAGAAGTTACTGAAGGCCATCTTGGTGATGGGTGAATTATTGTGAGTTATTCATTCAGATTTAGAACCGTGTTGTACTTTTTAAGTCGCTGATCCAGTTTGGATCAGAACTTTATCGTCACGCTGAAACTTCCTGGCTTCTTGGTATTCAAACCGAGTTGCACGGCTTCAAACTCAGCTCAGAGTTTTTTCTTGAATTATGGAATGCAAATGTTTGAAATGATGGTTGAATTTCTGGAATACAACGCGGCGCGTGTGTATGCGAGAGCGAGCTCTCAACATTGTCTTCACTGGGAAAACAATTCCGACATTATAATGCAGCAGAACACAGGGTTCTGTCTTTTTAGGTTTGGTGGATTCACTATGTAAGGAACTCAGACAGACGTTTGCCTGCTAATGCAAAAGGTGCAGGAGCTGTTTTATATTTAGACTCAGCATGAAAAATGTCCCTGTAAACCTTTTAGATCACATCATGGTCACTTTGTCCACCTACTGGCAGTTTGAGCCAAAAAAATCCAATACACAGAGTGAATATGATGAACAACCGGTCAATATCAGTGAAGCAAAGCATGACACATTATACTTTTATCCTCCAAGGCATATTAATACACTCCATTACACACACACACACACACAAACAGTAAGCCTGCTGAGTGTTTATAGTCTCATTAGAGTCATATATCTGAAGCCTGTTGCTGCTCAGGGAACAAACTGTATTCAATGAGAGAGAGGTGTAGAGAAGGAACAGATAAAAGAAGGAGGAGAGGGGGGAAGGGCAGGAAATGAGGAAGGAAAGAAAGGAGAAGAGGAGAAAGGATAGAGGACAAGGCGAGATAGACAAGAAGATATGAAAAGAGGAGACAGAAAAATGAGGATGAGGAGAGCAAAAGTGATAATGAGGAAGAAAGTGCAGGAGAGGAGGGTTTGGAGAAAAGGGAGAATAAAAGGAAGGATGCAAAGAAGGAAGGATAAGACAGAAGAGATTTAAGGCATATATATGGTAAAGTAAGAAGGAGATGGGGTAAAAGAAAAGATTAAAACGAAAGAAAGAGACTAAAGAAATAGGAAGGGTGAGGAGAGAGGACAGAGACGGAATTAAGGTAAGGAGGCGAGGAGATAAGGAGGAGAGAAGGGGGGAGAGGAGAGTAAGACTTGGACTGGGGGAGAAGCATAAAAACAGCAGAGACGGAAAGGAAATGAGACGGACAGGAGAAAGTACTGGAAGAGAAAGACAGTTCAGTTTCAGAGTAAAGTCAGAGCTTCCCAACTTTATATTGATCCTGGATCTCTCGCTCTCCAGTCCCGTAAATGACAGTCTACATGATTTATGTCAGAGTGTTTTAAAGCCTTGACTTAATAGGCTATTTCCATCATTTATGACACGCTGCCGCACCGTACGAAGGCGAACACCACCTGCAGCGGGCAGAGAAAACACAGAGAGCTGAAGTCTTCCACTGTGCACTCATGTAGATGGTATGCTGGCACGCTGAAGGGTTTGTTTTAAAGCTGATCTGCAGTAAAACACAGAGGTGGTTAAACACACAGCAGTGAAGTGATTCCAACGGTGAGGAGGAAAAAAGAATCACTTTTACTGAAATTTTGAATTCTCCTCTCTGTCTGCGTAAGGAAAATAAATCATAAAGAATCCACACAGCCATGCACCAGTTGTAAATTAAGACGACTCTCTGCAACACTGGGAAAGACTAGTCGTGTTTATATCCCACTCCCACTTAAAATAGTCACATAGCTTACAGTGGCTTGCTAATGATAGCGCATTCCTACTAGAGGGATGTATGTATGGTTTTCTGTTATGGGAAGTGTTGTGACGTCAGGACCGAGAACTGATGGTGAGTTGAGTTCCAAAGTTTGGAACTCAAATCCTGTTCAACCTTTATTTAAGTGAATTATTTCAGTGAAATTGAAATTAATGGAGTACGAACTCAAATATTTGGGAATCAGGGATGTCACCTGACTTCCTCTTTTGCTCCTGCCATCCTTAACAGTAAACCAAGCAGCAGCCAATTGATGCTGGCTTGAAGCCCCCATGTTCAAATGTCTAGATAGATAGATAGATAGATAGATAGATAGATAGATAGATAGATAGATAGATAGATAGATAGATAGATAGATAGATAGACTCATATACACACTCAAAGACACAACAGAATATAATCTCTGTCTGTGTGATAGACAAAGACATGAAACACTGAAACACTCTGTACCTCAATTAAAAGATAATTGTCTTTTCAGATGGAATCAATTTGGCACTTTAGCATCTTATATTAGACTGAAAATGAGCTCATTTAATTATATGTCTTCATCTCATTAAAAATGACAGATGGTTTTGATTGGTGCAGCTGAGTGTGTTACAGTGTAGTCTTCCACATCGGAGCTTCCTCAATCAAATGTGTTAAAGTTTCCTTAATGAACATGTAATGACCTTTATTCATCGCCGACAAGAAAGTGGGTTAGTGTGGCAGCAATGACACGTGGAGGGTAGGAAGGGACTAGCTGTAGAGGTTTACTAAAATATGCAAATATAATATATTTATACAGTTCCAATTTGGCGTCACTTCCCCAAAATCAAACAGCCACGGATCATTTATCAGCTCCATTGTGGACCAAGAAACGAGAGAGACCCACAGGAGCAAACAATAGACCAGAATCCAATGCAACCACAAGATGCTGGTTGAATTCAAAATGCCCCCCTGGACTTGCAGACCTGTGGACTGCAAAGGCCTAAGTCTGTCCTCTAAAGCCTCACCTTTACATATATATGGTGTGGTTTTACAGTGAATTGTAGGAAATTAAATCAGTGGAGTGATTGTGCATGCCAAGCAGAGTCTCTCCAAGTCTGCTTTATGCCCCTTGTTGACTAGATACACTGAGAGTTTGGAAACCATTCAGCACTTTCCAGGAATGTGCCTGAGAAGTCCAGTGACGTCTGGACTTTGATAGATTTTTGAGTGACTAACTGAGCACGTAAGACAGGCTGATTGGAAATGGTTTCACCGATACGATACAAATAATATGCTCCGTCCAGAATAACGTCAGCGGTCGATCCTCCTGCTGTCTCTCTCTTAATCCCTCGGACGGTCTGAGGTGTTTTTAAAGATGTAAAAATGTTATCACACTCAGCAGTGGAACAAACAGCAGCTTCTCTTCATTATTCACTGAGTTCTCTCCAGCTGGGAATATTACCTTTGGCTGAAAAATACAGCTGTTGCTCAGCCTCCCGCTGCTCTGTTTCGTCTGTGTGCAGGAGGCGGGAGGAGAGCCGAAATAAAGGGTCAGACACTTTTAAACACACACAGACATAAATACACACAAAGACACACATAGAGCATAAGGACACGCACAGACAACATACTGTGTAATGCTTTTTGAGGAATTCAAGATGCTGCGGCATATTCACACAGACAAATGGCAGCTCCATGCATCACTTCCAAGGCTACTAAGGCCAACTAAACAACTAACTCCAGCCAACACAGATACACACACACACACATTCATTCTTGTTTTATTATTTATATTGGCACGACGCTCAGCTACTGAACACAGAAATGGACACTCTGCCAAACTCTGTGATTTGGAACAGGAAAATGAGAGATCGTAGTGCTTTTTGACGTGCTATGATATTTGGCACTATACATGGCACTTAGTATTGAGTTGTTGTCTGTGCAGACTGAGAATGTTGTGAGCAACAAACAGCCATGTAGCCACCTGTAAGCAACGCTGACCTCATGGCACAAACGTTTTTTCATACAGTAGCCGCTTGCTGTTGGAGGCTTGAGGATGTTTGTTGCCTGAATCTCTTCAGCAGGACACATGTTGATTAATCAACTTTTGCTCATTCAAAAGTGTCAGTGTTTATTATGTAATGAGTTAGCAGTTGGCTGCTAACCTTGGTGAGGCTTTAAAATCAGAACTTCTAATAACCTCTTCACAATAAAAGTCTTCAAATTGGTTAATGGTGCCAAAGAAGGAAGTTTTTCTACAGCGAGTGCTTAGTATGGAAGCCACAGAAGGACAACAATATTTTTTATTCATTTATTTTTAGTTAATTGCTTTATTTATTAGGATCTTTTTTTCTTTTTTTGCATCCTGAGTGTCTGTTGTTGTGATATGCATTTCAGCCACAAGAGGCGCCACAACCCGATGTTCTAAATTGGACTAAGCTCATTCATGTTTTGTTCCAGGTGAGTTTCATTTACTCCATCCAACCTACTCCTTCCTACCTATTTCACAGATCAAAAAAAAAGTTTATGATTATAAAATCATTTTTTTCCTCTTTTTCTTTGCAGGAGAGAAAAACAGATTTTATTAGAATTTTCTCACTAGCCCTTCCTTGGCTTCCGTAGATTATCTATGCACTTTTATCAAGTTGAATTTCAGCCTGAATTCTCACCTGGTCTTTGCACTCACTGACTCTTTTACAGTCACCCTCACATACTCTGGATTTGGTGGCTTTGCACAGCATAATATACATATCAAAGCCTCTATTAAATACCACCGAGTTATTTAATAAGCTGGATATTGAGATGTGGCAGCGGATTAATATTTCTCAAACCTTTTCCCATGGATCTCACAGTATTATGTTGTGAGTCCTGGATGTTGGGGGAAACACGGAAAAGCTACATAGGGGAAATAGATATGTGGGGATTATGTGATTAGATATAAGGGACGAGGAACTTTCCATTTCAGATGAAAGGCGACAGGTGAAAACGTTAATTTCAGTTTGATGGATTTGAAGCAGATTTTGACACGCTGAGCTTCTTACGATATTTGTTTATCTCTTTTCTCCTTGTTGCTCTGTCTTCCTCAGTGTTGTGTCTTTTTCTCTCCCCGTCTACACTTCTTGTCATAAATGGATCTGACATCTCACCATCACGTTCTCACTAATGTTCAGTGTGTGTGTGTGTGTGTGTGTGTGTAGCATCTCTTTGTTGACCTGAGGCAATACCACACACACACTGTCCCCACTCATGCGGTCATGTTTGTCAGCTTGTGTAATTGTGTACAGCACATGAGCTCGTGCAAGAGATAAAAAAGGAAGGAGATAACAGGTGTGCGTCAGTCTGAGAGGAAGAGGAGAGACGGAAAGCGAATATTTATTTGTATTTTCATAACAGCATCTATATTTGTTTCTGCATCAGCGTGTATGCAGGGGCTCTGCACATCCATGCATGTGTGTGTCTGCACTGCATTGTCTTGCGGATATAAACAAAATCAAACAGAGAAAATCCTAACAGGAAGCATTACTCTCGGGCTGTCGGGTTAAATGCTGCTGTGATGTTGTCGGCTGCGTTCAACCACAAGCTCACATCAAACAACTGCAGCTAACACTCCACACATGCTCACTATCGGGCTCGGCTTCCAAATGTGTTCGTACGTATTATGATATACCAGGATGAGTGGAAACAGCAACATTTTCGAACACATAGAGATGAATCACAAACCTATTTTTAAAAAGGAATAAACACAGATCAATCCCCAAACCAATCCAACAGCAACTGAACTCCATCCCAAAGGATCTAATTCCAAGTCTTATACAAAGTTTTGCAAACTGTGCATTCCCTGAGCCCAACTTTAATTTGTCCTTTGTCAACAATTCTAGAAAATGGTCTTGGTTGCAGTATTTGTTGTAGATACCCATATTTCCTTGAAACAACTTTCCATTATTGTTGTCTTGTTAGAAACAAAGTGTACTCAAGGAATATTCCCATTTGCCACTGCTTTATTTTTACTCTTCAGCCAGTTAGAGAGTCATGAATCTATTGAATAGACTTTAATTCCACTGCTGTCCCAGCAGCCAGTGCCTAAAGGAAATGTCATGATATCTGACCCTTCATCGGGCTGAGCAGCTACCCTCAAAAGGCTGTTTGTTTATCATAAGTTTGAATGCTTTCCGTAGTAACAGATGTCAATGGGCGCAAGTAAGCGAAATATAGATAATATAATCTTGTATCTAGCACTTAGAGTTCATACAATAAGATCTAAAGCTAGGCTGTGCATGCATAACCGAATATACCTACCCAAATTAGGCTCAGGTGCTCAAAGGCTCTGTTTCAGCTTCTCACCGGGCAGTGTTTAAGATGTAAGGAGTCACAGTTCAAGATGTTTTCACATCTTCTCATCTTGGTCAATTTAGAAATAGGCCTATCTGGGAATGCTGATAGGCTTCCCTTTTATTTTTAGTGGCAGCCTGTTTCCTCTGTCTTTGACTGCTCACTGGTCAATGGATCTATAATTTGTCAGTCTGTCATATTCTCTGTCCACTAAAAGGTCCCTGGGGCTCGTTATGTCCAGGTCTGCTCTACATCCCTGTCAAAAGAAGACAGATTTGGTTATAGAGCTCATTAAATGTCAGATTTGTCACTGACTGTTTTGATGTGGGGATGATTTGAGTGTATATCTATGTGTGTGTGTGTGTGAGAGAGAGACTGTGACAACGTGTGAAAAACAAAGTATAATCAAGAGGGAAGGAGATTAACAGAGCATGGCACTACGTTTCCTTTGCTGACAGCTGCTCACAGAGTGTTTTGATGGATGGGTCGGTCCATTGAAAATACTGGTCCCCCTCATGATTTTTTGATGTGACTGTAATGAAATTTCAAACAGAGATTCGTCATCTCCATAAAATAATGATGATTTTTGTGGTGCCTCTGTTAAACATTTTGACCCATGAGATAAAGATATCAACCACCATCAACCATCAAATATAGCTTTAGTCAAACTATGATACTTTACATACTCCATAGTGTCAGTTTTGCAGATGCAGGGCTCCTTGGTCTACTTAGCGATAATAAAAGTGCAAGTTATTTATGGATGCATCCGTCTACTGTAATGTGTTAATGTGCAGTTGAAGTCAGGTGAAGGAGTATAAAGAGCAGAGAGGTCAAATGGAAGATGTTCCAAATCAAGACTTTCACCCAGGAGACAACTGTTTGAAACCAGAAGTCAGAGTTGACTTTTTAACTTCCTTTGCAGACTTATTTTAACCCACACAAGGACTTTCTAAAAACTCACAGGCACATTTTGTTCCCAAACTTAACCTTATTAAAACGTATTAAAGCTTTCTCAACCACTGAGCCCTGCGCATGCAAAAATCAAGCTCAGGATGGTTTCTAGTTGGAAGTGTTAGATTTTAATGACCTTCGCAACCTTTCCTCCTGTGGCACCTTCAGGACAGGCTGTACATTTCCTCTTCACTCGCACACTTGCATTATGATTTAAACATCAGAAAATGTGCTGGCGACTCCCACCACTGCTCAAAGACTCAAAAGGCACTCAGCACCCGACCCGAATTTCAAGACATTCAGCTCTATGTAAATGTTCTCTGAGCTCATTTGGAGGAGATGACTCACATAGTCATTTTTTTTAGTCTATTCATCTTTGTAATATAATTAACTATCGGAACTTGAACACAAAAACTGACTCATGGGAATACATTGTTCTGAAAATGATCTGCACCGCTGTCAGTAATGCTGCACACGCTCTCGAGAGAGGGAAGGGAGAACCCGTCGCTTTAAGTCTGTGAACATTAAAATGAAATTACATTGAAAATAATCACACTGTTTGTGTGCATGTGTGTCTGCTATTGTTCTATAATGTAACCTATATGACAACAAGTTAATTGGATTTTGATTCATGTTGATGTTGGCAGGGTTTTTTTGTGATTATAATGCTTTTCAGACTTACACACACACACACACACACACATACAATCAGAGGTCTTTGTCTTGCCTGCTGTCTGATGGGTCGTCTGGGTGTGAACTAACCTTGTTTTTCCCCCCTCTCTCTCTCTCCTCTCTCTCCTTCTCCCCCCTCTCCATTCCTTACCTCCTCGCCGGCTCTATCTTCTGTTGCATGTTTCTTTTTCATTATTCTTTGCTTCCTTTGCTGATTCTTCCTTCTCCACTCCTCTTCCTCTTTTTAACCTTTCATCTTCCTCCTCCTTCCCCCTCCTCCTCCTCCTCCTCCTCCTGTCTCTCCAGCGGCTGCTCCTCTGCCTCCAAGCTGCTGCTCTGGTTCTGCAACACCAGGCCAGTGCCTGTCTAGCTGCTGTTTGTGTAGGGCGTCTCAAGGCTCTATCAAGTGAGTCTGCTGCCTTACACACTCACATCCACGATCTACACAAACACTCCCAGTGAGCTCAGCTGTTGCAGATATTAGCAGAGGTGAACATTAACACGTTTTGCCTGCATAAATACAGAAAAGGGCTCCTACTGTAATGGTCAAATTCCATATCAGTCATAATGTGGAAACCCCCGTACCTGCACCAGCAAACAGGACAAAACAGAAAATATTATGTGTTTAAGTCAAAGTTAATGTTAATGTTAAGTAAATGTTAGTTTGCTTAATGTTACTCACACAGGGATAATAGTCTATTTATTTGGGACTATTATCAGCTTTCACTTTCTGGATGTACAGTCATTACTGTGTGTGTCATTTTGTCCTTTGTCTGTGAGCTGATGGAAAATCTTAAGAGATAAGTGGCCACTATTTAAGCCAGTCCATCTTCTTCAGCTTATTTTCCATTACCTGTGTGTGTGTGTGTGTGTGTGTGTGTGTGTGTTCATTCACAACCACAAGTGTTTCCACCTTCCTTTTTTTTCCATTTTCTCTTCCTCCTGCTGCCTGTTTTATTTCTTTCTCCTCCCTTTTCTTTCTTCTTCTTGGCTTGCATACTTTCTCTCCTGTTGATTTTCTTCAGTATTCTTCTTTTCTGTTCTCGTCATTGCGTCTGTGTCAGCCCATTCTCAGTCATTCTCAGACTCAAATCTGGCTTGGTCAGTGCCCCTAAGTTTCAGTCTATGCCATGCATACTCAAGCTTTAATTTACAAGTCTAGACAGGCTTTTGCTAACTTGACCGCAAGGCACATGTGAAGCTGGGCCTATGGAGTATTTAAATGATTTAAAGTGTTCAGCCACTGATCAAGCTGCCACATTTGATAAGTGTTGGTTTGTGTATGAGTGTGTGTGCCTTTGTGTGTCTGTGATCTGATTCTTTTCTCAGTGTCGACTGTCTTTGATTATAGAACGCTCGTCACCTCGATTAAAATGTAACAAAGTGCCTCATTTGTTTACTTGAAAATCATTAGCTTGCATGGATTTTTGTGAACAATTTAAGGCTTTTCATCAACCTCGACTCTCAGCGCTGAGAGTCTCTCTCTAAGCCTCTCTCCTTTCTCCTCCTTTGAATGCTCGCAAGGTTTTCCCAGAAACTCTTGATCGTTATTTTTCGCTGCGAGGACGGATAGACTGATAGACAATAGATTTCTTTCTGCAGAGAAAATAGTGTAATTGAGTGTGTGCTTATTTGTAAGACTGTCACGGTGACACAATATCATGCTGACCACACTAATAATCGATAGCTGTAATTACCAAGAGACTCGTCTTTTCTTTTTTCTTTTTCTTTGTGGTGTATTGAGTTTTGTCAGCGGCACTAAAGTCCTCTGAACCGCTGAAAAATATCATTGCAGTTCAATATACAGCAGACACATGGAAACTCCAAAAAGTAGTGTATGAATTGGAAGTTTGTTTGTGTGGACTGCTTCTTCTCTCCAAGGAGGCACAAATACATTTTCTCGCAGACGCTTTTGCAAACCTCTGTAATAATGCCATCGCCGCTTGCAACGAGGACATGATTGCACACCTCGATAGCCCTGATACGTTCCCGCTGAGCCTACACTTCTTCCCCGCCTCCTGAAACACGGCAGCGGCAACACAGGCCATATTTTATAGATGAAAAGAAGGAGAAAAAAAGTGTGTTGAAGTTTCTAAACTTTCTAAATGACATGGTGGAGACGGTAAACAAAACGTCACTCAGGCAGTTTCCACCTGGTGCTAACATGTGCCTGTAAACAACCAACAAGATGCATTGTGGTTAGATCATTCACACAGCTTGTTGTGGTGCTCTAGGGTGCATTTTTTTCCAACGTATCTTTTGCAGTGTAAACGCTAATGAATCCTAGGCCACACTGCATGACCGCCTACTCAACCGACATTATGTAATTTGTCCGTCTCACCCGAGACGCACGTTAAGTCCACATTTCATATGGCTTCCTCACAGTACAGTACAGTGGCAGAGTGCAATGGATGAAAGTGCACATGTGATGACCTAACATGCTGAGGCCTTGTACCAAACGCCTTTCTTTATGAAGCTACGTGGTGACAGAACAGGAGCAGCAGGAGCAATGCTGCACGGCTGCAGAGAGGACGGAGATGAAACATAATGAGACGTATAACTCTCACTTTGCAGAATGGGGCTGATAGCCTGCTTGCCTAGTCAGCAACAGTCCCGCAGACACACCTGATTTCAGCATGTAAATCAGTTTGTTTTTACAATTTGCTACACCATTAGTGGCTGGATTTGTTTCTCTTGTTGTCATCAAACAGGAACAGGATAGAACAGGAAGGTCATTTATTCAGGTGTTAGTATATCGCAAATATATTTTCACTTTAAGTGCTTGTACTTCATAAAATTGGCAAGTGGTATTTTTCATTGAATAGTCTTTTAATGACATTTCTGAATGCGTACATATCCAGTGGACAAAGACGGGCAAGGATAAGGCAAATCAAAGCATTTTACATAACAGGCTGGAGAAGCCTTGTGATAAATGTTGAAGAAAAGAAGTACTGGCATCTCCGCGTATTGCCTCAGGGGATGAAAAGCTGCAGAGCAGAATGCAATGCTAAGCTCGTTATTTGTTTTCTAATCTTCTTCACTCAACAGAAGAGCCAACATTTAAGTTTTAAAAAAATTCACATCATTTACCTCAGCATAAAACAGTTTTCTATCGATTTTATTTATTTTAGATCTTGTGGTGTGTGTGTGTGCGTGTGTGTGTAAACCATTTCAGGTAATGACTCCAGGGAACTTACACTTTAGCCATTTAGCGTGCGCTCTTAATCTCAGCAAATTGCGTCTAAGAGCCTGAAAGTGCAGAAGCTTCACACACTGCACGTAGGAGAAGAAAGAGGACAGGGAGGATCAGAGGGACGCTTAAAGGGCGAAAAGAATCTCAGGCTGCCGGGAGCAGCTTCCATCGTCCACTCGAGTCTCTCTGCTCCTGTCTCGTCCACTTGTTGTTGCTGGCGTGCTGCTCAGGTCTAATTGCATCCCTCCTCATCACTGTTTGTCTCCCTGGGGGGTTATTAGACAGCCAGATCTTTAGACACACACACTCCAACACACACAAACACACATGTATTCATATTAAAAGCATACTTGTGTGAGTTGCATGTTTGGAAAATCTCTCTTGCACACACACACACACACACACATTTGCTTTATTATGGAAGACTTGAAATTTGATTCCTGGAGAGATGATCAAACTCAAATCAAATCATCCATTTGGAGCACGTAGGAAACAGAAGTCCATGATTGCTTCAGCAAGGAAAACTTGGCTGCCAAAAGTTTCCCAGTAAATTAAACAGCAATGTTAAATATGTTGTTCCATGGTCAACGATAACTAGTGTGACATAACTGTACATCAACGTTTATCATTTAAAGGTAGAACCCGACATCTGGCGCAGATGCAGCATCTGCAGCAGCTGCTATAATAATAATAATAATAATAATAATAATAATAATAATAGTAATAATAACAGATTCCAAACCATGCTATACAGTATATTTGGTCTAAGTGTGAACATGGATGGGGATGCTGGATATTCATGCCAGACTCTTGAATAGCTGTGTGTGTGCAGATGTTAAATAAATTAAAGGGACACACCATTTATTTCAAGTGTCACATGTCACAAACAAACTTTTTTGCTGACACGCAGAACACGTCTAAATGTTTGCAAACCTGTCGCTGACTTTCCGCTGCTCTGCTATTGTTTTTCTTTCCGCTCTGATTTTCATTTTGCCTCGTCCTGATGTGGATTCCAGACCTCCAGACCAGAACAGAGGAACCTCACTGTGGTCACCGTGTGGGAAAGATCAAAATAAGCACGTGTATGTGTGGGTATCAACACTGTATGTGTGTGTGTGACAAACAGCCAGCTCAAACACGCCGCCTTCTCTGTTTGTTGCAGATGGCAGCGCCATTTTCAGAGCTATAAGTGTGAAAGTTGTCATAGCTCTTTAAATGGTACTGCTGTATGCACTCAACTAAGCAGCCATCTGAGATCCAGCACTGTGGAGGACTCTTCATGAAGGACTCTGCCCTTCTTTGTCAGTCAGAAGATGTACTCAGTACTGACACGCTAATGGATGCAGAGGAAACATACTTACAGACAAACATGACGCGCTCTGATGTGTCCGCCGCTGCCGTCGTGGATAAATAAATCATCGTGAAGTATGTTTGAAGGAAAGGCATCACAAAAATCTTTTCTCGAGTGACCGAGTGTAACGTTTATGACATCGTATTGTGCCTGACGGGGGCCCTGGTGGATCAACTGGTAAAGTCCGCATACAAAAGTCCTTTCTGCAGTGACTGGTCCAACTCTGGCCTGTGCCCTATCAAGTAAAAGTAAAAAATATAATAATAATAATTATGCTTACAATGCAATGCTTACAGTTTTAACATTTTTGGTGCATTTAACGGCTACTGAGGGCATTCTGTGTGTGCTGACAGTTCCTGAATGAGTGTGTGTGTGTGTGTGTGTGGAGTGATATTATTGAATTTTGGTCCCCTCAAACTGTCACACAGTAGGTCATCTGTCAGTCAGGAGCTTGTTTTCTTAAAGAAAGTGCTCCTTCAAATGTTTCTGCTTAAAATATTCAGAACCAAAACAATGACATTGTCCCCGACTGGGGTGACCAGGGCAGTCACTGACACTCACATACTGTCACAGGACGTGTCAAGGATGAGATCGTGCATAAACCAGAAGTTTACTTTCTCTTACAGTTCAGTGTTGAGTTTCTGAACCAAACCTGATGGTTTTTAGAAGCTGCAGTTTGGCATCGTGAAGCTTTGTTTAGTCAATGAGATTTCACTACAGAAGTATCAAAGAGCAAAACTATGTTTCAAGTATTTTATGCAAAGGCTCCACGGTTTTAGTCTAGATTTAAAAAAAACACACGTACGTCTTTAGAGGGAAGTATACGTGTGTGTTTTCCACTGTCAGCGGTCCTTTTGCATTTGTGCGTCTGGTTGTTGTTTGATGCAGTGAACCCTGTGGGAGCTGATCTGAAAAGGCTTTTTTACAGCTAAACAAAGCACTCGTGTTATGTTTTTATAGCCATTAGATGTTTTCAGGCCTGAGAAACACCCAAATATGTGTGTGCTATGGTAAAAGATCTATGTAGATCTATGTATGGAGACTCTTTTATTGTAGACTTGGACAGTAAAAGAGAACTCAGACCCATTTAGTTAAATAAGTCACACTGAGAGAGATAAATGGTCCTCAACTTTAGCACAAGTGAGGAGAACACATTCAAGAAACTTCACAGTCCAAAACCAGTCAATCATTCAATCATAAAACCATTTCCATAGGACATAACCTAGGCAGAAATGACATTTTCCTGTGGGAGGTTCTGCTGTGTAGTAGGTGATATGAGTTTGCGTACACCTAAACTGCACAACTCGTTAAAAATAATATTAATTTGCTTTTTTTTTGTCAGCAAAGCTGTGCTTTTGACCTCTATTAACTGGCGATGTTAGTGTGCAACAGCCGATTTGATTAATGGGACAAACTCCTGAAGAGCTGTGTTCCTTTTAAAGCATCACTACACGCGTGATCTGCCACTCCAGCTGTGTTGGACCTCAGTCACCTAAAAGCACAGATGTCCTGTAAATTCACCTGTTTCCTTTCATCACTTTGAGTATCTGCGTGGTGCTTTTTTTTTTCCAGGAGAACAAGAACTACACAAAGATGAAATGTGTAGAGAGACGTCCTCTGTCAGTAACCACATTAAGCTGGTCAGGAAGGAATTTCACTTCCTAATTGAATTGATCCGCTGTGTGGGTTGGCGTCTCGCTAACTTCACCATCTCTGTCTGTAGAACTCGCTGTCTGCCGTTCGCTCAAACATACAAGGGTCAGGGTCAGTATAGACGTGGCTACATGTGTCTGTACAGGTCTGTTAATCAGGTTAATATACCTCACTTCTGTACATGTATTTTCCCAAAATAAGTACGGTACAACAAAGTTTATTCCACAGCGATGTGCTAAAAAAGACATAAATAGACACAGGGTAATAAGTGAGGGTATCAAGCTCGGTGGATGAGGAACATTCCAGAGGAGAAGGTGAAGTGTTATTTTAAGTTTATCAGACGTACGTCATAGGATCACCATTTGGAAAATGTCTGACAGTGTTTGGACTCCAATAAGTGGATAAATAATGTGAATGATGCCAGAATGATTGCGCTGAAAAAGAAGGTGAGAATCCATCTGGGAGCATTTTGAGAAACAAAGTGTCAGAACTTTGTTAAATTTGCATTTTCGCTCTTGACTCTTTGCAGATTTCACAAATTCATGACCTTTTTACGAGAGTAAAGGGTCGTCCGACTGAGCAGCACGCTGAATAAAACGTAGGTTTGGAGAAATGGGGTAATGGAAATGTTAAAGCAGACGTTTGATGGTTTGTGAGTTTGAAAATGGAGCCTGTAAATACCGAGTTTTGCATTTGTGTTTGTGTCATTTCATTGGTCTAAATTGCCATAAATTCCTCTCTGTTTATTTCCGCTTTAAACTAATTTTATGATTAAATTCCTCTGAATATTTGTAACCCCGATGATGCACAGCTCTGACTGCACAAGTTTACTTACAGCTTCTGCTAAAAACTTGTGAATTAACGTTCTGTACTTCTTTTTTTATCGCACAGTAATTGGTGGTTTGATGCATCATCACTGACGCCTTCATCTCGTTGAGATATTATTATTATTTGAGAGTTTCTCCTTACAACACCTGCTTACATCAGCCACGACAGCCGCTGTTTGAAAGGTCAACCACGACGTGTTTAAAGTTAAAAATAATTTGAACTTTTCATCACTTGGTGGCAAAATCGAGCCGTGCGTGTGTTGCTATGGGTGACGCTGCCACCGATGTAGGTGGCACCACTCTGTGATTGGAAAATAAAACAGTGGGCACAAAACCACTTCACCTCAGGTCATGTGTAGGCACGGCTTTATATATATATATTTCTTTATTAGTGCTTGTGAGCTGCATGAGAGCTTTCTGCTTCTTCTTTCACTCTCCAGCACTCACACAGACTCTCTCTCCTCGCTGTCTGTGACACACAAACAAAATCAAATCTGCACTCACACATATTCTGTCTCTCTGAGGTTTCATTCATGATTACCTCTCGTCTGTTGATGGAGGTCTGTTTATTTTCTTGTCTGAGCATCACGTAAATATGAAGATGTTTCCCCCCCTCGTCTCACGGGACTCCACGCTGCAGAAGTCTAATTTTCCCTCCCTTCCATGTAGAAAGCTCTGCTTGGCTGGAAATTTTCCATCCCTCTCCTCCTCCTCCTCCTCCTTCTCCTCCTCGCCGTGCCTCACGCAGTGGCCTGAAGTGGGTGAAATAGGCAGAAAAAAAGAAGAGAGCTATGGAGAGATGTGGATTATGAGGGCATTTGTCTGGTGTCATCATTATCATCTGCCAGTGATGGTTGTGATTCAACATGTTTTCATTCCTAAATGACAAATTAGGTTAGTGTCTTCTAAATCAGCCTAAGGCCACTGACCACTGACCAATCAGTCGTGGTTGACTGGATGGGATGTGTTGTCAAAATAGACCTGTGTGACTGCTTCACGATCCATCCCAACCTACCCCCTCAGAGATGCTGTCCATCATCCTAATAGTCCTTTGCCTCTGTCTTCATTAACACAGCCAGAGGTTTGAGCAAATAAACAGTGCTGTTGAAGATTAGCAGATCATACAATTGTGATCAGAACTGGGTGGTCATGATGAGACATCTCTGCTCATGTAGATCTGTGCTAAAGTTTACATACATATCTTATAAAGATTATAAATATCGATACAATAAACTTCATCAGAACTTTATATATTTTTTGGCATTATAAGTATAGACACCAGATTCACTAATGGCAGTCTGGCTTGTAGCCGGGAGCGTATCTTGCTCCAGAGTTGGAAACAGATGGACGGACTGACTGACATCAGTGTTGTCAAGCCTCATCACCAACAGGTCAGGCTGTCAGGGGTCAGATTAAACTCTCCCAGTAAGCTACTGGTAGCTTCAGTCTAACAACAGGGATGGTACTGTTGGGACAGAACATGTCAGTTTTTTTCCAGAGAAGAATATCTGCAGCACTCACAGTAAAACACACTAATAAATGTAGTTTGGCATCAAAAATCAATTATTATATCTATTTTATGTTCTTCCTCTCCGGCTCGTCTGTGTGCCCTCAGCTCATGTTCATACAACAAAGAAATATGTTTACCCACAGCGGTCCGACATTGTTATGTGACTCTGTGGAGGTAAAAGCTAGTTTACCTATCTGTTGTGTCTAGCGATGGAGACAGCCCTATCCTCTGACCTCAGTTACCATAGTCATGATCAGAAAGGCGCCTGCTTTCTGAAACACAAACATGCAGCTGCTCAGTGTCTCAAGAAGACAAGCCGCTCACAACCAAAGATTTAACGCCGCCCCTACAGTGACCTCAAGACATACAGTATGCTTGACCCTGCGTGCTGCACAGCAGTTTTAACCAGCTCTTGACAGGGCAGTGTTCATTCAGTCTTCTGTTGGTGAGGTGGGGATGTAAACACCAGCTCCTCCTGTGTGTGCAGGCGTGGTAGTCATGCTCATTCTCGCTGCTATGCGTCTGTTATTAGTGATTTTATGGCTGGTCTGTATGTTTCTGACCTGTTTTTTGAGTGCATCTGCATGCATGTCCAACTCGAGCGAGCCATTTTCTTCATTTAGCCTCGTTATGTGAAGTTTGACAGAGGATCTGATGGCTGATTTTGTCCTCAGTCAAGCAGAAAAAGAACACACCAAACATTGGTTTTAAAATCCCAGGAGACCATGGCAAACATGAGATATTTAGAACAACATGTCAAAACAAGCGTTTACAGTCAAATTATGGCTCCTTCATCCGGATGCTGACAGGCTCTTTCATAAAATACAGCGTGCGTTTTAAGATTTTACTGATAACTTGAAAGAAAACGAAGATAAACACTGGTTTAAAATCATGGCGCCCCTCCAGGCTCATTTCATTCTGTGTTTACAGTGAAATCAGATCAGCTTTTCATGCTAATACTGACCAGTTCTTTTAAAGTCGTCTCTGTCAAAGCCTTAAACGATGATATTAAACATGGATTTCCTGTGCTGCTGACCTCTCGTGCCTTTGGTTTGCTTGCAGTATGATGCTAAAGATGTGTTATTTGAAGAAGAGTTGATTGATCGTACTCGATGTTTCTCCACTGATCTCCAGTGACGATGCCGACATTAAGAGAGGCAATCCGGGGACTGATCTGATGTTGTACAGTAGTTGAGTTTAAGTCAGTGTGGATGCACTCGAATGAACTCATTGGACATTTTGAGGTTTTAATGAAAAGCGGCACGTTAGTCCAGAATTACTAAAAATGTCCGTTAATGCAAAACATGGTCGTGAAATAGATGGACGTAACTTTATAGATTCTACAGGTGAACAGGGAGAAAGATGCAATGTAACTTCTCTAGTTGACTCAAAGATATCACCAGGAAACTTTCCCAGCTGATTACTCCAAGACAATGATGTTGGTATTAAAAGTTGCACGACATGGATATACATTATGTTCTTATTCTCTGCCACTGCATTGAACTGCCAATGAATGACGAATGCAGTAAAACAGAACACATCCTGTCCATCTGTGACTGCAGCACACAGAGAAGTGCTTGGCCTTGCTTTAACCTCAACCGAGTTAGCTTTTCATGCCTTCGGCCTTCTGCTCCCAGTCTGTGCAATCTTCTGTGCAATCTCGTTGTGGACGGTGTAGATAATGGCGTGTCAACGTGAATGTTCTCTCACCAGATAAAGATAGGGGAACTTCTTTTGTCAGTGTAGGAGGATCTCATTTGCCCACACAACCAAACCGACTGGTTAGCCAACAAGAAGTAATGAACGTTCAGCGCAACGATGTGAAAATAAAAAGATTTCGTTCCAACTTTTCCATTTTGGGGGAAAACATCTCCTCATATTCAGAACGTTTGGTTCCTAATGATATTAACATCATTAACTCTGACCTTTATATTTATGGACCGCAGAAAGCTATCTCATTATAGTTGTGGGTTTTAATTATCTTTTTTTTTTAAGTAAATTTCAGTTCGGTTTCTAGGAGACGAGGTTATTTTCAGCTCCACATGTATTATTTTGGTGCAGCTTTTTCACCAGTTTGGGTTGAATAACTACAGTTATTATGTAAATTCACGAAGCCAGAAACAATTTTAGAAACGAGCACAACAGTAATTGAACACATTACCACCACAAAGCACATGTTCACTCTTTACTAAAGGCTGTGCCGCACTTTCCTCTTACATGTACGACAGCACAGTTAATATGCTCACAACATCACATCAAAACATAAGAATACAATAAACTAGTGTCCATCCAACCTGCTGCCATCAGTTACCAGGGCAGTTGACCTCCAGGTGTAAAGTTACATGACGATTAAAGAGAAGCTGCATCTGTGTGGTCGATGAGGCTCCGCGGTCTGCTTCAAAAATTGGAGTCAAGTATCAATAAAAACAGCCGGGTGGAAACGTGTTATTTTATACCAGAGAAGCATATTGGACTTTCACGCCTGGATTGTTGCAGTTAACTTCCATGCAGGTGAGATACAGTATGTGCAGTCACACACACACACACACACACACAGAGTGGTGATTCTCCTCATTCCAGTCATGTAAGCAATTAGTTGAGGAAGGGTGCATTGCAGGCATCCAGAAATAATCAAACCTCTGATCTACTGCAGCACACACATCTCATTTCTAAAACACACACACACACACACACACACACACAAACCTCCCTTTGCCTTTCAAGCTTGGGCTACTCTGTATGTATTTTTGGTGCCGCATCTCTTAATGAAGAATCCGTATTATTAATGATTCAGCTCACACACTCCTCTTCTGACAAGTGTGTGTCCACATGCTGTATAGTACGCACACACACACATACCATAGACATACCTGCCCGCTTCGCCCTCACGCCTCAGTGCTTGCATCCAGGCCAAAGCCTTGTTTTAATGTTCTGAGACAAACAGAGCAGGAGGTTCAGTGTTTTCAGCCTCAGTGCTGCTCAGCTCAACGCGGCAGGTCAGCTCAGTACGCCTACAGCCATCTGAGAGTACACTCTCACTAAAAAGTCCACTATTGATTTCAGAGTAAGGATCCGTTGGGGTGTTACCTGACCCACAGCAAAGAGGAAGTAAAGGAAGGAGAGGAAGGAAGGAAGTCTGACAATTTAGAAAAGTAGTTTCACTTTTAAAATGACCATTGGGGATATTTGTCAATCTGTGTCGCAGTTTAAGGCTTTTATTGGCTAATTAATGACAGCTTCAAACAATTCTGTTTTTGAGTGTAAGCAAGTTGGGATAGAAGAACACGTATGTGTGTATTTTCAGAAATTAGACAGTAACAATAGGTATCATATGGCATTCACACTATGTATAGATCAAGGCACAAATCAGTGTGAGGTCTGCAGTGATGATTAAATGTCCGAATTGGGATAATCGAAGACAAAAGAAGTCAGTCAGCGAGAATGGATACATCCATGTGAACAGAACAGAGTGCTACCAGTCCCCATATAAAAACACACACCTTTCCTTTGTGCCAATCATGTTGACTAGCATCCCTGTTATCAGTAAAAGGTTCATTTCCGATTAAACTGTTTTCTCCCCAAGATAGCCCAGGTCCATCACCCTTGCTGCACTCAGAATTGCTCAGTCAACGATAGAATCTGATTGAGCCCTGCGGTCCCATGGGCTTAGAACCTCTTATCAAGGAGAAGGAAAAACATAAAATAGCAGGCTGAATCAAAGCGTGCATTCTGATACCTCTGCACTCTGATGCAGTGCCCTGGTAAGAACCCAGAGAGGCCTCGGCAGGGTTATGACAGACGCCCTCCCTCCCTCGTTTTCTGTCTCCAAAACTAAGCTTGAAATTGCAGATGGTATCGCTGTCACAGAAAAGGGGAAAGAAGTTTTTGTTTGCTCTGAGTGACGCTTTGCAAAGCCAGCTCTGCTCTGCCATCTAATCCCACACGGCTCAGCGGGGGAGCTGGCTGCCATTAGATCCTAACGAGGGACGTCGAAGAGAAGAC
The DNA here is from genome assembly GCA_023373845.1 of Nibea coibor. Lineage (NCBI taxonomy): Eukaryota > Metazoa > Chordata > Actinopteri > Sciaenidae > Nibea > Nibea coibor. The sequence goes on along the minus strand of CM041739.1, from coordinate 3,747,547 downwards.
GGGGAACGCTGTGGTGTTTTTTTTTATGCTGATTAGCAGAGCAGCTGGAGTTTTGTTATGCAACTCAGAGGAGTTGTCCTCTCAGCAATGTATTCTGGACTGTTCCTAATTCTAACCTGACTTTGTATTAAGTGCCCTGCATAGAGAAACATGTCATATTCAATTTGATGATCCAGTGAGAGATGATAAAACTCAAAAATTCTTTCACATCTTTGTTCTTTTCATCTTTGTGGTGCTTGTTTTGGCTGAACTAGTGTTTGACAGTTTGAGCTGGTTCAGCCTTAATCTGCAGATCTGCACCACAGTGCATGATCACTCCTTTACAGACATTTGATTCACATTTGATTTTTTACTTGGGCAAGTCAAGTCACTTCCAACTGTCTAACCTGTTCAAAAAGTTGAGACATTTAGCAACTGTTTTTTCTGTGGACAAACCTGGGTCTACCTAAACTTAACCAGACCATTTAAACCTTTCAACATATCCGTGGTTTGGTGATACTACACCAGTGTTTTATTCTGGCGATTGGGTTACTCATATGACAAAACTGAGTGAATGGTCATGCATCCCTGCACTGTGTGAGTCCAAGCAGATCAGATATGGGCTGCAGTAAGGCTGTAATTCTAAATAATAAATAATCAAGCAGAAAATCTTTAAATAATGTAGAAATAACCTCTTGAATCATCTGTTCTTTGGTTTTTATGCTACTAGTTTGCGCTTTCAAGTTCTCTTTGACAACTTTTGTTCATTTTTTTCCTACTTCAACTTAAGACCAGAACTCATTAATCTCCCACTTCCATTCCTCTGACCTTACATGAAATGTTCATGGTGCTCCATCACTGTGGAAACAACACGGATCTGTGCAGCCGCATTCTTTCAGCAATACTTTTTCTCTTTTTCTGTTTGTCTGGTGCAGATTGGGTTGCTTTGGCCCAGGCTAAGAATCTCTCAGGTCTGTCTAATGCCTTCTGACATGTCTTCAGACCAGCCTCATCAAGCAGGAGGGAAGTAAAGTAGCCGGCAAGATTCAATCCCATGAAAGGCAAAGGTTTTGAGTCCTTCAGTAGACCTGTTGTCAGCAGTGTTCCTTTGGCAATGACCGGCTACAAACTTCCAATCAACATTTTACCCCTATGCAGTCATGCCATGTGGATCGTCTTCCTGGGTTTTATTTTTACAACTTTATTTCATTCTGGAAACTATTGTACCATGAATTTTCTCGTGCCATGAACTTTTCTCACAGGTCGATTGCAAACATTAAATCTTCTGCCTTCATTTATTTATTTATTTTTTGTTTCCTTCTCCTCTCCTCTTTCTGACCTCTCTCCTTTCCCCTTCCCCACATCCTGTAACAGAAAACATTACTCAATGTCACTGTAATTGAGGTGAATTTATCTACTTGCCCTCTGTGATTTGTTTTATAGTGAAGACTCGTGATGTTTTTTGCTTACCTGTGCACATTGTTGGAGCTTTGGGTTGCAAACAAATCTTCTGTCAAGGTCAGAGGAGGGTAGAAATCAAACTTTTTTTTTTTTTCTGGAAAGTCACGCTGCTCTTGCTCAACACATCTTTTTGTTGCTGAGCTACAAGCAAACTTTCCCGTGGGTGTAAACTTCGTATATTTGTTGCATAACTTTCCTCTCCCTTTCAGCTCAGTGCTGCGGAATATCTTTTCTATTTAAATTTCAGCCTATTGTATTCATCTCATACATATCCTCCCTCTTCCTATCCTTCCTCTCCTTTCATCAGCATCACAGTGGGTTGTGAGTGCTCGTTTTTCGGTCCAGTGCCTTTGCCTGAAGTGGCCTCCGGCTGAAATGGGCTTGCTGCCCTGGTGGGTGGTGGCCTGGACAGAGACAGGCCCTACAGCACTGAAGAGAAGAAAGAAAGGAGAGGGGGGGGGCACTTCTAGATTGTGTTGATCAATTACTGTACTTCAGACAGGACAGATTCTGAGTGGGATCATCAGGACGAGTGGGGAGATAGAGAAGCTGAGTATGTGATTAGTTGAAGTGGAGACCTAGAGATCTAGAGTGGTCATCAAAAGAGAGAGAGTGAGTTGGAGGGTGTTGGCAGCCCATAGACTATAGAAGTGGAAGATTGGCTCATTGGTGGAGAAACTGGGTTTTAAAAAGATGTAGTCAATTTTCATCTTGAGCTGCAAATATATGGATTCCCCCTGTCATTCATACAAAGTCAGAACATTGATGATAAAGTATCAAGAGTTTGTAATGATGTTTGTCGAGGTGTTTTTTTTTTTTTGGCATAGGTCTTTTTCAATCAGGCACGGCATTGATTCCAGCAAATGAACTGTTTGTTATAAACCCCAAGCAGCCTGGATTTCATGGACATCTGAGGTAGCAAAAAGTGCTATGTTTTTCTCCAGAGATCTCACACCTTGCTCAATATTTTCTGAATGTGCTTTAAAATGTAAATTAGCTCCAATTTCAAAAGAGTTGTGAAGCAGTTTCATTGGACTGAACGCCAAATTCGGTGGATTATATTTTCTATAATTGCGTTACTTTATATTATTATTATTATTATTATTATTATTATTATTATTATTATTATTATTAATATTTGCACCACAGGGCGAAAACAATGTGGTCACTGGTAGTTGAACATGCAACTCTGGGTATTAATCTGCAACTATAGCATACTCTAGCTTCAACCATGCTGGAGGTTCAACACTGATGTTGGGTGAAAACGCCTGACTTTCAGTTACCAATCATTGCTAAAGGGGGTTGACCAACAAACTTTAACCTATGATGCTGTAGATACCTTCTAACATCAATTCAGTCGAGTCGGTTACACTGAGTTTTATGAGTTTTAACATTTGCAATAAGCTTAGATGAGGACTGAAAACTGGAGACTGGAGTTAAAATATTGCTTTTTAACTTCACATGGGACATGATCAGCAGTCCTGTGTTTCTTTGACCCATCCATCTGCCCTACCTCATCCATATGTGGACTTTGATACTAAGTTACCGGTACATCAAAACATTTGATGTGCACCTCTAGAAATGACTCCAAAGGGGGACCTACAGCATCAGTGTTTGAAGAGTAGGGCCAGTAGCCAAGCTGTCGTATTTAATGAGTTGGAGTGAGAACAGACCGAGTTGAGCTCAGGTCACTGTGCAGGCCAGACAAGTTCATCCACAGAAAACTGGGGAAACTATGCCTTTGTTTCTTCATGCCACAGTGAAACTGTTTCAACAAAGCTGGCACCACGCTCTTCTCTGAAATGTGCCTGCTATAGTTTTGGAACAAAAGGTCCCAAACCAGCCCCGATCAAACCACATGTGTGGATATGGTGGATTGGCACCCTTTTTAATAAATTCTATAAATCCAAAAAAAAATGTGCTCGTTGCGAATAACTGTTGTAGCACCACTGTGGAATTTCCATTATGTCACAGTCTTCATATCACCACCACGTTATTGCAAGAACAAGCTGTTGCTCCAGGACTGAATATAAAGTGTTCAGATGAAAACAGAGAATAGTTAAGAAAAGATTCTTTGCTCATAAAAGGGTAAATCAAGGCAACACATGATGTTATGATGAGACCGTAAAAGTCCACATTGGTGTTGTGTGCGGTGAATATGTAACCCTAACCCTGTAAACAACAACTGCCAAGATGTAATTAAGTCTTTATATTTTGTTTTGTTGATGTCCAGCCAGGTGGACATTTATGACCCTAATCTTTACTCTTGATAAGTAACATACAGTACCTATGTTGGAGAGAAGGAAACATTATATTTTACAGAACACACATATCTCATAAAGAGTGCAGAAACATGGACATCAAAGAAGTTTGTTCAGGTGCAAAAATGGGTTGAAAACAAGAGTTTAAATGATGTATTAACTTCATAAGTTACTAATTTTTCTTTGGTTTGAAACATTTATTGTTAAGCCCTTAAAACTTCCTCAAAGTCATTTGGATTCAATAAAAGAAGTGTGATGGTGAGAGTAAAAAAGAAAAGGCCAATAAACTTGAAAGGTTGTTTCATACAAAGACGTGAAATTAACTTTTAAAATTTCTTCTCATTTTTCTGAAGAGCTGTCTTTCCTTTTATTACATGTCTAGACACACTTGAGGATGCATGGTGTAAATTTCCTCTTAGAATTTATAAAGTAGAACTTTTACCTTAGTGCAACCTGCAAACGAACCTTTGTGAAGGTTTCCTGAGGTCTTTTATTTTATTCCCCTTAACATACTTAGCAAATTCAAGAATAGTTCTGCATATGAGCATGGTATCCTTCAGGTGGATGTATGAAATATCTATGATCCAAGGTTGACAATCTATTTCTCCTTAAACTTTATGGTGCAGTTCACGTTTGATGTCAAAAATAACTGGATGTTAATTTGGACTTTCACCAGAGTCCAGTGTGGAAACAAATCCTGCACGGCTTGTTGTAGTTTGGAGTTGTAAAAACATTCCCAAAGTACTCAAAGTCTCTAAATGACTCAATAGGAACTGTTTGTCAGTTCATATTTGTTGACAGTGAATGAGTCTGGAAACTCTCAGTTAATTTTCGACTTCCAAGAGAAGTTATCAACAGGCACGAATGCCTCAATATACAACTGGATAAACCTACAACCAAACAGAGCATTTTTAAGTGTGATGTGGCTCTGAGTGACACATGGGAGCAAGTTGTAAGTGTCACAAGCTTTCTCACATTCAAGCTAAACAGTAACGAAACACTAAAATGCGTTTCTGGAAACACAACATGGTTATCCAGCAAGTATTAGCATTGATGCAGCACAATCAGAGGCACTGACTCTTTTCCTCGTTAAAACACGTTTCGTACATCACCCACAATGCAACTAAACCGCCTACAGTTCTGTCAGAGATTCAGGTGTTAAGCTTGTAGCAGCTCGAATAGCCTCAAGCCTCTACCCTGCAGCAGAGTCGAGGAGCAGCCACAGATGTCATGTAAGATCATTTATTTCTAACTTTGTACTTTTTCATTTTCAAACTTGTAGTCTTCAGCCTGAGTTATTTTTTCCTTCATCAGATTTCACACAGCTCCCTCTGGAGCCACAAAAAAGATTTATACAACCTTTTTCCCCCCTTATATGCCGTACCCAAGACCTGTAAACAGGCCTTAATTTGTAAAACTGGTGCACTTCCCCTTTCAGTCTATTACAGTCCTTTAGGGTGCTACCAGCCAGGAGGAACAGTCCTTTGGATTCACGTATTTCTGAGACAGGCACAAGATTTCTTTTTTTTTAGATTTACCTGAGGTTTCCCAGATGGTTATGTTTCAAATCAGATTTTGTTTTCAATAAATTGTTTGTATTTATTGTAAGCAAGGAGTCCTAAAGTTACACTATTAGGCTGTATTTGTACTGTGGTGGGAAAAAGAAAGTCCAACATTTCAAACTTAAACAGTGCTGCATTCAGTTTCTGGGAAAATCAAACCAGATGGCAAACAATAATCAAACCTAATAACTGTTATTATCACGTGTGATATACAATGTTAGTACTCTGTCAGCTCAGTTCCAGGTTATGAACTACATACTCTACCCACCTTCCCTTCCCGCTCCTCCACACTGACATCAAACGTCAGGCTCTGCTGTACATCACGTTCAAAATCTTGCTAAAGGGCACTTCATCAAGATGAATGTCCGCCACATTGCTGCCCAAAATATGCAGAAATGTTTAGTCTGCTTGTAATCCGGGCCTTCTGTCTCTCTCTCCGCTGGCCTCATTAGACAAATCTCCATCCTGTCTCCAGCTCTGCCAGTTGGCCTGGTGGCTCAGCTGTGTACAAACAAAACCGCGAATAAACACAGAATGGATGCAGCCACATGTGTCCCGCTCCAAATTTTCATTTGATCCCAACATAGAAAAGAAGAAATTCTCAGTCTGCAGTTTCCTGTACAGTATTATACATATTTCTCACACATGCATCAGTGACTCTTCCAGGCTGTCCAAGTCGGCATCATGAGAAAAATGTGTCTGAAAATCCTAAAAATCGCACGTCAAACAACAAGCTGGTGCTTTTTAATGGAGCTGCTGAGAGGTTTCTCTCTCCTAGGAACCATTTGGTGTATCTCCTCACAGACTGCACCATGATTCACAGCATCATTGAGACTCATTTCAGTGTTGTGAAGCGTAAAACACTTTAGCAGTGTAGTTTTCAAACCGTGAAGACTGATGCAGCAAAGCGCCAAACTGTATAAGTGAGACCGTAAGTCACTGCTTACATGATGCACTTCGTCTCAACAGCTGACATTTATTTACCTTCTACTCATTGGCGACTGGGAGCATATGTCTTCCTGAGCTGTAAGTGAAAGATCAATAAAGAATCATCAATAACTCCCAGAGCTGTCCTCTCAGACATAACTCACTCACATCTTTGCGTCCACCAAAGAGCATATGCAGCAACACCGTCACGCTCGCAGAACTGCAGGGAGACCAGCTGAGGGTTTAACCCGCAATGTGGCAGCAATTTTGGGTTCCGCTCTGGCGAGAATCTGTAGCCTGTTTCCTCTTGAAAAGCCCTAAATGTTCGAGGCTGTCGGGAAGGTAAATTTCACGGCCACTTTGGCAGCAGGAAGTGTCTTTGGTCGGGGTGTTTGTGTAAACAGCTCGTAATGGTTTTACCCCGCCGTGAGGCCTCTGTGCTGTGCACACATACGTTTGTACTGTACATACACACGTACACAAAATGTGCATAGATCGTGCACGCATGCATGCGTGATCACATGCAGGTATTCATTTTTCTCATTCAAATGCAATGAAGCCTATAGACTGTATACAGATGGAGCCATTATGGCTGCTAAATGAGTTTCTGTGACTTCACCAAATGTGCCTCTCGCTCTTGAAAAGAGCTGTGCTGGCTGGTGTACAGTAATGTCACATTTAAATGTGTGCGTGAAGGACTGTTTGGGTGAACTAATTGTAATACATATTGGATGTGTAGCATTAATCTCGGTGTCACGTTCATCCTTTGTGTCGCTAAATGTGTCTTTTGTCAGATTAGAAACGCTTGCTTGAACAAATTAGTGTAACATACAGCGGGGAAAAAATGACCTTATTATCATTGTCATTTCATTCAGAGCATTACAGGAGATGTGCGTGCCAACTTAGATTTGGCTGTTTGGATCAATTAGTTTGTGAAAATTGTGTTTTCCTGCATGCCAACCTTGATTGCCCTATTAGGTTAATAACTAGCAGTGTTTTCAGCTTGGTGATAATTTGTCTGAAGAAGTAGGACAGCTCTGTCAGCCCACAAAGGAAAAAAAAAGAACTTTAGTTTCTAATTTTAGACATCCTTGGTTGTTAACTTTGGAGATACATATTTTTCATTGGACTGTGACAGTGTTTGTCAGTTTAGTATTCTTCTGAATTCAAGCTTCTTATCTAAGTCTATTCAGGGTGTCCTGCTCAACCCCAGCTCCCCCAGTCCAGTCGAAGTATCCTTGACCAAGATACTGAACCCCAAATTTCTTCCGATGGCTGTGATGTCAGTCTGTGTGTTGAAGTATCATTTCAAATGCTGTGGATAGAAATTGCTGTATCATCCTCTATAAAATAAAGTATGAAGTCTCTATGCAGTACACTGCACGACACTTTTACACTTAATGGAGGATTTTCTTGCTGTAGAGAGACTTACAGTAGTTACAGACATCACATCCACGTGCACTGCCCTCTGCTGGCCATTAGAGCCAATTCAGGTTTAAGACACCGTGCTTCACTTTACAGACCCAGAAGATCTGTCCACTAATTATACTGCCAGTTCGGAGAAGGTGTGTGTTTCTGCTCAGCGTTATTTTAGTTTTGAACACATTAAGCCACAGCGTGCGGACCAAAAGCCTTTCACGTATTCAGGTTACCTCTGTCTGCTTTTTTGCTCTCACTCCTTAAAGTGCCACTAATGTCTCGTAACAGAGTCAACGTGCGGTCAGCTTTGACAACTCTCACTCACCCTCTTCTAACCCAGACTCAGTGATCACTTTTCCAGTAAGCAGGGATCGGACTGTGTTGAGAAATGACTCACTTGCCATCAGGGGAATGTTATGAGGCTTTAACAAATTGCATTATCCCATTACAAAAGCCTGTCAAGTCTGAACTGTTTGGCAGGGAATAGACTACAGGAGGGCGCCCACTCTGATACTGATTGCAATGTTGGTAATCATGGCAGATTATTTTATTATACTGTTGCTGTAAATATCTGCTCCAGGATGGAGAATGGTTGGCTCTTTAAGATGTAGACGAAGTGCTACTTTTCTGCTGTTAAATATTTGCTGCATCCTTGAAGGCCATTTCAGACTGGAGAAGAAAATGCATCAACTTAGCACCTCTTTTTTTTGTTTCGAGGGCCTGGTAGTGGATTTAATACCCAGCCAGTCGCAGTAGTGGCAGCAGAGGACAAGGGGATAATGCTCCGAATCTTCAATTTTCTGCCCCTGTGGTTTGACCATATTAAACTTTTGGTGCTTGTCATTATGTGTTACTAGTGAGAGCAGAATCTACTACAGCTACTGCGGTTGTCACTTCTGAGGTTAATAATAATTTAAAAAAACTTTTAATTTGTGTAAAACTTTTCAAAACAAAGTTTTGTGCAGGAGACATATGAGAGAATCAAAGTGCAGATCCACACATTCACAGTCTGAAACATTTAATCATCTTCTTCTCCCCACACCTCCCTCTGTTCTCTCAGGTATTCTGTCCTTCACAATGGGAACCACACGGAGCAGGAGAAGAAGTCTCTGCACAACGACACAGAGTCCCATGAGTCCTGCTTGTGACCAACAAAGACTCCTCAGTCACATCTCCAACGACCTCGGCCCTCACACTGTCACCACAGAGTCGATGGAAACACACCACAGAGCCACACATCCGGAGCTGAAATCCAACGCAGATGCTCCAGAAACCAGAGCCCTGATGGGACATTAGGAACCCAGGAGAGGAATGTGACATTATAGGGGTGCATCTGGTTTTTGAAGTTCAGCTGAAACTCATCCTGTGGTCTTTGAAGGTGGCAGGGACCCTCATGGATGGAACAAAAACTAGTTCTCTGTCTTTCTGATGATGTTTTTGTCACACTGGTTCTCCCGTCTGCAGGCCTACAGAGAATGAGCTGTCCCAGTCGAACTGACTCGGAGCCAGAACGCGACTGTGATCCCATCAGCAGGCCCGCTGGTAGCTTATCTGTGAAGCTCAGCTTGTCTTGTGGAGAACCGGCAGCTTCTGTGGAATGTGTAGGAGAATTTCACAGCATGAGATGTGATTAATGACTGGGAGTCATGGAAGTGAATTATGTTGCCAAAGCTATTTGATATTACCTACAGCGGACTTCTTTCCAATTATTATTAAGATGCTCCTGTTGTTTTCCAGAATCAGAATGATTGGCGATAGATTTTAGACGAGCAGAATAAGCTGCCAAAAATGAGCTTTTCAAAGTGTTATTCCTGAAAACAGAACATTTCTTTTGACATCACGTCAACATCACGTGTCTTAGACACAAAACTGAAGAACCTGTATGTCTCCCAGGTCGAAGCTTTCCAGCTTTGCTAAATCCTCACTAAGCTGAAAGGAAAATGGTTCCAAGGCTGCGTTAAATCCTTGACCTAAACTGTTGAAGTGCATTATTATAGAGGCTGCTAGTTCACACTCCGTGTTCATCACTCCACGAGGCTTCATCTGAATCACTGTTTTTCACACAATAAGAAGTTAGAGGACTGCAACGCATACTCATGAATGATTCAACAGGCATTGTGATGATTCTGGAGCAATATGTGCAAGGTTATGGTGTGTGTGTGTGTGTGTGTAAGAGAGGGAGAGATTATATTTGCAGGGTTTTGCAATCTGTGTTTGTCTATATGCGTGTTTCCATGGCGATGCATGTTTCCATGTGTGCCTCTGAGTGTCTATATATGTCAACATGCGTGATGTAAGTATGTATGAAGCATCCTTTACCTGTCATCCCATGCTGTGTTGCCTCAGCATCATCTTAACACGCCACTTACTCCCTCCGTCCTTGCTCGCTTTGGAGGTCACGTTAAAGAATGTACCGGAAATGTTTCCATTTGTTTATATTCATGGAAACAGAAAACACTATAGCCAACTCTTTACCTGTAAACAAAATGCAACCTTGTCCTTTTCTGTCCTCAAACCTCTTTGTGTCCTCTGGTACTTGTAGCTCAGATGTTATTCAACAGACCACGTCCCAGTCCCCAACCTGAAGCACCAAACAGCAGAGAGAAAGTTAGCAACCAGCTGGTGAAGAAAACAGAACATTGAAAATCTGATAATTCGCTCAAATGATGGTGGAGACCAGACCGGAGCTAAATGGAGAATGATTAGTGGACTTCAGGTGGAGAGAAACAGGATTTGCTCTTTGTCTGCCCAACCTGCCACATTTTTAACCCATTAGCCATAAATTTATAGATTTTTTTAATATGTCATTGTTGCGTGTCTGTGGAGTTATTCTGCTGCCAAGTGGTCAAAATTGGAATCGAAAAAAATCAATTCATCAAAAGCATTAATTCAAGTTTGACTTGAAGCTGTGGTTGGAAATGTTACGATGTGGTAGACCCCAGATTTCTGTTTTCTCATTTTAGTTTGTGATTCGATGTTTCTGATTGTCCTCTGAAGATCGACTCAATCAATGAATACTGAAATTTCACATAAATGGTGAAGCCCAAAGTGCTTCAAGATTCAAGCAGTGACAACAGAAATAAATGACAGTGAAGAATTTTGCAAGACTTTTCAAGACGTTCTGCCATGAAGGAACCAATAAAATAAATAAACTCAAGGGTAAAAGAAGCAGTTTATAAAAAACCAATGACCAATTCAGTCAATGATAGACTTTGTGTTCATAATCAAATGTTGCTACCCAGGTTTTTATTTATGATACGCACAATTTTGCAACATCTTTTGCTCCAAATTGATTGAATGTCAGTTTAGATATAGACCTCAGGACCAATAAGCTTAAAGCTGTTTGTATTTTGTTCATCAAAAGTGAACGAATATCCAATGACGACTATGAAATTCAGACAAACAAACAGTGAACGTCTTCCAGAGCTGAAAGCAGGCACGGAAACAGAAGCAAACATTCTAAAAATGTTTGCATAGAAACAAACACACTGCTCTCAAATCAGTTAATCAGATGAAAACACTGCTGAGCGCTGATTCACTGGCACAAAGAAAAGCCAAAAAGCTCTTGACTAGAATCACTGGGCAGACGAGTAATTACAAATCCCCGCAGAGACAAGCCCATTGACCCAGTTTAACCGTTCAGAGGACATATCCAAACCAGACTGAACCTCCATAAATGACACCATCCCTCATGTTACTCCAGATACATAAATATGAGCCTATGACACGTCAAACAGAGGGCAGGCTGAGTCAGGCAGACTCTCTTACATTGATACCCTTTCCAAAAATCTATATTTTTCTATTATTAAGGGACCATGTATGATATTTAGCATAAATGTTGCCAGTGCCAGTTGATGTATTGTCCCATTTCACTTTCCCCAATTTAATTTTCAGTTTTCTGTTTATCATGCTGAAGTGTGATATCCTTGAATATGGTAAATCCATGAATCCACGAGTTTAAAGAAATGCTCTGTCCAAATCCTTTTCAGAGTCATTCGTCTTCTGCAGGCTTGAACCACTTCACCAATGTGGTCGTCTTGGATTAATCTGGCTACAATGGCATTACAACTGGAATATAGTACACGTACAGATCGATGATCGACAATTAAAAGTTCTGATGGGCATTTATGGTCACCAGGCTATAGCCTGTCTGAACACAGAAACATTGAGGAGGATCTCCTTTAAGCTCATGGCGGTTCAGTGGTTTACCCAAAGACACTTCAGCTTGGTGAATGGTGCCATAGCTCTAGCTTTTTATAGTGGACAGAGTTCTGGTAGCCCGACATCTCACCAAGTTTGGTGCTGCTGTATTAGAAGGAGGAAGTCAAAGTTAATGTATTAAGTGAAACATTGTTCATTTGATTTTGGTGCTTATGATCCTCGTTCCCCAGATCCACAGTTCACGGTGTTATACTCAACTTTGCAAGCATAAAAAACAATGTTGAAATCATTCCCCTCTACCCATAATCCTTTTTTAGTTTCAAGTTATTTCCCCAAGCTGGTTCAGATTCTAATCATGGAAGATCGGGGTTTTATAGTAGTTTCAGTTCAACACTTCAAAGGCCATGCAGACATCAGCAAAGACAACCCGAAGCATCTGTATCTCAACACGCAGCAGGTGAAGAAGTAATTCATGAAAAAGTTCTTATACAGTGTGTTTTATGTATGCTGATTTTCTCGTTGGTTGTTTCAGTATTGTTGAATTTTCTGCAGTGGAAATGAGTTTTTTCGACATCAAACCATAGACAAAATGGGAAATGTTTCCTATTCGCTGATGAACAAGTACTTACATTTCATTGTTTGAATTGTTTTTTTGGTTCTTGTTTTTTTCAAAAAATGGACTGAAACTGTGACCTCTTCCGTAATTGAAGCACAAGCACTTTTTTGTGATTTAAGGAAGGATCAATTTAGCGTTGTCATCACAGTTAAGTTTTAGGGATGTTAAGTAATTCCTTGAGTTGATAATCCCTCCCAAAAACAACCTGTGGAAGTTTTTTTGTTTGTTTGTTTTTCTTTTGAATTGCATTTGAATATTATTTATTTTCCAATATATGTTCAATGTTCATGAGATAATTAAGATCTAGATGACCTATTTTAATATTAAACTGATTGTGCAAATTATGCGTTAGGACCAGTTGCCTGTTGATTTGTTCCCCCCTTTGAAAATCCTAATTTGTCAATGTTCATACTTAAAAAAAAAAAAAATACAGTTAGAGAGAAAGTTTTTCAGTATGTGATGAAAACTTAAGACTGGAGATTGTAAAACAAAACCTGTAATGCCATTTCTTTTAGAAAATAAAAATATTGATTTTTGATATTAAATTAAAGAAGCTGGGAATTGTGTATATTTTGTATTAGTTAAGTGAATTAAAGAAATAGTTATTTGATAGATATTTTAATACTTTGTAAGGAAATTGGCCTTAACTTGCTGATGATTATGGATTTCCAATACTGTGGAAATGGAATTTAAAATCTGTGAAAGTTAGTGAAGAGTTGAAATTATTATACAGTTATATATTGATAGTAGTAAAGTATAAAAGGAGACTGACTGTGGCTCTTAACTTTTCTGCTCACTCGCCGCCCACTTCCATGGCTGCAGTTTCCATGACATCTGTTTGTCAGGCAGTGTGTATGTCCATTCTTGTGTGGAGGTGTTTGTGTGTGCATGTGTGTGCTGCGTGGGAAGCTCCTCAAAGATCTAAAAATGAGAGAAGTCAAACTTGCCTACCATGAGCCAATGAGTGTAAGGAAGGAAAGCCATTTTTGGAGATGTGCAAACACATCACGAGATACAAAAAGAAAAAGAACTCAATCTGAGCACGCTCCACTTACTGTAGGAGAGACCAGGCGAGAATTAAACCCCGCTGCCCCAAATGGAAACACTTTATTTTCACTGCTTCAAAGAAACCGAGCGTCCGTTCACCTGTGAAGGAATTTGTATTCATGTTTTGAAAAAGTCTTCAAATTTTTGGTTCATTGGTGGTATTTGAGTCTCTTCACATGACCATCAGTGATGCACTTCATATTCAGGCAGCGAGAGCTCATCGTGCTGGAGGTGAGCTGTGGTCAACCGAAAGAGTTTCCTGAATTCTCAAAGTCTCTTTTGACTCCATCGTCTTAGGCATCAAAATCTCTCTAAGATGTATCAACGAAACATCTTAATCCCACAGAATCAAAGAGAAGTTTCTTTCTAAAGCTTCTGTATCGTAAAAGATGCATAGAGCTCCGCGGGAGCTTTAAAAAAAAGCAAGTATTCAGTGCAGCATCAAGACCTGCAGGGTCTTTATGACAATGACAAACAGTAGAAGGAAGATTGAATGTGTCATGCTTAACTGTGTTAAAGAAAAATCATGAATACATGGATCAACCTTTAAGTCTTTAAACACAAGCACGTGTCAGAGCTTTTTTCAGACAATAAAAGAGACTGAACAAAAGTTGATATTCGAAACTCTGCATAACTGAAGATTATTGTTTTGACGTCGTCTTATTTGATCTAGGTTTCAGTTTGTGTAATTTGCTCATAAAGCGTCACAGACTGCAGATGTCAGAACTAAAGCAAAACCAAAACAGCATGCCTACTTCTGTCTTCAGTTGTACAGTCCAACTAAGCTCAGTATGTCTAACTTTGAACAGCTCTGCAGTACTGAGTCCCTTCAGCATGAAGTTGGCATGGTGACTGGTGGGTGTTTGCATAAATCAGTGAACAGTGGAAGACAAAGTATGTGATTCAGTTTGGAATAGTTTCTTTTTCTCTTCACGTTCAGCAGAATCTGCCTCCTAACTATCTCATGATCCACGCTGTACATTGAATTCACCTCCAAATGATTTCCACAGTCGACGGTTCAATATGCAGTAAGCATTACGCACGAGTTAATCCAGAATAATCACAGTGTTTCTGGTTTCATTCATGTTTGCACAGAAACAGTAAGGCTTTTATTTTCAAATGCTGGATTCTGTACTTCATGTAACCTCACAGCTAATATTTAATACTAAGTTCTCAAACAAGCACTTTGTCCCTGGAACTTATTTTACCCGTACATTTACCTGCCCTCTTAAATATCAGTTGCAGAATTGCTGAGATGCAGCCACTGTCGAAGTCTCAAGATAGTGATAGTCTCAAGACTCAAGGAGGTTTCAAGGAGTTTGGTAACTTCTGATTGAGAGGCAAATGCTTGGATTTACTGCACGGATCACAGGACTAATGTGGACCCTTATTTAAAGAATGAATTCTACAAATATAAATGTGCAGGATTTTGACAATGGCTGCCATCTGTGAAATGTCCTGAGTTGTATCCTGTGTCTTTCCCGCCATGTATCTCCTCCATCTCTTTTTTTTAATTTATTCATTTATGTCGCAGCTTACAGCATGAATGTGTATATAAAGGAAAAAACTCCCACAACTGTCCTAAGGAGACCATAATAATAAAAAAAGTATTTATTTTGACAGAACAAAATGGGTATTTTCATGTATTAAAAGAAAGGAGCTGAAACGTGTATGACTTTTTTTCTGTTGCTCTGTGATAGTTCAGCTAAAGGTTAATTAAAGATTAAAGAGACATTGATAATCCTGGTGTTGGCTTTGCGACTTCAATAACGGCGCTCATGTCAGTTAACACACCGAGCAAGACGCCACTGAATTCAAAAGGTCCTTGTTTGTCGCCGCCGAGCTCATCCGAACTCTGGATTTCTCTCAGTTTCCTCTTTTGTAAGTGAAGCACTGACGACTTGGAGGCACTCGGGAGGATTAAGTCGGCGGTTCAGAAAGAGAAACTCCCAAAGATAAGGCACATAAAGGCCTCGTTCAATAGTGATGAATGGACGGAGCGTGACACACCATCGCAGCTTCGTCTCACTCTTTGAATGAATCACTTCCAGGCTAAATTAATTAGAGCAATTTCTGATACTGCTCTCTGGATCCAATGAGAGGAAACTGGTTCAGCTCGTGTTTTTAGATCACAACACATGAGTTTTTTTGTTGTTTTTGATTTATTGATTGAGCTGATAATGATTTTTTTTCCAGTTGATGAATCCATTATTTAAAATATACACCATTTACAATTTTATAAGATATAGGAAACCAACAAGATTCAAGCAGAAATCTGTAAATATTTGGCATTTTTAGTAGTTATTTTTCCGTGATTTTTCTTTTTTAAATTCAGTCAGTTTAATTAATTTTCTGTGACTAATGACTAACGTGCTTATGCTGCAGAGGTACCATGTTCAGTTTGGGTGCGATTTTTAAAAATGCATTCAGCCTCAAATGTCAAAGCCAAGGCGAACAAACTGTACCTGCTAACTGGCTGTACATGTTTGCTATTTTTAAATATTAAGGGGACTGAGGTAAAGGACAACAGGATGTCCTTGGACAGACTCGAATGAAGAACATTTTCAATGAAACACTGAAAAACGCGGATCCCATCCAGCTCTTTTTTTTTTTTATTCCAGAATGCACAACCTTAATCAGAAAGAGGTGTGCCGTGGTTTAAATGAGAAATACTTCTACGTCCCTCCAGCCATAATAATAACAATACAGTAAATGATTAAAATGCATGTGCTGAAGTGATGAAGCGCCTCATCCTGCTGTTTTATATAGAATATTTACATTAGTAAGTGGAAAGAAAATAGTCTCAGCACGGACACAAAAATGCCTCAGTTCACAGCGATGGTGCATAAATCAGAGCAAGCTGGTCCAGACAGCTGGGTCGAGTAAGCCGTTCTCTTCCCTAGATGGATAGCTGAAAATATGCGGCCGAGCTCATCCAATGTAAACAATTTGTAAAACTCTGAATCCTCTGAGTGCCACTTACAGGCAGAGATGTTCATGACATGTAGTGTGGGAGTGTTATTGTGCCGTGTAGAGGATACAGTAATACGCTGCCTGGCACTGAATTGGCAAACTAGTTTTTAATGTGTCAAACAGACTTTCATCCAGAAGACAACAGTTTGTCTCTTGTGTCAAACCAAAAGTCAACAGTAACCTATCTTAAGTTAAAGGACCAGGATTTAGGATTTCATAGTGTCTGTGGTGTAGTAACCCACCTCTGCTCACCTGATTTTACAAGCATGAAGGAGAAACGACGATGACCTCAAAACATACCAACAGGAAACATTTGGAGCCATAGTTTAGTTTAACATGGCGGTTCAACATGGCGGACTTCATGGAAGAGGACCCACGCCATCTCTTTATATTAAAGGCTCATTCTAAGTATCAAAAACTTCCATATTAAGTAGGTAACGCCCCTTGAGTCTGACAGAGTTGACCTTTGAGTGCTTTCAGTTACTCATGTATTATTTTAATGTCACGTAACTTACTGTAACATCACCTCAACAAACAGCAACGGTTTCACAACGTTAACCATCTGTTTATTATTCTTACCATGACATCATCATTTCCCGCATCCAAAACTCATAAAATGAGGCTTCTGTGATGTTAAATGACCTGTGAAAAGCTTCAAAGACGTTAAATGACACGCAGCATGTCCTTAAAAGTCAGGTGGTATGTACACACCATGCCTTGATATTACATTGCCCAGTTCAGTCTCCAGTCACGTAAAGAAAAGACGAGAACAGATCGGGCTGTTCTTCTGTGGTATGTTAATTAGCTTTGTCCTCATTTGCATTTACACATGTCCTCCCTGACTCCTGCTGTGGCACAACGTCCAAACTGTGCACGTAAGCAGATTCCCTCCACTTGGAATTCATCAAGAGACAAAACAAAAAAAAAAAATTCAAGAGAGACTTGAGAAAAATCTGTTTTTTGCATCGGAAACTCAGGAGATGCGGTCTAGTTTTAGATATTTGGATGAAATAAATTAATCTCCAAAACCTGGTGCTGATTATTTGTGTTGGGGCATAAATGATCCTTCACTCTGTCCGCTAATAGATTACTATCCAGGAAAAAAAAAAATCCCAGCGCGTTCGTTTGAATTAAATGAATAAAGGTCTTCAGAGCGACGAAAAGATAATCACTCTTTTTATGAAAATATAGCTTTCAAACTCACCGCTATGCTTCGACTCTCTTCTTTCAGCGTGCAGCCATTAATCTTGAGGAACGCTCTGATGGGATTTGCAGGTTCAAAGGAAAAGATCTCACCACAAATTCAAGACCAGGTATGAATCCTCGGTGAGGAGACGTCACATCCCACCCTGCACATGGCAGCGTATGTCAAAACTGATCTTTTACTTAAATATACTACTAGGAGTTTTTAGCTGGTTGTGTATGTGCCTATATATTTATAAGAACGAGACCTACAGTGAAAAGTTTAATCAGACAAAACGAGATGATGGAAACATTACAGCTTTTGCCCACAGGGGTTGCCAGAGTCAACACAACAAGATGAAGGTTGACAACCCGCCTATGGTCAGTGGGAACCATGCAAAAAATATGAAGCACCCATCTAGAGCCAGTGTTTAGTTTGTCTATTCTGGGCTTCTAGTAAGGTAGTTTAACACAGCTGAAGTACAGCACTTGGGTAAATGCACTAGTCCTATTTTAACCAACTTGGACTGCAGGGTTTCTCTGTATGTGACGTACTTTGTCCTTGAGTGCAAAACGTTTTTTATTATCCATGTTGCTTTTTGCAGTTTGGACAGATGTGAGTACAGGCTTACCCAAAAATCATGTCAAATTCTAAACAGACTAGAAGCTTCAGCAAAGACATGCTTGTTTTTCTGACTTGCTGCTGTTCTGTTTCTTTTTATTGACAGTTGATGTGAAACTGTCATCTGCAGGGAGGCAACATTTGTCTTCAAGATGACTCAAACCAAACAAGTCCACAAAAAAATCAGTGTGAGAAGCCACATGTACACCAAACCAGAACATGTTCAAACATTCTCATCCTCACAAGCGTGTGCACATACAGCACTGACAGGCTATCATGAATAATAAAGCACACTAAAATAATAATGAATAAACGTATATATATTCCTCAACATTTGACTTTGCTGCTGTCGACCCAACTTCACTTTTAAATCTCAGAGTTCAGCTTCGCTTTACTTCAGCAGTGTGTTTTCATTTCAGCTCAGTCGGACTCTGTTCGTCTTCACAGACAGTAATTTCTGCAAAGCGTCGATGCAGACGGTCAAACCTGGAGAATAAATATCCTGAGAGAAACACACATCATCCAGGGCAACACTTTTTTACAAAGCATAGAGATGTATTGTGCTCTGGTAGCTCTGGATCTCAGAGATGTGCTGACAAATGTAAACTTCCTTTTATTTCTAGACTGTCTGAAGATTTTAAACTGGTATAAGAAATAAATATAATTATTGATTTTGCACCGGTTGAACTGTCCTAGTGCCAGCGATTAATATGAATAAGAAATAAAACTGTTAAACAAACAAAATTAAACATTATCAATATTGGGGACATCGTCAGCTCCTTAAAAGCTTGGCCTTACTTAAGTAAGCTGCTTCATCTGGGCTGCATGAGAATTACAGCTCGCTGAAAATGAAACCAGTTTTTAAAAATGATTCTATATTTAGTCTAATTACCCTCTTGTGCTTTACAGTAACGATGACTTGAAAGCTAAAGCGGGATGAATGATCTATCTAATAAACCTTAATGACAGAAAAGGATGGAGTAAAACGGGAGGCTAATTGTGTGTCAGTACGTAGGTCTACTCTCGACAGCAGCTTTCAAACTTCACCACACACACATCTGCAAACGGCTTCAGGTATGACGAAAGTGATAAACAGAGCACGTACATACACACACATTTCAACCTTTTCTTGTTTATTTTTACCTTCCACACACGTGAGAGAGATACAGTAAAAATGTTCTGTCCTTCTTCTCATTCCTCCCTCAGGTAATGTTCCACCTCAACAAGCTGATGCCTCCTAGTCTCTCTTGTTTCCGCGGGGAGTCTATTGACCTTTAGCACCGAGTCGTAGAGAAGGTCCAGTTCAACGACTGAGACAATTTCTCCCTGCGGGAAAGACAAGGAGGAGGAGAGAAAGGAGGGGGCGTTAAAATCAACCTGGTTAGAACAAAAAATACGTTTACTTCCAGCTTGGTGACACCGGAATTTTAGTTTGCATGCGAGAAGAAAAAGAAAAGCCTCAGTACATTTTAATGAGACCATTGCATTTGCATTTAATTTTATTGTTTTCCCCCGAAAGGTACCTGTATGAGTGAAGATGCGTTCACCAAACTGCTGTCCTAAATAGCTTAAAACCAACGCGGCATCACACAAACACAAACGCAAGCAGCTACTACTGCTGCTGAAACACAGCTCAAACTTTAGTCAGTTTTGGGGCCGGGCAGCCTGAGGCTTCATGTGAAGGTCACCTGTTTGACCCCCGGGACCGGCAAAATAAAGTCCAGGCAAGAGAAAAGTAAAATAGCAGCGCTATTAGTTTGGGAAATGATTACCGTCTCTGTCAGGGCGTATTCACAACAGGTTTGCAGATTATGCAATCAATTACACATGGAGACTTGATTGCCATTTGATTATATTGGAATCATGCACAGACAGACAGAGGATGGAGAAGAAGTCCAGCTTTTCAGACCATAGTAAAAGTTTCATTCATTGATCTTTAGAAACTTTTGGATTATCACATCTTCAGAAATATTGGTTTTTGCCGTGGAAGAGAGGAAGATAGCTGATATCAATAATTGAGAGAACACAATCTCCATTTAGTCGATGTTGTGGAGCCTCCGATCATATCACATGACCTTTATCAGCAGATGTAGTTTGCCCAGTTAAGTTTGGAAGACCCTGAAGTCCTTTGAGTTATCCTCTCGCCTTTTCCAACCCTGCAGCTCCACACCTGTCCAGCAGCCGTCCCACCTCACCTAAAAACCCACCTGAGAGCCTTCAGTTCTCGCCTTTCCAGTATATCTATGTTTCTTTTCCATTTTTCTGTCCAATCTGCCCACCTGAGTACCCTCTTGCACAGCTGCTT
This sequence comes from Nibea coibor, assembly GCA_023373845.1. Taxonomy (NCBI): domain Eukaryota; kingdom Metazoa; phylum Chordata; class Actinopteri; family Sciaenidae; genus Nibea; species Nibea coibor. The sequence continues at coordinate 3,727,032 of CM041739.1, read as the reverse complement.
ATTTACACTGATCTTTTGGGTCCCATTAGCTTGCCTCCTGACCATAAACGCTGCTTCATTGTCTGCCTCAGTGTCTCCATTCTGTGCTCAGCTGTTACAATCACTGACTGAAATACATTAGGCCAATCAATACTTTATCCCTGGTTTATTGTGACACAGAATGTTATTGACATGATGCTCCATGTGTCTATAAGCTCCTTATTTGATGTTTATGGTGGTGAGTAGAAATCAAAGATTCATAAAGCTTCAAATGTTCGAGACAGAATCCATGCAGACACATTTCCTGTTCTCTGCATGCATTTGAATTTGAATCAAATATGGAAGTGAAATGTGACCAAAAAGCCACAATAGTCTAAATGTAAATGCTTTTCAAAGAGATCTAAATACCCTTTGTGACACTTAATAAAACATATGATGGAAACAGGCCCGACAGCTTCACATGTGAGCTAAAAGTAGAGGCAATCTTTATTCTCTGCTGCACATTGTCTGCTAATCCATCAGACAGACTGACAGTGGGCCATTATTCCTTCATCCACATGAAGTCTTTTCATTTCTAGCCCAACATGTTAAATGGATTTTCACTCAGAGTGTCCATTTGCAACCCTCACTGTAATTGTTCTGGTTCGAGGAGGCAGAGAAAAATTAATACTGGATATTAAGGGAAGAAAGAAAACAACCACGCCATTGTCCCTTGGCCTGCAACATCTGACATTTAAGGTCTGGTGGCTGTGATTGAGGAAAACAAAGACACAAAGCGCCAAGAGGAATGGCGTTGAAGAAACTGAGGAATAAAGTCAGGCGCTCTGTTGTTTGGTGGTGACATTTCCTGTGCTGCAGCAGTGTGAGGTGTGTAAAGGTCTTTGCAAAGTTTCATGTTGAGTGCATCAGGTCTGAAAACACAGGCTGCTGATAAAGTCTAAACTGTAAGCGTAGTGTAGCAATCCAACTGGATAACGGTCAGCCAGGTATTTGTTTTGTCTGTGCAATCGTGACGTGTTTGAGAAACATGTGGTTTCAGTTCGAATTACAGTTATTCTACAAAATCAAGGTCTTTTTCTTCTGCCTCCCTCTCAGGCAAACATGATATTTTATTTCTTTTATACCTCCCTGAAAATCAATTGGATTCTGACTCTCATTCAGTCTCCTTCCAGATTGACTCCAGCATATATATATATATATATATATATATATATATATATATATATATATATATATATATATATATATATATATATATATATATATATATATATATATATATATAAAGGTGAGGATATCCTCTCCTTTATATATATACCCTCACCTTTCATTTCCACCTGGAGTAGATATCTGCGTCATTTTTCATTTTCTCAATAAGAGAACTACCATCGTGTAAAAATAGGTTTGTTTTTGTTTTTCAATCTGGCCGTGACTCTTTTCTCCAGTGAGCAGTTGTCGGATTGTTTGTAACTCAGCTGCAAACCAGATAACACAGATACTCTCATGTTTGTGGACGCCAGCTGATGCCTGCACTTCACCATATGTCTCCTGTTGCAAAAACAGATTCAGTCCACGTTGAAAATGAAAGATTTCTGAGAATGTTTGAATTTTAATTGCATTGATATTTGGGATTTCTTCTTACACTCTTTCAACCTGGATAATAAAAAAAGCATTTCCCCATCTGCTGTTTCAGCTAATGAGTTATTTTCCAAATCACCTTTTAAACACTCATTTCTCTTTCCTAATGGTGTCATCCTCGTGTTTCATTGTTTTATTTTCTCCATACCTCTGTCACTCATACGTTGGTTCGCTGCGGTTTCTCTCCTACACATTATGTTTACTGTGTATGTGTACAAGAGTATCTGCCTCTTGCCCAGTGTGGACCATACATGGAGCCCCTGAAGTCCATAAAGCACCTTATAAAATATACAAATATGATTTTTATCATCATTTGTGAATAATCTTTTAATATTTTCAATATAATCTGGCATATTATTTCCACAGAGGCAGCACTGAGGAGGACACTGAGTAACCATATTTCTCAACAGGACAAACATGAACATACAAACAAAAGGTAAATGCCACAGTAAGTAGGTACAGTAAGTATAAAGAGAAGGATATTATTGTGTTAGGAGCACATGCTGAGATTATCATATCCTGCTTCAACTAATTTATTTTTTATCCAACAGGTCCAAAGACAACAGAAATCACATTCAAAGACAGGTTTTGATTTATGCTCATTGTAAAATCAAACCTTAAACAAGATTATTTACCCAGGAGGAAGCCTAAAAATCAACATGCTTTATAACTATCCATCTCTCAAGTATGAATCTCGAATTTTGTTTTTTTCACATGCAAAACTGTTGACTATGTGTTTAGAAGTAGGTCAGGGAAATGACCAGTTGAATCACCGGATACCCGTTGGTCACGTGACTTTTAATCTTTAGTCATCAGCTTCATGACTCCAGTCTGACTCGAGCACAAGTCATGTAGCCCACAGCTCTCACTGAGTTTAACAGGATTGGACAAGGGTGCATTCAGAGCTGTCACAATGTAAGACTAGGTTGAGCATTATAAATCTAACAAGGCATAATTTTTCTCAATGCTGAGAAATGTCCCATTTGACTGAAAAGACAAATCCTCTCTCTCTGCAGGAGTTGCTCCTCGCGGCGCTTTGCAGTATTTCTGGTATGTTGTCATGGTTTTATCTTGTAACCGAAGAACAGAAAAGCCTGCAACTCACCAGATAGTCAAGAAGTTTATGATAGAAAGATGATTTGATTTGCCTGTTGACCAAATAATGACCGTACACTTTGCATATATAAACCCTCTCCTGTCAAACATATCATAGCTATAGCTGGGTTCAAGAATATGAAGCCACATGCGGTTGTCTGTGCGAGCATGTGTGTATAGGTACAGCCACATTTATGTACAGGTTGGCACCTGGTCGTTAGGATCTATATGTACACGTGTGTACACTATGCGTGTTCACATGCACTTGTGTATGTCTGCGCATGCTCCTCTTAATAGCAGCGTAAGCATCAGATAATCAACCATAAAACCATGAAGTGGAACATAAAATCGACAGTAAATTAACACGGTGTCAGGTAAGCGTCTCTGGGGATCAATATGCACTGGGTGGCACCAGCTGCTCTGACATGAGGGCGCATGCACAAAGAATACATGAGCTCTTTCAAGCATCCAACCACCTTCATTATAACTTAAAGAGAGTTGTCCATTACCCGGGGAAAAATGAAAAACATCAAGACGTTCTTGACAGTTCAGTCATGATGCCTCCACCTGGAAGATGGCTCAGATTTCCAAATGTAACTTTGCATTTTTTGGTAATGAACATAAGCTGCGTAGCTAACAGCAACTTGCACACATGTTGTTTCATGAGATATCTTCACAGTGTACTTCATTCACAGCGCAGGAGGCCATGGTTTGGATTTTATTCTTTAGTGTTTCCTGTTTTATTTTGTAATTCTCCTATCTTATCATGTCTGTAGCTTTACTTCCTGTCTTTGTTGCACTTCCTGCCATTTTGATTGCCTCCTGCAGCCTGATTAGTTTCACCTGTGTCTTGTCCACCTGCTTTCCAACCTGCGACCTCGCGTGTTGGGTGGATATTGCCTGCCTCCCTTAACGGATTTGTTTGCTACAAAGCAAAAGAAGCTGAAGACCTGCACACTCTTACAGGTACAAAATATCAGTCATGGATGAATGAATGCTTGACAGAAACAGTGCAAGTGGGATTTCAACTCAATGTTTTCATGTGAGGATAAACCTGTTTGTCCTAAATTTGTGTACACATTGTACTGTGAGTGTATATGAAGATGGATGACATAACAGTGAAGCCAGAACATCTAATTCACCCCTCGGTGGCTGGATCATAACTGTGGTGGTCACTCTGCAAAGGAACCGACTGAAAACATTATATTTTCTGTTGTGCTTCTAAAACTGAACCCCAAAGTTGTCGGCCTCCTCCATGTCAACCATGATGTGTGATGGGGCACGGGCCAAAAGAATCTCATCAGGCTGATATTTGAGTGTTAATGTTTCTGCTAAGTTTGGCTTTAATTGGGCATTTGATGCTATTAAAAAATGTGTTTTTCACAATCTGACAGCTGAGCCCTGCTCAAGATGAGTGGGTGTATGGGTGGGACCTTGATAGTGCGGCTCCAACCACGCAGATGTATCTGGGATGTTTTGGCTTCATTTTTATCCAGTGGGAGGAAGTGGAGATTCTTCATCCTTCTTCATCCTTCAGCCGATGACTGTTAGAAGAAGGTGGTTCTATTCTTGACCTTTTTATGTAGCTGAAAATAGATGCACTGACACCGTAGAGGGAACCATATCACAATCAACAAAGTATTTTGAGTCAGTGATTGTCAGCTGTGTGTGTGGACAGCTCTCTCAATCATAATTTGGCTTAAATCTACATTTAAACCTCAACAGAAACTGAATTTCTCCTGGTTTCAGCTCTGATTGAGGCTGATTCCTTTCTAATGTGCGTTGGTTCAGGGTCAGTAATTATACTAAATATGAGTGTGGGCAGCGTGTGGGAGCGACTGTGTGCATAAGTGAATGAGTATGCAGAGGTGAGTGTGTGTTCTTTCTGTTTTTGGCTATTTGTGAGTGTGATATAGGAGTTATGTGTCAAACACCACCCACGGTATGTCCTGAAGCAGCATCAGCAGGTGTTAATAAATCACCACGACGACGTTTCCTACCTGCCGAAAAGAAGCAGAAAGTCTAAAAGTCCATCTTAATCCCCACAACTTTTATTCAGAAGGACTCTATACATGTACAGTATGTGTACAGGTCCAGTGTGTAACATTTAAGTGGATCCAATGACTGAAATTAAGGGAGGGAGCAGGTCCTCTTCTACGACGTCGACCATGTTAAAATCACTGTTTCCACAGCAGCCCAGAAGGGACAAACCAAACACTGGCTCCACATAGGACCTTTCGCATTTTTCTTGAGTTTCATGGCTACTGATGTTTCTCCAGCATGCTTGAAACAAGAAGAGGAGGTGAGGCGTATTCAGTTTTTTGCAATCTTGTAGATATAGATGCCACTAAATTCTACACACTGGACCTTTAAGTCCTTGTTTCTTTTTATATGTTAGTCATTGAGCCACATTATTCATAATAGGAGCTTAGAGAGCTTTAAGCTCTTGGAAAGATATAAGTACAGTCCATTTACCATTTACTATTCAGGACATGGTGGCTGTAGGGTACTGTTGAATGGTTTCACCCGATTTGTGTCCTTCATTATTCATCTTCTTGTAACCGTTTGAGTCCATGATCCATTTGCACGATACATTACGGGCCTTCCGGTGAAGATACTGAAATGGAGTTTCAGCTTCATGCTCACAAATAATAGAAAGCATTGATGTTGCATCTAATGGCTGTTATTGTGGAGATGCTATATTCGAGTGCACGAACATGCGGGCATGCTGTGCCGTGCATACAGCAGAGAGATATTTTTTCTGAAGACAGAAATAGTCTGAGAGGAGAGTCAGCGGATGACGTATGAAAGGCCAGAAATAGAAGGAAAAGATGAAGGTGAGGGTTGGATGTCAGATGGAGATGGCATCCACCTCAGCTAAATTAAATCTGATGATAAACAAGGAGAAGAGAAGCGTTTAAGGCTCCATATTAGATTGTCATTGTTCTCTTCATGGATTATTATGAGCATCAGCATGAAGTCGCCCCCAAACCTCAGTGGAAAAGTTTACTCTGTTGCATGTTTTTGGTCTGTTATGGTTCAAATTGGCTAATTACAAACAACCCAAGGGCTCGTAAACACAATTAACGTGGACTCTTGTTCAGCTTGTTTGTTGCGTGGAGTTTTGGTTACCTGACACGTTGCCAGCTTCGAGGTTTTGGCGATGATGGCGAGTCTAAACAAATTCCTGTCTCTGTCTTTAGTTGAGGATATTAGATTTAGACCTGTTTTTTTTCTGTGGTGTTCATATGAAAAGTCATCAGTGCAGGAACTCTTGGCCTTCACCATCTGCACAGTATAAACCCTATAGCACTTTGGATGATAGAAAATCAGTGAGCTTATTCCAGAAGTTTTAGAAACAACAAAAGCGCTGGGTGAGTACAAAGTAACATTGGAGTGGTGGCAATCTGCAAGATTTATAAGGCCGGAACAAGCTGAGAGTAAACAAAACCAGAGAAGTATGTAATCACCGTTTTTTTGACTTTTGAGTGTGTCCCTGCTGAGTGAGCAGCGGGGCTTCCTTTGCTCGCTGGCATCCAAGTTGTACACTCTCAGTTTTGGCAGATTGTTTTCCTTGAAGGAAAAAACTTAAACTGTGAGCACAGCAGACCCCGTTTTGGAAGTGAAGTGTCATCCTGTTACACTCTAAATAAATAATGTCAGCCTACTTTGCATTGAGATCCTGCAGCATTTGTGTCCCTTACCTCGAGAAAAAGATGTGACCCAAGCAGCAAGATCATGTTGAAGTAGGTATATAAATCTAGGAAATGTGTCAAAGCAGCAACAGGAAACTGAGATATGAGTCAGGATTGGCACTTTAGATGTGTGCTGTTGCTTTGCTTTCACTCCTGGGAGATTGATAACTGGTTGGATATGTAGTAAAGGTCTCCGCTTATTTGATTTGCTGTTGAATAATGTCCAAACATGACTACAGAGTGTGAAGGGCTTTGTTCTCAAATGATCAGAGTAGTCAAAACTGCACTTTTTTTTTCCTCATTCCTTCAATCATTTCTGGCACTTTATGGAGACTTTTTGATTTAATTGAGTGTGTGAAGTGTGTGTGTGTGTGTGTGTGTTGAGATGTCATCTTTTCATCTGTCTGTCACGCTGAGAAGCATCGGCAGGGTGCTCAGGTGTGACGCGCAGGCCACTGATCAAACACACACACATCCGTGCAGGACGCCCGTTCGTGACGTGGTGGCAGTCACTGATGTGAAAAGGCATGCGGCACATGTGTTAACCCACACCTTAAACTACAAACGCTGACATGTAATTAATGCACATGACTCACCGCTCGCGGGCACCGACGGCTACACGCTGGCTGGAGGACCATTAGGTGAGATCAGACTCAGGCTTCAGTTCATGAGCTGACGTGAAGGATGTGAGTGGGCTTAGATCTTTAGACCTTTAGACCTTCAGGTCCTGTTAAAAGTTGAAGGTTTGAGTCAGAGTTTGAAATTGGATTAGGTGATGTTTGGTGTAATGCCAGAGCTAGACGTGCCTGATATTTACATTTCATTTCATTTTACTCATCCTGACACTCTGCAGCAATTAGAGATTGAAATCCATGTCTCATTTCACAAATCCATGCATGTAGTGGAATGAAATGAAATTGAGAACATGTCTTATTCAGGTGTTATTTCCCTGCTGAAGCTTTACCGTTACCAAGCCTTGTAATCGTTCCATCCCTGGCTACGTTGTCCGTCTTGGATTGCCAAGATGGACAACGTAGCCAGGGATGGAATAAATATGAAACCAATGTGTCACCATTAAATGGCAGTTTCACACCTGATTTTCATCACAGTCACGTCACAACATTTCTTGTACCCGTGTTTCAGATGATATCAGATGTGCTGTGGCGACACCCAGTAGTGTTTGTAATCTACTGCTTGTTGGGCCGCAGTGTGTGAGGCTTTCCCCGATGGCAGGAGGAATAATGGGGAGTCCCAGCGGCATACGCCTTGACAGGGGGAATAATGGGGCGATGTCTGAGTAAATGGGCTCTTGTTGATGTTCCAGGTAATTGCAGAGCACAGCTGTCATTGTTTTCACCCTGACAGTCGGCTGCCTTGTCATTCCTGTTGACAAGAGAAGACGTCTCTGCCTCCCTTCATGCAGAGAAATGCGCCTGGGACTGTGTGTGCAGTAGTGTGTTCATAAATGTGTGTGTTTGTACGTGTTAGGGTATCATTCAGTGACTTTGTGCTGAGAGAAAGTGACTTCTGATGCTACTTGTGAGAAACTTTGTTATTGTTTGTGGTCACAAAAGTGTCCAGTGTTAACCTTTAACTGAGTTTTATTCTGCCATGCTCTGAGGAATGTGACTACACATTTCAACTTTTCTTTCCCGCAGCTGTGACTTGTGATAAGGGTCAGATTCCCTCAGCGGGAAGATTCGCTTGTCAGGGTGATAAACAACTGAACTTTAGTTCCTTGAAACCAAGCTGAAGGTTTCCGATCGCGTCAGATAAAGGCCAGAAGGAACTGAGTAAATGTTATTTTTGTTACTCTTTGTGTGTTTGAGGAGCTCTAACCATCCAGCTAACACGCTTGTGACTTTCATATTACAGTTGCGTTGTTCATTGTCTTCATTTTGTTCTTACTCTGTTGAATCAGTCAAACACAGTATACCTTAGTTTATTTGCTCCTCTCTTGCTTATTTAGAAATAAAATGAGTCTCTCGAGAGCAGAATATTTAGCGTTTCACATGAGTTATACATTCATCACACAGAATATTGCCTATACATCATCTTTCTGTAACATGCTACATTGGGGAACTGAATATAAATTGCCCAAGATATGCAAAGTAGCTTTAGATAATCTTTTCCAAATGCCGCCACTTAGACGTGGACAGCAACATTAATGTTTAATTCCAGCGCAGTCTTCTAAAAAACATCTGAAATAAGCACAAAATCTGAAATGTAAATTACGGATGGATGTCACAAAGGCACAGGGCTGAGAAACCAACATGGCTCTGACATACCATAAGCGATATTGTATATATTGATCCTGGTTAAAAATGAAAACTGGGAATGTAATCATAATTTATGGATGAAAAGCAGTTTTCCAGAGTTGACTTGAGCTCCACCCATCACAGCTTCACTTTTCTCTCTGTAAGTTCAAAACTACTCGTCTACTTGACTTTCTCTCATGTTTGCGCACAGTAGGGATGCTGGACATGTTCAGTCATCCATCATACATGGCAGATACAATCTTTTTTTGAAAAAAAAAGTACTTTAAAGTCCTTGAAACTCCTCCTTGAAAGTCCTTGATTCCCTCTGTTAAGTGCAGTGCATTTGTCCCCCTGCAGTTCTTAAATGCTTTTTGCTGTTGGCGTGGTTTAAAACAGCTCTTGAGTTAATTATAGCTGCATAAATGTGAGATGTTTATTTATTAATATCAGCCTGGAATAACATTAAGCACGTCATGTCAGGAAATGATCTCTGCGTTGTCCTCCCAAGGTCTCTGTGAGTGATTTCAGGTAATTAGCTCACCGTACAATTATGTCATTAACAGTTTTAACTCCTACTTAATGAATGACATAATCAACCAGACAAATGATATGTAGTATCACTTCTGATCCTTGAATTTAACCCTTCCAGGGAGGTCTACCGGCCACTGGAAGCAGCTGATTTCCATCATGAAATGGCTTTTCTTTATTTAATGTGTTGTTACAGTCATTTAACATGAATGCTGAGGCAGACTTGAGTATGAAAACTTGTGCATAAAAGGTTAAACATCTTTGGATTCTTGTGATTTCCACCAGGAATGACCTGGATGAAAAGAAGTGACCTGGAGGGAAAACGGCAGCTGCTGTGCTGATGAATCTTTTAAAGAGGCTGACTCACTTTGGAATTGACTGACAGCGAGTCATTACCACTGTTTGCACTTGACTGGTAAGTACTTAATTTGTACCCTCCTACAGATTACAGTTAAATGAAACTTTGCGTACGCCAGCTGTGTCTGCTTTCACTGACTTGGCATATCAGCTGACATGAATTGTTTGTGCCACATTAAGGTGGTTAAAGTTAGTCACTGCATGACTCAGCAGTTCATTTGTTTACAGGTCGTCGGCTAAACTTAGTTCATCATTTAAAGCACTGATCAGATCAATGATCCCTCTTTGGTTCTGCACCATGTGCGCCTGTTTCTGTGCTATGTGCCGTTGTGTTCTGGGTATGATCACCCACAAGAAGTTCACAGTGCTTTATGGCATTCATGCACCACCAACTACTTCATTGATTAAAGTGTTGAAAGGCAGATGCAGTAGTAAGTAATATTAGCTGGCCGTGCGTTGCTATGTCTTGTGTCGTTGCAGTCGCTTGATGTTTGGCTGTGCTAGCAAAGTTGTCACTCAGTGATGAATTCACACACCTTAATCTGGCTTTTCCAACCGCGCTCCAGCTCATCCAGTGTCCACTGGCAGCATTTCAGAAGCAGAGCAGCCACTCTTATAAAACTTTCAAATTGTTTTGCTGACATTGATCTTGTTTTACAAGCATCAATACATATTTCAGCCTCATTGAGATGTGGTAGCAGATGCTTTGTGGCTGTACTGTAACAACCTTGAGGCGCCACATTATGTAATAATGTCATAAATTTTCACTTTTAAATCAAGAAAATTTAATAACTTGGTGCATTATGTAATAAAGCACCAACATGGATGTCTTAATTAGAAAAACATTATACCATCAGAATAAGTGATCACAGAGAAGAGAAGGGGTCTCACCTGCACACAAATGTGCTTACACATTTACACAGGAGATAATATAACTGATATTGAAATAACCTTGTACCATCTCTTTGTCAGCTGTGTGGCCGGTGGCGTCGATCCTCTTACTTTAAACTTTCCAGTACCCTCAGGGTTTCATTCAGTATGATTTATCTGAACCAAATGAGCCTTGGTTTTCTAACTCAGCACTTTTGGTTTTTGGTTTTTTGGATTTTTACTGCCCTTTTATACTTTATCTGCTGGCTGCCTACCATCACCCGTCAAATTAAAAACCCAGCAGCGTGTAGTGCTGTGACCCTGGTTGACTTGCTCTCGGACAGTCTCATCGTCACGTCATCTTTGGTGCAGAACTGCTGTGAGAAGGCCCCTTCGATGTCTGAGGAACAATAGCAAAGCACATATACCGAGAATACGCCGTGCTCTCTCATCCTTCCTCTCCAGAAGGTGCAATGAAATGCCAAGTGAGAGAAAAGTCAATAAGCCTCCAAAACAAACCAGCTTTATTTAATACACTATTCATCAAGGTGATTCCACTGCAAAACTCTCCATAATCATCTGCTTGTTCATAACTCATTATTTATTAATGTCAGCCTTTGAGGTGTGTTCAGTCTGAATGCAAAGGAAAGTTTAGAGGAGATGTGACTGCATAAGAAACAGTTTCAGCTTATTGAAGTCAGGAGCATGTTAGACGACTACAGGAAAGTACCACGGTTGTTGGTGTGCAGAGTTGTTCACTGAAAAAAAACTCAAATTTGTGGCCTCATCCTGCACTCCTATACATCCAAATGATACTGAGATACTGAGGGAGAGCGCCACAAATCCATCCGTAAAATGTTTCTAAGATGAGATACCACTCTGTGAAAAGTGGCATCCATTTAGTCCAAAACCTCAGGAACAAAAAAAATCATGTGCTGCATTTTAAGGTGTCGCCTGTAGCAGGTTCATGATTAACAGAAATGACTCCTTCAGACTGGGTTATACAATCTTATGGATACTGAGTGAGGAAAGTCACTGTGCAGCTTAAATGCTTTTTCACCAGGTGGATGATTATCTCAACAACCCAAGTAGAAAGAGTTTTGTGCTGTATTGAAAGTGATGCTTCTGTGCTGAAGAGTCCTTACTCAGGGCCTGTTCAAGTCATTCAGCACAACGGCTGAACAAAACACACCATAAAATCTCGTACTATTGGTGGTAACGGGTTCGACAGCTGCTCTTTTCTCTGCCTATAAAAAAACTTCTCCTTTTTCCATTCTTGCAGAAGCAGCTTGTTAGGTTTTTATGTTCACCGTTTGGGTTTTTAGCAGGTGCACACGCCGGCTCCAACATAATGACGGGAGGCAGAAGCTTTTGCTGTCGGACTTGTCTGGCAGTCATTGATTCAGATTGCAGATAGGGAGTCAGACAAAAAGAAAAGAAACACTTAAGTCGGCCTCCAGGCGTTCACCGCAGCTGAAGATCTGCCCATGTTGGATGAGCTTTCACGCCTTTTGCCAGCAAAAGAAAAAAAATAGTGTGCTCAGAAGTTTGGAACCGTGCCGCTCCCCTAGTAAAACCTATTTTTCATTTTGCGATATCAAATGGGACGTCTGGTAAATGTACTTCCCTGCCGAGCTGAGAAAGCAAAACACCCAATGATGAGGGGAGAGATAGACACACCGCAAATAATGAGTCATTCCACTCGGGGCTCGATGGTTTCCACTTTTCTCCTTTCAAGACGTTTAAGTGCAGAAGGAGGTGCCACTGTAATTACAGCGTGTTTTCTCAGGTTTAAAGGGTGAAACCTGTAGCTAGCAAATAACTGTTCAAAGTTACCAAAATATAAAATATAAACTGCCTTAGTCACGCTACTTTTTGCATGCTAATGTCTGTAGTCAAAGCCGAAACAAGCACCGTTATCTCTTGTTACGTTTGTGTTGTGTGTCTCGTTCCTGGTTAAACGGTCCAGCAGACTGCTTTGTGTACTTTTCAGACAAGTAATTAGCTGCTTGCTAAAAGGTCAACCGCTCACCTCGCTCCTTTGTCCATTATCACAACTGGTTCTCAAGCCGCTCTTATTCCCCTCTTCTTCTTTATCTTCATCTTGCTTGTAATTCCTCTTCCACATTTCTACAGCAGTGATTTACTCTGTGCCCTCACTAAAAGTGAAGAGAAGGTAATGGCAATGTGATTCCACAGAAACTGTTGGGAAGGCACAGACCAGTGTCGGTGGATCCGCTCGGTGCAATCCAAATAGAGTTTGTAGAAAGGATGCCACGGCAAAGATTTCCCACCTGTTAATAAACCGTCACTGCTTGCACAGTAATTTGTTGATGATGCTCAAAATCCAGTGATCGATATCACTAACATTAATAACGTCACGGTCGATGGGCTTTTAAAATCCAAAACAACAGAATTTAACACAGTCAGTGCTGTACTGATATGGTAAGGCCTCTGTCTTTAATTCTCATGATTTAATCACATTTTATTTGTACAGCCCAAAGTCACAAAGCAGGGCTTTACAATCTGTACATAGAGCTCTGTCCTTATGATCTAATAATGTATTACTGTGACCTCCCCGTGGTTGGGTGTTTGACATTTAGCACTTTAAGATGTGCCCTGCCCAAAATGTCATAATGTTTTATGCAGGTTGTGCTGTGCAGACCTTTTTAGTTGTTTTAATTTTAATTTTGTCAAGGTTACGTTGGCATTAAGTGCAAGCAAACTGGGAGCAGGGAACTTTGTTGTTGAGTTTAAGTGTTTGTGGCAAAGTAGGACAAATATTTTCATCAAAAACAGAAGGAAGAAACATTTGTGTCACTTTGTCAGCTCTTTCTCTCTCTCTGGTTTTTGGACTTTAGACTTTACTACAGTACCAAAAACAGCAGATAATAGTACAAACTCGGGCCAGTTCAGGCTTACAGCTGCAGGAATTCAACTTTTCCCAAAGTGAGCCCTCCTGTACCTCAGTGCTCTGTACCTGCACTCAGCGGACAACGGGGTAAGGCGGTGATGGAGCTGGTGTGCGATGCCCTGTGATACTGAGGTTGCAACATGCACAGTGGCCTTATTGTTTAGCTCTGCAACAATCATACTTTCAATTTACCCACTCCTGTTTGTCATTTCCTTCTTCTGGTCTTCTCTATTTCTGAGGTCTCAAGGTTGGCAGGTACGGGGAGAGAAGCAGGTGGAAAGGTACGATTGATTGTGCCAAATGGTGGTCTCCATGGAAACCATGGAAAAGGGAGAAGCCCAGACTCTTTAAGACTTTTGTCAGAGATGAGCAACAGTCGGTGAAAAACTCCTGAATCCTGAAACTGCAGTAGGTGTTATCTGTTAAAGCAGGTGGGCAGATGGCACCCAGGGGAGCAGACTTTCAAAGCTGCTTATTATAAAATACTGTATCCATCAAGCACCTGGGTAGATTTCAGGAAGGGAAGTTTGAATGTGTCTGTTGCAAAGATTCTCAGTTAAAGGAAGATGGCAGTAACATGTGATTACACAAGTGTCTAAATTTATTAAAGCAATTGTTGCTGCAGATTCCATTGGCATGATCACATCAATGCCACGTTGGAATCTATCGTAAGGGCTCGAACAAAAAGTGTTTTAGAGCAGGCCGATGCTGGACGGAGAGGAGATGGACGACTCCTGTATTTCACATCACCCGTGTCTTTTATTGGAAGACGGAGACGGGACATTTATGAGGAGCCTTTGTTCATTAAACTGGCATTAGTTTGAGATAATGGCGAGCCACATGAGGAGATGAAGATCATAGTTTTGCAACGCTGGAATTATTTGCTCGTATATTTCATTATTGAGCAAGAAGAGCAACAGCAGCTCCATGCTTTGTTTTAATGCTACAGCATTAGTTTTTTTTGTTAACATTTGTCTTTCTCTCTGGTGGTCTTGCGGCTTGTTCTGTGATTCTGATGGTTTTGTCGTTAATTTTATCCTCCACGCTCAATTTGACTCATTTCGCAGGGTGAAATAAACTGATGTTATTGTAATTATAATTGTGATTCACCTGTGTGAAACTTTTAGTACAGAGAAGAAAAAGAGGGAGAGACGGTTTTACGATTGTATGAAAAATAAAAAGCAGCTGCCAACAGAGGCGACCCGAATGCACACAGCGATGCTGAGATGTCCACGCCTTCACAACCCCACGACCAAGTGGAACTATCCACAGATCACCTCCAACACACTCACTCGTACTCAAACTTGTGATTTCCAAACAATTATTTAAGTAATTATAGTGGCATTCTTCAATGCTGCTTAATTACAATAAGCTCAGTACTATAATTGTCTCAACTGTTACAATCATCAATCATTCAAGTATTAAAGGCATTCAATAGTGTCTGTGCTGGCTCATGGGAAAAACAGTCACAGTCTGCCAGTGTTAAGATGAAAATATGAGAGATTTAAAAAAAAAAACAAGTTGTTACCTGAACAGATTGAACTGACTAAATGACACACAAGGCAGAGTCATCACCTTTCCTTTCCCTTCAGGTCGCTGCACCGTCAAGAGATTCATCCGGTTGAAGTGCTTTGTCAGTCCATCTGTTCGGGGATGGCGCGGTGCGGTCTTCAGGACAGGTTTATGGATGTTGTTAGAAATACCAAGCCAATGAATAACTGTACATGTAGCATCTACACAGCAGTGAAAGACTGAAGGGTGTTTTGATGCTTTCCTCACAGGAGAACAAAGGTGGGCGTCTTCACTATCACATACTTTCTGTTGGCAAGAGTGACTTTTCTTTGAACATTTCTGTCCCATCTCCATGGATACCTGCAGGAGTTAGGTGCTACTTTGATGAACTAGCACGACATGTTCCCTGGGTGCAGATCTTGCGTATGCAGTGAATGAAGCTGAGCCGTCTCGCTGCCTCTGAATGTCGTCCCGCAGGCATCAACAGAGACCCGAGCCGACTCACACTCCCTATCTGACGGTCATTCTTTGGCTGATACGTGGTCACAGCCTCTGGTGGTGAACTCACAACATGCATGCGTCTGTCTGAGAGTCCCCAGTTGGTCCACTAATCCAGTCTGGTGTTGTGGTGCGGGGCTTGGAGGGGTCATTATGCATGTGAGAGAGTATGTGTCGCTTGTGCATGTATGTAAGTGTGCGTTTATCAGCGTGTGTTCCTGCCCTCGGTCTCCTCCACGCCATCTGCTCGATGCGGTACTGAGCGGACCTCCCACCTCCCCACGGGCCACTTTAGCCAATCCAGTCGAGGCTTGGAATTAATGTTGTGTAGAATGGACACCTCCTAGTTGGCTGTTAATTGCTGGGAGATTGTCTTCACTTATGATGGCACACTGCATAAAGAGTGGTCAAGTTGCAGAGATCAGAGCGATGCTCAAACTCAGGCGCTGACAGAAATACTGTCTGCGTTCACGCTCATGCATGATGTAAGGGAAAGTGCAAATCCATGGTGCAATCTATCAAATCTATGACAATTTTGGAAATTTCTCTCTGTGCTGAATGTCAGTGAGATAAATGCCAGGAGCCGAAGGTGTCGGAGTGTTTATTACGACCTCCTCTTTCTGTCAGTTTCTGTGTATTTACTGGTGCGTAATGTCAGAACGTGTGTTTGTTAAAATGTAATGATGCAGTGTAACCTGAGATTTATTATGACAGAGCAGCTTTACTGGTCATGATTGAAGGCTCTATATTGCAGGAAATTGGACTCTGAGGTGTCAATTAAATGGAAATTGTCCATGCCTTCCCGTGCCGGTCGGTAATCTCGCACCCCCACTTTTAATTCTTCATATCAGCACTTTATAGTGCTCGCTGCAGCCGGTGTCTGCAGCTGACCAAAGATGGTTTGTGAGAGAAGAACTTCCGGTGTGTAACACTGCTGTACAGCAGCAAATGCAGCGGCTGCTCTTGAGTTACGCTCAGCTCAGCTGTCATTGGAACAACTTTTCCACACTTTTGGTTTGAATTTGATCGGTGACCGTAGAGCTGACGGGACCTTTTATCAGGACCTTCGTATCCGGGTTGGTTGTGACACAAATTCAAAACATTAGCACATTTGGCACGTTGGAATCTGACCCATTTAGGACGACGCACTGTCTGCCAGGATATTAACAATGTGGAGCGAGGTCTTTGCAGAGCACTTCACTGCACACCTCTGTGACTGACAGCTTTTCTTACGCCATCTGACACCGTGTGGATTGTGCTGATGCTGTGAAACCAAAGCCATCTGCCTGGTCAGGTCAAACCGGACTGTAACAGTTCTTTGCATATAGCTGTTGTTCTGTGATTTTACTTAATTCTTTCTTTATCTGGAGTAGAATCCGTAGAACTAAACTCATCCTGATGGAGTTGATTTCTGTCTAAAATGGCAGTCATCCACATTTTATTCACCAGTCTGTCACTGAACCCAGCTTTTCTTTGGTGGAATACAGATATTTCAGATCTGTCAGCTGTATCTGAGAAAAAGATTAGATCTGAGGGAGAAAGAAAGTGGAGCCGATGTGAGATTGTGATAAAACCGCTGACAGCAAACATAAAAGGCCTGCTGGCTTCCCCTGTTGAAACCTCAGTGAAATATAGAATAGTCCCTTCACAGAACATTGAGATTTTGACGTCTTGAAACAAATATCCCTTTGGATGACAAGTGCTTTATCCATTTTTTCCCCTGCGTCCTCCCTCCCACTGTCCCTGTCTATGGAAAAGCAAACAAAGAAATGAAGGCAGTGTAAAATTATGGCACACATGGGACGGAGCAGTTTTTGTCCTCATTGCAAACATCAACAAACTGAGCACACACAGCAGAGAGCAGAGCCGCACGCTGCTGAACTGTTGTTTGAGATCCGCTGTGCTCCGGATTCCTGCCTCCATTATGAGATGGAATGTGTTGTTGGGAACACTTGACCTCGCATCGTATTAACCTGATCGGTGATCCAGAAAAATATGATTCACAAAAAAAGGACGCGCTTAAAACAGTGTCAGAGCATCGAGCGGGGACAAATAACTAGTCCTTGTAGCTAAATGATAAAAAGCAACATGATCTTCCTCCTCTGTAGTTCAGGATCAGGTCTGCTTCTAAAATTACTTCCCTCAGGTTTTATGAACGGCAGCCTTGCAACCCAGTGAGAAGTTGGCTCACCCCTTCTCGGGGTTGGGAACCAGCGATCCAGGAGTTTTAGTCTGGTCAGGGACCTTTTGATTTGCGTGCCCCTCGTACCCTTCCTCATCTCTCTCTCCCCACGGGGAACCTTGGTAGCTTACCTGGTACGTGTACTAAGGTCAAATCCTTGAATCCGAGGTTTTATTCCAGCTCATGCCTCTTCACTGCAGGCCATCTGCATTAACAAGGTGAAATGCGTAAGCCTCATGGTGAAGATGGTTGCAGATGAACTTTGGATCACATTGGAATAATTCTCACATCACCTTCAGAGCAAGAAGCACTTGTTCTCATCTCCATTTTCACATTTTTCGATTGAGTAATTCAGCTTGGGATTTAGTGATGATAAAAAAATCTGCAGCCTGGGAGTGAGTGTGTTATTTTGCTCTCATCCTGTACAGGAGTGTGTGTGTTTGTTTTTTTTTCTCATGTACCACAACCAACACAGGTGCCATTCCCGAGTAAAAGTAATTTGCGAGAGGCAACAAGCCGTGAAAGAGACCATAATCACCTCTGCTATCCTCACCTCTCCGCAGATAAATTTGTCTTCACTTCTTTTACCTGATTAAATGTGCAGGTTACACACACAGAGGCCAGTCAACTAGACTTCAGAGAGGTGACTCCACAAGTTCTACACAAAACGTTTTATTCATTGCCTACTTTATTTATTTCATCCCAAGAATCACACATCTCTAAACCTTCTGAGAAAATCGACATCTTTTGTTGGTCTCTGGTCTGAAATGAAACTTTATTTACTCTGTTTTCAGCATCAGCCTCTTTGGATAAGGCCCGCCGGCTCGAAGTGAACTGGACCGGAGTTTGGAAATGGAGTGAAACCGACTGATAAGGAGTTCCTGAATTCTGCAGCTTTTCGTCACTACCTCCTGAAGTCTTTCTTCCTGGTAAGTCCAGTTTAGATTTTCTGTATGTATGTGTGGTGTGTAGCACCCAAAGGGTTGAACACGTTGGTTAATAACAAGGCTCAAGGTAACAAATCAAGAATAATAATAAAATCTGTGCCATGAGGTCAGAACTTAGAACAGTTTAAAGGTGTCACAGCAAACAGGCGTCCCAAACATTAATGTTACATAAAACATTTTTTATGTTACATAAAAAATCAATAATGATATTGATTAACAGCTCACAGCGTCAGCATGTCACCTTATTCTTCACCAGATTCTTCGGTTTCCTGGTCAACGCTGCCCTCTGGTGGCAAAATAAACTGCCTTTAACGTCACCACCCTAAACAAGTTTATTTGTGTGGCGGTGTTCTTCCTTCTTTCATTCGTTAAATCACACAGTTCCCACACAAGATAACAAACATGAAATGTCCTAAACACTCAGTGATTCATCTTTTTATTCGTGTGGGTAAGTGCAGAGGCTATTTTCCCTTCTCTAGTTCTCTCAGTGAGAGCTGAAAGGCCAAAAATGTATAATCTATAAACTCTTATCTCCTTCAGAAGTTTGCAGAGAGACAGACTGGTTATTGACCAAAGCATTAGAGCACAGGTGAGACATCCAAAGACTCTCATCCACCTTGAAATGGTGAATATTTAGGGTCTACTATTTTCAGAGGAAAGCAACAAAGAAAGAACACTTGGATACAAAGCACAGTTCTAATATTAAGGAGTTTTGTCCATTATAAAAAGACCACGCCAGTTTTGATGTCATATCGACAGGAAGTGCAGTTTGATGAGAACCTAGCTGAGGTCATATCGGGGTGAAGCACCGGGCACTGAGAAGGTCCCGTCTGAAGCTGTGTCATGAGTTTCTGCCTTTTCTGATCCAATTAGTTACAAACTGTCACGATTGTCAGAAATGTCTCACCCAGCGTTATTAAACTGACACGTATCGTTAGGTCCTCCTGGATCTGCTGTTGTGTAAAGTTGCTGAGAACAGCATTGACAGCCGGGTCCTTGAAAATCCTTGAAAGGTTTTGACAATAGACATGTTGAATTCATATTTTCTGATTGCACAGAAATTGAAGTTCCTTTGACATCCTTGGGTAAATCTAAACTGTGCCTCGGTGAGTCCTTGGATTTGAGGACATTTTGCCTGGAAGGTCCTTGAATTTGAGAAGGTGTGGGAACCTTCACACACAGGTGTGACTTCATGCTGCCTCACTGTGCGGGTAGAATTTCTTTTTAAAACATCTTATTAAGGACTTGTAGGAGAATGTTGCTCACCTTGAGTGAATAAAAACATTTATTTTCTGCCCTGTAAGCTCTGTTCTCACCGGCACAGCAGTTCCCACAGCCTGGGGTGTTCTGATCCAATTATTTTGTCTGAACGCATTGATGTGATGTAGCTTGATCTGGTAATACCCGACTTGGTTTGTTTCTTGAAAGCTACGTCTTAATAAAGTGCCAGACTTAATTTCACTTTGTAAAGTCCTTAAGTGGAAGAAACCAGCTGTAAGAGAAGCGGAGGAAGGAAGGAGTTTGAATAAACGCCTCTGGATATTGTAGTTCTCATGATCGGAGCAGGGCAGACTGTTGACATCGGCAGGTTATTTTGTCTCGATAATGTTTGGAGACCCAGACTCAACTATCGACTGAACCCTTGAGGATTCTCGTTGACCTTGAAACCTGCGTCAACTTTTATCTGGAGTCCCGTTGTCCTTTGTAATTTGTCATCGGGGGAAGTCTTAACGAGAGGCAAAGGGTCGGAACAAGAGTACACTGTGTTTTAAACTAACCTGAGAGAAGGTTCGTCATGTCACCGTGTTTGAGAGGCAGAGCACCGCCACCTGTTCTTAATGTACTGCAGATACGTTTCTTCACTAACTGAAGTTAACTCTGATAGAAATGATTGAACATCCTGCGAAACAGGTGCAGATCTCCAGTAAATACAGCAGGACATTGGTGAGGAAGTGGTTTGGAATTCAGCGGGGTAATAAAACACGTCAGGTTCAATTTATGAAACACTTTCTCAGCCTTAAGATTAAAGAGGAATTTTCCCTCCTCAAAGCATGTCAACACAGAGATAAGCAGCTGTAACACAAGATTAAACGTAGATAACTGAAGATTAAACGGACACTTGAGTCTGTATTTATGTGCGCTGAGTGCAGTTTGTTTGAGAGATTTGATAAGGCCCAACCTGAGGAAGGAAAAGACACTGACACGATGTGTTTGGAAGCATTTTACTAAATCAAAAGCAACGAGTACACACACTGTCACACCGTCTAGTTTTCCCTTGATTATCAGCACATCATAAATAAAGTCTTATCTCTTCATTTAAAGCAATACATAATGTTCTCTATCAGATAACTGGACAGACGCTGGAACATTTTCAAGAACAGACACTTAAATCCTGACAGGACACACAGCAGGACTTCTTCTACACTTCAGAAGAACTGTGACGCTTCAGGAGTCGAGATGCTGCACAGTGCAGTAAAACAAAGCCATATTTCCTCCTCACATGCTCTCTGCATCATGGATCTCTATAAAAGCAGCTATAAATATACAACACTACCATTTTATATCAGCAAGAATATTGTAGAAAAGAGGCTATGAAAAAATATTTTATACACTGCAAACCCAGGTCCTGCATAACAGACAACTCTTCAACATTTCAAGTTTTCAATATAGATTCAGCCTCGATTGAAGCATTACAGCCCGGACAATTAGTTTGAACCAGGTGCTATCAGAACACTTCATACCCGTGTTATGGACCAATGAAATCACTGGGATCGGGATACAGAAACATGAACTTGGACGTTCTGTGGGTGGTGGCAGTT
Organism: Nibea coibor; assembly: GCA_023373845.1. NCBI lineage: Eukaryota > Metazoa > Chordata > Actinopteri > Sciaenidae > Nibea > Nibea coibor. Next base: position 3,705,740 of record CM041739.1, on the reverse strand, counting down.
TCTCTGATCCCCTGAGCTTCTGGACTGTACAGGCGGTTATTTAAGAGGGTGGAGTTTGTGTGTTTGTGTAGAAAGTGCAAGCCCGAACAGAACGACATTCTCACAGTCTGACTGAGGCGTGTGCGTTCAGATGGCGACGGTTAAACTGATTCATGTAACGGCACAGTTGGATACATAACATTTGTGCTGTGGGCTGCAAATTACAATCAGGTATATAAATTCAGTAAAACAGACAGCTGTGTGTTCAATCACTTTAAAGATACCAGTATATAGTGTATAGTAAGGCACATGTTCAGCATATATTTAAATGTATTTAAAGTGTAAAAAAACTCATATTTTGCATATATTACAATTAAACATTGTTAATTTGGGATAACTGAACTTTGTATTTTTTTAGTGTGAGTTTTACTTGACACTGACACTTGCTTGTCTTGTAGGAGGATGAGCAGTTCAGGCAAAGTTTGACAAACATGAAGAAGAAGTGACGAGTAAAGAAAACTTGGTTTGGTTCAGAGCTACATTTTTGGTTTAAAAGACAAAAAACTGCTGATTGAGCTGCGGTAGTTCTGTTTCAAACTCATACGGATGTGTTACATGTCATTACTTCATTAATGTGAACTTTGTAACAATGTTCTAAGTGCTATATAAATAATGCTACTAAGTAGCTGAATGCGGCAGGTTTGGTTCTGATCACATGGCAGCAGATGCCGTAACTTAAATGGCAATAAACTGGCTTATAGTTTGATGAGCCATTCTTTTCCATACAAAGAAATGAGCTAGTTTGAGGTTTGACTGCTACAGCTCCACGTTAAATCCAACAGGACAGACTCTCCTCACACGGCGTTCACTGCAGTTTTTTTTAACTCAAACTTTGCCCCCATTCATCACCCAGTTGGTGTATTTACCAACCTACAGCAGTGTAACAGAGGCTGAAGCTGCGTCAGTAATTTTGTCGCCCTCAGCAAACAGATTAAGAACAGACTTCACCCAGCGCTTTGAAAACATGACTTCTCATTAAATAACTGAAGAAACTTCATCTCAAGCTAACACAAAGACTGGGCTTGGGGTTGATTGTCTAAATGGAGCTCTCTGGAAGAACAAGAAAGTCCAGCTGTAACATTAAAAGGTGGCTGACATTCATATGTCAAAGGACCTGATATGCAAACATTCACAGTATAGATCTGTACAGTATATGCATCAGTAAAGGCACGGCTAAGCTTCAGCATCCTCACCCATCAGCGCCTCCCGTTCATTTTTATTCAAACAATCATTTACGGCTTAATGGCTTCGTAAACATGGACGAGTCTTTCCCACAGGAAAAAGACTTTTCCCTCGATGATCACTGTCATTAAAGGCTATTTGTAACAATGTATTCATGTTCAGGCTGGTGATGGTTTAAAATTAGATGTGGGCAATAAACTGTGCACATTTAACTTAAGAGGAAGAACTTTGAGGTGATTAGTTGGGAAGCTAAAAACTGAAACTGAAGTCTCCCTGAAAGCAGCATTTCTTTTTGTTGCACACAAAACAGTCCCAACAAAGCTAACCGAACTAACTCATTTCATACATATCAGTCTAGTCTAATATCGGTGGGCGTTCTACGTACTTTGGCTTCGTTTCTATAAGGACAATGTTTTAAATGCTCGTAGCACTTTAACAAGCGTTAAAAGAATAATTGTCTGCAGCAGTTCTGAAGTATAGGTGCAGGAAGGCGTAACAAGGCACATACAGAAGGCAACTTTTCTTTTGTATTATCTGAGATGTAAACATGTAAACACATATTTGGACTTTTTTAGCATTTGCCGTCATAATCTCCATTAGGAGCGGGGAGGCTTTGCAGGTAGTGGACGGCGTCTGCGATGGTGAAGAATATGACTTTGTTCTCTTCTCCTCCGGGGTAATATCCCCCTCTTTCCAGATCGTCCAGCACCGAGGCACTACACTGAGCCAGGACGACTTTGATCCCCAGTTCTGCGTAATCTTTGCGGACCTCTTTAAGAGCGTTCACTCCAGCGGTATCTAGAAACAAAATGCTGCTGCAGTCGATCACCAAGCTGCGTAAGCTGCAGGAAGAGTTCATGAAGGTTGCAGTCGCACCAGCTTCAACCTCGTCCACTTTACCTGCAGCCTCCTTCTCCTCCGACTTCCTGTTTGTGTTCATGTGTGTGTGTCCCTGCTGTTTGTTCTTCTTGTTGAATTTAATACGGTAGGCTTTCTCCTTCACGGGATCAAGTCCTACACACCTGTAGAGAGATTTTTTGAACAAGCTCTGGTTGGCGTAATAGATTGGAGCGCCATATCTAAAAACAGCCACTCCGGGATGTGTTCCAAGGCCCCGGTAAGACGACAGGTCCTCATAATGCTCTCTGGTTGTAGCCCGGCCAAGCTCCATGACCTGGGCTTGCTGGGTTCGGCCCAGGACGCAGAAAGCCGAAACTAAAACCCCCACGAGGAGACCCAGCTCTGTGTTGACCAGCGCAGATGTGGCCATGGTGATCAGCCAGATGGAGGCGTCGATGCGGTTGACGCGCCACATCTGGGGGATTTCGGCGAACTTTCGTAAAGCTCCGCGAAGGTTAACAACGATGATGACAGCTAAAACACATCTGGGAATGACAAGGAAGAAAACGGGACAGTGCAAAGGTTAGGAACTTTTCGTAGGGATGTTCATGGAAGGAAGCAATCGCATCTACATATTTACACATTTCTGGTAAAGACTGACAGACTTGGAGGGAATAAATAACTCTGTCATTTACCAGATACTGATGTGTAGGTGATGGATAGTGCTGGACTAACTAGCAGCATTTGAATGTGATCTGTCTAATCCCTGAACATTGGAGCAGTTCTTCATCACACGGACAAAGGTCGAGATGTGCAGAGGAACAGACAGAATGAGCTCGAGATGGAGAAGCTAGAGAAATAAAGAGAGATAAGGAACAAAGACGAAACATAATCTGCCCTGAGATGTGACATTATTGATCAACACATTCCATATGATCATTGACTCTGTGAGGGTGTTTGTTTATGGGTGCCAGCACAAAGGCGAAATCAATACCCGCTACAATCACAATCAATAGACTGTGATCAAAAGCTCGCACAGACTCCCGGTACATGAAAAGCTCTGTTAATTCTCTAGCTGGCAAAAACTTTATTAATTCACATTTCTCTTAATCACTTTAGATCAGGATAAATCCTTTATAACGATCTGAACCTCCACCTAAATGTTGCTGCCTGAAGATCTTGAACTCGCACAGTGTCTGCAGTAACGTCAGCGTTAACCCTGAACTATAGCCATAGCTTATCTGTATTTGTCTAAAGCTACCCTTCTAACCACTTTTCATGGTAAACAAGATAAGAACTGCGAGCAAGTCTTTAAGCACCTAGATAAGCGACAAAGAAAATCGCTGAATCATAAAACTCGACATAAAGAAAGTGTGAACCTAAAGTGGATCAGGCTTTACTTTAACTGCCTAACCTCAGAATCTACTGGGGTTTTGTTCTGATGTTATCACGTGTGACTCAGCCACTCCCAAGTTTAAAATAATGAGTAAAGTTTTCCACCAATACATTCCTAACGGCACAACACAAGGCTTCACTCTTCTGCTACGTTATTAACTGTAGCAGCTGCTAACTACCTAGAATACGGATGTGATGAGCGTGAGTGACTTCAGCTGTCAGGGACAGGATTATATTAAAAAGGGAAATGACTGGCTCGATGTTTAACTTCCCTGAAACGTATTTCACAAACTAGTTAGCAACTTGCAGAGAAGACACCTTACTAACAACCAACTCTGCACCACCGTGCAGTTTTGTAGTGCCAACCAACTAAAGGGTTGACACCAGACTGCTTAAGTTAAACATCATGCGTTTGCTGGCTGGTGATGTTCGCTCCTAATAACAGCCTGACTGATGTCAGTGGGGCGAGTCAAGCAGACGAGACTGCCCTGACCAGCTTTTGCAGAAGTATGAGCTATTTTTAGGAGGTCATTTAAGGTTTGTGTTTACCCTACACTTAGTCACTGTGCATGTCCTGCACATGGTTTGTCTGCTTTGTGAGTATTCTGTATGTGTTATGTATTACATGGTTTCAACTGCAACCTTTACAAGTGAAAATGTTACCAGATACCAAGAAGATAATTCATTAGTCTGTTGATAAAAGCAAGTCATGATTTCAGTAATCATAATGAGCCAAATATCTACTAACTCCCAACAACTGAAGATGACCCTTAAACGTGATGCTAATTAAAGTCTTGCTTACTTCTGAAGGGAATAGAAGAGCGGTGCGATAACGAGCAGGACCAGCAGCAGGATGAGAGCGCTGACCAGCCCCGAAACCTGAGTCTGGCACCCCGTGGACTCCTTGACGAGGGTCTTAGTCAGCGCAGCGCTGGTGGTGAAGCAGCGGAAGAACGACGGCAGGATGTTGCAGAAGCCGATGGCGTACATCTCCTGGTTGGCGTCCACCGTGTAGCCGTGCTTCTTGGCGAACATCTCCGACAGCGAGACGGTGATGGCGAACCCCACGATGGCGATGGAGAAAGCGTCGACAGCCACGTTTGGGATCAGCGTCCACATGGGCATCTGAGGAGGGAGGAAGCCCGTGGGGATGTCACCAGCCACGCCCGACCCATAGTCAGTGTTGAAGCGGCCGAAATGAGAAGCCAGTGTTGCGATTATCACCACGAAGAGTTCGAAGGGAATCGGAGCCTAGGTAAGGAAAAAAAACAGAGATGCGACACACATGTTGAGAAATGTAATCATTTGAACTGACAGTTTATACTTTTATACTTCAGACCAGACTTTAATGCATAGATAAGGTCATTGTGGGTCAGCCAGCCTCAATATCGCCTTATATACGACCTTATTCAAAGATTTAAATTTGTATTTGAAATCTACACTGCGTCTACTCACCTTTAGCTTGGCTTTAAAGCGATCGTTGAGCTCTTTGGTAGGTATCAGAACCAGCAAACACACCAAACTGGTCACCAGGTCGCAGATGTTGGTGTTTCCCAGATTACTGAGCAGGCTGTACCACGTCTTGAACAGAGTGAACCAGCCCTGAGGCCTGGGGATCTTCAGGCCCAGAAGGTACTTGAACTGCGAAGTGAGGATGGTCAGGGAGGCTCCTGTAGCGAAGCCACTGAGGAGAGAGTTGGAGAGGTAGACGGACACAAAGCCCACCTGGAAAATGCCCATTAGAACCTGAGAAAAACAGAAACATAAAGCAGTTTTAAAACTCACATTAAAGCCTTTAGCTGAAGACATGGAGACCCTGCTCACTTACCTGGTAAACTCCAGCAGTAAAGGTAACTGTAGCGCCCACCGTGATTGCATAGCAGCTTCTGTCACATTCAACCCCAACACTGTCATTCCCCTGGCCAGCCAGCAGAATGCCACTGCTGTTACCGATGCTGCTTTCTGTGAGGTATCCTGCCAAAGCCAACTCCCTGTCCACAACCTGACCCACAAGCAGGCACAGCACCCCGAAGATCCCCACGGAAATGTGTCTGGAGGTGCCTAAGATGGCATAGATGATGGAGGAGAAGAAAGATGTATAGAGCCCATATATCGGGTCCTGACTGGCCAATAAGGAGTAGGCTATGGACTGGGGGACCAATAGGATTCCGACAATAAGTCCTGACATGGCATCCCCAAGCAGCCATTCCCTGAACTGGTAGCGTGGCAGCCATCTCAAAATCGGAGCGAAGCCCAGTATTTTGGATTTGGCTCTCTCCGCCGTGCACGAGCAGCGTTTCTTGAGCTGATCCGACACGACGGATTTCCAGTTCTTGTCCTGTTGCTTCTCCACTCTTTCCAGGATGAGAGGCTGCTGCTGGCCGCTCTCCACTCCATCTTCTGCCGTCGTGCAGCAGTCGTCGCCATGAGTCATGATCGAGCGCTCGTCTGTGGTGATGAGACAGGAAAGAGATCTCAAACTCGAACTCGTAACGGCAGAAAAATAATGACTTTAACGAAAAAGAAAGACGAGATCTAGGCCAACTCGTCCGCTTTTATCTGCAGATTGCAAGACTTAGACTCCAGCTGCAGCCTCAAATGACAGACGCAGAGAGGAGTGAGGTGGAGGGCGAGGATGAGCGCTATTAAATATCAGGTCAGCGGGGGTGGGTGCGCGTTAAGTGCGTATTTCTGACATTTTTTAAGAGGGCGACGTGTACGTTGCACCACAACACAGATAAGAATCAACAATTAATAACAGCTTAGAGAAAGACAAATGGGCTCTTACTGGAAATCATCATCTACCGGCCAGAATAAAGTCAGCAGGACTGTCTGGAAAATGATAAACTCATAGCACCTCCCTACAAACCTGACCAAACTTTATCTAGAATGGATTTATCATGTTTTAACACGCGGATGAAGCAGTAAGGCTGAATTTAGACTCTGTGAATTAAAATTACATTAATATTAAAACTGATTTTATTTCACAGACTTTAGTGCTTCCTGACAATGTTCATCTATCTTGTGCTATTTGAAAGCATTCCCAAATTTACCCTAACGTTAATAGGATTACAGTAACATTATCTCGTTTGCTAAGAGTGCTCCTTCATGGCGTTAATGAGATTATCAGTCATGCCTACAGACTACTTAAATGTTGGCCGTTATTTCTGGTATAAACGTTACACCCAAACTTTATTTAGTGTGTCAAACAAACACCGAGGTGTCTGCAGCAGCTAGTCGGTGATACTTCACATTTTTCATGTGGTAAAAGTTTCCTAAAGTTCCCTGTTGACCGTCTAACTAACTCGGAGCAGGGTCCGCGCCGTCAATGGGCACCATTGTAAACAAATTGTCAACGTGGACACCGGTTGAGGCTCCGAGCCGCCGGAGGTGAATTAACCGGACAGTTCGCGCCTCCACGCGGAGAATAAAGCACAGACTGCCGGCAGAGCGGCGGATAACTGACCTGAGCTCGAACCGGTCGCCGTTTTACGAAGTTAACGTTAGCTTCAGCGCTCACACGGTCGACTGTCATTCCGCCTCAAATTCATGTTGCACTGCTCCGGAGCTCCCGTGCGTGCTGCGTGATGACGTCGACCGGCGACGTGAGGCCAACGTCACATGACGTGCAGAGAGCGAGGTGGTGTGCGTAGAAGACGGGTAACTTTGTACCTATGCAAATGAGTTAAAAAAGTCATAATAAATATAAATTAAGGGAAATGATGTATTTATTTAATTTGTTAATTTAGTTGTTATATTAAAATAACAAACAATCCGAATTTTAAGAAGAAAAAAACTCCTCAGCCCTCAGCCACTCAACAGCCCTCATGCATCATACATTTTATTTTCCATTTTCACGTGATAACTAGTTAATTTTATTTCATGTTTCTCAAGTTATTTATGTCATGAGATATCAAACGTTGTCATCCCAAGATAACAGGGACATTTTCTCACAACCTCAACATAATGACACCTTGTTTTCCAAAGAATGCTGTAATTAATTTGAGACCTCAAGAAAACAAAGTATATTAAATCAATGTAATGTCAGAGGGGAGGGTTGTATATTGATCAGCACGTCATGTGCGATGGAAGACTCCGGCCTATCACGTTTGATTGATTATCCTGAGATCTCAAATTAATTACGTTTTTGTCTTGGGTAAACAACATTTGTTGTTTTGACTTGAGATCTCAAGAAAACAAATGAAATTAACTAATTATGACAAAAACAGAGGAAATAAAAAGCAGGAATTTGTGACCCCTCAGAGAAAGGTCTCCGTCCTGTGTCACATCCTGGTACACGTTTTCCAAATAAACACAGGCTTTTCTCAAAAGTCTTTAAGTTTTGAACAGTGTGCCAAATATCACAGCTGAGCTCAAATCTTAAACCAAAACTAACATTTTGTTCTTGACCAAATGGATTGTTAAGCAACATAATAAACAGCAAAGCTGTGTGTCATTTGATGAACAGCAAAGGTTGTGGGTCGTGTTGCAAGACTGTTTTTTGTGGGCGATTTTCTTCACCCTGAAAACTTCAGGATCCTTTCTAACTGACATGTATTCAACCAGGGAGTGTTTTATTGTGAAATACAAACCTTTGGTTTGATATGAACACTGCCAGCCTTATCTTTTAGTGTTTTGAAACCTCAGCGGGAGCAACAGACAATTCCCCTTTTCCCAAGTAGTGTCATTTTTTTGTTAAGGTTGAGACATTATAAGATAATTTGTGATATAATCTCTTTTCTCATGAAAGCAAAATTCCGCTCCTATCTGTTTGCATAGTTTAACCCTCATCCTACCAGCATGCAACAGGTAAGGACTACAGGGTGTGGAAAACATGTGTAATTAATGTAATCTAAAAGCACAGAATGTATTTTGTTTAATATATGAAACACTTAATCTGATAGTAATAAATATTTTATTATGAAATGCATTTCTGACTTTAGGAATAGAAGTATTTAGGGTTGTCAACAAAGCATGAGGCGATCTGTGTCTGTCTCCTTCAAAATGACTGACAGAGTGCCCTGTGTGACTGTTTGCATCTTATAAAGGTGGTTTAACAGCGTGTACATCTGCTTCTTTACATGTGCACACGGATACTCCTAAAAAGGTTTTTGGGTCGAGGTAACATGCAAACATTTGGTTATCGGAGAGAAAGGAATCCCAGGTTGTGTCTTTAATCATTGGAGGGTATCATAATCCCAGTGTTGTAATTGGATGCAGGCTTATGTCGCACACATGACCATTTAAAACCATCCTGGTAATCCCTTTTCTTTTCTCAGACACCTGCAGAGTCAGTTAGCCGGACAGAGGGATTACACACTTTGCTGGAGACAATACAAGGAATTTTACAGGTAGGACAGTTTGTGTGTTATTAAAATGATCAGTTGGATCTGTGGTGTCGGTTTTATATTATTCTAACAATAACTTTATGCGGTTTCTATGTGACCTAACTTGGACAAAGGAAACAAATAATCCCAGGAAGTACCAAATTAATGAGAACATGTTTGTGTATTAGAAAATAACTCTTTGACATATTTGTTGAAACTGTTTCTAAATTCTTGGCTGTAGTTCATGAGATAATAATGAAGAAATTAACTTCCTCTGGCTCCTCCTAGTGTTCTTTACGGCATTTGCAAGAAGCTACTCCACCTTAATTAAAGCAACCACTCTGAGCCAAAAGGTCCTGTGTGCAGCCTCTTCCCCCCTCCCTCAAGCATGCTTTCACTTAGTCAAGCTCAGGAGCTTCAGGAGAAACATTGCAAACAGAAACCAGCAATAAAAAAAACTGCCAACAGCAGCACAACAGCAAGACGTGTGTGAACACGTCCTGGATTCACACGGAGCTTTAGGCCCATTATGTTTGTTTCCGCGGCGCTCATATTGTCGGCAGAGAGGAGGCATGATGGCAAACAGTGGGGAATAACTTTCTGAGGGAGGACAAACGGTGTGTGTTCATGTGGGTTTCACAGGGACAAAGCAAAGCATGCCCAATTGTTTCAGTATTATTCGAGGTTGGTGTGACAGACCCATCTTGCAGCTTTCCCCTCTCCTAGAAATCGCAGCTGTTTCTTGACCCTTTCCCGCCAAAGCAGAGTGTTGCTGCAGCAGTCTAAAAGGATGTTTGGACCTGTCCTCTCATTCTGTTGTTGAATTAGATACTGTTAGGTCTGTTAGGTGATGCTCATGAGGCTTGAGGCTCGCTTTTACATGGCGAACGAGTTCAGTAGAAGGTGCTCATGGGCTTTGAAACAATGGTCTTTCCTTCTGTTCCACCTGTGTACTGCAGCTTAAACTGAGGTCACCTTATTTAACAGCTAGTTAGATCACTCCATTCAAAACAGAAAATTCTGTTGCATTGACCTCTATAACATCTTTCAGCTCATTGTTTCAGTACAGTCTCAGCACTTATTCCTGGCCCCAGACTATTTTTTCACGGGAGCTGTTTGAGACACAAACCAAAACCAAAAGAAGAGCTCAGCTCTGGAGGTTACTGCTGCTAGTTTTGGTTTAATGCCTCAGCAGTCCATGAGAAATTGTTGAATTAAAGATTTGCATACACTAGACCTTTCAAACATTTGTTTCGAGTTGCCAACCATCCAGCCCCAAGCATGACTACTGTGTGTTCCAAACTGTGCCCTGTCAGCAGCAGCCATGGTGGACGCAGCGGCAGCGGAGCAGTTCCTAGATGCCAACCCGCAGTTCGCCAAGCAGTACTACGACATCAACTTCCGGCCTAAGGTCATCTCAGACTTGTTGGACAACAACCGCAAGACGGCGGTGGATATCAGCAAGTTCCATGACCTGACGACGGTGGAGGAGAGCGAGATCCTTTTCGACCTTGTGAGGGACATCCAGGACAACCTGCAGATGGAGAAGTCTCTCTTCAACCTCATGAAACACCTCAGCTTCATGATGAGGGCCGACCGCATGAGCCTCTTCATGTACCGGCAGAGGAACGGAGTGGCTGAGATGGCGACCAGGTTACTGTGGATTTCTTAATGTTTAAAACCATCTCACATAAAAGGAATGTTGATCACTGGCAGCAGAATTATATCAGTGTCAGAAATATCACAGAGATTTTATTCATTTCCCTTGAAAGGGGTATGTGACTGCACACATTTTGAGCAGTGAGGGCTAAGCTTGGGAAACATTTTGGACAAAAATCATTTTCAGAGAAATCTTCAGGGAATCGCACTGAATGAACACAGAGGCTGTTTTTCACCAGCACACTGCTACGCATTCATGCAGTTCCAGATACTCACATTTGGCAGCTGGAATAAATGAGGGAATGTTAGTATTTCTGCTGCTTCAGCCAGACTCGTGCTGTGTTGGCAACCCTACAGATGTAGTTGCCTTGCTCAAAGGCAGCTTCACCTTCTTCAAGTGTCTCGTGCTTTGAGTTAAAAATGTAAAATACCATCCAAGCCTTCTTTAGCTGATCACCACATTCTAACATTTCTTTCAATCTCTACTTTCAGGTTATTTAATGTCCATAAAGACGCCGTGTTTGATGACTGCCTGGTGCAACCTGACAGTGAGATCGTGTACCCGTTGGATATCGGCATTGTGGGTCATGTGGCATCCAGCAAGAAGATGGTCAACATTCCTGATGTGTCTGAGGTATATGACTGTGTGTGTGTGTGTGCTTTTGTTCAGTAGTAATGTAGCACTGAATTATTCATATACAAGATCTTCCTTCACATACATTAATGGCATAGCCTGGAGATCTCAGATCTCTTCTTAAGGCTCATTTATTTTGTGTTTTTGATGTTATTTGCTCTACTTATTGTTTTGTCATGTGTTATATCTTCAGGTTTTTTTTATTGTAAAGCACTTTCTTCCTTTGATTTGAAAGGTACTGTAGAAATAGACTTATTCATCCAGCAAATGAACAGTGAAATGTGGTAAACATAATTGATTTTCTCCCTCACTTTTACATCCGAGCATACAGTATAAATATTTAACACATTAACACCCACAGTAACATCATAAAAAAGCAATTCCATGACACAAATAAGCCTCAGTTACTCCTACAAGATTAGAATTTGAGAAAAAAAGTTCACATTTATATGGTGGAACCGAAATAAAAGTATATATTCATTTAATGGCATGTGTGTTGTGGCCATGTTCTACCTGAGGACAGAAAGTCAAACAAATTAGAAAATGCAAATCATCTCTGTTTAAAAATCCTTCACATATAAGAGATGATAAACTCCACAGTGAACATTCAAAGCCCTGTTTCACCAGGGAGTTAAAAACCTATCTACTGTTGCTCTGCCTCTGTTTGACCACCAGGTGGCGACCGGACACCACTGCTCGTTCACCCTTCTTCTAATTCCCTCCAACCAAAGCCAGCCCAATCTCATTAAAGCCAATACCTCTGACATTTGAAAAAGGCTGGCAAGCGTATTCCCATGTACATTTCAAGTTTGTCATGCTATACTGCAGGTCCGCTAACTTCACCTCCACCCTCCTCCTTCCTGCACAAACTGTTATTGTGACATTTACAGTTATTAAGGCAGCAGCCCACTCCACATAACTGATGGATTACAAGCCCTCCTCTGTATCAGTTCAATCACTTCCTTTCATGGGAGATTAGAAACCTCATCTGCTGATGCACCCAACAAAACAGACCCCGTTTGGTTTTTATCCATGGGTTCTGCTGCCAGGCCCGGCCGGTTCTGCTTTCAGTGTGAGCCACCGCCACCATCATCACACTGTTCAGGACCTCTGTCCGTCACAGCCTCAAACAAACGCGTGGAAGCAGGATGGGGGAATGCAGCAACTGGAGGGATATCAAAGCCTCCAAGCCTCAGTCTCTCCCCAGTCACAGCGAAGGAACAGCTAATGTTTCCATATAATTGGTTGGCTTTATGATGCTAATGCACCGAGGATGGGCTTTCAGAGCAACGCAGAGACTGGAAATCAGTGCACTCTATTTCTATCCCAGTCCAATCCCACCGCAGGCCCGGTCAGCCAGTCAGGATTCTTGTAGGTGGAAGGTGGGGATTATGTGTCACTGGGATTACGTGGTGAGCAACTGCTGTCCCCATTTCACCTCCCCCCTCCTGGTTCTTCTCTGCCTTCCTTCCTTCAAAGTGAATTTAATTATCACATAATTTACAGACTAATAACTGACTGTTGTTTGAGGTGTGGTTACTCAGGGGGTTTGAGTGTGAGGAACGTGGAGTGTGTCAGCGGAGGAAGGCTGGTGGGGGGGATGAAGCCGGTTAATCTGTCCTGAATTAGAGCGATCCCAGATTACTCGCAGAGGTCACACAGGCCCTGAGCTATTTTCACAGACTCAGCATTATGACACACCTTTAATCTATTCTGTTGTGCTGTATTGTTTTCATCTTTTTTTTAAATTATTTATTTGGTGAAGCAGAAACACCAAATCCACTGACAGTCCACTGTCCTAACATCAGAACCTAAATTGTTCAGAGAGGAAAGTGAATGTCTGCATGCAAACTTAAGTTTTAATATTGACAAATGGATGTAAATTCATCTTCTTTGTGACACCAGACTGCAGTGACAAATATCACAGCTCTAACCAGGCGCTGTAGAGTTTCCTACCTACACGGTCATTTCACTTTCTCGCAGCGAATCCCGGCTGGAAGTGTTAAATAAAAAAGGCTTTCATGAATAGTTTTGGTTGTGGGGGGGGTTACATATCAAAATACTTCAAACTTGTGCTCAGATTATACTTGTAAAGTGCAGAGCTGCTGGGAAAAGGTCAAGGCAAAGCTTCAGCTGATAACAAGCAGGATGAAGACTTCCCTGGGCTTTAGGGGGTCAAAGGTCACCCAGTAACAAGCTGTCAAACTGCCCAGATCTTTGGGACAGGTTCATTTTTTTAAAGCTGCATAAGGCTGCAGTTGAATCAGCTGCTCTATAGGTACTGATCCAGGATCAGCTTTGTCTCTCTTTGAGATTTTCCCCTTCATATCGTGCACTATTTCTACATCAAGTTTAGATATTAATAAATAATTAATAAATATATAGGATGATTTATAATTTATTCTGTGGTATAAGATCAGAACTACTGAAATCTCATTACGGATGCTCAAACAGATGCACAAATTAAAACTCAAAACTGAGAATAACGCAGGGCAGGTCTGTATTCTGGAGGAACATGTTGCACTTTTGCACTGTCTGACACACAAAGGCATTAAACCCAGGAAAGCTCTTTTTATGCAGACCCAGGCTATGGATCTGTGGTGCTGGGCAGAAGGGGGAGGTTTGACTTACTGCTCAGGCTTCTCTTCTTTGCCTGTGACAGCAGCAGCGGCGGTATTGAGCTTTCTGAACCTGAAGGATGAAACTTTATTGATGCAAATATTTGATTTTGGGGAGTTTCTCTCCTGTAGATGAGTGTGAGGTCGATGAGGATGAGGCAGCAGAGCTGTAATTCATAGAGCCTGATTGGCCTGATATTAGCTCATTACAGATATACCTGTATACAGTATGTTTTGAAATATAGTTCGTCCATTAGAGAGTAGCTGGTAGTCATTGGTACCCCAACACCTACAACTACTACTACAAGCTAACACTGAAAATAGCAAATTACACTAACCCTAACCTGTACTGGTAAGTAATTGTACCACTTCAATTGTAGTTTACCCACCTTGTTTCCTCTCAGTGATTGACACAGTTGATCTGAAAATAGGTGAACAAATCCTCTGCCACATTTCAAAGAGGTGGATAAAGAGTTTTCCTGGGTTTACACCACACTATTCCCATGATCCTTCCAAATACGATTCTTCCAGCCTGACTAACCGCCACCTAACTTTTCTTTTGCCTATTCTTTTCGGAACAAAATGTCACACCAAATAAGGTCTGTCACCAATGTTAACCCCCCGTGGGTCGCTCTCCGCAGGTTTTTGCTCCTTCTTGGCAGTTAATGAGCCGCTCTTCCTCTTTCACCCCTGGAGGAACACAATTTATGACCCCTGCTGCACAGAAGGAGCAGTAGGTGGAGTGCAGCAGAAAGGGTCTTGAGTTTGCGGATAATGGAAAGCCTTTGCTAGCAGCAGAAATGGTGTGTTCATCAAAGTTGAGTCCGGAGGTTTTTAGGAGTGCGGCGGCAAAGAGCAGGCGATTAAACACAGTCAAATACACCCCCCCTCTCTCTCTTTTCTCTGCATAGAGCCCTCATTTCAGTGACTTTGTGGACGAGCTAACCGAGTATGCGACTAAGAACGTCCTCGCCGTCCCCATCATGAACGGTAAAGATATGGTGGCCGTCATGATGGCCATCAACAAGGTGGACGGGCCACGCTTCACTACGAAGGATGAAGAGGTAACCTCTAATATGTCTGTCCTGGAAACTCACCTTCAGTAGACGGCTCCATTTTAGTGGATCAGTCACTTGGATAAAATGAATTCTCAGCTTACAAAGTGATGCCCTCAGCTTTCGTCTGTTTCCCCTCTTACTTTACTTTAGTTCTGCTCGATGTCACTTCTCCAGACTTTCTCTGTTAGTGACTGGCTGCATGACTGGACAGCGATCCAACCAATTAAACCCAGTCTGCCAAACTTGACAATAATTGTTTATGAGGCCTGTTATAAAAGCCACATAAAACTATATGACGTAGATGGAGCTTCTGTTGTCCGGTGTCAGTTTTGTCTCTGCTCCCATCCTTTCACTGCTAATCTGCTCTGTCTTCCTGCTTCTTCAGTGGTATTTTGGTTGCATGCACCTCAAGCGAAGGATTTGGATGAATGTTAAGCAGATTATTTTCTGTGAATATCAGAGACGAGTTTTCATAAAATATTTAGAAACCCTTGTATGCAATTCTCTGTGCGCATAGTCTTCTGTTTTGACATATTCAGTGTTTTCTTCTCATTCTACTATTAGCTCTTTAGCTGTAGTTTTCTCATGCAGGATGAGGCTGTTTAGCAGAGAGAGAGAGAGAGTCCACATTATGCTTAGGTCTTTACCATGAGAGTTGAGGCAGAGCAGCCACTACTAGCAGTGTTCCACTACTTTTTATTTAAAGATATCTTGCTAAATAATAACTTTATAAACGGACACATCAAAGTGAGAGAAAGTCTGATGTGGGCAAATTTTAAAGTACAATGACAATTAGAGCTAAACACACAACAAAAAGTCACTGCAACAACAACATGAAACCATCAGCCACGTGTTAGATTCGTGCCTCGGCAGCTGTTGTACAAGTCACCTAAACACAGCTGATGTATTGCTCCCCGAATCTGAAGCCTTCAAAGTCATAACCAACCATCCTGATCCTCTAACTTAATGAAAGCTGAAAGGAGATCATTTTTCAGTCAAGAGAGGCCTGTCAGAGTACATTTGGAGAAAGAGATTTCGAGTGGGCGCAAAGGACTGGACCACAAGGACAGGAAGGATAGACCGAAAACTCACTGCTAATTCTTTCCTGGCAAAACAACAAAAACACAATGCGAAGTCTTATCACAGGGTCAGTCAGATGTATAAGTTGTGCAGTTATCTTACATTATGTGAAATGTCAAACTGGTTTATGCTTTGTACAAGACTCTCACCCTCCTATTTAGGTCATTTATTGCATCCAAAATTGGTGGCCAAGAACAATACTTAGCCGTCTTCACCTGAATCCAATACAACCTTTGGTCTCTAATGTCTAAAATTTATTTCAATGACTTTTTTAATGATAGTTGTAAATGTCTGTTGGATTTAATTATTTAGTTATTTTTGTTTTATGTCCCACCTTCGTTCCTCCTATAAGTGTCTTTTGGCACTTGCCAGACTTTCCTGGTAAAACAAAGACGTTTACCATGTGACAGTGACATTTCTGAGTTTCCACATCTGTGGACCTCCATTATACCTGTCAGTAGGTGTATTACATTGCCTGGAAGTTCCCTGTACATCCAGTCCAAATACCACGCAGGAATAATATCATTTCCTTGTCAGGAAAAAGGAGACGGTGTTATCTTTTGATTTAATATCACCTGCCAAACACAGCAGTTTAAATAAGTTTAAAACTCCTGACTCAAAAATAAAATGTGATATATTTGAAAAGAATAACCTTCTCTGGCCGATGGCACAAAGGTAACATATTAGATGAAACTGAATATTACCACTGTACCACTTTTTCTTCCAGACACTAAATAAGTATCTCAACTTTGCCAACCTGATCCTGAGAGTTTTCCACCTGAGCTACCTGCACAACTGTGAGACCAGGAGAGGACAGGTGAGGCTGCGGAGCATGCAACGCTTCTTCCACTCTTTGCTTTGACATCTGAGTTAACCTCGTTCATTTTTAAGATTCTATTTGAGTTTTCACACTAGAGCCGAGTGACCCCCGTCCGACCTTTCCTTTTTCTCCCCTCAGACTCAGATCTGACGCTTTTTTTTAGAGTCAGTGTGATCGGGTGAAGGTGCATAGCACAGATATTTTCTCTCTTAATGAAAGAGAATATAATGAAGGACAGAGTGATACAACCGACCGACGTGTTTGACAAGCACAAAGATAGGCAAGTGAGAGGAGCGACTGGCTGGACGAGGAGAAGTTCGGCCTCAGGGTCTCTGGCGTGCATGACCTTTCAAACTTTACAGCGTAAGCTTTCAATCGCATTCTCCTCCACTGTCCAGGTGCTGCTGTGGTCGGCCAGCAAGGTGTTTGAAGAGCTGACGGACATAGAGAGGCAGTTCCACAAGGCCTTGTACACAGTCAGAGCTTTCCTCAACTGTGACCGCTACTCTGTGGGTCTACTGGACATGACCAAGACCAAGGTGGGTTACCATAGATACACACCTAGAGTCGGGGATAAGCTGGAAAACAAACAAAACAATTAATCCACTGCTTGCAGACGCCTGTCTGTGCTGCACCGTTTGAGACTGCCAGGATCCAGATTTACACTGCAGAGTCCCTTAAATGTCAGAAGCTGCTGCCTCATATTAACAGTCATTTTCAGGAGCTGAACTAGTCAAACGTCTTAAACTGTGTGTTAAAGTAAATTGGGGAGCAATAATCTACAATTAGGGCTTAATTTTGGCTGCAGCAGGAGTGCTTAGATTCATAAAATCCTTTATATTGTTAGCCACAAAGAGCCTTGACATCCTAGATATGTAGGCACCACTGTATATAATACAGTAAACCTTTAGAAAATTTAAACTGGGTGCACCCGTGGCTCATTAATCATGCACTGCTGTTTTTGTACCATTTTCGTCCCAACTGAGTTTTGATGAGATCCGCTCCCGAGTTTTTTGTCCTCCTCTTTTGTTGAAGGGATATTTTTAGAAACTCTTTCTGGCGTGTCGCATCATAACCTGCACGATTTTTCTGCCTCTGTCTTGTTTTTTGCTTTAATCCCTCTTTGAATATATAAATGTCGTTTAAATCATCCTCTGATCAGCTTCGAACCATCCCCGTGTATTTGTGATAACCAACATATTATCATAAATACTACTTATTGGCTGTGGCTGACATCTAATTACAAGCAGCTGCCAGTGGATTCCTAACACCTGCTATCCGAGAAACAAACACATGTTGTCTGTCTGCACAGATGGCTGTCTGGTAACAACGCTGGATTTCATGAATAAAAGCACTTAAGAATAAACAAAACTAGTAGCTCAGCTCTGAGCGCGTGTTTTTGGAAAGCGTGCACTTTGTGAAGACAGTAGAGAAAATATTACACACTCCTAAGAGGCTGCTGGCATTAGCATTTTCAGTCAGAATGGCAGTGTTGGCTGCATCAACATTTTACTGTAAGTGCATCTAAATAATGAAACAACAGAAACAGTCGTATCAGCGATGCTGTCCTGCTCTAAATCTCGTTTTTTTGTTCTTTGTTTTTTCCTGTGTGTGTTTGTGTAGGAGTTCTTCGACCTGTGGCCCATTCTGATGGGAGAAGTTCCACCTTATGATGGACCCAAAACTCCTGATGGCAGGGTGAGGGAATACCGACCACTGCTGCTAGAATTACTGCTCATTTACTGTCCATTTAACTGTTATTTATCCACAAGAAGGTCATTCTCTCATGTACGGCGAGTATTCTTGGTCCACAGAGGATGAAACCTAAATTTTCGGTGTTTTGACCCAAAAATGTCCACGTTATTGATAGATATGCTGAGCAAATTCATGCTCCCGCTGCTGCAATGACTCTTTTTCTTCTGCTTCTTTCTGAGCCTGGCTTTAAGACCAATAATAATATTAATCTACTTGCAGGCTACCTTTCTGCATTCATGCAAAGTATTTCTGTAAGGAGGAGCCTGAAAATTCATCCTTGACATTGACAAATATGATTTTCACAACTGAGCAAGTCTGGACCTTGAGATGAGATTTCTTTGTCTATTTTAGATAGTGAACTTGGGAAATGGGACATTTATATCCAGTAAATAACTGCTGCTAAAAAAAGTTCCTATTGTCCAAAACATTTGAAAGGAAACTGACTTTCATTTTAAATATTTTCTCTACACAAAGTCTCTCTAATTGTAATCTTGTGCGTCTTTTCAAGGAAATTGTCTTCTACAAACTGATCGACTACATCCTCCACGGCAAAGAGGACATCAAAGTCATACCGTAAGTCTCGCTCAGAATTACCCTGCAGAGTTTCTGACTATTAGCTGTACAATAAACTCTGTGTGTGTGTGTTGGTCCCTGGATGCATACACACACGGTGACGCACACAACATGTTCCTGTTAATTATTTTCCGCTGATCTACAGGGGGCCATAACGTGCCAAGAACCAAAGCTATGCACCAACAGAGGCAGAGCTGAGCAAATAAAGCTGGATGTAAACAATGCAGGTTTCAGAGTTAGGAAAAAACGTCAGCGAGGAAATGCATTCAGTGTTTGCTAGACCTCGAGGATCCACTGAAGGTGTTTTGATCAGTAACTCTGGATGCACACATACACTTTTTGTTTGCTTACAATAAAAGCCCACAGGGCACATTTAAGGTGTTTGTAGATCGGTTATCTGAGAGAGAATGACGAGCCAAAACACAAACGTGATCTACATTTTACTTTTTTTTATATCAATAGATATCCTCTGAGGTCAGACGAAGGATTGCATTGTCATTTTATCTTTTAAAGCAGTGACCTTCTGATTCTGTATTCTGTTATCCAGCGTTGCTGCTCTTGTAAACAGTAATAACACTGTGCAAACACTGCAGATTAATCTCACCTGTGTAAATTGAAAGTTGTTTATGCAGTGTTTCCTTATGATGATTGCCATGAAATTTATATTAAAACAGAATGTGACAATTATGTGCTTAATAATTTAGTTTTCCCCTCGTTGTTGTTGTTGTTAAATATGATTATTACAGCAGATGAATGTCTGCTTGCGATGTTCTGTTCACCCTCAGGAATCCTCCGGCAGATCACTGGGCCCTGATCAGCGGCCTACCAGTCTACGTAGCAGAGACCGGACTGGTTAGTGTCTCTTTCTTTTATTTGACAGTTTGTGCAGAGATTTTATCAAATCCCACCCAGTGTCAGACAGAAGTAGATTTAAATTCCAGGCAGCTGTCACATTTACAGTCCTGAGCTACAATGAGTTAATGAGGTTCACTTCGGTAGGTCACATGGATACACGATGTCTGAGAGTATCAAACATGTGACCTTTCATCAACTGCTTAGCCCGCCCTGGAGCCCAAACATGTACGAATGAAAAAAACAAATGAATAATGAATGAATGGCCCGTGAGCAGGTTGATTACAAACCATGGCAGCTCTGTTCAACAGAGGGCCGATAAACTAGCGTAGCATAATAACAAAAACCTGCCTCGACGGTGAGGCAGATACGACACAGAAGTTTTTAGTCACTTTCCAAGTGGAACAGAAATCCCAACGCGACTGACTTTAAATGTCAGAGAGAAGAATTTACAGATTTTAATCACAAACACGCAGCTGTGTTACTCTGATCACATCCAGCATGAGTCAGAACCAAAACCTGCAGTATAGTACATCAGCAGCAACAGCTGCAGGTCAGTCTGCTGTTTGTGTCTACAGGATGCGTTCAGGGTCACTACAGTGTGCAGGTCATCTGAGTCTTGGGTAGAAAATACATGTTATCTATAGATAAATAGATAAAATATTTATATGAACTGAGGCTTCATTTCCATGTGAACATCTTTACTGCAGTCAGTAGGGCTTTGTTTCCATTGAACTGGTGTCTGGTGTCCGAGCAGTCACCCATGACTCATGCAAAAGCAATGGATGGGGTCATCGCTCGGACACCAGAAGGTTAAACAACTGCCCCTTCTACCACTGTAGCTGATTTAAAGGTCCAGTGTGTATCTGAGTGTATAATCACATGAAAACAAGAATCATTATATTTTTGTTACCTTAGAATGAGCCGACAGAAACCGCCACAGTTCACTGTGTCAAACCGCCACCAGTTTCTCCATCATGCTAGGAAAGGAAAGGAAAGGGTGAGGAGAGGGGTTGCAATCAGCAACTACGCCGCTAGATGTCACTAAATCCTGCACACTGGTCACTGTTTTAGAAGAGCTGCTGCTAATGTCGTCATTCCAGTGTGTAATACTGGTTAGAAATAAATATTAAAAGAACTCCACAACATCCTGAAGTGAATAATTAACAAAGCAGCGTACAAATAAATACAAAAGCATGATTTACTGTATATCAGAATAAGTCTGGTGCATATCAACGGACAATGCACGGTGAGATTAAGCATCACTTCAGTCCGTACAATTACATTCATATATTCGTGACAGCTTTATTTAACCTCCCATCGTGAGCATAAGTACAGCTTAGAGGCAAAAGTCTATAAAATCCAACATTTGTCGAGTGATTGAATGCGTTTTCAAAATCAGTGAGCGTGGCTGGATTCAACTCAAAACTTTTAGCTTAGAACAAAATTCATTTCTCACTCTGACTTCCGGAGAACAGCTCTTTTTTTCCTCTTGTGCAGGACTCCATGCAGGAAGCAGTGTCCATTTTAAAATATCTGTATTTCTAAATATCTTCATCGGAGGCTGCGGGCGGTCAGACGAGCAGAACACCATTAGGCCTTATTACACAGTTGTCAGTGTGCACACAGTTGTGGAAATGAAAAGTGTCCAGCCACATGCTGCTATGATGTATAATTGTAATTTCTGCAGCCGTTGTAATTAATCAGTGTGCTTTCCCACACCGCTGAGCCTACCGCCGCTCATCTATCTATCTCTCCTTCTTCTTCATCCCGTCCGTCCTCCTCCTGTCCTGTCCTTTCATTGTCTTTGGCGCATGCCATTTTTCAACTCTGCATCATTTTTCCTCCCTCATCTCCTTTTTTTCCCCTTCCTCTTCTACCATCATATAAGAGGTGAAACCTTTTTTCATAAATTGAGGCGAAAGAGACATGTCAGATTGACACTAATGGTTTTGGATGCGACAGAGGAGGTTTTGAATGGATTCACAGTGGGGCAATAAAACTTTGTCAACTCTTGAAAATGACAAATGTGGTCCATCAGCTCCAAAACATCTGAAGGTGGAGTTTATCATATGAGACAAAAGATGCCCTCCTCTTTTAGCTCCAAGCCTGATTTCCTCTTATTTTCATCCATTTAGATTACACTGCAAATTCATAGTACACTCATCAAATATCATCTTCCTCAATTTTATCTCTTCTTATTTCCTTTTTTTTTTAAAACAGATTTGCAACATAATGAACGCAGCGGAAGATGAGTTTTTCGATTTCCAGGTAAGAAAAAATGCATCAACAAAAGTTTAAGACAAGATCAAGACAATAACTGTGCAATATTAAATGTTTAAACTTTTTTAATCAATGGGTCATTGTTGGCGCCATAGTTAATGCCAGTGTTGTAGTACTTGAAATCAGTCTTGAGACCACTTTTTGAAGGTCTTGGTCTCATCTCAGCATCGACCCAATCTTTACTTGTTCTTGTCTCGATCTCGGGATTTTATTTCAAGACCAGTCACGACCAAAACTTGAAGGGATATCAATAAATTGTCAGATTTATTTGCCGCAGTCATTATTATGATTAAATGCAAATCTTGCTAACTTGACTCCTTTCTAATCTGGAATGTTTTATTATTGTTAATGGTTGTCAGTGCCCTCCCTGCTCCCCACCTTCACAACCACGCCAACAAAAGTGAAGGTGTCTGTCTGGGAGGAGATATCAGCCAAATATTCTGTAATAAAATTTGGCTTCCTAAACCAAAAAAACTTCATCTGTAAAGCAGTGTCCAAAGAAAAAGTCTGTAAATCCTCAAATGCAGCGCTCGCTGACGGCGGTGAACGCCCCTCACCCCAAAAAATTTGGGATTAGCTACCACACTTTCTGTTCTTGGTCTTGGACTTGGTCTCAGTCGTGACTCTGTCTTGTCTTATTTAATCTTAATGTAGTTGCAGCATACATTAAGATTAAATATGATCATCCACTCCATTATTAAAACACCACTAACTATATAATGTGCTGTCAGTCAACCATAAGATGCCACCAGAGAACGATCATAAGGAACCATTCTGCCATATTGTCCTAACTGAATAAATGATGTTGCTCGTTCTCTTCTCTTTAGTTTAAATTAGTTTCCTGAGGCCGATAAAGGGGCCCACTGTGTTTATTCTGATTACTCACTTTCTGATACAGTGGTAGCCATTGTCCCCCCTCGTACGTCGGCCCTGGTTCTGCACTGCTGCCGGCTCTGAATGTTAACATGAACATCCACCTCTCCTCTTACACAGTTTTATCACAGTCTGAGGCTCTCCGGGGTGCAGGAGTTATTTTGTGATTCGTCTCATTAGCAAGCTGAGGAAGGGTTTGGGTCGTGTTGCTTAAAGCAGAGAGCAGGTGGTCTGTCCGCCCCTCTGGCTGGATGAATTAGTCTGTTGGTGCGTCCCAAAAAAAGTCGACATGTTTTTTAGTTCATGTGCAACACTCGGTGTCAATCAAGCTGCAACTTTAGAATCTCACCGCCAATTAAAGGAACTCTTGAAAAACTCTTTATACAACCTCAAAACCTGCCAAGAGACAGTATGTTAAATGGATTTGGGACACAGTGTGTGTCTGTCTGGTGTGTTCCTAGCCTAGGAACCAGACTAGCCAGACTAGCATCTGAGAGCTCATTGGTTTATTTGATTAATTTGTGAATTAGTCTGGCCATGCCAGGCTAGTTTTTCAGTGGTCATACAGGGGGGGAAAAAAAGAAAAACTAGCCTGGCATGGCCAGACTAATTCACAAATTTGAAAGAAATGCACTTCATTTAAAGGGGAAACTCTTGAATAATATTCGATATATTATTTATATTAGTTACTTTGTAACTTTTGACAGATCATCCAAGGAAATCCCGTCTATGTTGTAACATCTTTCTAAAGCTAACATGCAGCAGCACCCATTTTAAAAAAGCGAGACTTCAACAACTGCTGCTGCAGGATGCTCAGATTTTAGGGACACGGAGGAGGTGAATTATTGATTCCCTCTCACATTTCCAGTGAATGTAAAAAGGTCACAGCACATATGTGGCATTCCTGCTTTCTGCTGCCACGAGAAAAGAATTGTCAGTGATGAACGGTGGCGTACGGGGGAACGAAAGACCTCACGTTGGTGCCTTTAAAGACGCTGAAGTAACAGCGCAGATGAAGCACATGTAAAGCATGTTGAACTCTGTTTATGTGTCACTGCACAGAAAGAGCCTCTGGACGATTCCGGCTGGACCATTAAGAACGTCCTGTCCATGCCCATCGTCAACAAGAAAGAAGAGATCGTGGGTGTGGCCACGTTCTATAACAGGAAGGATGGGAAACCCTTTGATGAAATGGACGAAACACTGATGGAGGTACAGGCTGTGTGTGTGTGTGTGTGTGTGTGGCAGCACTGAGTCATTGGTTTATAAATACACTCAGGACATTCAGAGCGTCTGCATTATTTATCATTGGGCCTGGAGGCTTTTTACAGAAGTTTCTGTGTGCCTCACTGCTCATAATTCAGTTAAAATACACAGCGTGACAGTTTGATCCTCGACTGTTCCTGAAAATCAAAAGTAGTTTTAGAAACAATTTTCATCTTGACATTTGAATATGATTTATTATTCATTAAATCGCTGTACTGCAAAAGTGATTTGACCAAAATTCACTTCAGAAAGCTGTTAGACTGGATGTTTTAGCAAAGAGTCTTTGTCAGTTTGACACACATAGGTGGACAATATCTAAGTATATTTACTCTGGTCCAGTTCTGACATACAGTACTTTACGTGAACTTTTGCACAGGAGGCAAATTTATTATTTATGTTATTTACTCCAGAATATTTCAGAAGTAATTGTTTTTGGCTCCTATAGTTACTTTCCATGTTAAGGTTTTCCTCTGTCTCTCTCTCTCTCTCTGTCTCTTCCTCCGTCCCACACCTGCGTTCAGTCTCTGGCCCAGTTCCTGGGCTGGTCGATGCTGAACCCCGACACTTACGACAAGATGAACAAGTTGGAGAACAGGAAGGACATCTTCCAGGACATGGTGATGTACCATGTCAAGTGTCGCAAAGATGAAATCCAGCACGTCCTGGTGAGTAAATAAGTGTAGAAAGGAGCTGATGTGGATTTCTGCTGCGTTTGTGGTGTTTAAGTTCTAAAAAGTTGCACTTCTGACAGGATTGTGAAGCCCTGGGACAAACCATGTAGATCAACATAACGCATTATGACTTTACTGGAAGTCAGGCTACTTATTTTATTTTATTTTTTTTCACTTGCTCTCCTGAGGTTCCTCAAATATCTAATGTGGTTATACTGGAACAGCATATCACTCAGCTCATATTAATTAAAGTGATGCAAATGTTCATGCAAAACAAGTCGGTAATGGGGCGTAGGGGAAGATATTCCATTTGGGAAAATGTGATGAGCATTTATTATTTGATCACTACTATCGAGTTTTGTCCAATTAAATCTGTTCATTAACATTTCTGAAAAGAAATGTAATTTTATTTCGGTGTTTAATTTAGTGGCAGTAGAGTTTTGTTGAAATGAAATAAAAACCACATTCAGAATTTCATGGATGAGATGAAGAATGTATTTTTAAGTACGCAGAGAAAAAGGAGACAGAACCACCACGTTCACAGGAAATGGAAGTCCCAGCGCTGCAGAGTTAGCGCCTTGCTTTCTCCTGACATTTGTGCCAGACAGATCAAAACCAGTCTGTCTCAAACCAGTCGGTTGATGTGGACGGTATAAACAGGAGGCTGAGCATCCTTTATAAACTGAAATAGGTTGTCAGATTTTCTATGAGGTGATTTGTCAGGGGACAGAGAGAGAGGCCGAGGGAACAAAAGCAGAGAGATGACCCGGTTTGACCTCAGATCAGGAGTCAGTTGATTGATGCTGAGTCGTTTCATACAAGGTGAGTCTTGATGATGTGTGTTTTCCTCTAGAATACCAGGGAGAGATGGGGGAAGGAACCGGACGAGTGCGAGGAGGAGGAGCTCGAGGAGATCCTGGTAAACATCCAGCTTGTGTTTCAGGATATTCCACGAAATGAGAAAATCCAAATCTACAGTCCAGGAGCCAAAAAGAAAATACACTTCCCACGATGCAACATGATTATTTGAATGTGGAAAGGAACTGGTAGGAGTGTGGAATTGGTCATGACGTGACATTGTGGCTACATGTCACAGTATTAACAGTAGGAACTATGGAAGCCTGTTTCTGCCAATATGATGGAACGAAAGAAATCGTTAGTCATTGTGACTTCATATTCTGCTTTTGTCTCTTCTTGTCCACAGTCGGAGGTCTTGCCAAGCTCTAAGTTGTCTGAGATCTTTGAGTTTCACTTCTATGACGCGCATCACTCTGAACTGGACCTGGTGAAATGCGGCATCAAGATGTACTACGAACTGAAAGTGGTCGACAAGTTCCACATTCCCAGAGAGGTGGGTGGTTGCTCATTTACTTTTATTTATTCCCAATGGAGAACTTACTTTTTTTATTCACAATTTTTACACACATAGACCTGAACTATAACCACACACACACACACACACACACAGGGCTTATAAACGTGCAAATGTGGAGAGATGGTCGAGTGATGGGCTGCCACACAGCGGCACCCTGGGAGCACTTAGCGGTTCGGTGCCCAGGAGGTGAAGTGGCACCTTTCCAGCCACCAGTCCGCTCTGCATACTGCGGTCTGAGCTGGACATGGAGCGGTGACCCGAGCCAAGTCCCTACAGACTGAGCTGCTGCCTCCCTAACTAATTTGTCAGTCAGCTGACGTTCTATGTCATATGTTACAACTGATCCTATCAAAAAAAAAGCTATGAAACAGACGTATCAGTACCATCTATCTGTATGTGCTTACTGTCTGCAGGCCCTGGTGAGGTTCATATACTCTCTCAGTAAAGGCTACAGGAGGATCACCTACCACAACTGGAGACACGGATTCAACGTCGGGCAGACCATGTTCACCCTGCTGATGGTCAGACACACCGACATCTTCCATCCCTCTATCATCAACTCCTCACCTCCTGCTCTCAATCTTCTTCTTCCTCCTCTCTCCAGTAAACCCAAACTCCTCCTCCTCCTCCTCTTCCTCTCTCCTCATCTTTTTCCTGTCCATTTATCGCTTTTATAGCAATCTCTGTCTGCTGTATATGTGATATAGGCATGGGTTAGAGAAGTAATGGTTACGTGTGCTCAGGCTACCTGTATCGCCATGCGTATGCACAAATGTGATGATATCTGTGAATATAACTTAATGAATCACGACCTCTCTCTCTCTTCTGACTTCAGACAGGCGACCTGAAGCGTTACTACACAGACCTGGAGTGCATGGCCATGGTGACCGCTGGCTTATGCCACGATATTGACCACAGAGGAACCAACAACCTGTACCAGATGAAGTGAGAGCTTTACAGGGGGAGGGAGGGGGGCAGGGTGTGGGGTGTATAGGGTGTATAGAGGATGTATCACGTATGTCCCTTGGAATAATTTGACTTTATCACCAACTGCAGGGAAATCTGCACCGATAAATAAAGTTTACATCTTATTTGTAATTTTGAAAAGACAAACTTCTGACATGCCTGTAATTTAAGTGAGCTGCATATTTTTTATTTTTGAGATTGTTTGTTTCTATAAATATGCGTATCTTTGTTTCTGTCTTTACACTGTTTTCAAGGAGTTATGGGCTTTTGGGATTCATTAGCGTGGACATATTAGACAGGCTATGAAATCCATAGTAGTAACTCAACCTGATTTCTAGTCTAGTGGGAGAACTTGCAGAAAGCTGTCCAAGTTAAAGTTAAAGTATGAACGGAGGTAAAAACATTTCAAATGAGGGACAAAAACTCGAAGCAGATATCGAAACGAAAGATAAACGATATGATAAATGACTAACGTGCTTTTATTTATGACTTACTGCTGACCTAATTTCCTTCCTCTCATTTTAAAAATCGGACTGTTTAGTTATCCTGAGACTGTTTAATTGACTCAAAGTGACAGCAGCCACTCCTCCTGTGTACAGACGAGCTGATCTCAGCTCTTTAGGTGAAGGTAACGTCACACACAGAGAACATCAATGAGCTGATATTGACCAGAAACGCCTCCAGCTGCTCTGCTCCACCTGCTGATGGATGAGCTAATGAGAGCCACCATTAGCCACGGACACAGTCAGCCAGGCCCACCCTGGGTTTAACATGCATGATTTATCACAGTGTAACCTCCCAACATGCTGTGCGTGTGTGTGTCTGTGTGTCTGTGTTTGTTCCCAGGTCTGGTAATCCTCTGGCGAAGCTTCACGGCTCCTCCATCTTGGAAAGGCACCATCTGGAGACTGGCAAGACTCTGCTGAGAGATGAAGTACGCTGCAGTACACACACATATATGTACAGGCATATATGTATGGACATATTTACACTTATGTATCGTGTAAAGCAATACAGCAGTCATGCAATGAATAAACTGAAGCTTCATGAGTGTGTGAACGCACCTGGAGCTACGCTTCACGTCCTCCTCGTCCTCCCCCTGAGCCGACGCCCTCTCCTTTCCTGACCCCGCTGGGTTCCTTGTTGTTCTTTGAAGTCACTTTTTTTGACTTTCACTTTGTGTTTCAGGCATTGAACATTTATCAGAACCTGAACCGCCGTCAGCACGACCTTGTCATCCACCTCATGGACATCGCAATTATCGCAACTGACTTGGCCCTCTACTTCAAGTCAGTACAACAGCATGCAAATACATGAACACTGCTATTTATGACCAGTTTCTAACTTTACATTATTCCACTGCTTATTTAGCAATTTAAGACAAAATAATGACACGTGTGGCACATTTAAGGCTTTTTTTAGCATGACTTAAAGTGTGTAAGAGTTAGGAGGCTCTAGCAGAGAAACTGTGTCTTCATTAGTGTATAATCACCTGAAAATGTTTTTGTCACCTTAACCTTTTATACCTATACACACTGCAGGTCCTCCACACTAACCCTTTAGATGAAAATAGGAACAATAACTTCATAAATTGATGAAACTAACACAATAATTAATTAATTGGCTGTAATTAAGCACAGAAAAGGTGAGTTATTAGAATCACCTCCTGCAGTCTTGCAGTAGGAAGATGCAGCATCAAGTGAACGCTGCAAACCCAGCTGTAGGTGACTGTCACCAATTCCTCGTCCAGCACATGAGATAAAGATAAATGACGGTATCGGTTCCTTGTTTTTCGTTCTGTGCAGGAAGAGAACGATGTTTCAGAAGATTGTGGACCAGTCCAAGACCTACGAGAACTGGAACGACTGGACCAAGTACATGATGCTGGAGACCACTCGCAAAGAGATCGTCATGTAGGCACAAACACACACACACACACACACACACACACACACACACACACACAAAGAGAGGTACCAGTATGCAGAGATGATATTGGCATGTGTTGTTTCTAGGGCCATGATGATGACTGCTTGTGACCTGTCTGCCATCGCCAAACCGTGGGAGGTTCAGAGCAAGGTACTCATCTGCATGATCTCTTCACAACGTCCCTTTCACACTTCACAGTAGTAGTTGTTAAATGGCACTCCAGCCTCACTAGCATCCAACCCTTGGCAGTATTAAGACTCTGGCTCTTAGACAGGCTCCAGGAGAGGCTCCGTGAGAGAGGGGAACCAATGATAAAGTAGACACAGAATGACATTTTGTCAGTGCTGCCATTTCTCTCTGTGGCGTTCGGCAGCGACTCCTGACGGCCTCATGCATCAAAGGCAACTTGGTGCTTTTCATTTCCCTCATCACCGCCTGGCAGGCTCAGCATTTTATTCCAGTTAACTACGTAATATACACATCGCTATCAAGCCTGCACACACAGGCATATCAATAAGAACAGGAAGCGTGTCTGGCTGCTTGACAGGCGCTGCTAGGGGGTAATTTTTTACCTTTATTTGTCTGCAATTGACTAGGAACATATGCTCTTTTTCAGCATCTGCTGCTTCACATTCTTATACGCACGCATCAGCTGGGGACTCCGGAGAGCGATCGCATCAACATAGAATAATAATAAAATCAGTAATGGTGATTTAAAGCACTAACACCATCGTCATGGACACCGCCAGGATTGCCACTGGCTTTCTGCTTCTTGCACCCCTCAAACTTTCCAAAATAATCTGAAGAGCTGGGAGAGAATTAACAGAATATGCAGGTGGAAGAAGACTTATTTCTACACACACAGTTTATTAGATTGTCAGGTTTTCCTCCAATGTGTCTGCGCAGGCCTATAAAAGAATTATTCAAATAGGATGATCTGAGGATGGAAAAAAAGAATCTCTGGAACTAGTCCAACCCGTTTAGACCTTTAATCAACCTGTAATGAGGTCATGAGTAGACATAGCTTCATTTCAGGGGTCACACGCTAAAATAGCCATTGAAGTAGAAAATGAGTAAGAGCAC
This sequence comes from Nibea coibor, assembly GCA_023373845.1. Taxonomy (NCBI): domain Eukaryota; kingdom Metazoa; phylum Chordata; class Actinopteri; family Sciaenidae; genus Nibea; species Nibea coibor. Next base: position 3,675,462 of record CM041739.1, on the reverse strand, counting down.
GACGCTGTTATGGCATGCATCATTAAAGAAGATATTTGACTTTCTTTTTTTTTCCTCCCAGGCTGGTTCTGTTGTATAAAAAGAACAGAAAGTGGCTCCGCTTGGTGTCGCTGTGAATTCAGAGTGAACACTCGGCAAAGCCACGTCTCCGAGCTTCAACGTGCTTGATTGAGAATAAGGATGTCACTTTTATCAAACACTCAAGTTGCTAACGTTACTGTAAGTCACACATTACAAAGTCAGCAAACCGCCCTTATCGATGATTTCCGCGTTGAACCTGAGACGTTCACACACAGTTCGGTTTTCATGATTGCCGATCCAGCACGGCGAGCTAATTTTCTAATTTGTGTGCACGAGGAGAACAATAGCCCAGTTTGAAGGCAGTGAGTCAGATGGATAGTGTAATTCAGGAACGCCCTCCGAGGCACGGCCTGTTGAGTTTATACACCTACACTGCACACACGAAATGTGTAAAACGTCTGTTTAAACTAAAAAGACAGAGCCATGTTTCCCCTGTGGATGATTTTGCAGTTAAAGAAGCGTGAACCAGGTACTCCTCATGGCTTCACCAATTTCTTGATGTATCGTCACGTCTGCTGATGGATTTCTTGTCCAATTTGGGATCAGGATCACGCTCCGTGTTTTTGTCAGATATAATATGTCAAAGGAAGTTTTGGGACCGAATCACCAGCCTTTCCCTCGGAAGCTCCCTCACCTCCACCTCCAGGCTTCCACTAATGTTCATCTGTTACAGTTGTATGTCAGAGGTACATGACATCAAACTATAATTAATCTAATACGCCGACTACATTATGAGCAGGCGAGCTGAAATAGAACGAAACATCTCATCTTGTCTTATTCTCATACAAAGTTTTAACAACTTTATTTTTAGTATATATTAATTAATAAGAAAATAAGTTTTACGCAGTTCTGTTACTTCTCACGCAGTGCACAAGCTCTGTCAATTAGGATATCCCACTCTTTATTTTTGGCGTAGATTTTTTTTTTTTTTTTCTGGTTCAATTTCACCTTTGTCTGCACCTGGTGAGTCAGCTCTACATCCCCCCCACACACTGTCAGGCTGTATCTATCTACAGCACCAGCGGCCCTCCTGCGAATTGTGCTCCAAAAGTAGTCTGATGACTAACTCTTTTCTTTTAAAGGTGAATTCCACCCTGAATACAGTGATAACATATCGTAGCTGTCATATGAAACCCTCCAAACTCCAATTTTGGTGATTATCGTGTCTAGAGACCGACAGATACTTCGATACAAGAGTTTAATTTAACCATTGAGAGTCTCTGTTGGCATGAAAGAAGTCTCTATTATACTGTAGCTCTACTTTGTTATTGAAGTTGATAAGATGTGTCAGATTCCTGCTTGAAAAATGGTCTAAAATACAGATGACTTGGCTCAGATTTTCACTGATGATAGACAGCCCTCTCTGAGATGTTATGGAGAGACAAAAGCTGGAGCTGCCTCATTCTTGATAAGATATTCCGCTGACATTTTTATGGCTGATATTTTATTTTTCACTCAGTTCTCCTTCCCACGCACAGAGAATATCTATCCACTGGCTGTACCAGCCTCGTGGCAATTGTTCCCCAAAACTGGCTTGATGACTAAGTCTTTTCTAAAAATGAGCTTTTTCCACACCGAATACAGAATTCACATATTCATCAGAGATCACGTTGCTCCATTTCAGGTTTGTGAGGCCAGACAACACAGGCTTTCATCCCATCAAGACACAAAGCCTCAAACTGCCCAGTGAGCTGTGAAGATTCCCATTTCAAGCTTTTATAGGATGATTTTAACAACATGAACGGGAAGACTTGCTGCTTGATGTGACGTCACAATACATAGTGCTGAAATGATTAGCCCTAATTAATTTGGACCGCACAAAACAAGCAACTCAAAGATGACATCTTGGGCTCTGGGAGCTTGTCAGACATCGTCAACTTCTCAAAAACCTTTAAGATAAAATGACGTCCCAAAACTTTCTGACTCACCCTCTAGGTGGCGCTGTCCGTGGCTGCAGAGTTCTGGGAGCAGGGAGACCTGGAGAGGACCGTCCTGGAGCAACAACCCATTGTAAGGACATGTACAGAGTGATGTTTAAAAAAAGGTTCAGAGGGATGGATGGAGGCAGCACCCATCCTACTGACATCGCCTGAAGCAAAAACACTAAACTCTCTCCAGCTCCAACATCGCTGCGGTTTGATTGATAGTTTATCGCTGGCCTCAGAAACGAGGATTTCCCTGAGATTCAATGAAGCCTGACATAATAATTATTGTTTTTTTACTACAAAGGCAAATTCTGTGATTTTCATCTCCTCTAATTTGATTACTTTCTGGACCTGAACGTCTTTGGGTTGGGGACAAAACAAGATTATTTATTTCACAAGCTTTGTGAAATAAACGGTGACTTCAGATATTTTAGGGCCTAAACAACTGACTTAACAAGCGGTTGGACCTTTTGAGCTTAGATTGTTTTGTTACGCAAACTTCATGAAGTCAAAATACATGTTGTGGAGTTCAGATGAGCCTCAGGCTAGCTGAACCTTCTTATGTTATTTTATTGTATGCAAACAAGAAATGTTCTTAAATCATGGAAACTTCAGCTCCAGCAATCTGTAAAAAGCTTTTAAATGTGTCGTCTAATTTGCAGAATGTAACTTTGTGGGGAGAAAAAAGTCAGTTTGTTAGAGAACTTTGAGAGAAAGAAGATTTGGTGAGCGGACAGGAATCATGGGAATTAAGGCAGGACAGGAATGTTCTTGGGACTTCAATTCAGGATGGAGAGTGGGAAGGACACGAGGAGAGAGAATAGGAACAAGAGACAGAGACGCAGTTGGAAGACAAAATGAAAAGACAGATTTAGTTCCCCGTGGCGGCAGTGTTGAACGATGTACTGCCCATTATGTGGAGCACTGATACAGAAAGAGCGGGCGCAGTGGCCCTAACCCAGCCGACCGTACCCTCCCCTGGCTCTCTCGCCTCCATTCGGCCTCTGTGTCTCTCTCTCCTCGCTCTGTTTCATTCCCTCATGTCCTTGAGACACTTGAAGTGCGAGAAGCACCATCCCACACTCTCACCTCGCAGTGCTCTGAATTTAATAGCATCTGTGTCAGCAGGGAAAACTTCTCATTTTGATCAGTTTGTATTTTCCCAGCAGTCGATTCTGTGACTCACTGTGGCCTGACAAGGTAAAAAAAAAGACTTTGCAGAGGCTGCGACACTTGAACAATTTTGTCAGGAAATGTAGGTGGGCAATTTTGCCAGCAATTACAGCCGGCGTGAACTTTCTCTGACAGTTTTTTTAGAGTCCAGCATGCTGCGAGGTACGCCATGTAGATTTTAGATGTGGCCACTAATGTGAAACTGAAGTAGCGTCACATGTTCAAACATAATTTATAATTTACAAGCATGTAAAGTTTACTCACTCAATTTGACTCTTTCTGATTAGATGCTTCTAATATTCGAGTTTCTTCTAGGGATGCATGACATGGATTTATTTTTCAGACGAAACTGATAACCGTAAATCACCTGCTTCTCAATAACCAATAATCCAGCCCATTTTCTTCTACTTATCTGGGGTTGAGTTGTGGTGGCAGCAGGTTTAGCTGGCTCCTCGCCCTGTCTCTAAGGATGAGCCCAGCCACTGAGCGGAGGAAGCTCTTTTCGGCTACTTGTATCCGCAATCTCATTCTTTCAGTCACTACCAATAGCTCATGTCCGTCGGTGAGGGTTGTGAGTCCAGACAAAACTTCTTCTGGCTTAGCTTCCCCAGTACACCGTCCACAGTGCTGCACCAACCCGTCAGTCCATCTCACGGTCCATTATTCCTATCAGAGATTTCAAAATCCTTGAACTCCTTTGCTTGAGGCAGCATGCCACCATTTTCCAACAGCGAACCACGGCCTCAGACTTGGAGCTGCTGACTCTCATCCTGGCTGATTCACACTCTGCTGCAAATCGACCCAGCGAGTGCTGAAGGCCCCAGTGAGTCATGGTCAGACAACAGAACCACATCATCTGCAAAAAAGCAGAGATGCAGTCCTGAGGACCAGTAATGTCACATCTTGTATTTTGTAGTTTATGCACACCTGGGGGTAAGAAAGGCTCGGACCTTACAACATCTGACTGACAGCACTGATGTAAACACACAAAAAATATATCTCATGATCAGAGCAATCATAGCACAAAGCTTAATGATTTATCAGCTCCTATATATCATGCATCCTTTGTTTCTTCTGTGAGTAAATCAGCAGTTTCTCTCTCTCTCTCTTCCAGCCCATGATGGACAGGAACAAAGCAGCCGATCTGCCGAAGCTGCAGTGTGGTTTCATCGACTTTGTTTGCGCTTTTGTGTATAAGGTCAGACATCACACCTCATGAATGCCCAGAAACATTCACTACTGATTCCCTTTGACCAACCAAACCCAGCTGGACAAACTCTCAGTACATTTACATGCAGGTCTGAAGTTAGACCTCAAGAGCACAAGTAAGAACATCTTATCTGGTAATTCATGGTGTTTTTTTTTTTAACTTTGCATTGACTTCATTTTAGGCTCAGTAAGTTTATTTCAAGATATGTGTGCGTGAAACTGGATAATCAACTTTGTTTGTCCTCATTTGTCCGTGTTAATTTTGTATTATTACATTTTAACAGTGTAGATCTAACAAAGCAGAATCGATTTGATGTGATTAGATTTGTCTCGATTTATCCCCCTCCTCTGTTCCCCCAGGAGTTCAGCCGTTTCCACGTGGAGATCACCCCCATGCTGGACCGTCTGCTGAACAACAGGAAGGAGTGGAACGCCCTGAAGGAGGAGCACGAGGCCAAGCTGGCCGCCCTGGAGGAGGCGAAGAAAGCCGCCGAGGGGCAAGTGCAAAACAATGTGGCGGCCAAGCAAGGTAGGAGGCTCTCAGACATGTGAGCGCCCAGACAATGCATCACTTTCTCTGTTTCACGTGGGACGTAATCGTCTCTGAGCCAAAACAGGCCATGTGCCAATTTGAGGTTCATTTGAGTTACATTAGTGCTACAGGCTGCTGCTTGGTAACCATAACAACACAAAGACTCTCACCTATAGGTCTAGACATGTACAAAAGGTCTGAATGCACTTTTAACTGAGAACTTCCTCCTCGTTTTCTCACCCTTCCTTCCTTCCTGTCTTTCTTTCTTCCTTCCTTCAGCAACGACTGCAGCCCAGTCACAATCAAAGACTTGTATCATCAGCTAAAGATGCTCCAACATTACGAGGCTGCTTGCTACGTGGTTGTGATCCAGCACTGGGTTTTCCTGCAAAAGTTCCTTCTGTTTTATTTCAGTGTAAGATTCAGTTCACTGAGAGCACATCTCTCACTTTAAAATACCTGCTCCAATTGTCTCCTGTGGCTGCATTTACGGGTATTTGTCTCCTCAACTTTCTCCTACTCTGCTTTCCTTCTGCACCGCTTCTTCCTGATCGTTCCAGTATTGAATTATTCAGTAGTTGCTCACGGCTTGATGGTGAGTTCAGGTGCTTGTGGGAAGCTCCAACATCAGCTACCAAAAAAGCTTTACATGCAGACACCTCACATGTTCAAACCTGAGGGACCAACAAAAGGAAACATGGATCTTGTCAAAATTCTGTCAGAAGCTTCTTGCATTGAAAATGTTCCTGCTCAGATGGCAACTTAAGTGTTGAATGTTCAGCTACCTACAAGCCCTTTCAACCCACCGAAACATTCACTATTTATACAGTGTTACCATGCAAAAGTCTCCTTTAATCGATTATACTGAATCCAGTAGCTCCCTGTAAAGGTGTTCTGTAGAAAACATTCAGAAAATGTTCGATTACTGTTGAGTCGCTAACGGGCTTAACCATCACTGAGTCCCTTTGAGAGTCAATTAAAGTACCGGTGATGATGACTGATGAATTCACACAAAATTTCATGTTCGATCAACAAATTCTCTCCGGTGTCTCCCTAAATGGACTGTTTATGGATCAGCATTCATGCATTTACTGAGCTGAAATATTTGATTTTAAAATGAATTTGGTTGAACTTCTTCTTTTAACAGCAAAATGTTAAAAAAAATTAAATAAAAATCTGCAGTCTGAGAATGTGAGACAAACTTTCTCCAACCTGACACCAAAAAAAGTTTCAAAAATTAAAGTAAAAAATATAAATTTAAAAGAATTTATATAAAAAGTCTGAAACGCAGACACTTAATCTGATATGATATGTAACCAGCTGCAGCATTGATGGTGTTTTGGCGTTTTGCTTGTGGATCATTGCGATGCAGCGGAGTGGAACGGCTGACCCACTCATGTCAATACTGTCTGTAACTGAAATGTCAACAATTATTTTGTCTACTTTTGGCTCATGACATTATCTGCTTTGACACATTAGTCTGTTTGTCTGTCTGCTAATCTTATTTGTCTACTTGCTGTCAGAATTTCTAACGTTGTAACGCAAACATGAAAAGAAACTGAACCCTGCTTGTAAAATAGAAGTACGCAGCATATGAATCGTGTCGTTCTGTCATTGGCTGGTTACTGACAGGTTTTCTGCTCTGCGGCATTAATCTTTGTACAAACTACAGATAATCAGTTTATGTAAAGTTGTTGTTCTGTGGACTCATTTCTCGCTCAACATACAATGTATGACTGTCCTGCAGTTAATGAGAAATGTGAAATGCTTATGTGCTCAGATTAGTAAAGATTTCCTGCTATTTTCCTACTGAATCACTTGGACTCTGTGTTTTCACTCTGTTTAGTGTAGTTTCAGTGTGTTAGTTTTTCTGAGTGTCCTGTTAAACACTGTTATAATCACTGTTAATCCAAGAAATGCATATGTAAGTAAAACTCTATTCATATAGCAACAAAGTACAAAATATATATATATATATATAATGTATGCACAGATATAAAAATAAATGAAAAATATGAAGAGAAAAATGAATTACATCCCTGTTAAAGGGAGGGGAAGTCAGCAGAGATGGATTTTAAAGCCCTTTCCAGACTCAGCTGATCAGTGACTGTTCCAGAGGGACGGGCAAAAGCACAATCACCCTTGGACATGTGGAGGTTGCAGGGTATAAATAAGAGACCTTGGTCAGATGATCTGAGTGGCCTAGAGGTGGAATAGGACTAGGGATGCACATCTATGAAATCAATCTAGTTTGAACAGGAACGACTGGTGTGGCTGGTTTTGGTTAGCAGCCTGGCTAACTGGTGTTTTCACGAGCTGCAGGTGGGACAATGCTGCTGTGCTGAGACGCGAGAAAGAATAACTACTGTCAGACTCTCACTGCACTTGCGTTTCATTCCCGAGAGGCTCTGTTTAGAAAAGTTTGTGCACTCTTTTCGACCGTGAGGTTGAAGCATTTGAGTGACAGCGCAGCGCAGGACCAGGCCAAGTCTTGTGCCAAAATGTTATTTCCTAAAAAAAGTAGTTATGCCAGCTGGTCGTGTCTCAGGAGACATAAATAACCAAATTTAAAATATTTTCATCCCAAACCGCTAATGTTTATTGATTCTACAGGGAGGTTGTCTGGCTTTAAATCTGTCCACAGGTTATTTATTAAGAGCTTTTTTTCTGTGCTTGAGCAAAACAAGCCAGAGAGCACTTGTAAGACGTCAGAGGTTATATATAAGCATTGTTCAGACAGCAGTGTAATTATGTTTTAACCTGTACTGTTGTTAGGACGTGTGTCATGCCGGCTAAATGTTGTTGCTCAGTTCAGCTCAGCTCAGTTTAAACCTAGATGCTTTGACATCTTTCAATCCGCAAAAGACAAAATCCCTGTTTCCCCGTAACGGCTCACCCTGAGGACAAAGTCAGGGAACGCTTTCAGGAGGAATTCTAGGCCAAAGAAATCCTGCCACGGCTCAGAGCTCAGCTCCAGCAGCAGATTGTTATAATAAAATCTTTCAAACATGGAACATGGATTCTGACCAAACATGGAACAAAATGAAATTTCTTTGTAACAAAAGTATAGTTTTGTAGCAGATATAGCTGATGTCACATGTAAACTGGCTATATGACAGAATATCTGTGTGGATGAGAGTTCTACTGCAGGATTTCTGCAGGAAACACGCATTAAAGACGACTTACACAGCAGCTGACAGAGGTACAAATATCCGCCAGCTGCACTATGCATGTGCATGCATTTATGTTTGTACACATTAGTTAATTTCCCCACCTAGAGCCATACATAATGCTGTTACAAAACTCAACATGATGCCAGAGTGGGATAATGAAAACTGATCACCACTGAAGCCCCAATGGGGGGCAGAACATGAGCTAAATTCATCATCTACCCTCCCTAACACCCCTCCACACACGCGCTGTTGTAACATAATAATAGTATGGATACATAAGCTCGGTGTGTCGTCACTGGTGTATGACGTAAGTCCCCATGACGTAAGGGCATACTGGGAGCTCAAAGGATTGCCGTATATGGTTGTGATGATCAGCGGAGCTTGCAAAGCTTGGCTCTGACGCAGGGATAACCCGTGACTGCAGAGAGAGAGGGAGAGAGAGGGGAGGAGAGAGAATAGCAGCTGCAGTACAGCCAGTGAGCCTACAGGAAGACAGCTTTAGCCTCATTCTAGCAGCGATCGGGGGCAGTCGTGACTGCAGAGCTGCCAGCCTGCAAGCCACAGAGAGCGATGCAGGACTATTTATAGGACGACTATGCATGTGTCGGCTGCAGTTTCTAAGCAGAAGAAGTCACTTGACTAGTTTGCTCAGGCTTTCTTCGCCCCCCGGAAATGCATTCATCAGCATTTTATGATGCACGCTTGTATGTGTTCTATATTTAGGGTTGTAGCCAATGGTCTGAACACACAAGAATAACCTCTACCTGAACCCGACCGTAGGATCGTCTGCATTCAGGTAGTGATGAGGCCATGACACCACTGATATAACCAGGGCTCATTTGGTAACCGGAACATTCAGTCTTCTTCTTTTTTATTGCTACAAGTAACTTTGAGGTCGAGGTGGAAACAACAGGGGTCCTGAGTGAGTCGGCGGGGGTCCAAAGCCAAAGGAAGAACTGAATATTTTAAATTCGATCACATTTATTTGGAAGTTGAAACAACAAGAGAAGAGACAGACTCTGCCTTTTGATTGATTTAATTTAGAGTGATGCCAGTTTGATCGTTAATTGTCTATGAAGACTAAAAGGCTAAAAATAAGACTACTCACAGGGGTGTTGATGGTCTCATACGTTTCTAAAGACATGGAAACATTTTGGGAACCTCTGTTTTATATATTATTCCACAACATTAATAAATGTTTGTAATATATATTCTGTGTTAACTTCCAACTGTTCTTTGTCAACCCAAGACGTTTCATGACTGCACCATCGCACCATTGTGTTGGCTGCACAACACAGGTAGAAAATTGAATAGAATATTGTTTTTATAAATGTATACTCACGTAGAAATTAGAATAGTTATTTTGTACATTTTATCATTCAGACTACGAAGGCGAAGGCGAGGTGAGGCAGCTGCAATCAGCAACTACATCACTACTAAATCATAAACACCTTTATTTACTATGCAGTGTCATCACCTGTAGCCAAATTAACACAACAAATTCATTAAAAACAGAGGAAAATCTAAACATTTGAATCTGTATTCAACAAGTGGTTGGCATTTTACTGAGAATATAAATTACTAAAGGCAGACTAAGTTTACTATCAAAATCAATAAAATGAATAAACTATGAGAGAAAAACACCAAGAAGCACCTGAAATAACTGCTGTGATAGTTTTCATGTTTTTTCATGTTTTCAAAGACAAAAAGATATTAAGTAACACAAAAAGAACAAAGACTGTGAGAAGAGACGTGGAGGAGGACGCATGATGCGACCTTTCTCATCACGTCTTTAAAATGCACAGAAAAAGCATCTGAGCCGCAGCAGGTGTGATGTACGTGGCTGCTTGGATCAACATGTCTCATGAGGACAGTTAAGAGGCTTATCCAACAACTCGCCAAATATGCAGGATCTTTGCAGAAAGCGGCCGCATTGTGAACCGCATCACAATGACTCTGCCTGCATCTGTTCTCTGACATAACGGCAGAGTACCGCTGGACTGTGAAGAGGTGTTAATCTCCACTTCAGGGTCAAAATCCCTCGAGGTATGATGGGATGTTTTTCCAGGGCTAACATAAATATTAATACAGCAGACCAACAACATCCAACAGTAAAATTAAATAAGCAGACGTGACTGTGATAGTAAATATCATCAAAATACAGCCGACTATTTGTAATTTATTTAAGCTTCACATAAAAGATATAAGGAGGTCTTTTCTTTGTGACATTATGTATGTCGCACAGGGTCAGCATCCACTGAATGGAAGAGTTATCAGCGTGCTCCACATGGTGACCTTTGACCTGAGACTGGTCCCTGTGGTGTGTCATGTTTGCTGTCTGAGCTCAGTTGGCATCTCAAGAGACACTCACTGTTAAGCTGCTGATATGAAAACTTCATTTCCACATTTATTGCAATTCAAAGCACAGTAAATTGGTTTTGAGAATGTTTGACTTCATATTGCTGATGAAACAAGAATATTAGACTTTAGCTGAGTTTGATGAAAACTGAAGTGTGCAGAGTGACTGAACAGCAAACTGCACTCCAAATATACAATAAATAGAAATATTAAACTGTGTTTAACAGATTGTTCTTTATGCATTTTTCACCTCATTTGACTTAAATGTTGCTCCCCTTCTATAATCAGTGTGATCATTGGTAATGAGTCTCATTTGAAAGATGAAGAGAGAGGCACGACGTTCCCTTAAAGGTCTAGTGTACAGGGCTTAATGGCATCTAGCAGTGAGGTTGTAACCAGCTGATTATTGCTCAGAGGAACTACAAACATGTCAAACACATTGCATCTACAGTAGATGTTCCCCTGACATGGATAACACTTTGTCGCTCAGCCCATCGGCCAAGCGGCATATTTTTTAAGGCTTCCCAAATTTTGCCATCTGCGGTGTCATTTTCAAAATAATGTATCATAACATAGCATTATAGTGTGCAATCATTGGCCGGTCTGTGTGAAAACACTGTACGGATTCATCTGTCACCTCTAACTAATTTTAAATTCAGCTGAATTTCTGCCAAACTGGTCGTTGTTTGACGTGCAGTTTTTGAGGGGGCTTCACTGCACCTGATTAATTCTCTGAACAATCAGCGAATCTGGCTGTTGGTCAATCCGTTGAATTTCTGGCATGTCTGAAAGTTTAGTCAACTGTCTTCAGTTCGGTCTCCCAAAGTCCTGATCTGCACTGTGGGAGATGGAAACAGAGAAATTCTAGGGCTGCTAAACGGGGTGAAGTTATGGTGGGCAACTCTGTCTGTTTTCTGCCCGTGCTGCTACGATGATGATGATGATGATGATGATGTTGATGTTGCCATGATGGTCTGACATGGAACAACCTGGAAAGGAATACCTACAGTGCTCACCTCAGGAGAAAGGATGTCCCAGGACCAGAGGCAGTGGAGAGGAGCTGTGGCTGACGTGTGCTCCATTAGTCAAGTGTCTGCAGCTTGAATAGCTCCATGGTTGGTTTTTCCCACATGGCTGCTGTCAGAAGATTCATTATAAACTGTAGTGGGCTTGTGTGAATATTACTGATGCAGTTTTTTTCCACATGGGCTAAAATTGTAGTCTTGACTGAGATTGTGCTGCAGACAGACAGACCATATTGTCTGGATTTTCCAGCCATCTGCAGCTCCATATTTTTTCTTACTGTATTGGAATTTTCAACAAACCCTCCAACGTGAACCCTGAGTACAATGGGAGTATAAAAGTTCCATTTGTACAGAAACTCAGATTAAAATGTGAGTCAACACAAAGTGTGATATTAATAAGACGCAACCCCAACTGAACTAATGAGATGTGACAAATTAACCGCCATCGTCTGAGATATGACGCGTGACGAATGAACGGAGGCAGAAACAAATAAACAAACAAATGAACGCCGATCGCGTCCCCGATCGCTGGCTCATCACTAAAAATAACGACAGGAAATAGAAGGTATGAGGTTTATTTCTGACAGTAGTGTCTTGTCCCGGTGTCCCTATCAGAGTTAAGCTGAAGCTCATGGGGACGACACCGTGTCTAATAACTCTGTACTGCACTGCAGAGCAGCTCTGTTTGCTGCAGTCACGACTGCCCCACAGAAACAACCAAACAGAGGACAGCAGGGCAGGAAATGGCTGACAGGATGATTTCTAATCGTCTGCTTTCCCCTCTGGCTGTAGGATTAATCACCAATGTTTCAAAAATGGCTACAAACAGCTTAAAGTAACAATGAGAATGAAATTTACTGTATAAAAGCATAAAACGACCATGCTGTGTCATCAGACACTTTATGGTCTTTTCGCAGGATGTAGTTTGTGGGTCTGTTAATTTAAAGTATGTTTTGCTTTAAGCCATTTGGTTCATTTATAGCAAGTTGCAGCTCTGTTTGCATTCTCCTAAGTACGTCAAGTGTATTTGTAGTAAGCAGCGGGTCCTCCGAGACTGTTCCTTGTCACAGATTCTGTTTGTAGTAGCGTCTGCTTTGGTGATCTCAGGGTTGTATCTCAGCTTTTTTGTAACTGATGTAGTTCTGCTGGCTTCACCAGAGTCTGACCCTGAGTGCAAACTGAGTTAGTGGGTAGCCAAAATGTGAAGTAGTTGGAATGAGAATCCTTCAGGTTAGGACCCCGACAGAGTGTTTGGGAGTTGTTCATAGCTGAGGGTGTACAACTGCATCGTGTACCAGACAGTCTAATGTCTCATCCATCCTTCAGATGAGACTGAGGTCCTGACTCACTGTGGTCATTAAAGACTTCACAGAGAGTATGGGGCTTCCCCGGTGTCTCCATCTGGCCACCCCCCACAGTGTGATTGGTTCTAGTGTCCCTCCCTCTCTACCTTAAGCTGATGTGTGACGAGCTTTTGGGTGCAAAATGGCTGCTGAGACCGATCCAGAGCTGAAGGGAAACTACTGCAATCATCACGTCAACTCGAGTGGCTGCTGATGCCGTTGCGTTTAGCTTCCCAGTCATCAAAAGTTGTTTTATGCAACTGTGTGTTTTATGATCATTACTCGTTACTTTGGGTGCAACTTTTCAGCGGCACCTTTTGCTGGTTTCAGGCCAGAATGGACAGAATGAAAAGCAGCTCAAAGCGGCTCACAAAATTAATTTTCTAACTTGTTTTCTCCAATAAATTCTGCCATGCCAAGTTTTTTATTGAAGTGCCTGTAGGATTGGAAAGAAGCGTTACAGAGGTCTTTTTTTTTCTTGCATATTGTGTAGTAATTATTTCAGAGCAATTTAGTTGAACTTTGGCAGACTATGAGAACACAGCTGCTGTGCATGTGCATGGTGTGAATGTCCTGTCAGATTTAAAGCACTAGGAAAAAAACAGAATTCAGAACTAAATGTTGCAAATATTTTACTACAAATATGGCGGATCTAATTTTGTTTTGCTCATGCACAGTGAGGCCTATGGATTGATCAGTATCTCCCCCTTGGTATCTCCTGCTATAATGCATTAATCGGAGACATCATTGCTGTATCAAACCAACACATTTGACCAGCCGTCATCCTTTCCCCCTGCACTCTTGACAGCCAGGTTTCATGCGGTTAACATTCAGCCTGGTAGATTTTCTTCGGTGCTTTGTGAAACACAAAGGTCCTCATGTGTTTTTCCTGGTGTGGGAGTGACAGGAGACCAGAGACCATGAAGTACAGCAATGCTGGTACAGTGATATCCCGTGCACAGACATCATCAGTGCAGTCACTGACATGTGAATCACAGTTAAGCCAGGCAGAAAATTGCAGATGGCCTGTTAATAGGTTGCTGTTTAACCATGGGAAGACTGGAACGAGGGGAGTGTCCATGAGCGAACCGCTTTATGAAGCTGAACCTCTCCACACAGCATGAATAGACTGATCACAACACTCACACAATACATGCAGTCACGTGTAAGCATGCTGTCAGCCGTACACTGTAAACATTTATGCAGGCACAAGGCATGATAATATTCAAAGTGACGTTTGTTTTTGTCAGCAGAGTACGTCAGTGTACGTATAATAAGAAACCAAGCGTATCCATTTATTGTAGAAACACGGCGGTTCAAGACAGCGGACTCTGGCTCCGTATCTGCAGAAATACTTCTGTATTTATTTCAGTGCAGGTGGTATAAATTAAAAGGGATAGTAACCAGAGGTGGTGCGATAAATGATTATGGGGAATTCTGAAAGTACAGTTTGGCATTTTGGCTGTGTTGGTTGGTGGTTTTAACGGTTACAATAAAACAGAACATTCAGAAACGTTGATGCATCGTTCACTGCTGTGAAATCCAGACTTTATGACCTGCATTTACATATCACCATTTCAGCTGGACCGACTTACTGCTCGAGGCTACTTTCCTGTTTTGCTGTTGGGGGAAGAAATCCAAGATCAACTACGCAGCTGATGTCCTCAGCAGCATGCAAATGAAGAGGATTCCTGGATGGCTGATTCAAAGAGGAGTTTGACAAGATATTAAGGTGAGTATTTAACTTATCCAGGTAATTCTGGTGCAGAAGCAATGATTTAAAGGTCCAGTGTGTAACATTTAAATATCCATTAGTACGTTTCCATTAGTAATAGGGTGATTTTTGTTGTCCCCAAATGAGCCCTTTATATCTACAGTGAGAGCGAGTCCTCTTCCATTGACTCCATGTAGAACTGGCATCTATTGAGAATTTTTAGTTCTCCCTACATGCTTGAAAGGAGAGGGTGAGGCATGGATGAGTATTCATTTGGTTGCAATCTGCAGTTTCACTGCTGGGTGGCGCTAAACACTGGACCTTTAAAGTGAACATTACTTTTTAGCTGCTTGATAGAGGAAATATCAGATTCAAATTTAAAATTTAGTTTAGAACCGATAAATCCGAGTTAAAAAAAAATCACCACATTCACTGACAAAATGTTGTTCATTAGGATTTTATTTTTTGGAGGCAAATCAATGAATATATGTACTTTATACAGTATATGAGGAGCACATCTCTACAGTTTCATAATGTAAACAATCTCTGAAGAGAAATGTATTCAGTTTAAAAGAAAGCCATAGTCTTCTGTTTTTAAACTATTTACATGAATTAAAATATAATTTATAACATCAGATACTTCCGCTTCTATGAAACTAGATTTTAACAATTCAAAAATACTGAAATGCCTTTGTCTCCACATTCTCAAGACATATGAAATCACACAAAACAGAGAAAATAACACCATTTAAAGACATCCAAACTAAGTGCCGTATAAATAAAAAAAAAAGAAGAAACGCAAAATAAAACCAACATATGTAAAAATATAAAATCTCACTAGCAGTATTTACCTTTTTTGTTTTACCAAAAACTAAGTTAAAAAAAGAAACAAAAATCATGTGAATTTGATAGTCATTAGATGTAAATAGACAATAAAATCAATAGTAATGAAAAACAACAAAAAACAATGTATGCCCTTTTTTATGTCAAAATATTTTCCTCCACCAAAAAAAACACCCACTCACATTTAGCAGATTTTGACAGTTTGCAGTCCCTACTAAGTGCCTATTTGACATCACTGTTACCACCGAGTTTAACAGATTACCCATTAGTTTCTGTGTATTGTACAACTGTTGATGCTGAAATGTGACACAACCTTTTTTTGTTTTTTTTTGTTTTTTACAGCTCAAAGACGAAAGTGGAATCTGAAGCCGGAATCGGGCCAGTATTGCAAGCACTCCTGTCCAGGTAGGGGCTAATTTGATGGTATATCTAGCTGACAGATACATTGTTTTTTTTTCCGAACTAAAGAAACAGTAAGTGACATAAAAACGAACATGTTTTTTTTTAGTGGGCCATGGCATTGGAAACATGACATCTATAAAACTGAATCTGACGCAGCCGTTTTGAAAAACGTCACATTTTTCCACGAGCCGTGCTCTTTATTGTTGAAGTTTTATTTGATTTTTTTTTTTTTTTTTGGTCAACTTGCCTATCAAGTTTTATGGTTTTTCTTGCCATTTTCCATTTTTTAAAATGAAGAGTGGAAAGAGAAGTATTGCATTCTGATGAGGGTAATTCCCTTTGGAAGTTTTTTTTTTTTAATTATTTTTTTTTATTTATTTTTATTTCTTTATTTGGATTCGTTGTCCATCGACCTAGGACCTAGACCAAACGGACAGCGGTATTATTATGTTGAAATGTGTCAACGTGTTCTCAAAACACTGAGGAGAATGGTCAACATCAAAGTTTTCTATAAGAAAGTATATAATCATCTAGATATCTACACAAACACACAAATATATATATATTCATATATATGTATATACCTTTTTATAATATGGCTATTGAAAAAAGTTTTAATTACGTCAGTAATTATTTAATAATAAACCACATTGGATTGGAAAGGAGTTGAGACAGTAATAATAAAAGCTAGTGGTAGCTTCATTTCCCCCCTCCCAGATTGATTTTTAAGGCTTGCCATGATGAAAAATGGGGTTATTCCGATGTCATTCACCTCTACAACAATGGAGGTACCCTCATAGGCACAGCGACAGCCACTGTGGAAATCCCAACATTCTGCTGCAGTCTCAAGATCTGGAAGTCTAAATTTAGGATCCCATGTAGAAACTGTGCACGCTCGGGCCAAACAGCCAAAAAAAAAAAGCTAGGATTCAACAACTAAGGTAACATTTTGATCATCAGTAAGAAAACGACATCTGAAAATGTTCCCTCGCACTATTTCAATGTAAAACGACTTCTTGTCAAGTCCAAATGTTTGCTTTTTGTACATGCAGCATCCATAAATTTGACGAATCAGGCTGCCTTCATGCATTTATTTAGCATCAATCCAGCTTCAGCGCTGCGTTATCTCAGTTGTAATTGATTTAATCTAAATACTTCCTTTTTAAATGTGCAGCATTGAAGCTGGGATTTCCACAGTGTCTCCCACATCTGTATCAACTTGTCTGAATTTAATTGGGTCAAACCAGCAGCGACTAAATTTTCTTTTTCCTCCTCCCCACATTATTTTCCCAGAGTCATATGTATTGTTATTAGCTGTTACTGTAATACAAGTAAGTGTTTAATGCAGCTCAGATTTCAACGAACCTGTGCGCCATCAAAATGCGGCAATAACCGAGTTATAACCACCTTTTTTGTTGTGAAGAAGATATTGTGAAGGTATTTCACTATTTGGGACGTTAATTGTGCAAGAGTATACTGTATTAGTACAATTTGTTTTGTATACGCGTTATGTGTTTACGACACGACTGACCACATTCTTTTCTTCCTGTACTTTTTGTTTTTATGATTTTTTTTTATATCTTTTTGTGTTTAACAGCAGTCCACATACGGTACCAGTTAGCCTATTGAATCCGCAGCTAAACGACAGCCCGAGTCCTAGTTCAACAACCAGCCATACACTGTACATTATTACCTCAGTTTTTCGGAAAGGCTGTCTTAAAGATAAGATTATTACGTATTGCATTTCAAATTGCTTTTTAAGAAAACAGAAAAGAACATTAAAAAATATTTAGTCATTTCATAAACAGCAAAGAAATAGAACCTTCTAGTGTGATAGTCTAAAGGGATACTTGGATCTTTTTTGACTTTGAACAACAGTGTTGGACTTTGCGAAGTCATTTCAACTTAAATTTTTTCCCTTAATTTCCTCCCTGTACTGAACAAACATTAACTCATTGGAACAAAACCGACCTGACCTGTCTGATTAGCAATCAACCGTGACCCGCCACCTTTAAAAAAAACCAGAACAAAACCTAAAAAAACAAAAAAAACACACAATACATTTCATGTTTACAACGAGGCATAGTGCTATATACACATTTTATATTCATATATTATATTTTCTTTTTTAATATGTAAACCAGCACATTCTCTCACTTCTTAGTAGTATACATACTAAGCACAAATACTCATTCAGTTGTTTGCGATTAGTTTTGTTGAAATTTCTTTTTTTTCTCGTCTTTTTATAGTCGACACCTTGTTTCTCAATCAGTATGTATAGCACTAAATTTGTTAGTTTTGGACATCGGTGAGCCTGGAGAAGGTGCGTCCCTCTAGGCCACTTCGCTTGCTGTTATTTTTTAACACTGAATAAGGCGCCTTTGTACTTAGTGTGCGTTCCTAATAAAGTCAAAGGAGAATCGAGTGATGTAAACATTCAATTTTTTTGTGTGTGTGTGTGTGTGTGTGTTACCAAGGAGTTGATTACATAGAGAAAGGACGAGGAAGAGGCTGAGGGGAAAGAGGGATTATCTGTTAAAAAGCGGAGAGTTTACCAGGGTGTAGGGAAGACCTGGAAACAAGGCCTTTAACCCACCGAGAGACAGAAAGCGATAAAGTTAGAGAAAGAGTCGAGTTGCGTTTTATAGAAATTCCTGGGCAAGGAGAGGCGGAACGGGGAAATCGGTGGGAAACGGCGGGTCCCACAAGAAAATGAGGGCAGGAGCGGGGGAAAGATTGGGAATCTTCCTCCTCAAAGTGCACTCAAGGACCGACCAACCACCGAGTCACCGTTCAACCCCTCCTGTCCTAACCAACCTGCAAGCGTCAGCAGTGTCCGATTCAAACACGAGACAAAGACAAAACACTCAGTTACACAAGGACACAAGGTCGAGACTCCAAGAAACGGACACGCTAAAAACCGTTATGAGGCAAGCGAAGGAAAGAGAGAGAGAGATTATTCCCCTCACAAGGGGCTTAGTGGTAGAAGGAGTCATAGTATAAAAAGATCAAACACATACCCCCAAACTACCCATAACCATCCATCAGTTGGGGAAACCCTTACATAAGAGAACATTTCTGACCAAAAAAAACAGTGTGTGTTATAAAAGAGGAGGGGGAGAGCGTCCAGTAGAACAAGGAAATAAAAAAGAAAACAGGGGGAGCAGGGATGGATGGATGTGAGGTAGAGATGCTCTGCTGATACAGTACCTCCCAGACGAGAAATAAGATTCTTGACTGAAACTTTTCGTTACTTTCAAGCCCATCCCTAGCTCCTTCCTCGGCTGTGTTGTAGGTGGCGGTGTGGTGCCATCATATTGGCAGGCTTGGAGGCTCTCTCCCTTTTTCACGGCGGATGCTACTGGCTGTGTCAGGAATGTAAATTTGGCGCTAACATGACTGCGCTTCATGCCAGAATCAGTCATATGCAGTCAACCGGATGACTAAGCAAGTCTACCGTTTGTAAAAGCACCAAAAAGCTTCACAATCTTTGGGCAAGCAGAAATGGGGAAAACAGTTATTACATTCAGATTCTTGAATACATTCTGTTTGAACTGGCAGATTCATCTACTCCGAATGTTCCATCATCATGGAGAGCAAATTGATCTGGTTCTTCTTTGTACTTTGGAACCCAACGTCAAAATAACCCAACGTCAACCAACGAAAATCCAAATAGTTAAATTCCTTTTTACGGGACATTTCCCCGTAAGAACTGATGGGACTGTATGTGAAAAAAGATTGGATTGGGATGTAACGGCTACCAATGTTGTTTCCCCATTTCAGTCCTGCTTGCTGCAGTCCAAATGTAAACAGTAACTGTTGCATTGGCTGTGGCATTCGAGGGGGTGTCGTTAGGCTGCAGCCTTTGTTGGACACATGTTCAGTGGGACCCTATTGAAGATACATTAAGACCCCTCTGGATGTGAGAAAAAATGTACCTGGAATATACTGAAAAACTGACCATTGTGTAAAGGTGTTCGGAAACACCTTGAGGAAATTTGACACTAGCCAATTTGTCGTCTTTCCATGTGAAATAGTATATCGATGTCTAGGATATGTATTTGGCAGTTACTTCAATGTTCAACCATTAGTTCTGGTATCACTCCATTACTGATTACTGACTTTATCCCAGTTCTTGTTTTAACCAAACCCTAACCTCATTTTTAAGGTTTTTCTAATTAGCCCAAATTCTTGGATTTTCTTAAACTTTCTTAAGGTTAATTTTTTCCCAGGACCGAGTCGGGGTTTTAATGTAGGAAACGCCTACCAAACAGAGCCTGCAGCAGCCAGTAGCAAAGCCAAAATAATCAGCATGGCAGAGTTAGAGATTAGTCAAAAGGGGGAAAGTGGAGGACAGCGGAGACATTTACCTCCTTACAGTGCATAGATCAAATCAAGGAAGCACTACAATTACAAAAAAGAAAAAAACATGATTTTTTTCTTCTTCATTTTAGATTTGTAAACTTTATCAGTCATCAAATGATTACAATAAATGTTTTTATATATTCTTTGTCCATAACGCACACACAATAGATTTTAAAATTTATAACATCCACAATTTTTCGCTAAAACAAAGCAGGGTTTTTTTTTTTGTTTTTTTCTGGTTATACAACCGCACAACTTCATGGCGAACATAGCTTGCAGGTTCACCACCTGTGACTGGAAAAAGGGAGGTTTTCTCTCTCTTTTTTTTTTTTTTACAAAACAAACAGAACAAAGAACACGCACACGCAGAAACACACACCACGACGACCAACGCAACGCAGGAATAGCAAGGATTTTGCTACAGAGGTCTCTCATGCCCGCTCTTCCAAGGCGGGGCGATGATGTCACCAAAACAGACAGCTTCGTTATTGTTGTTCAGAGAAGGGAAGTGTGTCATTATCGTTTGTGGTTGTTGTACCATTGCTGTTGAAACTCCATTGTCTGTTAACTCCTCTGAACTCCCAGTGGCTTCCTCATTTTTAAGCAGTATCCTCCGGTGAAAGAAACTTAAAAAACAACAAGGTCCTTATCGTTACTTTATTCCAATGGTAAAAATGTAAACATTTTCCGAGGTTGCCTTGCATGGAGGTACTGAGAGGCCCATCTGAGGGCAGAGCCGTGTAGTCGGAGGGGTGTTGCTGCAGTTTTCTAAGGCCGGCCAGTCAGGGCTGCTGTGCTGTCAGCGGTGCAGGGACTTCTGGGCCTCCTTCAGCAGAGTGTCAAAGTCCAGTGCATCGTACTTGCTCTTGACAGGGCCCGGACCTGCCTCATCTGAGACAAAAGAAGGAGGTCATTTTCAGATGCAACATAGTTCTTCTAGAAAACATTTACAAAAATCATTTTAGATGAATAGTGTGCTTCTTCAACCTTGTAAGGCAAGGCAGTGAACTTGCATGCTTTTGTTCGGAGTTGGACAATTTAGGTGTTAGAAGCTTAAATCTTAGGCCACAAACAAAAACAGTTACTAATAGCTATAGCAACCATAGCCTGGCCAATTCACAAATGCCAATTAGTCTGGAAAGTGCTATTGGACAGACCTACAGCCAGTCAGAGCAAAAAAACAAAACAAACTTGTGACAAAGCATAGTTGGTAAATTAAACTTATCAAATCCTGCAGTTTAAGTGAAGTTGTTTGTTCTTCTTTTAGAGAAAATACACTTTCCAGTTTATCGGTGTGATAGTGGATTCAACAGAAACAGTTCCACATTAATGGCAGCTATCTTGGTTGTTCACGGAAATTCCTCAAAGGCCAATATTAGATAAACAACTGATTGGCCCAATCAAATCCAGCACAGGTGGAAAGTTTTCTGGCTGGAAGGACAGCCAGACCAATTTGCTGGAGCGATAAAACTTGAGCTCACCGATTTATCCGGTTCCCAGACTGGAAAAACCAGCCAGTAATCACTACGTCACCAAACTTCCAGCACTACCAATTTCGTGAAATTGCCAAATTGCTTCTACTGTGCCAAAAAGAAAGTTTTCTTCACTAAACTTTAGCATGAAGGTGCAAAGTTTCCTGGTGCACTTTGGTGCAGGTCATGCCAGCTAAGTATTTGTGCAATTTATTTAACATTCTGTGTGTTCCTTACCAAGATCTATGTAGCGTTTTCTCGTTAGCCTCCTTAGGCCTGCAGGTCCATTCTGGAAAACAGTCTCCCGTTCCCTCCAGTGTCTTTGAACCCCTGGCTGGCGAATTTTTATCACCCCACAGCGCTCCCTACAACCAGACAGGCAGAGGGACAAACGCATGCATTAAGGTAATGACAGTTTGCTTTTGAGGAAATGAAGAAGGTACCGACTGGCATCATATCATTAAATGTGCTTGTTGACTCAAATGGTCCGATACGAACAAACTGCAGAAGGAATGTGACCCAATCTACTTTGCTGCAGATCTGATGTGTCCTTGGACTGCATATTTCAGGTATCCGAAATAAGTTAAATGACTAATGTTTGGGTTCGTCTGCAACAAAAAAAGAGGGCACCATTATTGAGTTCAACTTTTTAAAGTCATATTTAATTAATCCCCAAGGGAAAATGTGTCCTCTGTATTTTACTATTTAGGAACAGTAGCCACCAACAGTGCAAAGTCCAGAGAACACCACCAGTCCTGAGGTCAGTGCTCTGGTCAAGGGTAGAGCGTCGGAGCACCTAGAGTCACCGACACAAATACGAGAAAATGCTTGATCCCAAAACCGCTGTTCTTGCTGTGTCTCTTTGGTTATCTACAGTTCAGTATGAGGTTAAAATGTCCCAACTTTTGAGGCACAGAACTGAAAATGGTTACATAAAATGATGAGTCATTAGAACGAAAACAGGAACACCAGAGGCTCAAACTGCTGCAGTAGTCATTATAGTTTTAGTTTGCAGTCCTACCACTATTCAGGTGAAATATATAGAATAGAAAAAATGTGTTTTGTGAAGGTTTACAGTCCTGCTGAAGACTTTAAAAAGTTTGTGGCCAACCCTTTTTTTTTTCTTTTTAATGATAGTGCAGCTGAAGATGGACAGGAAACAGGGGGCAGAGAGAGGGGGAGTGACACGCAGTAAATGGGCGTCCGAGTGCGGGAGTCGAACCGGAGCCGCTGCAGCGAGGACTGTAGCCTCCATACATGGGGCGGTCGCTTAACCCGCTACGCCACGGGCCGCCCCTGGCCAACCCTTTAACCACCAACAAATACCGCCTTCTTATTTTCTCATTATCTTTTGTTGCACCTCAACGCGATTCCCCACAGGTTGCCAGATTACTACAAGGGAATTGAGACAGGCAATTTCTGATGACTTGCTAATTATATTCATTTACTGAACCCGGTAACTTCTCAAGCACCAATGTCTTCATCTAGAATGAATTAATGACATTGCAACTTTTTTTTCTGACAACAATACTTCCATCTGATTATAAAGTCAGTGCAAATTACATACACATTAGTCTTGCATAGCCAGACCTATCTCTACAGCACGGTGTCAGCGCTGGAGAAAGGCCTGGCTGAACCCATCACTGTTCCTGTGCAAAGGATAGGCTTGCCCAGGATGCAGCAACGGAGCCCCAACAGTTGTTGATGGAGACTTTCGTAACAGCAGACTGAAATCATCAGCTAGTGATTGGCTTAGACCAACAGCATACTTCCTGTGAGTCAGACTACATACTGTACACACAGGCAGCTGCTCAGATTTACTGCATCTCAAAAAAAAAGTTCCGAAGAAGTATCATCTCAGATCAAGGAATCCAAATCAGGACACTTACTCGTTGCAGATGATGACTTTGCAGTCCTCTGCTTTGCCGAAAACCTGGAAGCGTTTCCTCAGCATGTTCTGGGTCACGCTGGTTGGCAGGTTGTGGATGTAAAACACCTGGCAGTTGTCCTGGCAACAGGGAAACCATGGCAACAGTCAGGACAAAGGACAATACAGAATACAGATAGACGTGGGAACTGAAGCAGGAAGGCTGCGAGTGTAGGGTGGCATCCTGAGGCTCAGGCTTCATTTACATGCAGTCTATTATTCTGGTCCTGCAGCTGCAGTATGCATCTGAAGGTTCATTATGTGGTTACCAAAATCATCTTTGGATGTTGTGGGGCATTTGGTTTAAAGGTTTGTTTTATAATCTGGGCCACTGGTGAGCTCAGGGGATGCTAAGGTGGAGTTCTTTTTTGATTTAAGTCTCTTTGATTCAACAGGATTGCAGTATGCAGAAGAAGGTAGGGCGGGAATGTTCTCTGTACCTCGTCAGACTTGGCTTTGTTCCTCTGCTTGTCATCGGGACAGATCTCTGAGTTCTCACTGCAAGAGGATGAGAAAGAGGGAGAGAGGGAGAGGATAGTAAGTTAGATAAGGACGGACACAAGGTGAAACTGAAATGTCAAACATGAGGAAACAGGTGAGCTGCGGCAAAAAAGACTTCCTCCCACTGACTGCAGTACGGCATCGCTCTGTTCTTCATCTCACATTTACACCCTTTTTTCTCTGTCACTGTCTTCCATGGACAGAAAAAATATGGCCGCTGACCTTATTCTGTGGGAGACCACAGACTACCTTAGTCAGACATGGGCTGTTTATAGAATGATCCATGAATACTGATCAGAATGTTCATGTAAACATGTTTCAGCATAACTGAATTTGTTCTGTTACAAATGGTGATGCACTACATGCTATGCCAATGGTTTGAAATGGTATTCACTTCCTGTCTCCTCAGTGGGTGTGGCCTGTTCCCCTTATCTCTTCACCTTGTTTGGAGGAATGAACGCAGATTGAGTTGTGCGTCGCATGATGTTATCGGTAAGCTTTAACATAACTTAGAAACTTACAGATTTAGGTGTTAATAAGTCAAGATGAGTTTGATTTGTGTGTTGAGTGTCAGGATGTTTGAAAGATATTTAGGTTGTGAGAAATGTCTCCAATATTTAAGTGATTTCAGTGACGGAAGAATCAGTCATAATCTGTGCTCATGAGTGATGACACCCAGGACCTGCAGCTAGCCTCCTAAAGGGGCGAGGCAGTGGTGAAACCCATGTGACACGAATACAGGACACGAACTGTCTGTTCATTTGGATTTCTGTCACTCTGGATTGTGTATGAATGTCTAAAATGTCCTTCAACAATGCAGAATTGTCCTCCTCCTTTCTCTCAGTCTGTCTTCTTCTCATACTGTGCCCCACTTTTATTGGCTCCTTCCCTCAGCCACATTCTTGCTTCACTCTGTCGTCTGAACCGTCTGCATTTCACTGTTAATCTAATTGTCTTGACCCACATCTCTCCCACTCAGTTCTTCTGCCTCACCTGGAGTCTGTCTTGCTGGCGGGGGAGTCGGGACACATGTGGGGGATGGGCGAGGGTGAGCGAGACGCAGACGAGCACTCCGCCTCTTCTTCTGAAGCTGGAGGTGTGGCGCCTGCCAACTGGCAGTCTGATGGCGGCGCTGACGAAATCACCACCGTCACCGTTTGCTTCTCGAGCGGTTCTGTGACCTCTGACACCAGCAGCCGCTCCCCGTTCTCCTTGCCCTTTCCATCCCATCCCTGATCATCAGCTGCTTTGGGTGTTGGGGTGCTCTCGCCATCGCTCCCTCTTTGCGCCTGTAACATGGCACCAAGCATGGCAGCACTACGCTTGCGGCTCTCCCCGAGGCTCAGCGCACAGTAGTCGTGGTCGCCAAAGGTGCGGTGGGTGTCGCTGTCACCGGCCTGGCCCATGCGCCGCAGCTGGGCGTACAGCTCCGTCTGCTCTGGAAGCTTCCGCTGGTGGTGGGAGCGGCTCAGCCAGGACGAGCCCTTCATGGAAACGTTGGTGTTCGAAGCTGGGTGGACAGAGTCGCTGCCACCTCCTCCGCCGTCGCCACCGCTGCTGCTGCCACCACCTGTGACCTCGCTACTCTTTCCTCCCTCGGCCGGTTTGAAGAGCTCATCCTCCACTGGTTTGTGAGGCGGGGTGGTGGGAGGGGTGAGACCTGAGGAGGGGGAGAAGAGATACGACATGAGCAGGATACAAACTGTGCACCACCAGGAATCCAATTCCCTGTGTAACCAGAATGTGACATTTACATTAGATATAAAGGGTGCCATTTTCCCTGTCCTTATTCTCAAAGCTAGGCTATGCTAATCAGCTGTTGGCTCCATCTTCACCCTCTGTAGTCCAAGATGGTGGACTCCATATAAAAGGCTAATTCTAGGTAATAACACAGTGAACCTTTAACTGTCGGCAAGAATAAACATATTTTTCAAAGCGTCAAAATCTTTAAGACAGTTTCAGCCTAAGGAGAAATCTCTGACAGCTCTTCCTGTTACTTCTAATCCCAAACAAAAATAAGATTTATGGCTAAATATTTATTTGGAGCTGGAACCTGTTATTAATACATGTCCAAGCAAACAAATGAATAAACCTGAAATGTGTTTACCTGCCGTTCCACAGAGATCCACACTGAGTGTCTGCTCAAAAGGCTTGGTGCTGAACTGGGACTCTCTGATGGTGAAGAAACAACAAAGAGGGATCATGTGTCATGTTGGAATCCGTTGTATTTTTCACATTAAAGACAAGAGGAATCCAATAACAGTCTTAAAAAGGCTCTCTGCTCTCTTTTACCAAAATAAAAACGGCACAGTTTCAGCTGATGTCTGCTGAATTTGAATTATGTCTCTCCCTGTAAATGGTACTGGCATTTCTCGGCGCTTATCACAACAACCATATGTACTCCGCTGTCCTCTCCCCTATTCTTCTTCTGCTTTCTATTTCTGGCTGTCTGTTTCTGTTTCTCCAGTTGCCATGAAAGGCAGGAGCGGTGCCGAGTGGATTGGCTTCAGGCAGGATATTACTTACCCTCCACAGCGAAACAGGAGAGAAATATAAAAATAAAAAAAAAAGAGTACACAACTTTTTGTTTTTTTGGTGAGCGCCTCAGAAGACATATTCATTTAGAAGATGGACGGACGCCAGAGGTTTGTACAGGAAAAAAAGCATTCAGCTTTGAGACCGGTTGTAGCTGGAGAAGTTCCAGGGTTTGAGGCTGGATGGGTGGGGAGGTTAATTTAGAAAAGTACGAGCAGTCAGGGCACTTTGTCTGGCACAGATTAACATCAGAGTAAGACAGCCAGGGGTCCTGATTCATTAGGGATCTTGGAAGAAAATTGGAGAATTTGGGCCTGGTTTATCATTACAAGCCCAAAATATTATACAGTCTTATGATATTATGACTGCAAACCATGCTTTTGGTTATACATAAAATGTTCTTACTCCCTTTCAACTTTTTAGGCGACCCGTCTAGATCGTGCCGTGCTTGTGTTATGTGTCACTCAGTGGTCTAACCTTCCACCCTGCCAGCTACAAATCCCCACCCCAAATACTTTGAAGCCACAATTTATTAATCATGGACTACTGCCAGACTGTGGAGCATTAGATTCTATTACTGAGAGTGAAGCAAATATCCAAATAGGATCAAATCAATTAGTGCTGAATTGGAAAAATTGCAGCAAAGGTGATTAACGCAGTAATTTGCATGTTTACAGGCGTTAGATTAGTTTAACTAAATCAACCCTCTGCGCCTTCGTGAAATCTGCCTCTTGTTCCGCACTCAGGAATAAATGATTCCCATGATGTTGAACATTGAACTACTGAGTACTGTTAAGATATTATGCATATCTGGAGTCCTTTTGAAAAACATTCATTGCTATTAAAGATATACTTAACTACTTTTATCAGACCCAGCAGTGAGCTCACATTAAAAATTTTAGAAAACAAACCTCTGCCTCTCCCGGTGCTATTTGATATTCGTGACTGTCTGCCATGGGTTGCAGAATACAAATATTTAGCAGTGTGAATTTTAGGAAGCAGTTTGGATTAAGGTGAAGTCTAACATTTCATTATAATGAAAGCAGATGTTTGCCATTGCAGCATTTCCCAGGAGGCATCTAGGGTTACCTCTGCGGAGGCTACTGCAGCTTGCTTTTTTTTTTTTTGGAGAGGGGGACAAGACGAGTGTGATTTTAGGAAATTAGGACACCAGCACTCCAGCTAGAGTCACCATGTGTTCACAGTCAAGGTTATTAAATGAGTTTTTAATGCTTTAATGAGTGGTTAGATATCACACATGTAGCCTTTAAATTGTCTGACTAAAACTACACTGCTGGTGTCTTTCTAGCTTGCAAGATAGTTTATGAAGTAGCAGCTATATTTTTTATTTAACTAGAGCATAAAGAGCGACATTCAAAAAATGATGTAAACATTAAGTACGTTGCTACTGCAGGCTGGATACTGCATGAAAAATTAAACGGTACTTTTACCGAGCTACTACTGCATGATGAAATATAGCAGGTACTTACTTAGATGTATATATAGAGAGAGTGTATAGAGATACTCACCCTGTGGACTTGGGGTTGAGAGGCAGACAGAGGCAGGCTCGCTTTTCTGCAATCAGAACCAGAAGCCACCGGTCACAGCCATGAATTACATGTGTGCTTTATTTTTTCCCCCCTCTTTAGAACGAGTGTGAAAGTGTGTGTTGTGTTTGTGTCCTGGGCTACATTCACACTGCAACCGAGTGTCTCAACTGGTATTTTCTCACCTCTTGTGACTCAGATCTTAATAATCAGTGTAATCAGCAGTCACTTTTTTTTTCAGCTCTGGTCTGGAAGTCAGGGTTGTGTTTTAAATCGAATGTTGAGCCGTGAGCTACAGCATATGTGGCTTCTATCACAATGCTCACATCTCCAAGGGCAGTCAGTAAATCCTACATGATTCAGTTTGTCATTATTTTGGGGGTAAGTTCAGAGGACGGCATGACAAAAATGAACCAAACTGGAATAATTTATATGCGAGCCTTCCAAATAAAACCTGATCTGATGAATTTCCTATTCATCTCACCGTTGTGGCAGCAGGGTTTGGTCGGCTCCATGGTACCGGCGCTGCCGTCCCCCGACGTTAGCTGCTCTGGCTGCGTCTCCGTCGTGGTTCCCCCTCCCGCTTGGGTGGGCAGGAGCTTGACCCCCGCTCGTCCCTCCTCCTTCACCTCCCTGTCGTTCCCCTCGCTGTCCTTCGCTCGTGCAGGCCGCAGTCGTTTGGCGAAGCGGCTGGGGAAGGAGGCCAGACGTCGGGAGCGCCGGACTGAGAAGGAACCGCTGTCCTCCGAAGTCTCCTCTGGGCTTTGTGGCGCCTCAGAGGAGTAGTTTCTCCTCTCAGGGGAAGAAGAGTCTTTACGAAGCTCCAATTTAGGGTTGGTGGAATTGGGGGAGTGGGCTGGGGCTGATTTAGCTTGGGCAGAAGGAGCAGATACTCCTCTGTTTGGGCTGTGGGAGTGGGAGTAAGGAGGGCTGTGCAGTCTGTAAGGCTTGCTCACATCGAAAGAGCTGCTCTGCTGCAGGAGCTCACGGAGAAGGGAGTTGGCCTTCATCTCCCTTCGTCTTGCAAAGGGAAGCCTCCTTGGGACATTATTGCCTGACCCGGTCAAGCCCGCACTAGTCCCAGGAGTAGCCACCAAGACAACTCTGCTGTGAGAGTTTGTGTTGGCCAGGCGGGAAGCTTCAGGTCTGGCCCGAGACCTCTGGAGGTCACGGTCCTTACGCTCCCATCCCTGCTGCTTGCGTGTAGGCAGGCAGTAGGTGTGCATGTACGTGATCAGCTCCACCACTGAGTGCAGTTCTTTCTCTGAGCTGAACTGAGGCTTGGCTGGTTCAGCGGGAACAGCAGCCGCAACTGCCACACCCTCAACCTCACTACTGGAAGACTCCTCCTCTTCCTCCTCCCCTTCCTCCTCTTCATCCTCCTCCGACTCACTGTCCTCGTCCTCTTCTTCCTCCTCGTCCTCCTCCGTGTCCGGGGCCGGGGTGTCCTCCGAGTCCTGGGCGGTGGTGAGGTGGCGGTGGAGCTCGGTGCACAGGCGACCCGCCGGACGCACAGCTCGGGGCTTCCGCTCCTGAGGGAGGTCGCTCTGAAGATGGAGGCACGAGAACATGAATACCAGCGTGAGGCTTTATCCTCAAACTGTTTGCTGTCTACACGACAAAAACATCTGCAAAATGTTTCAACTGCAGTCAAGTATCAATAAAAATAAGTTTCATCAGACAAATGTTGGACTTTTTGAGCAGTACCATGACGTCACACCACACTTATGATAATTTAGGTTGAGGTTGATAGATAAGTATGTAAGGCTCATTGCTTTCTTGCCTTCTTGTGTGTTTTAGCAATTTTCACCAAAAATAAACAGTTTAAACTGATTTTATATCCCCTCAAAAGTTATTTAAAAAAGTAATTATTGACTTAATATCAAAGATATTCATTCTAATTTAGTTCGAACAATAAAAAAAGATACTCGAGAGAGTTCATTTGGAAAATAAATTTTATAGTAGTTTATTTATTGTACTGTTGTATCAGGGTTAGGGTTCCCACTTTCTCTAACATTATCACCTGAATCTGCACACATGCAACACTATTTAGTATTCTTCCAACGGACTTTGATACGAAATGCCAACCTTAAAGAAAATCCGACGGTCTTTGACTCCATTGAACTGACACTAAAACCTGACATTTACTATTGATGTTTTAGATGAAACATTTTTCATTTTCTATCAAACTCCACTGTAGCTCTGCTGGAAATATATCATCACACTGTCTACGGCTGTTCATGGGGGAAAAAAAGAAAAATGAACCACCTAACAACAAAAACAGACTCATGAATACATGGGGTGTATCTTCAATTTCCTGCCCTGGTTACAGGAACACTGAGCACACAGCAGTAAATTTTGCTTCCGACTTTGTGAGGGATGATTCAGTGTGCAGCTGCGCTAAAATGGCTGATTCTATATTACTCTTACAGAGCGAACAGAGAGAGAGAGAGAGACTGTGATTCACTGTCGCCCTCTTGCCCTGTCAGTCAATACGCCCGCCATCTGCCACAGCAAAGCCACACTAAACTCTCAAGCTCAAACACACACTGCCAGCAACAGGGAGGTTAGTGTGTGTGTGATGGATACAGGCTCGGTGCTGCATCCTGTAGGTATTTTGTATCCTCCTTTTCTTGAGCCAGACCAGAAGGCTGCATGAAGGCTCACCATGCTTTATGCTTGTACAAGATAAATGACTGGTGTTGTAATCAATGACCACTTGAAGCACAATGCTAGCAGCTATCCAATTACTGCAAGTCATACAGCAGTAGCCATTGTAAATGTCCTCTCTAGCCCAACAGCACATCTATCACGGGCAGCGACTTGAAGGACTCGACGACTTGAAGGCTCAAAGAGTTTTTCGTCTAAAATGAGATATTTGTCTTTTGGAAAATAAAAAAAAAAACCTTGTTGCTGTCTGGACTCTGGAAATGTTTCTGTTCCTGTCAGGCGGAGAGGTTTACCCGCCATGACGTCCCCTTGTTGGCTTGTGGACAACAGTTTTGAAGCATTGGTTTTGCATTAGGCAGTTGCCATCTTGATTTTTTGGAGCCAGGAGTGAGTTTCATGAGTCTGGACGGACTCACTGAGAATGACTTGTCAATGTCAAGGTCGCCATGCCCTAAAGCATGCACCGTTTTATCGTTTGTTTTACTCTAAATGCATGGAAGAAGACTTGTAAAGATTTAGACCATAAACTCATGAGGAAACTGTTGAGAAATCAATGGGAGAAGTGGGGTACTTTCTCTGTAAGACTCAATACAATCTGATTTCTTTTTACAGCCAATGGAGCAGCTCACTGGAAAGAGGTAGAAAGAATTCAAAGATACAAGACACCGATACTATTAATAATGTCCAGTTGTCCCATCAGAATTTATCCGTGTTAGGCAATTTCATCTTGCTGATTTCCTGGAGAGGAATTTAATGTGAAGTTTTAATTTCTGGCTTTTCAGATTTGGATTTGATGATGTCATATAAAGCCTTTTAAAGTGATTCATATGCCTGTTATGATTCATAAGCATTTTTAGGGCCGGTTAAATTTAAACAACACAGTTACAAAGTCTGAGCTGCGGTGTCAAAGTCAGACCATCCATTTCAACTACGTCACTCTACCTCCACCTTTGCCTTTGAGAGAGAACAGCATTATTCGTATGAGCATGAACTTTATAACTTTTCTGGTCTTGGATGTCTAGACAATGTAGGAATGATTCATGATCACACACTGATATCTCCTCGATATATTGGTCTGACTCCAGTCTGCAAAAAAAAAAAACAAGTGCAGACACTTGCTTAAAGACAACTTCTGCGGTGGCAGTGATGCTGACCGCAGGCCCTGCACGCAACAGTGAATTACTTCTGCCTTAACTCGCCACCTCTGAGGGGAAGTGATTGGAAAAATCCAATTTTGTTATCTCGCCAGCCTTCAGAAGACACAGAGAATTAGGCGTTAACCAGTGAATACAGAGACGTGTGACTGGGGTTGTGAGGGAACAGACTGCTTCAGGTCCACTTTGCAGTCTGACAAAGACAAAGGAAGGCTGGAGTTTCATTACAGGATGAATAAGTGAAGGGAGAGTTTTAAAAAAATCTTTTAAATCACATCAAACTAGCACCGTTAACCAGCCAAAATCTACCTTTAATGCACACATTTCCCACACTAACTCGTGTCTCACCTTGACCAGAGGTCTGACCGTCCGTAGGTGCAGGCTTCTGTTGCTATAGCGTTGGCCCTGGACTCTGTCTTTGTGTGCGTCGATGCCCGTGGGCACGTTGGGAGGGGTCAGCAGCAGCTTCTCCAGCTAGTGAGGAAGAGAACGGGAGAAATCAGGTGGCAAGTTAGCACAGGACATGTTCAGGACAGAGGTCGGTTGTACTTTTGTTCTTGTTGGGGCTGAAAATAATGATGACATTCATTATCTGTCAGTTAGCAGCTGTATGGTCCATAAGATGGCAGAAAAGGGTGATCGCCCTTTCCTAAAGCCCACAACGTCCTGAAATGTCTTGTTTTATCCACAACCCAAAGATATAAAAACAGTTGTCGATTAATCAGCTAATCGCTGCAGTGCTAGTTCTTGTCCTTGTGTCCTTTCAAGGACCAAATGTTTCCACATGGATGGAAAGAAACTGACAATTTTGAGTCCTCGCTCCCTTTAAAATGAAATTCCAGATTAAGGACTGGATTAAAGTCTTGATGTTATGTCATAAAGGTAAAAAAAAATACATGCATATCCACACAAAAGTTGTCTTAAAAATACATCTTTGGACACATTTTATTCAGAAGCTTTATAGTGAGATGAGAAGTGTCCAACACTTGGCTCCTTCAGCCTTTCATTCCGATTTTTAATCTATATTCTGTCGGCTGTTAACGCCCTTACAGATGGATGTTTGTACAAGGGAATAATGTGCAGAAGGGGCCACGAGGTTATGATACTGTACATTTATCACACCCCTAAAGATGACAGCTACATGGCACATTCACGTTTCCCATTAAGGAGCTGGATTCAGCCGTTTCTCTCGCTATAGTAACACAAAATATGACCATCTGTCCATCCTAACAGTCTCGTCTTTCCATCAATCCCTCTATACGGTCACGAATCTCCATCCTCTCTTCCTTTCCTTTAATCCTCGTCCCATCTTTCAGCCCCTTTTCTGTGTTTTCATCCATAAATCTGTGCTACCATTCGCTCTTATTTGCCATTCCCATTTCTCATCTTCATATAACCCTGCGCTCTTCCTTCTCTCCATCCATCCACCTTAATGTTGCCTTTTACCTCTCACTCATCCCTCCATACTTGCCTTCCTTCAGATCAAACAGGAAGACACACTTGAGATACAGAGAGCGAACTGAAGCCTGAATATTACCTTTCAAATGGATATTAGCACAACTGCTCCCCATTCCCCACTATCCTTTCACTGCTTCTTTTTTCTCTCTCTTCATCTGTCTATTCACCCATTCATTCCAGTGCCTAGCTTCATGACAGGGCTATCAGCTGATATAAATCAGCTTAGGGGAGAAAATCCCCCGCTAAGCTGTGCAGCGTTTGCTCCAGGAGAAGACAATGTGGAAAATACAGATGTGATAGGAATGAGGATTGGAGCGGTGTGCCGGGTCTTCCCAAATGATTTACAGCAAAGGGTCCCACGCAACAGAGGGTTCACTTAATACAACGCACCGTCTGGCAGACGTCTGTCATTGTTTGGGGACGCGGTGGCGGTGTCGTCATGTGATTGTGTTTGTAGACAAATTAAACCCTGCTGGGAGTGAATATAATTAATGAACTGAATATGACTTGGCACTGTTGGAATACGCTGCAAAGGATAATTCGAAATGATAAATTGATTGTTTTTTTTGTTTACAAGTATTTTTGGTGTCCTTGCTTTCATTTTCTCAGGTGACCGAGGGTTTGAACACATCCAGGGCTGGCAACAACAAAGTGTTCTGAATTTTCTACAGTTCTCTATTTTTGCCACTTTCGACTCATTTCTTTGCCAAAGCAGCAACAACAACCACCACCAACAAAAAAACGATCATATGAAATTACCCCGGAGACACGAGGCGCCACCTCACAGACAGAAAACTTTGAAATTGGAATTTACAGAGAAGAAAAATATTTTTGAAACGAGAACTGGAGCCGATTTGTCAAAAAACACAAATGCTTTAACGTCAGTTTGTCAGCTAACTCACGCCTTCCTGTAAATGATGCATTAGCCTGATGGTGGTTACTTTACATAACGGACTGTATGTGTTCAGATCATCTTTCCTGTAACACATTAGTCTAATCAGATGATTCACTGTGAATGAACTTGTAATACGACTGACTAGACATAAAACTACACTCTGAATGTTTCATGTTTAAGCAGATCTGGCTCCCTTATTATATATTTAGCCATTAACTTTGATATTTAATCCTCCACCGGACCTCAGCGATGGCGCCATAACATCGATAAACATACGTCAGGCTGCCTGAGCCACCTCTAGTCCAGCTTTATATCGGGAGCCATATATATCTGATAAGGGCTTTTAATAGCACTTTATGGCCTTTTTAGGTTGGCATACATTTTTATGAGAAAATAATGTGAAACATTAGAGCGAGAAGTCATTATGACGTTACACAAAGCATAAAGAATATGCTTCTCTGAAAGAAACACACCGGAGTGTTGTTAATAATTGTGGTTGTTTGGCATAAAGCTACAGATCAATGTCCAAGAGTCATAGTTTAACCACATTGTATTTACAACACCGGCATTGTATATAACTGTAATACTGTAATGAGTACAACATTACCACCCAATAGAGTTGGCCGTAACCACAGAATACTATCTGGGTCAAATGACTGATAGGATGATCGCCTACACCATTAATGGGGCCACCGTGGCCCTTTGTGGGCGAGCCAACTTGGCTCAGAGTGTGTGATGATGCTCCTCTGAGAGTCCCCCATTGAGGAAAGTGAAGAGGAGACTGAAGGTTTGTGTCTGTGTGAAACACTGAGAGGCTCCCGGGCAGCATACGGGGCCCCTCAAACACTACACTCTTCTCCGCTTCTACTCTACTCTGGATGTCTTCCAAAGCTCCACTGGCAGCATCAATGAAGGCCTTGTTCTGTGGTGGGACACACACACACACACACACAGAGTTGCACACACACGGTAGAAAAAGCTAAGGTGCAGTTTCAGTCACACATGAAGAAAATGACACGCACATACATGAAAACAAAAACAAACGTGAACAGAGAGACAAAGTGAGAGGAGGTGAACATACAGTGATGGAGAAATAAGGAAACAGTGGCACAAACAGCAGGTGAGCACACCCACAATAAGGTGTACCTCAGACACACAGTACATGTACCAATGAAGACCTAATATTCGACACATACAAACATTTGCTATTCATTTC
This sequence comes from Nibea coibor, assembly GCA_023373845.1. NCBI lineage: Eukaryota > Metazoa > Chordata > Actinopteri > Sciaenidae > Nibea > Nibea coibor. The sequence continues at coordinate 3,639,944 of CM041739.1, read as the reverse complement.
ATTTTTTGCTACATGTAGGTTATCAATAAAAGCAAACTCCTCGTTGATTTTGTCGCCACATTCTTGTACTACACGCCTGACGTGAACGTCACGTTAAACTGAAAGAAGAGTTGCACAGTTACAAAGTCCATCTCAGCAGAGAGCGATGAAGCTTCCAGAGTCACCGAATATTCTCTGCTGATTACTACAGAAGCTCCAGAGCCTAAAGAACTGATGTCCGGAACAACCGTGTGCCTCCATTTTAAGATATGTTCAAGCCATCTTGCTGCAGTTGGATCGTAGAAGTATTTTTAAAACCATCAGAGCTGCATTAAAACAGCATCTGGATATAACAGTTCAGAACGGTTAATATTTGGACACTTTGACTTAAGACAATCTATACAATTAAGCATGCATATATACGCGGCAAAGTGTTTTAGCATAAACTGTAAAAGGATTCAGGTTAATCATAATTATATTTCAGACATCTGAATGTGCGTCTGATGGGCCATAATTACAACGTGACCAATCTCAGTGACAATCCGCTCTGCAATCATAAAGTGACAGATGAAAACAATAATTCACGACACAGCCGGGTGACGAATTCAGAGAAACGCAGGTGCTTTAATGCGAGTCTCACTGACACGTGTGGACAAGTATGGAAGTTATGTGAATCATATCATATCGTTGGCCTTCATAGTTACCAAATCTGAAGCCAAAGCGGCATGTTAGGCACTCAATGAGGGAAAATCCTTAATAAGAAACAAACGTGGAGTTACAAGGAGCTCTCAAACTGTTAAGCTGTCTTTATCTTTAATGATATCCGTGATATAATTATGTCTTTTTATCACTTATGCATTCTACTTAAAGACTTCTAAATGTTCCTTAATGTACATCCGCACGTCAGTATGTATAAATATGTTAATTATATGACATACAAATCAACACAAGCATAATTGATTGAAGTAGAGTTATGACTAATTAATATGTTTAATTACATCTTCGATGGCTCGTAAATACACTTTAATGTGAATCCAGTGAAGCTAATAAAATTTCAACAGACTGATGTGTGTCTGCTGCACATGAACAGTCACAGTCACACACTGTGCAGAATCACCTCTGACCAGTAGAGGGCAGCGCCACACTCGGGCCTGAACACACACACACACACACACAGTGGAGTGACAGCGGTCATGTGACAGTAAACTACTCAAGTGATGGAAATAGGGGACGAAGCACTCACACACACTCACATACACACACACACATCTGGCGGCTTCAGTCGAGTAAACAGCATAATGTTATTACACCAGGCTTTTCTGTGTGAGTGGATGTGAATGTCAGGTTTCTATTTTAGCCGCTGATAGTTTACGCAGTGGGAACGGGGCGAGGATGCGGGATGATGTGATTCATGTACAGTAAAGTGAAAATTCTGTGTTCTGTCAGGGGGTCTGGGTTTGGTCCTGGAACTATGGAAGCCTCGCTGAGTTTTGAAACACTGCATTTCAGACAAGTGAATCATTCGGGAACCGAGAAAGAAAGAAAAAAAAAAAAAAAGCTTTGGAAGTCGGGGGATGTTGTTATGAAACTTACAAATTAGTCAGTTTAGAGGAATGAAGCTGAATTATCTTTGTTTGAGCAGACTATTTTTTTTCTTGGGAAAACAGGAGATGATACCAGACAGAAAAACATTAATTAACCTAGAAAAAGAAAAACACTGGGTCATGGAAGAACTCTGATATAAATATAGGTACTCGTAGTAGTATAAACAGCAATTTAAACAGGGGAAGTTGGTGTTACTACAGTTAAGTGGCTGCTGCAGGTAGCGAGTAATAACAGTGGTCGCTCTTAGCAGAGAAGGTAAAGAATCAGGACGTTTTAAAATGCACAGTGGCACTAATTTGTCAATCAATGCACCACATGTTAATGTATTTAGGAGTCTGCTGTGCATTCCCAAACTCCAATGCTCCAGTTCAAATTCTGACAATGACTTTTTAAATGACATTACTGTCGACTGCATGCATGCACTATTTTTGGTTGGCATTGAAAAGCACCCAGTTCAGTTCCTGGTATCAGTGTTCCTGACATGTAAATGATATCGAGCATCTCATAACTCCAGACATAGGAACTCTGAATCCCCCAAAGCGATAGGAGGTTTGACTTGTCTTGCGAGTCACAAACTCGCTGCCTGGAGGCGTACCAAGATGATGCCCAGGGGAGAATATTTCAATAGTTGTGGTGGCAACAGCAGATATATAGAGGTAGAGACTGTAGTAGTAGTCTTGCAGCAACAGTAGCAACAGTAGTAGTAGTCTGTGGTTTTGTGACAGAAAAAGGGACCTGTGTGTATGAGAGGAAACTTTTTGGAAAAGTGTGTTATCTTGCCAGCTGTCAGGGGAATGAAGCAACAACCAGGTGACTGAGTGCTGTGTGTCTGCGGATAGAAAAGACCTTTTCTGCTCTACTGTTACAGTTTTTGAGGGGAAAAAAAAAACATGCTGGAATGATATACGCAGTGCTATTGCAGGATAAATCATACCGCAACATGAAAAATGCATTGTACTCTGCTTGTAAATGCTGACAAATAGTTAACCAGTAAGCTAGCAGTTAATGCATTGGCTTTTGTAAGGTTTAGGTTTAAGAACTGGGTCGTATTTATGCAGAAAAACCTTCGGCTAAAAACAGAACTTTCTCTTCCAGGTCAAAGCTGCATGAAGCTGGAAACTAGAATTTGTGCCACTGAAGTTTAAAGCAAATGCAGAACTCATCTGTCTCTAAACTTCACACCGTTACTTCCCAGTCTACTCTTTCACTGTCACTCTGCTGGTAAAGAAACTAATATATCACTTCTCATCTACGGAGGATGTTGTACGATTGTGTCAGAAAACTCGAAGATCAAGACACCGAGCTAAGAGACGATGTAAGCATGAGGGAAGTGGTTCCTACAATGACTTTAACTGTAGTTAATCAGCTTCACTCACTATGTACTGTTACAGTAAGTACCCAGCAGAACCATCCACTTCTCATTTGACCTTCACCGTCTTCTCTTAGATGGAAGTGGAAACTGCAAGAACAGGCAGGTGTAACTGATTAACCAGCCTCCGTTCGCTCTTATTTTGACATTAGTTGACTGATAACCGAGGAGTCTTCAAGGTGAAAGCAAGGACTAAGCAGTCATGCGTTGGGGGCAACAATGTTTTGCAACACAACAGCAAAAAGACGATAGCATCCGGAGACCCGACCTGTCCGTATCACTGACTTCTTGTTTTGGACTAAACAATACCTCCATGGCATTTAACAGCAACAGAACCAGTTCTGTCTCACTGCTTTCTGTTTGTTGTAACTATGCCAGCATAGAGTAAGGCGCACGTTAATGGTTATCGCTGTGAGGCTTGGCATTTTCTTTGGCTTCCTCAACTACCAAACTGCCCTTATTCCTGTACTAAACCATCTAAGGTCATTACAGTCATTTCCACCAATTTGGAAGGAATGCCCCTTCCTCTGGTCATTTGCCTCTCTAATGCCAGTCGGATTCCTGCAATGCTACCAACAGTGGTAGCACCCCAACCCCTAACCCTGGTCTTAACATGTGACCTCAGCCTTAAAAGCACAAAACAGATTTTAGAAAAAGTGTCAACTTCATGGTGGGTCTCAAGGAAAAGTCAGGCGATCGTCAGTTTGCATGGCTAAAAACTTAACAAGTCTTAAATCTGGGATTAGGAAACCTGCAGATCCTCAGTTTGACCTGTAACATCAAATACAACTTCAGTCAAAGCAGTTCTTTTTGCCTTTATCCCTTTTCCCTACTAGTATTTCGTCATCGGAACGTTTTCCAGAAGCTCTTAGAGGCTGTCCTGTTGAGTCCCGTTGTTCGCTACTTCCTTGAACCTCAAGGGTTGCTCAACATCCAGGCTTTCATTGTAGAGCTTAACAAATCTCCTCTGAACTCACTGACAGACTTGTTTTATAGCACGACTCGGTGTGTAATTGCAAATGGGGAAAGCAGTGCAGCCTGGTGCATATTTACACGCTGTAGGTATTCAGCCATCCGGCATGACTCATGGCCGCAAAACAATAGTATCTTTGTAGACTGCCGCTAAATCGGAGCGCACAAGAACAACCCTGTAAGCAGTCCATTTGCTGAACTGAAATTTAAGTCAAATTAAGCAAAAAGGGGTTGAATTCATCTTGACAAGTGCAATAAGGCCACGTTACAGCAGTAATCATAAGTCGTTTACTGCAGTGAAATAGCTTCCTGCTTCAATTAAGCATCGGAGCCGAGTGTAGGCCTGCATTCTTCTGACAGCCGAGCGAACCGAGGTGAAAGTAGGGCACAATATTTACTGTAAAGAGATGCAGCAATTTGTTGCTCCTGTATAATGGGATAGAGGTTTAATGGGTTTTTTTTGGGGGGGGGGGGGGTCATGTAGCTCAGGTGCAAGCAGGAGGGAGGGAGCAGAGACAGGAGAGAAAAACAAGGTTTGTTCCTAGAAGTCCAGTTCATGGAATGATGGAGGGGCCTACAGAGAGACAGAGAGAGGCATCCAGCAGCACTGTGTGAAAAGCGAGGAGGAGGGGGGCGGGCACGGAGTTCAAAACAAGCAAACACAAACTGGACCACGTGCTGAAAGACCGACCACACACACACGTTTGGATTGCTAAACCTGTGTGGACCTTTTCATCCCTGATTATAAAACTTAAAAAGCGTGATCTGTCACAGCTCGGGTGTTTCTATCATTTATGACACTATGACATTTTTATTCTTATTTTATTTGTTTGATTTTTAACTTGTGCACATAACAGTCAACCCTAAATCTACTCGGAAGCTAAGCCTACCGCCGGCTCTAAATTTAAAACCAACTGTAATCCAATACTGACTCTAACTTAATTGAAAAGCAATCATAATTCTCATCATTGCCCAAAACCAAATTGAATTCCTATAAAAGCTCCTTGAACAAGCGTCTGCGACGTGTCCCCAGTCTGAGGGATTTTAACCCTCCTTCCTATTCTTGTAAGGACACGTGGCTCTAAGAAATACACACACACACACACACACACACAGGACAGGACTGGATGAAAGGTCACCGTGTGCCTCTCTGTTTTCCTGGAGTTAACGGCAGACTTTGAACCTCGCGGGCCAACAAGGGGAACATCAAGGTTAGCAAACGCGACATACAGATTAAGGGGAGAAAGAGAGAGGAGAGCATGGGAATGGAGAGGCACGGTGTGTGACGGGTGAGGAGGGGGAGTGCATGGTGTTTGAAGCACGTATGAAAGGCTTCACTTGCAACAGATGGCTTTTTTCTTTTTTTCCTTTTTAAGCTGCAAGAAACTTTTTGATTCACAGAACAGCGGCGAAAAAGAAAAACATGAAAAAGTATTTGTTCTTAAAAGTTCTTAAAAAGGAGGTAAATGTCCATGTATGGGTTGTAAAAGTGAGATCAGGGGAGCCTCAGGGAGCTGGGAACGAAATCAAACGTCTCTGCATGCTTTCATTTCAGTCCCACTGTCCAGCAGCAAAGGTAAAAGACAGAGAACCCCCCTCTGTTTACAGGAATAAAGATGTTCTTACGAGAGATGGAGATGGGTCCTCTGTCCTGGCCCCGAGGGACTGACTGAAGTTCTCAGCCGTGAGAGGAAGGCTGTCTTCTTCTTCCTCTTCCTGGTCGGGTTCCTCCCCTAGGGTGGGGAAGACGGAGAGCCCGTCCACTTCGGCATCCACCATGCCATCCAAGCTGTCGGTGAGGGCGGCGAGCAGAGCCGCATTCTCCTCTTCTATCTGGAGGGTGGGAAGTCAAACACAGCGAGAGCATGGGTGAGAATACAGCGTCAAAGTATCTTCTTCCATTTTTAATAAGCCATTTCCTCCATTTCTGAGATTTCAGCAACATTTCGGGAAAGCGCTATCATTTCCGTCAGCTGTTGTTACATTCAAGAGAAGACATAAATTTTCCACGAGGAAGAAAAGCTGACACTGACGTTTACTTATGAGCCAAAATAGTTGCATTCTGATTCCTCCCTATACGGTGCTGAACTTCCTCATTCACATGCACCAAGAACTGGAGAATTTTATGCTTTCAAACTTTTGCTGGAGAAATTATTTTGATTGATGTAATATTGACTCATTTTGGGCCAGAAGAAAAACCACAAAACAACTAATTGGACCCCCGAAGCAACATGAATCAATAATTAGCTTTTTTTTTTCCTTCCCGTGTGATGGATAAAGATTTCATAAAGTGCACAATCATAATCTCCTAAACCACGTGTAACCCCACCCTGCAGTCCACAGAAATGAGCCACGTTTGAGTCAGTTAGCCTTGAGTCATTAAAAGGGTTGGAAAATATCTCTGACAGATTTATATATATGTATTCTGGATTTTATTGCCCTCTGCAGATAGAAAAAGATCTGTGTCACAGCTGAATCACTCCTCGAGTCCCTCCTTCCTCTCTTTTTCTGCTCTATTCACTCTTATCCGCTCTTGCAGCCCTGAAATCAATCTTATTAATGAACAAAGTCGGGATGACATAACTCTGACCTCTGACCTCTGCAGGAAGACGAATGCACAGGTTTGCTTTTGTGAATCGACCCCTTGACTCCGCCTTCCTCTCATGAGAGCTGATCCAGTTTGTCTCTCGGCTCTCTTGGTTCGGTTTGATTTTTTCCAAGCGTGAAAATTGTTAAATTAAAGATAATCAGAGTCAAATTTTGTTTATCTGTAATTTCAGTCCAGAATGTGTCCTTTTTCCAACCCCTCCCGCCCCTCCCGGTACATCCACACAGGGGTTTGTTTACTGTTATGGAGCTGCCATCTTGCTGAGAGCAGAGTCTGGTGGAGAGGTGATAGCATGGTTGGCCTACGGGAAGCCACCAAGCTCCATTCATCCCTTTTTATCATCCAGCGCTATCTGTTCCAAGCTGCCAAACTATTTATTATTAATTTTTTTTCTCTCTTCTATCTTAAGCTCGCTGCCACTCTGTCTCTTTGCCCGGTGCGGCAATTTAGAATTTCAAAATCTCTACAGGACACTGAAAACGTATTCATACGAATGAACATTAAAGTTTGAGGGGACACAAAATGTTGCTATTCTGATGCCTACAGTTGTTTTGGGGTTTAGTTTCCACACAGTGCTGCATGGATTTCAATACAACTTCTGAAAAATAGTTTTAAGATTAGTTTGTTTGCAGTTTTTATTATTTTAAATCTTGTGCGTGTACGTCTGTCCACGTGGATACGTCATCATCTGAAAGGCTTTAATAGCATTACCAGTATGTTTGTACACTTAAAAGCACTCATAGATATTACCTGATTATAATAATTGGATTAGACAGATATTAATTAGATTCAACAGTGAGTCGGGCGAAAACAGAGACAGCAACAGAAAGTTGTACAATGATAGAAGTCAGCGCAGTGTATAATTATTTACTTGACCGTATAGATGCATACGCAGCATTATGATTATCATCAAAGCAATAAACCCTTCCGACTCTGCGCTCTCTACAATCTCCAAGGTTAAATGGAGCCCTGCCGCACACAAACACAGATCAATCCCGCCCAACATGGGATTAGATTCCGATACGTTGCTGTAAATAAGTGGCGTATTGACGGACAGCAGAGAGACAGAGACACCGGGGGCTTCATCTGTCTGCTTATCGCTCTATTCATTACCATGTGTTTATAACCGAACGCAGCCCGACCGTCTGCTCTGATGTATTAGTCTGATCAATACGATATTGGCTAAAATATAATATGCTGGGGCGGGGGGCTGGTGGTGGCAGCAGAGATATGGAAAACAGAGGAAACATATATCTTTTTTCTTAAATAGGTCTATGTAAGTGATACGGGGCAGCGTAAAAGTAAATCTATGTGTAAAATCTATGAAACTACATTGCATACAAAGACAATTAGTGAGGAGAATAAACAGAAGGTTCAAGAAAGAAAGGAAGAAGAATCATGTCAAAGCAGAGAGGAAAGGCGCCTGAAAAGTGGGAAAATAAGAGGAGAGAGGAAGCAGAGGAAGGTATATTATATCGGTGAGAGACAAAGAAATCAGATAAAGAGAATGGGGGAAAAAAGAAACTATGAGACCAAAGAGTGCAAGTGAAACAGAGAGGAGAAAATGGACCAAAAAAGAACTAGAGACGAGATAACAGGGGGTAAGTAAAACTGTGTATGAGAACAGAAAGAACAGACGAGTGAGACACAGATCCGTCCGATTCCATGTCTTCTCTCTCGTCTTGTTCTTGCGTCTTACTCATATTCTCGTCAATACTAATGTCTTATTAATGCAGTGCTTTCAGTCTGTCCTCTTGCAAACGGTGTCGTAAAGCTGTGCGTCAACAGCGGGGAGACGAATGGTCACTCAGGCGTCGTCTAATGGGGATCGAAAACAAAAATAAAAAGCGAAAGAGACGCAGAGTCAGAGAGTACAGGCAGTACCTTACTGTCTGCGCTTACCTCACCTGCATTCCCATCATGCCTGTCTTCATTTAGCCGATGCTCTGCGATGCATCGCAGCATCAGAGCAATTTCTACCAGCAGAGTTGCATTACATAGCCGATGATCTGGACCCAAATGCAACTTTATCTCTTTCTTTTGCCTGCGTTTATTCTCAAGACACACTCAATTTAGTCTCTCTAATGGGACCACGAGACATCGCTAGAGCTGAAAACCTATAGACAATCAATGATGCGGGGTTGGCTTTCATAAAGAGGAAAACAAGAAGGGTATTCCCCGAATTAATTCAGCGAGTGCACCTGATACCGGAGCCTCCGGGCTTTCACTGGACCTGTAGAAGCATGGGGCTGATCCAGACTGATGGGCTGCTTCCACCATCGAGTTACAAACAGCGTGACAGGGAATTACTTTCTTGGTAGTGTCCTTTAAGATGTGCTGAAAACTCCAAACTCCTAAACTTGGAGCTGGTTGTAACACCAAACCCTGAGGCCAAGATTCATAAGCAGTTAGGCTCATTTAGGAGTGTGCTGTACACGGAAAATTACAAAATCAAAATAACATTTAATTTACCCTGTAAAATAAAACCTCCAATTGCTTGGCATGCTCATGAAATCTATAGATTATAAAGTCTTTATGATGCTGCTTTGTTTTATTTGTTGGTGAGGCCACGCAGAACAAGACAACACCTAACATTTAAAAAAAAAGATAATACAAACTAATTATATGCTCATTTTCTAGTTTCTCAACAACAACTGTCCTCATAAGGACAATCAGGCATGTATTCACCTGTGTTTTGAAAGGTGAAGTCATTTATTGTGGCTATTTGCTGAATCACTGATGTTGTGTTTGGGGGTCCAGTAGAATCAAAATCGGATTTGAGAGCTCTCCAGTTAAAGTACAGCTTCAGGGTGCCAACTTTGTGGATTAGACTTAAAGCCGAAGCGAACTGAACTTCAATTTATTGTTGAAGGGGATTCTTTTTCTTGTGCGAGGGCTTGTTTTTGCCCTTAACTCTGCATTTGTAACATCTTCATTTCAGTCAGTGCACGTAAAACCTTGTTAATACCAATCCATTCAAGCATGACTAGCTTCAATGAGGAAGCTAGAGACATATGTATGGTTTTACAGCCCTCATACATGTAGGAGAAGAATGAGTTGTTCTGTATAACTGAACTGGATTTTGTTGAAGAAGCCTCACCTCAAAGAGCTCATCTGCTGTACTGTAGTGGATGGAGGCCGGCGATGCGTCCGCCGACTGATCGTTGCACCACTGTAGCTCGCTGAGACAGTTGACGCTGTCGAAGTCGCTGGTGTCCAGCTGGGAAAGGTCGATGTCCGGGAAGTCGGTGTCCAAACGGTCCGAACACACCTCCTCCTCCCCATACTGAAGACGGAAAAAGAGAGGCAGAGAGGGGAAAAAGGTCACGTTAGTCAAACATCGAGATTAAAGCAAAATTCCCAGGCGGCGGTTTGTCTGTTTTTTTGAGATGCTACAAAAGTGCATGAGTCACTTTGTACAACATGAACCCAAAAAACTGGAGGTGCTGATCACAGCTGGAAAGATCCTCGGTGAGAAATGAACGAGTTTGCATGCGTCACTCGTGTCTGCTGCTTTGCTCTCTTGTGCGATCACAAAGGAAATGAAGTTTTCTCTGAAACATATAAATAATTGTGTTCCCTCGGCCAAAGTTTGTCACTCATTGTTAGAATTAGGGGTTTAGTTCCCCTTGGGCCACCCTTTCTAAAATATGTATGCTGCTGAAGTATTTTGTGAGGCACTTTGGATAAAAGCCTCCATCATCTGGCATATACTGTATATTATTACACTGTTCACTGTCAGAGTCACAAGGAGCTCTCATCAACAGCCCCTCATCTCTCAACAGCTACTCATTATAGATAATGAGACTTTCATGTTAGAGGAGGTTCGGCACTGAAACCAATAGTGGCATCTGCCCCGGCACAATGCAGGATTAGTCAGGAAAGATGTCACACACACCAGCAGCACTTATCCGTCAGACGGCTTCATGCATGCATCCTGCACATCTCCCCGCGGCTCACAACAAAGTGCAACCGTGACCCAAGAGGTCTTTAGGTGATTAGACCCCTGTTCTCCGTTGAGGGTGCATTAATCAGTAAAATGAGCTGTTCCATTTACTCTGCTTGATCTGTGGACTTTTTGGTCACGGTGGTGGTTTTTCTGTGTCTCACAGAATCTCTCTCCCGAATCATGTGAACCATGTAGAGTTTGTTGGGAAGTAAATACTCTACTCTACTCTATGGAGACTTATTAACGCATGCTTAAATACTGTGACAAACGTTTCATTCATTCACACATTGATATCTGAAGTGACAGAGATGAAATATACTTTTTATTGATGGACCCCTACATACTTCATTAAAGACTTGTGAAACTCCCTTGTGAAACCCAAAAATCCCTTAAGGAACCCCTTCAATCCCTTTCACATCCCTTGAACTTCATCAAGGACCCTGCCAGATCCTTGAAACATCATTGCAGAACTCCTTTGGAAACTTTCAAACCTCATCAAGAATCCATAAAAAGCTTCACAAGGACACCCAAATGATCTCAGACTTAACATTTTCTCTCAATCTCTTCGAGAACCGCTCGATTCTCAAAAAAACCTAAAAAACATCAATGACCTCGGATCCCCGGTAGAACACGTCAAAAAGTTGAAAGAAAAATAAAGAAGATCCCCCTAAAGACTTCTGACACTCCCTCAGGGAACTTCATAACCTCCCCAAAACCCTTAAACCCTCTTAAAAAAACTCAAAACTCTCAAAGGGACTCTGTTTAAAATCACAAAGGATATCAGGAACCCTTAAAAGAAACCTGAAACCCGAGTGACCAAACAAATGACCCCTTTAAAAACGCCCCTCAAGGAACCTTATAGCCATCTCGGGACACCCTGAAACCAAGAATCCTTAAAATACTCAATTCAAAACTTCGATCCTCAAGAACTCTTCAAGTCGAGCCCGAGCACGAGCCCCGCTTTGCGATCTACTAAAATCCTGTTCCAGTCAGTCAAGTTCGCAGCCACGTGGCCTGCAGCCACAACACTTTGCTGAGAGTCAGACAGAAACATGAGCCACGTCAATGAGAGAATAAAAAAAAAAAAATAAGAAGAGCAGGAAGTGTGTGTACGTGACTCAGTGTGAAGGGAAGTGGCTGTGGTCTCTTGAGGGAGGAAGAAGGAGAAGTGAATAGTAAGAGGCGGGAAAAAAGACGGGGAAAAAAAAGGAGGGAGCATGAGTGGAAAGAAAGCTGTCCGACTGGACTTTTTACAAACACTGCATGCTTGTTTTAAAGGTGTGTGTGGACATGAAGATCAGAGTTCAGTGTCCTCTTGTATGCATGATGAGGAAGCAAACTCTGTCACCGGCATTTCTGTCTCTCTTTCTTGTACACGCCCACACACTGTACAGACACACACACACACACACACACTTCCTTTTTCATTCATCTTACTGGCTGAGCTGACAGGGTCGACCAGTTACGCCAACAATCTTTCTAACTGAATCAACGGTTTACATTCACTATCAGGTTTCCTCAGCGGTAATCTCATCTCCAACTGACTCAACGACAGGTTGCCTCTTTGTTACGGAGTCCTTGAAGCCCAGGAGTCAATATTCTGTTACACTGCATGAAACGTCTTTACACAAGTCTTGATGAGAATATTAAAAGCGCGAGTGATACTGATAGAAAGTCTGACAGCAGATAAACCAGCCATTAAGCGAGCCGCTAAAATGTCTTCACAAGGTTTAAAGCGACTCAGCAACACCTTGAAACAATGAAATTCAAATGACTTATTTAAGTTAATGCTACGTAAATATTTAAACAGTTTGAACTTACACTAGACAGCTGTCCTGGCGACAGATTGCAATTTAAGACACTATCCTAACACGTACAACAGATTAATTAACATATTTTCAGCATTTTGTTCAATCTGTTGGATTAGCAGCAGCTAGCAGTTAGCCAAAGTATAGTCTATATAAGTCTATAAAGTCACAGAGGCAAATATCAGTATGTGTCAGTAACAACAAGCATGTTTTATTAATTTTATTTATGGTTTGGTTAATGTATATCATTAGGGGGGAGAGGAACATTCACCACGACAGACCCGTTCTATCCTCTTCCAGACTAATCGTCAGAAAACATTTCACAAAAGCAATTTACAGAATTTACATTTCCCCCCAAAACTAATCAACAAACAGTTTATACAAAAATGACGAATTCACAACATAATAATTCACGATCTCCGCTTTGAAATTGCGATGCACGATCATCGGTCACTCGCTTCCCGTCACGACTCGTCTCATTATTTAGTGTTTTCTTTCTGTATCGTATTGTTGAAGCAATTTCAGCTTCCTTTTCTTAACAGAGCAACAAATTTTACTTGTCTCCGATAATAATCACTTTACTAAATAATTTAAAATATTATTATTATTTGATTTGTTACCATACTTCATCATCAGAGATTTTCTCCCACTACTAACCCACGCTGCAGACATCTGCACAAACACACACACACACACACACACACACACACACAGTCCACTTCCCATCAGCACCAGTTTTTTTAGAAAAGATGAAAATATCTCATCATGTTGTATTAATGATCACAGTTCACAGCGCTTTGATCTGCGACCTCATACAACTCTAAGTACAGATGTTAACACTCTGCCTCACTGTGTGTGTGTGGGTGTGTGTGTGTGTTCATTCGGTTGGTGTGATGAGTGTTTATTTGGGTTGAGGAACAGATAATATTAGGTGATCATTTAAATTTTCAGAGCAGACACACACAGCACAGCAGAGCGATCAGCAAAGGGGAGAGGAGCAGGGAGGAAAAGAAAGGGTGAATGCATGAATGAAGAGGAGGAGGAGGGAGGACAGGACTGTGAGTGGGTGAGAGGGAGAAAAGGAGATGTGGGTCAGAAGAGAGAGAATACGAGAGCGATAGAGGAGGAGCAGTGGGGAGAAGGAACGGGGGAGGGCAGTCGTGACTTGATAGAGAAGCAGAAGAAGAAGGAGAAGAAGGGGAGGTGGGAGGAGACGAGAGGGGAGAGGATGCCCTCTATAAGACCCTCCCACTGCTTCCTCTCCTTCCAGCTGCTGATGCAGGTGTGTGTTTTCACCTTGTGTGTGTGTGTGTTAGTTAGCATGCGGCTCACATCCCTCTCACGTGTGCCTGACTCATCCCCCTCTCCGACATTTGTTCGCTCAGCACATCCTTCCTTTCCTTTTCCATCTCATGCTCATCTTCTCTGCTCTCCTCTTTCTTTCCTTTCCTTCGTGTTCCCACCTTATCTCCTCTCATCTGTCCTTCACCTGTTCCTTTTTTCCTTCAGCATCCTTTCCTCTACCTCCTTGCTTTCTTCTCTTTCCTCCCCTCTCTTTTTAAGTCTCTTCTTCTATTCCCTTTCATCTTCCTCCCTTTTCTTGTCCTTGTGCTCTTTCTTCCTCTCATCTGCTCAACTTCAACTCTTCCTCTCTTGTTGATTCCTCCCTGCATCTTTTCTCATATGTCCTTGTCTTCTTTCCTCTGCTCATCTAATATCCTCTTTCCCCTCTTTTCTCTGTTCTCCTCCTTCCTCTCTAGCATCACATTCTCTTCTTTTTCTTTCTCCTTCACTGCCCTTCATCCTTTCATGCCCTTTTCTTCACTCCCATCCATTCCTCGCTGCTCTCCTTTTTTATCCTCTCCTCATCTATCTTCTGTTTCTCCCTGTTCCTTATCTCTCCTCTTCTGTGTGTTCCTTCTCCCTTTTCCCGTCGTCCGTCCTTCTCTTCTTCTCTCCTCCATCCTTCTCTCCCACCTCCTCATAAACTCAGAGGACAGGCTGATTGATTTCTTTGTTTCCACTCAGCTTCTCTCTCTCCTCAGTCATCCCTCGCTCTCTCTCTCATTCCTCTCCATTGCAGCTGTCAATCAATAAAAACATCCTTGGGCATGACACACATATTCCCAAAACTCATACACACAAACAACACAGGTACACATGTTGTACTGGAAAAGAGGTAAACTGGGCACGCACACAAAGTGGAGAATGAGGAGCACACACACACACAAGCTGAATGTGTCATGTGATACACATACCAGAGCATGGAAACTCTGCCTTATATGACGCTCTGATGGGGTCTCCTGCTCTCTGTCACTCACACTCAAACACACACATGCACTTAGAGACTGGCCCGTGTCACATGCTCACACACACACACACAAATGACAGAGCACGACAACGTGCATTAACGGCACGTATGTGATCGTTTGAACATCCCCTCTGCAGCAGCAGAAGGCGATAGGCGGCTGTGAATGTGGCTGCGGCATGTTCCCAACGCTGACTCTGAATAATGATGAAGCCCCTGACAGCTACACAACATGACTCACAGAAGCAGGAGGAGGAAGGAAAGCAGGCGACCAGGCAGCTCAGCGACGAGCGACACCTTCCCTACTCCGCTTTTATTTCCTTTTAGTAGCAGCTCTGTGTCGCATGTTATCAGCCAACATCATGCTGCGTTTACTGTCTGAGCACGACGATCTGTGACCTCACACATGCTCAAGATTGCTTACGTGCAAGCTCAGAAAGAGACGTGAAAGCTCCACTGGAAATCTTGGATTCTCAGATTTGCACCACTTAAATGAAACCAATCAAAGCGTGTCACTGATGGACGCTTTCAGAACCGCCGTGAATCCAAGCTGACAGCTGCCGTCCTTCACTGAAGAGAGAGCAAGCAACTTTTCAGAGCGACCTTTCAAAGCTACAAAGCGTTCTTCCAAGAGTCGCCTGTTCTTTTAAAATGCAACGTTGACTAAATTACACGAAGCTATGCATGTCAATGTCAATGCACCTGCATGATTGTATATGACAATAAAACTACTTGGAACTTGAAGATCTGAAGACAAGTCAGAGCAACAAAAGAACCGGCAGTGAAACTGCAGTTCCTTATATGAACCCTGAGGCCTGCAATGCTGACACAAACTGAACCTACGAGTACAATGCATTGTGCCATGTTACTTGTTACTTACTGAAACTCCTTAAATAACCAAAAAATTCATATATCATCTTAGGTCTTTGTTTTTATGGCTGTATGGAAGACCTTGCTGTATAGACTCAAGTTACTTCTGATAAGAGAAAAAGTAACAAGCATGCAACATGAACTTCTTGCACACTGAGGGAAATAACATCTTCCATGGTTGAGTTTTCTTAATGGACTATGGAGTCTTAGTAAGTTCATTCAGTTTATTCAAGTCTTTAAATCTCGACCATCAGCGTGCCTCAGCATTTTAAAAACTTTCTGTCAAAGCTGTTTGCAGCTGAGTCAGAGTCATTTTAATGCACAGGCTTAATAATTAAATATTAATATTCAATGTTCACGTGTAGCTATTCTGACACCGTTTCATTTATTTTTTATTATTCACTTATTTTACACGGCCAAGCATTGACCCGGTAACGCTGCTTTCATCTCAATCTCAAGTCACAAAAATAGATAATCTGACACTCGGCTCCCTAAACACTTGACTTCAGGTCTTCAGGATCAACCCTGCAGCTCTACTCTAAATGTACATGTCTATGACACGACTACATAAAGACACTTGTCAGGGAAACAAACACAGGTTGGTTTTTAGGGTTTGAACACAAGCCAATGCTGTCATTTTTCTGGTGAAGACAGTTTCTTTGAGCTGAAAGCTGCACAAGCTTCATAGTTCATCTCCCTCAGAGGAACAGTGCCCTCCTGCACCGGGTCAAACACAGTTCATTTCACGATTAGCCCAGTAAGGTACTGAAAAAAAAAAGCCTAGAGGTGAGAGGAGTGCACATTTGCATGTTTGTATCCATGAAAAAAAAAGTTTAAAAAGAAACTCACTGACTCCCTGAACATCCGACTGAAGTGGCCTCAAGCTAAAAAAAGAGTTTGAAATCCAGAAGTCTGAGGTATGAATATAAATTAGGATTTTTTTTTTTCCTGAAAAACACCACAGTGCTCAGTCATCCTTCCTTAGGAAAAAATAAGTGTTTTATGCTTGCTAAAAGGGAAACAAAGTGGAGAAGAAGTGGCTTATTCTTCCCTGTTTGAATGTACTATAATAGCAGTGGCTTAACACAATAGCATCTCCGGAATGAACACATCACTCACTGTGTCTTTGACTAAATCTTTTATGGCTTAAATGGAGCATTAGAATGGGCAGATTAAGCAAATGGGCATGAAATTAATGTAGACTAAAGACACCTTTGAAGTTACTGAAAGGGCATATTTCAGGAAAAGATGCAATAACTCTGAGTTTGTGTTTTTTTATATAAACAGAGGAAAATATGACTGAATTATACACGAGAGCAACACTAAAGCCGAGCAGAGGAAATGTGAATGTACTGAGGAAAACACTGTAGCACGGAGGCGGGTTTCAGAATATCTGCATCTACAGTTTATGCTGATGTGAACGCAACACTTCCTCATGACCTTTGACCTTTTTTAAACCCACAAAATCGACTATGTAAAGGCCACCACGGCGTAATAACAGTGATATTAGAGAAATGGGGTGTAAAATAATTCAAATGTGTGCTGACCATTTGTGGTTAATCTGCCTTAGTAACAACAGTGAAAACCTACTGGCCCGTTCAGTCATAAAAAGCCTGCCGGGACAATCACGCATTAAACCTGCGCTATTTATAGCACGCCTGCACGTGGGAGAGAGCTATCTGGGCTAAAACGAGCGAGTGGATATGGAAATGGCCATGCAGCGAGACTTGGGGTGGTGTTGTTGTAGCATGTGCTGGGCTGCACATCCTTCTATCTTTGAACGCATGCAAACGAACACACATGACAAAATTCTCTCTCTCTCGTTTGACTTCTCACCATGGCGCTGGAGGCAACACTCCACGTCTTTCCATTGGGTCTCTATGAATAGCACGATGGGGTTTTAGTTGCACAAGATCTTCTTGAAGGCTGGAATTATCGCTAGGTTGTGTTAAGTCTTCAGGGCTTAAGAAGTCACTTTAAACTAAAAGCTAAAAATATGAACTGGACTTCGATATACGCTACTTAGCTTAGCATAAAAAGGTCAAACCAGTGAAATGCCTTTTCTATTGACACACTAAATACTCAAAATCTTCTCTGAAATACTGCAAGATGCTAGATTAGTTCTGAGTTTCAGCACCTCTGTGAGCCAGTAATTGAGGTAGAAATACAAACTGTGATAAATGTATGTCATCTAGGTGCTATTTTGTATAAAATAAGCTTCATATAATCCAACCACAACTCGGTTCTGATAACAATGTCATACTTTATTGATCCACACGGAGAAATCAAAGCCCTGACTGCTGCTGCCTTCCTGGTAGCTCTACAGCGGGCTCTTTGTAATGTTATGTAAGGTTGGTCACAAGCTCGGTCATGTGCCGGTGAGTCTTTGCCAGCATTCTGGACTCTCCAAACTTCCCTTTAGAAACACACACACACACACACAGAGCCACAGATACACCAACACCACCACCACCACCACCATACAAGGTCAAGCTCCCTCAGCCCTCTGTTGTAGATCACAGGAGAGTGAAGGGGAAAGAAGTACAAGTCTCCCCTGAATATGAGTGATGGATTTCCTCAGGTTGGGTAGTACATCTACTGCTGTGCTACATGAATAATTTGGTTTGGTCCTCAAAGGCTTTGGTACTGCTAGTTCTGAACTGCTAAGGTGCTGGATCAAGAGGTTTTAAACTACCATGTGAGCGTGCAACAAAAGAGGCAGAAGTTGCAGAAATCAGTCTTAGTTATTGCAGAGCTGCTGAAGTAATTCTGCACATAAACCCAATTTCCAACAGGACAAAAATCTAATTTAGCTCTTTTCCCATTAATCACAAGTGACAAGCTGCTGTCCGAAAGAGAGTTAAATCTGCGGATGACCTTTGTGGATATGATGGAGATTCATAACAGACTATAGCTTCAAAAAACACCAATATCTGAACCGGGTTTTGAACTCTACCTGATCCAAACCTGTGTTTGAGGAGCACTGTCATACAGAAAATGGGGAGGGGGCATATGTGAAGGTTAAGTGACAGACCGGAGCCGATATAGCTGAAAAATGGTGATGAGATGAGCCGGATGGAGAGCTGTAATCACCTTCCAGCCTCGCACACTGAAGTGACATGGAAGATATAAGGCAGAATACCAGACTGGGGAGTCTGTTAAGTGTCCCACTGCCTTAACTCTCACTTTCTTGTAGGTCACTTTGACAGGAAGTGGTTTATAAATGACACCTCGGAGGTCCCCACGGTGTCGCTCAAAATGTATTGACTCACGACCCCCATAAATGAGGAAAAACATCAAGCACAGAGCGATGTAATATCAGCTATGAATTAACAGATTTTTATTTTCCCTTTGCAAGTGGTAATACAGACGAGATGATCTTTTTTTCTTCCCCATCCTTGCAGCCAAGCGCTAATTGCTGTGGTGTTTCAGCACTGCATTTCCAGAGAACACGTGTCAATTAGACAGTCTGGGTGATCTCCTCTTTTGGCTCGCCTTTTGTCTGTGCAGCTACGATTGCTCGTTCTTTTACCGCTTTTAAAACAAACCAGGAAACTTTAAATCCATCCTGTGTGCGAAGAGATTACTTCCAGGAAGCGACTAATAGACGACATGTTTTTAAGATCCTTCAATGCTATACATCATCCTTGTGTGTAGAATTATGCTGTGACCTTCTGAAAGGCCCCCTTTCTTTGGATTGACAACCAATAATTCATCATGACATGAAAGCATCGCCCGCGACTCGGTGAGTAATTTGTTGACAGGTAATGAGGAAGGAAAGCTGCACGATTTTAACTTCCCAACTCATTTTTTCTCCCCCTGCAGCCAGTGCGGAGAAGGGATGTGCTTAATTACTGCGAACAAAAAGGACGCCCCCTCCATCCGCGGCCCCCCTCCACGTTTAATAAGGGCCACAAAAAGCCAATTATGTGCCGTTTGATTATTGAGGTACAAAGTCAGACAATGAAAACTCACAAGGGTAAGGATGGGAGCTAAATTAGGATGCAGATCAATGGGAATCATTATCTCATCTTTATTTATCCGGAGAAGCTTGACTGAGCACCCAAATGTTTTTGGAGCAGCAACCTGCTTCACATTCTCAAAGTTACCTCAATGCGCTCACAGCGGGAGCAGCTCTGTACAAACACCATCATCTGCCACAGCTTGTTGCCTTCCTCCAAACGAGATTCAAACCTGTGGCCCGTCGACCCTCACAGGCTCATTTTTCAAACCTCTTTGTACGAACATCCAGGGCTGACACTCGTGATTCTGGCATGAAAGATTCATCTGTTATCTCACGTCTACGTATAATCGATTGGCTGGTTACTTGTTCAGCGTACTAACTGTTAGAAAATGACCACTCTCTTTATCGTATTGTTTTGACAGAACCAACAACGGGCTGGTTTCACAGCAGATATTTCCATTAGCTCCTTTAAGTGTCCCAGTAACAGCGACAGCAAACCAGTATGCACGGTAACAGGACCTCCTGTGTGAGTGGAATGCATCTATCATTAATACACCTGCGAGGCTTCCTGCTGTGACACATCCATTCCCACCACGAGAAAAGCGTCTGGTGTCAGTGGCAAGGAAAAAACTTTCCGTTAACAGATTGGTGGGCGGCCAACTGCCTCGAACCAGTTTGGAAACTTACTTGGAAGAAAAGGTATCCTCCGTGTCTATCACTGGCTAAGTACATCATTCCATAATCTTCATCGTGCAATGGCAAATGAAATAATTTACACTTTTGTATGTCTGAACTAACTTAACGCAAAGTTTTCATTGAAGATATTCAGGTATTGGCCATCAACTCTGATCTACCCCCTCGTGGATGTAACTTTGAATCCTCCAGGTACAAAGTCTGCATCGTGGCTGCATTCTGATTGGTGGAAACAAAGTACATTATGAGCCCAAAATGAGCCACCATGGAGGGAAATGTTGCTTCAAAATTCTGATTCTCCTAAATGACACGTTTCTGCAGTCGGCGTGATCCTCAGAGACTCACACAGACGTTTTCACTCCACTCCCACTGGAGTTCCTCTCCCGCAAAGAAAAAAAATGAACGAGGGAAGGAGAAAATAAACGGAAAGGAAGGAGAACGTTACAAAGAATGACAGTCTGATTCTTTGATAAGTGTGCTGGATCATTCGGATGCTGCTCTTACACACAGGCAGCCATCAGCGTGTCTGCGTGCGTCTTTTTTTAGCTCTTTATCCTGGTCTCATGACCAGTTCTTCCACAGGCTGCTGGTGACTTGAGGAGCTGCTGCCAGACACAGATGACCCCTCACACACTCACACAAACCCACACACACACACACCTTAAAGCTTGATGATGCAAGTAAATGGAAATTATTATGGAATCAATCAAGTCTAATCAGATGAGCTCTAGTGGCAAGTGTGTGTGTGAGACCTTGACCTCGTGCGGTGTTGCAACCACATGATAGGAAAAGTGATTTATGTGGATGTATGGCTCCGTGTGTCTCACACACACACACACACACACACACACACACACACACACACACACACACACATGCTGTTTTAATGAATGAAATACTAAATTGGCAGCCAGTGTTTCTTATTACATGCCTCAGTAGCGAGAGCGAGTGCGTATGAATGAGAGAGTTTAGAGACAGAGGGAGTTGTGTTACGTGTGCCGAACCTTTAAAGGAACATTCTGTCTAATCGAATCTTAAATTCATTTAAGTTTGTTTCCTTTAACTCTGTGAATGAGCAGCAGGCGATCAGGCACACAGTCAGTCAGTAAGTCATGAGGTCAAAGCAGACGTGTACTGTGCATGCGTGTGTGTGTGTGTCTGTGTGTGCTGCTGGGAGCACAAATGAGGCCAATTTAGAAGGAAGTGGGACACGGCTAAAAAACTAAAAGGACTAGCTGTTCCTATCACTGCTGCTGCAGCGTGCATGTCTTCACACAGTGCAGCAGGATAATATCATTCATACCCTGCTCAGGTGCCCTTCAGCAAAACACCAAGATCCCACCTCTCCGCACTTTTAACAGCTGCATGATGAGTGTTCTTAGGCCAAACAGTACGCTAATCACATGCACATGACCTGAAAAAACTTTATTAACAGCCCCGCACCTCATGAGTGTTCTGAATGCAGCCGCTTCGGTCTACGATCACGCGTAAGTGAATCAACGCTGGCGGATTTTCGCCCCATTCTTCTCGAGCGGAGGGGCGAATGAAACCTTTGCTTCTACCCTTTGACATTAAAATGCTGACATTCATTTGAGGCGCAAATCAAATTGCGCATGACCTAAATTAACTCACTAAGTTTATTAACAGCTCTGCGCCTACTAAGTATACTGCTTTAGGCTATGCTTGTGGATTTTCGCCTCCGTTCTTCAAGAGCAAAGGTGCGAACAAAACCTTCTACCTCACATGGAGTTCAACTTTGGTGACCAGCGAAGGCCTCAGTCAAAGCAAATGGACTGAAAATCAGTGGACTAATTTCCATGCCCATCAGATTGGAAAGCCTGTTTCGCCTCGGCAGGGGTCACACTTCATATATGACTGTAGCCTTATTCGGTTTGTTGCTGCAGGTGGTAACTTTATGTAATCTAAGAAAATATACAGCTATAAATTCTTGACATTAAATTGAGGCAGAGAGGGGTAGGCTTGGTTTACGTCACTAACCCCGACCCCGAGCTGGAAAGCCTGATCCAGTACTATCTGCTTATCCACAAGCGTGTGACTTCTCAGTTTGTTTGCACTCGTTGGATCAGGAAACACGTGGACACAAAACCAACAAGGAAACTCCAACAGACTGAAGACGGCTTGGTGTGGTTGGGACATAGTATGAGTAATTAAGACACGACAAGTGACTCACTCTGCAGTAAAAACATCATGCATCGTGTACAAGACCTTTCTGTTCCTACAGGTGCGCTAAAACTGCAATGATAGTTAATCCAGGTACTGTAATATTAATCTGAATGTGTGCAAGAATTTAACTGCTCTTACATGTGAGGGATTAGACTTAATCCAATTAAACGTTTGTGACAAATTCAGGAATATTTCAGTCCATGTCACTCTTAATATTAACTTGCTAGGAATACTATGATGGCGCTCTGACCTCTGACCTTTGACCTCATTACTATCAAATCTGACAACAGGCACTGGTGAAACGAGACAGATTGTAGCGTACTGTCTCAGTGACAGACACTGTGTTCTTTGTTCTTTCTCTCTCTAACACACATCATGAGAAGCTCTTTTCCTCTCTTTGACTCAGACACATGTGCTTTCGCTTCCTTTGTACTTCTGTCTCTCACACACACACACACACACACACACAGTTTCCAAATGATTTCTTGCCTTCAGTCAATATAACAAGTGTTATCGAGTCCTGCTGATGCCGCTTCCGGTCTCGAGAGTTCAATCAAATGCACATTTTCTCACTCTTGTTTCTGTTGGACAATAAAATGTGAAAAGCAGCTGAACTCCTCAGAGGCATGTGCAACAACGCGCTTGGGAAACAAGAAAGTTTTGAGGTTTCAGTTTGAGTCTTTTCCACAGTTTCAGTTCATGTTTTGGTCAATATTTAAATGAAGAGTTGCTTCAATTAAGTTGTGGTTTGATGTGAATCTACAATGTAAGGTTCTATTGCCTAAATCCGGAGTTCTTTGCGTCTAGTAGCCAAACATCAGCGAAAAGCTGCATCATGTGATTGTCAAAAAGAAGAAAATGTCTCCGTCGTTTGGTTTCAGTGCTTCAACCTTGGGTGCCCTAAAGCTTCCCAGAAAGGGGCGAGGGGGGAGGCTCTCACAACTTTCATAATGACCCTCATAAATATGACTAATGACACTGCGTGTCTTTGAACAGTAATCCTAGATATCGATAACGTGCTGAAAACGACTTTAAAAATCAAGCGTGAGCTGCTTTCTTTGGGTAATTCAAGGTTTCTTCAGCATGGAGTCTAGTTTGTCTACGGCTCTTCCTTCCTGCTGGGAGATCTGTTACACCGATCTAACCTCCAGCCAACCTCTGTCGCTATGCAACCTAATCTGGCTCTATCCCTCCCTCCTTCCTTCACCGTCCCTCCATCACACCATCCCTTGGCTAGGAAGAGCGGCAGAGGCTAAATCTGGAAGTGGCAGCCCAGGTGAACCCTCGCATGTCCTGCGTTGTAAGAGGCTAATGACGGAGGGATGGAAATACACACATTAAGCCAAACAAACTTTACTCGATTCAACAGGCTGCAACATAAACCCCCCGCCGCATGTGGGTGAGGTGTGTTTTGCTTGTGTTATCTTTGCTATATCTGCTCCTCTATCTGCTCAATGCAGCCAGGACTAAATGCATCTACCGATCGATCCATCTGTCACATGCATAACAAAGCTGTACTTCCTGCCTATGTTCTCTGAGCAGCAGGCAGGGGCAGGGCCACGCCCGCGCCACACACCGCCTCGTCACTAAGCACCCTGCTTAATTGTTGTCAGATTAGCAGTCAAGGCTAAATCGGACTGTTCCACTGGCCGACGGATAAAGCCACAGCCAATCAAGAGCGCGTGAAGGGCAGCGCGGCAGCTCGGTGAAACGCGAGCGGGCCGGGATGATGACAGATGCTGATGAGCACGGAGCACGGATGGAGGGTAAACGTGGACTGATACCAAATTTACAATAAGTTGGCAAGAGTTCAGCTACCTCGGAAAGTACTACACAAAAAGTCAACACCAACAACTTCCATGTAATATTTATCAGCTCCGATGAAATTCAAACTTCAGTTATTAAAAATAAACATTTGTTTGATGGTTATGGAACTGTTTTTTTTTTCCATCTGTACCTTGCGTGGCTGCAAAGCTAATCTCCATTATGGTTTTTCTACTTCATAGTGGTATAATGCGATGCAGAGTTTTAATGTATGTTTAATTATTTTCACTCATTACAACAGAAAAAGTCCCTGAACTAAACAATCCAATAGTACGATGAGCATCCACCATAAGAAATCTGTGATACTGCAACCTTCTAGACAAGAGCCAATCCTGCGCCGACAGCAGCATCGAAGTCAAAAACTGTGTTCAAGTCAACAGCCTCAGTGATGGAGGAGAGAACAGGAGAGAAAGAACAGAGACGAGCGCTGCCGCCGTGACTCTCACTGGTAGCGGGCCCGTCGGGGTAATGGGATAGGAGGCGGAGGGGGAAAGCCGATTCAGAGCTCAGAAATAAGAGCAGTTGGTGGCAGCTGAGACGGTGCTGAGGCCCTGCCAGCTAGGTTTATTCAGGACGACACGTCAGTGTGAGAACAGAATGGAAAGGCAGAGAAATAAAGAGTAAAGAAAAAAAAAAACTTTGGGGCGTTGAATGGAAAAAGAAAGGAGGGAGCCGGGAGGCTGACGGGATTCGCAGAGACGCTCAGAGTTTTAAAAGAATTGAATCAGTTTCACTTTCACTTTCAGTCGAGCTGTTGCGTCACGTTTGAAACAAGCATGTGAAGAAGGTGGCAGATGAACAGGCAGAGGGGAAAGGGTGATGATTTAAAAAATGGTGTAACAGAGCAACTTTTCAACCATGTTGGCCTTTACTGTCATCAGCCAGAGCTGAAAAATGATTCAACTGGGTTTTAATGGAGGTTTAAGGATCGATAATGCAAATCCAAACCTTTTATTAATCCTTTAGCGAGTAGTTAGGTTAAAACCTGGCAAACCGTTTCCTCCGTAAGTGCCGGCTGTTTACGTCACAATGTCCTCTCTGTCCTTTGTCGCCACTCCTCCAAAATATGGGCTTGCAATCCTTTTAAGCACTGGTAACCACTTTCCATATTCCCTGTGAGAGACCTGCGTTGATTAAATTGCCACTGAACACTGGTTTTAACCCTCAGTGTCCAGTCTCAGGTGTCCAGCCACCCCGGTATCTAATTCCACAGCACTTGGACTCGGCCTTCAGCTGCACCGCAACCCCTGCACCCGATCTATCAATCCATTACAGTCCTGTGTGGACATCTTCCTCTCTATTTATAATGTATGTTTGCTCAGACGTAGGAACGCCACAGCGGCGGACGAGCTTTTATCCCGCGTCTGTCTCTTCTTTCTTGCATGTTGTTACAACAGAACCTCATGTGCATGGTATGAAATCATCGCAGTGTTCACTTCCTCAGGAGTGCAGCGGGATGCGAGCAGAAAGTGGAACAGCTACATTTATATGTAAAGACTTCTGTATTATTAAGTGAATACAAATGGGCTTCTGTAGCACTTTGTGATAACGTTAAGAATTTATTTTGTTGAACTCCTGACAGACTGATAAATCACGTCTTTGCGTTCCTTCTGTAAAAGTTGGTGCTCCAAAGCGCTGATTTTCAAACTTCTTCCGGTTCTTACCATTAACAAGCTGTGACCGGCGAGACCGATTCATTTATGATGACAGAGGGACTGAGACTCATTTATGTCTGCTGGAGCCAGCAACTAATTAGCTTAGCTTATAGCATAAAGAGGTGGAAACAGCTAAGGTGGCTCCGTCAGGATGGTGAAGAAAAAAAAAATCCACCATCCAGCACCTCGACAGCTCGTCTGCTCCAATCCGTGTAAAAAATGACAAGTCAGAGTTTTACTGGCGTTTCTGTCTCTGCTGGTTACCTGACAGCTTCGCTGTGAACACTGAAAAACGTCAAACTGTTCCTTGATTCAACCTAAAACACTTCAGATTTGTCTCAGGACTCCCTCAGTGGGTTCTGACCCTCAAGTTTGGACTGACTTCTTCGGTTAAGATCGCTTTAGTTTAACGGCCTTTACGTTTCTCTTTTCGCGAGTCTCTGGCCTTCATGCTGCCTCGGCTGGATGTTTGTTTGTCAAAAACACCTGGATGCTGCCGGACTGAATCCATCACTGCGAGATCAGCGTATCTGATGGCGTTCTCAATAGCTTCGTGAGCAATTAACAGTGCACGCTGATCCAAGCTAACCAGTGGATTGGATTGGCTAGCTGTCCAAAACTACACACTCAACTGAAGCTTCAGTTTTCAACACATCATCCATCACTCTCTTTTCTATCCCCTGTCCTCCATCTGTTTCCTGTTTTTCCTTTATTAGTCTTTTTCTGTAGTTATTTTATTCATTTACACTCTTTTCTACACCACCTTGTTGATTTTCATGTCTCCTCTGACCTTTCTCTCCTTCCTTCCTCCTCCCTTCTCCTTAAATCTACCCTCCTCCCCTCTCTTTGTCCCATCACTCTCTCTCCTTCCACTTTTGCGGTAATGGCCACAGTGTGATCTGTAATTCTCCATCTTCTGTTTTACATTAATGCATGTGAGTCCTAAATTGTAATAAACAGCATACGTGCTTCCACATGAGGCATCAAGGTCAAACCTCCTCAATAACTCCCACCGAGGATCTCATTAGAGGAGGCAACAAATAGGAATACCCATCAACCCGTGGAAAGTCCTGCTTCTCATTTTCCCCTCCCTTCATCCTATTCTTCCTGTCACATGCCGTGGACGCTCGCAGGCATGACACTCATTATTCCCTGAAAATTACTCTTCACTTAAACATCAGTGGAGGCTTCTTGCATCCTGAAAACTGGATCTTTGGATTTCTCTACATGAAACTCGTCAGATTCGAGGTAATTGGCACTAAATATTGCCTAATTGCGACTTCCTGTAATCTGTAAGTGATCCCTCTCCAATAATCCATATCTGTTAAAACCCTCCATCTCCATCTCTCTCTCTCTCTTCTCCATCCACCCACCCGCTCCTCCTCCTCCTCTCGGCTGGTAATCTATATTTTCAGGCGGCAGCCAGCGTTTGTAAAGCTCTTAAAAGGATTGAAGAAAATCAGAGTGGGCCTTATCGCAGGGGTCGGGTCAAAGGTCAGCCGGCAGGGTTAATGATGCCGTGCTTGTGAGTGTAGCAGAGGAAACTAATTTACTGCTGTGTGTGTGTGTGTTTTCATCACCTATGTCTGCATTCTCTGTGCAGACACATACATGTTCAGGCACCTTTCCCTCAACCTCGGCCAATCGCGTCACGCTGCGCTGTGTTTTTGAAACTCCAAATCCATTGGTTCACCTGACCTTAATTCAGCAGCGACAGGTCGGCCAATCAGATTACTTCGCCTCCAGTTAAAGTCCTCCGATGGGCAGTTCTAACCCTGATCTCAGCCGTTTAATTAGCGACAACATTTAAGTAGCGATCCTTACAGTATTTGTTAACCTTGGTTTGTTCAAATTTATTTACTCATCCGTTTGACCTGCTACTTACTAAAATTAAAATGAAGCATCTAAAAATGGAGAACGTTCCTGTAACATTCAGGCTCCGGCCCAAACGTGGTCTCCTTTGGATTCCTGTCTGTTTTCAGCTCCGCTGCCCTGACCCTGGACCGGTCTGCTGTCTGCTGATGTTGTGCCGTCCTTTCTGCTTCCTGACGACACTGTCTGCAAAATAAAAGGACGATGCAGCAGCAACACAAGTGCTTTCTGCTTATTCTGATGAAAGGACAGCTGAGGCTCTGTAACGTCAGAGAAACAGAGCTGCAGAGAGGAGGAGGAGGAGGAGGAGGAGGAAGCCGGCAAGGACGCTGTGGGGAAATACGATCCTGCGGCTCTGTAATACGATACCACCAGCGGCAGAAGGCCTTAATCAATTATCAAGAGTCAAATTAGATAATGCCTCCGTGTGTGGAACGACCTGAAAGTACGTAAACTCCCATGAGGAGAGCTTTTTTTTTTTTGGACCAAAATCCTGGAAAAGGTGATAAAACATGATGTGTGTGTTCAATCACGCCACTTCGTCATCAGTTTCCTCTACAGCACCAGGCATCTCAGTCACCTCTGTTTAAATTTGACAGTGGGACATCAGAGATGGAGAGGTGGGCTTCCTCTAAGAGGAAGGGAAACGAGAAACCCCTTCGACTAAGCTAATGAGCTGAAAAGTTGCCATCCACAGGCGTGCTTGTCGGCTTTATTTTGGTCTCATTTCACTTCTTGTAACATCCCAAAAGGACTGTGATGCAAGGAGCGATGCTTTGGCAGATTACAGAGGGTATTCAGTCCTCTCTGCTAGTTCTCATTTTAAATCTGCACAGATTTCTGCTCTTCTTTGATCAGAAAGTTTCTCATTTCAGAGTTTGTCATGGAAAAGTTGTCGACTGGTTTGTTTGTGTTGTGATGTGATTTAAAATATGAGAAGAAAGGTTCAGTTTGGAGCTAACCGTAAAGGTTTTTTGGGATTGAGGCCGCTCCATGCTCTGCATGCAAATCAAACCCTTGAACCCAGGTTTGATTTGCTGCATGTCATCCTTCCTCGTTCTCCAACTTTATCGGTCCCTGTCCATATTTTGGTCTGTCTGCTGAAACTCAAACATGACTATTGAAAAACTGATACCAGCCCTATTTATGGTACTAATAAACACAAACGGTACAAAAAGAAAAAGAAAGGGAGGCGGCGGAGTGTGACGGAGAGGAGAGGAGAAAAGAAACACGGAGGGACCGAAGCCAAGTTGGCAAATTGTTTCACTCAGCAGGTAATAAAAACAGAGGACGGATAAAGTCTGAAGGAGAATTTTAAAATGAGAAGCTTCTATTGTTTCAGTCTGTTCATCCACCCATCAATCAATCAATCAATCAATAATCAATTACTCAACCAATCAATTCCTGACAAGGTCAACCTCAAGATGAGACAGACCACATGGCAGATCAAAAACTTTGACTCTCTCTCTCTAACAGACACACACTCACACGCACACACACACACACACACGCACACACACACAGTCTCTCTCCCTCTCTCTCGCAGGTCAGAGCGGCTCACTAACGCGGCCCAAACAGAAGCATAAACCTGATGAAAACCTCAGCGCTCACAGCTAATTACATGCCTAATCACATCCTGTTTGCACTCCCACAAAAACATAAACAAACCTGTGTGTGTGTGTGTGTGTGTGTGTGTCTGCACAGTGTGTGTGTGTGTCAGCTGAAAGACAAATAGCAGCTGATTGTGATTTCTCCCGTCGGTTGCAGCCTGCAGATTATAGTGCGGAGCTGCAATGTGAAGATTGGTCACCGGGCAAACCGACTTCTCATTACAGAGTGGTGAGTGGTGGAGTGATGCCTGGCTTGTGGACACACACACACACACACACACACACACACAAGCAGACTTACACACAAGCAGAAGCATCAATAACACAGAGAAAAAGTTAAGGGACTCAAAAAAAAGAGACAAGCAACACACACATGCTGTCCTCTTGGAAACTGGTGTCCCCCTAGCACACACAGGAAGATATTGTCATGACAACACACACACACACACACACACACACAGGCTATCAGTGATCCAAAGAGCCCATTTGTGTGAGTAAATCCTATAGTCTCAATTCAATTGTAATGGGCTGTGTTCCCCTACAGCAGGGTGGGCCTAGCTAGCTGTAACTAATAGAAAAAGCTTATCGCAGCTCAGCAACACACTCGCACACACACACACACACACACACAGTCACACACACACGCTGGCTTCTCAAGGTCGATTTCGAGGAAACATGTAGATAAGCGCAACTCGGCATGTGAACTGTGGGGATGGAGGGTTGAGGAGGAATAAAACAAATATAGATAGAGGAGGAAGGAGGAGGTTAACGTGGCACGTAGCTCCTCGTATCAGCTGATCAAAGCCTAATTAATTATGACACCTTTGTATAATTATCGCAAACTATGACTTCCTCTTGTCCTCCCCATGATGCACATGACGCTTTGAGCGACAGTTCAGTCCTTCAGCTTCGACCAGAAACTCTGAAAGTTTCAACTTAACTTTCTTTGGAAGAACAACTCCACCCTTCGATGCTGGATGAAGCTGTTGGACTAAAGACGCGACCGTGGCATCTGAGAACATTTGGTTTCATTTCAACCTCCATCAACATGATCTAAATCAACGAAGTGAGGATAAAAATCATCATTAGCTGCAGCGTTAATGTGTCAGGTGGACTAAAAAACCCATCAACTGTGTGTATGCTGCAGGTTAGCCCAGCTGGCAGCTGTCACACACACACACACACACACACACACACACACACACACACACACAGATAGACGCGCCTGCATATGCATGACTGCATAACACTTGCGTTTTCTCAGGACGTCAAAGACACACATGCACACACACACACACACACACAACCGTGTTACCAAGTCAGCGTTTTGGTATCCTTTACACAGAGACAATGACAGTAGGTGTCTAGTGTTACAGAAAGCTTGGATAACACACACACCTGTTCCTTCACACACACACACACACACACACAGTAAAAGTCGGGTGAAAAACTGAAGGAGGGCGTTTAAACTCTGAATTTGTCTCGACCTCGCCACCTACAGCTGTGCATGTGCGAGCAAGAGTGTGCACGTGATGCAGGTACTGTATCCAGGCAGATTAAGCACTTATATCACAGTGATGAATCTAAGTGGCCTGGTCTCTCTCTCTCTCTCTCTCTCACACACACACACACACAGCTGATTTATGGCCATTCTGTATCGCAGCCGTTCTATTAGCGCGAACACTGACGAGTTTCATTACTGAAGACTGAGATAAAGAAGAGGAGGAAAAGGAGGGATGAAAAAGAGAAAAGCTTGCAAGTTAAAGATGAGGGGGAAAGGGAGAAGGAGGTGAAGATGAGGGAAGGAATGATCAAAGAAAGAAGGAGGTCCGGAGTGACAAAATGAGAGGAGAACAGAGAGAGATGTGAGGAAAGGGGCGATACAGTTAAAGGGATGTAGAGATGGAGGGAAGAGGACACGCAGGTAAAAGGTAACGGACCAAACCGCGGTCACCTGATCTAATGGCTCATATAGCAGATGCATCATGACTGTGTGTGTGTGTGTGTGTGTGTGTGTGTGCTGTCTTGTCTAATTCTCATGCAGCGCATGGTGCGTCTGCAAACTCACCCTCTCTCTTCCTGTCACTCCTTTTTTCTTTTATCCCCCCCTCCCTCCTCTTAATCCCTTCTTTCTTTTTGTTCAACACTCGTCTTTCATATCATTCCTCCCCCTCGCTCCCTCTCTCTCCATGCTCTTTAACTCCCCCCCCACTTGCTCTCCCTATCTCTCCCTCCTTCACTCCTCCTCCTCTCCATCCCTTCTCCTCTTCCCTCCGAGCTGCGGAGCAGAGAGGTGAAGCCGAGCATCACGACACACCCGTTCTTCCCCTCTCTCTCTCTCTCTCCAACCCTCCCCTCCCCTCGCCCCTCCATCCCTCCATGCACGATTCCCCGCATCCATCCTTTCATCCATCCGTCCAGTCACGACTCCTTAATGGTGCAAGGAAACACCAACACTGAGTCAGAGATGAAGGGAAAACGGAGAATGAGAGCAAAGGAGGGCGAAGAGAAAGAAAGGAAAGAGACCTAGAGAAATAAGTCATGCAAGGCAGCAACATGAGTTTTTATGTAGATGAATTCATGTTTTTCCAACTTTCTTAAAAGCACCTGAATGCATCTGAAGGGAGGTTTCAGAACAGCTTTCCACTGCATCACCATACAACAATAACTTTGACAAAAACAAAAGAGGACACGTTGCTCACGGTGATGGATTACCTTTTTCAAGCAAGTTTCAAGTCTTTGTAAGTTGGTTTTTATTCTGTGCTGAAATGAATGGATACTAATGGCTGCCTGGAAGGCAAGAAAATCTCATTCATCAATCTAAAAAAAAAAAACAACAAAAACCCTACGGTCTGTTGCAGACAGACAGCACGATCCTTAAACACACTCAGACTCGTTCCAAACTTCAGACTTTGGAAACTTTGAAACATTTGGGCATTCTCTAAAGAGGACGTTATCGCCACCAGTGCCACCATCTTCAGCTGCTGGTTACGAGAAGCTCGTTCTGATTGGTTACTTGGTTGGAAAACTGTCCAATCAGATTACGGCCACTGACAGGCGATCATTTCAATAGCCACTAGCTTTTACTTAAATCTATATTGCACCAACCTCTGAACCCTTTCAGCCGTCACCTGATGATGATCGAGTGTCTGAGGGCAACGGCCAACGTGTCTGGGTTTCCCATATAAGGATATAACATCTAGAAACCAGATATCCACAACAAGACTTCCTCTACAGTCTGATTAGATTCATATGCCCTTTTGGCTGACCTCTATGAACACATATCTGCATATGAATGCAGATTATTTGTTTAAATAACAGATAAAAAGCTAATTCATCGTCACGTGACATCCGATGACGCCCGATCCGCCGCTTTTGACTGTTTGCTTACATCCAACCCGACACTGCTCAAACGTGACTGGCCACAAACAGAGGCCAGAACCAAAAATCTTTTTGCCGTCAAGATTCTGCGCTCATATGCAGATATCTGTTTGTAGAGATGCTTGTCCTTTTGTGACCTCGCAACCAGAAATGCTCTCAAACAGCTAAACGGAGGCGTGATCCTATAAATCGCATCCATGATGGCTGTCTTAAGGGTTATGTTTTCCTTTAAAAAAGGTCCATAAAATAGTAGTAAAATTATTAGCTCATCAATATGAGGTCATTCCTGCTGAAAAGCAGGAAAAGGACACAGTGAGGGAGCAGCCTTAACCCAGAGGGCTGTTGGTGACATAGAGCATGGAGCATGTTGCACAAATCTGCACGGCTTTCCAGGAATTTCAATTGACAATTTTCATGGCTTTTGAACTTTCTAGAGGAAGATCATGGCACACAGTTGAAAGGTCAGTGTGCAGCTAATGAGAGAGAGAGAGAGAGAGAGAGAGAGATGCTCTAAATATAGTCCAGCTATCTGACAAGTATTCATTTCAAAACATCAATACAGCGAAGAAGGAGAGAGAGACAAAAGGGAAACAGAGAGAGAAGAGAGAGGGTGATAGAGGGGAAGAGACAGAAGGTTTTTTTCCTTCACTGTTGGTGTTTATCGATCTCTCATTTCGAGTACTTTGCTTTCACTCCATTAGAGCCCTCTACGCGCTGTGCTACAACAACAATCTCGCATGTTCATCGCAGGTTGTTTCTGGTCCCCGAAGGTCTGAATCAGCCGGCAACGGGCGGGTCAGAGGTCGATTCAGGACCAGAAATTACTTTCCTCAAACTTTTTGTGTCGGGTCAGCCCAAAACTGCAAACTTTCTCGAGGAGCCTGACGACCAGTGATGCTCTTTTCTTAATCCGCCTCTCACAGGATCTCTCTCCTCTCTCCCTCTCCTCTGTACGTCTCTGCATCTCTTCCTCCCGGTCTAAATATGGAAGTTATTTTTGCAGTCGTAGTCATCATCTCTTTGCCCCTCTCACTCTCTCTCCCCTCTCAGTCCTCCTCAGGGAAATGCTCAGATGCAATTAGACACAGACTTATACACACACAACAACACTTCCTTCCAAAAAAAACATCACCCATCATCTTACTTATTTCCTCACACTCACACAGACTCTCTCTAGCTCGGAGGTCAGAGGTCAGCGGTCACCTAATCTAACGTCATCCTTTATAAAAGGTGTGTGAATGTGCGCGTGACAGCATGTGTGACATTTCTGGGGTGTCACTGCGCCTCCTTGTTGTAAGGCAGTGGGAAGTTCTGGGGGTTTGGAAAGGGGGGGGTGGGTTTGTTTTGAAACTCTAGCGTGGCCTGGAAGGGTGGAGTGAAGTGACCTTTGCACAGGGTGGCTGGGGTGTAGAAGTGTGTGTGTGTGCGTTGAGGTTGAAAGGACACAGTAAGAAACAGCTGCTCCAAGTTGCAATCACACACACACACACACACACACACACACACACACACTGCAAGCATGACTGTGACGGTGGTCTTTTCTCACACACACACAAACTTACAAACGCATGCACATGTAAAAATAGGCCTCAGGGTCCCTGTGCTTGTCTCCCATTGACTCCCATTCATTTTGAGGCAGCAGGCCACCTGTCCAGTACCAGAAAGGTCACAGGTTTGATACCATCCAACAGCTGACGTGCCCCGGAGCAAAAACAGAAAGAAAAAAAAAAAAAAAAAAACACACCTGCATCCATTATTAAATTGCACCTAAACACACATGAATCTATACATACCGTCATCTTGTACCAAACGCTTCCCACACTTTCCTGATACAAACACCCACTTCCAGGAAACAAACGCCCCCACTGTTTGTCCCAGAAGAGATGGTATTACAGCAAAAACCAGCAACAGCTGTTGCGCACGCTCGACCACGTCGACACACAGCAGCTGCAGCGGCGCAGCCGAATCTGCACGGTGTTCAGCCGGAATCTGATTTTCTATACGATAATCCACTTTTTAATACATTTAAATGCACCACAGTGACACCGCAGTAGATTCTGTCCACGACGCTCAGCGTCTGGTAGGCCTTTTCCAGGAAAACTGAACAGGAAGCGACGTGCTTCATATTTATTTTTTAGCTTTATTTGACAGAGACAGCTGAAGAGTGACAGGAATGTGTGGAGAGAGAGAAACGGGGAATGACACACGGGACAGAGCCACAGGTCAGATTCGAACTCCGGGCTTCCACAGCAAGGACTGAGCCTTTGCACACGGGGCGGCTGCTCTACCAACTGATTCACCCATCTTTTAAATAAGGAAAGTGTTGAAGTGCACAGATAAGTGTCCCTGCTACAACAGCTCACCTGGTTCACACTCTACCTCCCCTGAACCACCCATGTCCTCACCCCCAACCAAAAGAAAACACCCCGTGTCACCCCTGCAAACACCTCCCAACCCGAAAATAACGGTGTAATCTGAAGTGACCCCCTCCAGCTCTGAATCCCTCCTGCTTTTAACATCCAGCTAAACTAAGATCAAAGCGAGCGCGCTCACCTAACACCAACTCTTACTCACCATGTGTCCTTTCTCACACAGGCAGCTTCATCCCACGGATCAAGACAGAATGGCAGCAAAATAGATATTTTGGAAAGGATGATTTGGCAACCTCAACAACATAAGACCCTGTGGAATTTAAATGAAATAATTGTGGGAATCTTTTTTCCTCTGTGATGCTCGAGTGAAAGCTCTGCCCGCTTGACTCCGGGCTAATAAAAAAGTGGCATCAGGTGCATGTAGCAGAGGTAAACAGCCTCATTATACAGAAGAAAGACCATGACAAAGAACTAGAGGAGACTTTGCCCAAGCACAAAAAAATCAAATTACTTTTTTTTGCATCTAAAAGGTGAAAAGAGGGAGAATAAAAAAGGTAAACATTTCGATCATAAGACTTTGTCACCTTTCGGATATGAAATAAATTGATTTTTTTTTGCTTTCTGAAGAGCTGCCTCTATTTCTCTGCCAGTGTGCAGGTTTTTTCCTTCAGAAGGTGGGAATGTTACAGAGATTCCTGCAGCAGTTTATCCCAGCAGCCTTTTCTTTTTAATTTGGAAAAATCAGGAAAATCATTAAGGTTGTTGATATTTTTAATTAAATGTCCACAAATTGGTTTCCAGGACCAAGAAGCTAGCAGCTGATAATGAGGTTAAACTGCACATTTATAATTAGAAAAAACACAAAAACTTCTTCATCAGCCATTTTTTTTAAAGCGATGCAATAAAGTGACTTCATCCGCCGGTTGCTTGAAGGCATCATCGGGCTCTTTAATCAGGACCATCATCGTTCTCTCGTTGTGGTTCTATCCATCTCTGTATCTCCCTGGTGCTGTATTAACTTCTAATAAATAGGCAATAAAAAGCTTATAAGTCCCAGTGCCCTACATCTCAGATTCACTCTGCACTGAGCCAGCTCTGTGTGTTTCTAACAATGTGTGTGCGCCCTGTGTGCTTTTATATCTGCATGTTTTTTGTTTTTTTCAGCAGATGCTAATGGCCAAGACTTAAAAAAAGTTGTCCTGTTCATTTTGACAGCTTATACTCTCCTTCACACACACACACACACACACACACACAGACACGATAACCCTGCTTTGGAATTCCAGCAGAGCGGTATAATCAGTTTTGCAGTAAATACACAGCAGTAGAAGAAACAGCAATAGTTTTTTAATGGGACACAGCGAGCGGAGTCTGGACCCACTAACACGACCGACAGCACTATAAAACATTACAGGCAGTCAGCAGCAACTACACACCTCACCTCTGGCTCTCCTACACTTACATCTTTCAGATTTATTTGCAGGGGGAGGAGGGCCGAGCAGGAGAACTCCCTGCAATGTCAGACTCAGGATCAGTTAAGGTGAGGCCGCATTCAAAAACATTGTTATTTTCAAGGGTTATTAATCCTCTGTGCTTGTTTTAAGCACAATTCTACCTAATACTCACAGCTGCATGCATGCACCCAACAGCTAGAATGCAATATTGTGTATTTCCACTGTGTTACTTACAAGAAAACTAATTAAAGTTGGACTTTGGAGTATGTATATAGCATAAGGCATAAGATAAAATATATCTATAAAGATATCTGGGGACAAAGAGTTTGTATAATTCATATCTGTCCTTTAAGCTGGAGCTAATAGATGACAGCATGAAGACTGGAGTCCTGGAGTCTCTGCTCCCCACCCAGACAGAGTTAACTCCACCTAACCTAACTCAGTTTTGCATTACAGCTTTTGCAATGATTTAATTAACATATATAAT
Source organism: Nibea coibor (assembly GCA_023373845.1). NCBI lineage: Eukaryota > Metazoa > Chordata > Actinopteri > Sciaenidae > Nibea > Nibea coibor. The sequence goes on along the minus strand of CM041739.1, from coordinate 3,602,980 downwards.
ATCTGCTGAGCGTTAGCAACACATTCTTATTAAACCTTTTACACTTTCAAAATAAAGCACAGTAAAGTTGGCCACTAAAACTGCTCGGTTAGGGTCAGCAAAGGATCCAAAGTGACACTATGTATTTGACATAACACACAGCAGACTCCGGGTTAAAAGTCCTGCTTTGTTCGACCCATCGATCCACCTCTGTATGGGCTTTCTGCTGTTCTTTACACTAGCCTAATGTCATACATAGGTGTACATAAATATCATATTTTGAAGCAGAGGTCCTGGGGACGGGCTGATTTTAGAGTCGTCGGTCGGCAGGTTTTTATCTTCGACTTTGAGAAGAGTCAGACAAGCCAACGTCCTGCTGACTCTAGCTCGATACTTAATGCACAGACATGAGAGCGGCATTGAACTTGTGATGCAACCCTTAAAAAAATTGATGACGAAAACAGAATGTTGAACTAGTCCTTTAAAAAAAAAAAAGGTAAATCATCATCGTCGTCGTAACTCACAGCACAAAACAGGAAGATGGCGCTGTTCTTCTGGACCCAAACAGAACAAACACGTTCAGAGTTTTGCAAAATCGCACTTCCTTTAGCCACTTTTCCAGGGAAATATGGCCCAAACACGACCTACGCTGCCAACGTGACCACACTGTCTCAACTGTAGTTTCATTTCCCCTTACCCAAAGAAACATTGAGAAACATTGCTGTGTCCATGAACGGACACAAACCCTGCATGCTTACTGGATAACCATGTCAGCTTTGTCTTTTAATGTTACAGACACCTTGAAAATCTGCCAAATATAAAATTGCAGATGGAAAACAAACCAAAATTGTTTAAGAATAAAAATCCACAGTCCACCACACAGAGTGCGCTCAATCAATGCACCCCGGAGTTCGAATCAAACGCCCATCTCTTCTCCGACTGCGTGTGCAGAATTTTAGATTCAGTCGTACTTAAGAAATTCAGCTTTTTCATCCATCACGGCTTTTGTTTTTACATTTTATCCACATCTTCCAAATGCTTCACACGAGCGACACACACACATACACACACGCACACACAGATGCGCACGCACGAGCACATTGATATTTTTCTCCCCGGAGTTTTATTGTTTTTGATGCAGCGGTCAAAAAACATAGTTTTCAATCAGAAATACTTTGATTTTCTATCAAAAAAAAAAAAAAAAGCAATTGCATTCCCCGGCAGCGTTTGTGTTTCAGCCGTTTGTATTAGTTATTGTGTGTATGTGTGTGTGTGTGTTTGTGTGTGTGCGTGTGTGTGTGGTGGATACTGTGAGTCAGCGATGTTCCCTGCTGTCTCAGAGGAAGCAGAACAGAGGAGATACTACACACACATACACACACATATAGACATGTAGGCGCACGCACACAAACACAAGGGGAAGGGACGCGCAGTTCACACATGAACATGTCAGAATACACACGCTTGCATGCACAGACACACAGAGATGGCAGTGAGAAAGAGTGTGTGTGTGTGTGTGTGTGTGTGTGTGTGTGTGTGTGTGTGTGTGTGTGTGTGTGTGTGTGTGCGCGCGTTAACTGACTCATCTCATCAGTATCTTGCTAATGTGGAGACAGACGGCTGGGCCATCTGCTCACAAGGCAACGGCACACCAGCAACTTTTTAAGCAACGTCCCCCCTGGCAACATTGCTCTCAGCGAGCAGAGTGATTGGCCAATCGGAGTTCAGACTGAACAGACTGAGGGAACACACTCAAATGGTACAGTTTCCTCCTGATTTAGCCTGTAAGCTATATAGGGCTAATCTTTAGCCTGGTTGTGTCTGCATGGCTAAATAAGGCTTCCTAACTAGCCTGGTTCCAGCTAAAGGATGCTACCCGAGCTAATCTTTAGCCTTATTTTGACTTCAGGGCTTCAAAAGAGTATGGAGCTTAGTGTGACTCTGGTTGCCACTACACAAACTAAAATAGCTTTACAACAGGGCCAAACAGTTCTAACTGAGCCATATTCATGGAGCTGGCTGGAGTTTAAACAGTTGAAACAATCGCAGCTATTGTTGGAACATTATCAGAGCAAAGAGCACTCCAACTGCACAAACCAAACTCGCTCCGAGTCTGAAAATCCAAAGAAATCCATCAACCAGACATTTGGAAGACGCTGGCTAAATTGCTGTCGATATGAATCTGAATTGACAAATTGCAAAAACGAAGAAAGAAAAACTCAATTTTGATAACACAGATGAGATCACTCAAGATTCACCGAATCATGCATCAATCATGAGAAAACTAAATCCGTTGCAATTATTGGCAAAAATCACTTCTGTGCAGTGCGCTGTGCAACCTCCCCCGAACGCATCTGCCAGTCAATACAGAGGGATTAGAGCGAGACCTTGTTTGGGTGAGGTGGGAGATTTGCAGCTTAAAGATGCAGCAAAAAAAGGGGGTGGGTGCGAAAAGGGCTTTTTAGAGTGTAGGAGTGTGTCCGTGAACGGGGGGGGGGGGTACGAGGTGGCGTGCAGAACTCGAGTTGAGCAGCAGTAAATTACTGTCAGCAAATCCAAGATTACACAGAAGTGCACACGCCGAGGTCATTCGTGGGTAAGTGGGTGAATTTGGGGCGATTTCAGCACCAACGAGTCACTCCAGGTTGGGTGATATGGATTTGTAATTTCAAGTTCAGGGACTGCAAGTTGGGAAATGAGACTTTTGAAATCTGAACTACGCACGCTAAGTGGATAAAAGGTCATATTCCGGTGATACAAGACTTCATTCAGCAACGGATTGTTAGGAAATTAGGGTAAACGTCTGAGTTTTGACAGGATTATTGGTGCAATATAGCAGCCAAATGATGATTCAGCTTTGGTCCTACAAGCTTACATGCATAAATCTGTGCTGTGATCCGGAGTTCTCCATAAACCCAACAAGGAAAAAGCTTCGGAGTAACTTAATTACAATGAGAACGTCTACAAAAAGGTGTCACGAATGGAAGTTATTTTTTGCCAGATGGATCCACACTGACAAAAGGGTACAACGTGTAACATTTTTACTGCCAGTGTTATGTAAATAGACACATATAATTAACAAAGCTCCAAAAATACAACTCGACGCCGTCCAACTCTGCAGCTTCACACACTCCTCCAGTCAACTAACGCCATTATTCTGACAAATAACCTGTAATTCCCACCACTGGCCGGAAGCCAACACAAACCATCTCTCTTCACCCGCGCGCACACACACATACACACACACACACACAGTTTAATTATGGTATTTCAGACAGCTAAAGCAGAAATGTCTGGTGTTTGATTACTAATTTGACTCCATTATCAGGATATAAAACATTCAGGTAAACTGTAAGCGGCAGAGAGCTCAATGATCAGCCAAGTGGGTCTGGGCAGCGTCCACCTGTTTATCTTGTGCACAAATTTAACTAATTGAAATGAGCTCCACTGCGAGGGACTGAAGGATGTTCATAAAAAAAAAAAAAACTTCAAATCATATTTTGTTTCCTCCTCCTCTGTTCGGTCCGGCTGCAATTTTCTAATTTGTTCATCAAACAATTTAAAAACTGAACTCAAACAGCCACGACAATAAGAGTTTGGATTGCAATCAACATTTCATTAACCTGAGCAAGGCCGGCGTTTCCATGGCAACTGCTCTATATCCCTGCGTGACTGTTGCCGGTCACTTGCTGTGTGTGTGTTTTTTTTTTAACCTTAGGAAGCCACTTGAGACGCTCCCGGCTGTATTAATACCTCGTACAATGCTGAGAACAAATTAACACTTCAGGAGAAAGCTTAAGGAGAGATTACAAACACTCTTAGGTAACACTAGTAGCATCATTCCAACTGCTACTTCATCTGATCTACATTGTGTGTGTGTGTGTGTGTGTGTGTGTACATAGAACAAGGCAAGAGTCACACCCAGCAGGTAGTATCAGGTTAACCTCAACAGTCAGTGTGCATGTGTGACAGGGGGGTAAAAGCGGAGTCCCAATGCCCGACATTCATCAGTCTATTATTGCGCAGCTGTTATCAAACTAAAGCCGAGCTGAGCGTCCGGGAACAAAACCTCAGGATCCTTTCAAATCGATGCTGAAACGCTCCATTCGCCACTCTGCTGGAGTGAGTTTGTGAATTTGAACCTGAAGTTGATTTATGATTATTTAATTATGGATGTATGTGCAGAGATCAGTCTTCCAAGAAGATTTCATCAACAGGTGAACACCATGACAGCCGTAATCAGTGTCTGTTCAATCTATAAATCCCAAAACTCTGCAACAACCGGCTAATTTTTATAGCGGAGATAAAACACCACCAAGGTTTGTGGAAGGAAGGAAGGAAGGAAGGAAGGAAGGAAGGAGAAAATGGATGAAGGTTGAAAGGAAGATTGGGGTAGCAAGGAAGGAATGAAAAATGGGGGTAATGAATGAATGGATGAAGGATGGAAAAAAGAAATGGACGCTGAGGAGGAGAAGAAGGAAAGCAAGCGAGGAAAGGATGGAAGTGTCCATCGATGAAAGAGAATGAGGAGGACGGATGGATTGATGGATTACAAAAGGAAAGGAGGTAATTAACACCTGAAACAAAGCACGGAGCACAGACCTGACAAACGCTCCGCTGTAACACAATCTCTCGCTCACACACTTTGGCATGTTGGTAAACTTGGCCTGCCCAAACACACCTGGGCTACCTGCGATCGAGCATCTCTCCAGCACTGATGAAGGACACGCACACATGCAGAGTTGCTAGGCAACAAACAAGCAGGTAAAGAGGGCCGACTTTAACACCCCCTGCCAACACACACTTTTATTGCGAAACACACAGTGACATTTCTTGGGTTTACTACACCATGCTGGCTGCTTCCCTCGCCTCCTGCATCTCCTTGGAGACGGTCAGCGTTGCAGATTTGGCACACACTCTCACACACACACACACGAACACAGACATGCATAAACACTATTAATTATCTCCCCTCTCATTCAAATCTGTGAATCGTCTATTTCAGCAGCCAAAGTGGCGAAGGAGAAGAAGAAGTAGCAGGCTACATCGTCCTCAAATGACCCACAACACACACTGAGGCGCACGCTCATACGTGAACACACAAACACACACACGCGTGCGCGATCACACCTCGGGCACACACATGGGGACACGTGAAAGAGAAGAGAGGGACAGAAAGAGAGACAGAGAGGTCGTTTCTGAGGCCAGCGATTGGACAAAAAGCTCAGCTCAGTTAGCATTCAGATGCACTGAGGCAGACTTTCACAACCACCAAAGAAGAAGAAGTGCATTAAGTGAGGCATTATGTGTCCACTTCCCTCCTCTATTCCTCTTCTTTCCTTCCTACCACATCTCCTTTTTCCTCCTCTTTTATCTCATCTTTCTTTTGCATCCTAACTCCTCTCCTTCAGCCATAGCTCTTTCTCCTCCTTTCCTTTCCTGCACTCCCCTTAAGCCCCTTTTCCTTTCCTTGACACCGTCTTTTTTCTACCTCCCTTCCCTCCCTCGTTTCACCTCCACCTCCTTTTCCTCCCCTTGCTATCCTTCCTTCTTAAGGGGCCAGTGTGCTCGATGGATGGTAGCAGCTTTGGAAACCTCCACACCTTTCTGACGGTGGCTGTAGCCACTTCCTCGTTGATGAGAAAGGAGCCGGGTTTGAACTTCACGTCATTTTTTTTTTTACATGACTATTTCTGTCCCTTTTCATGTGCACAGCTGAGTGCAACGCCACAAACATCTTCCAGGAGAGACCACCACATTTCTAAACCACGCTCTCATTGCTCTCCGTCTCACCTCCTTCCGACCTCTCTCCCCTTTGCTCTCCTTTTCCTCCTCTGTCCCCCTTTTCCTGAGTCACTCCATCTCCTCCTCTCATCTTTCCTCTCCTCCTCCTCCTCCCTCCCCTTCGCTGTCCATATCTGCTGATATGCAGCAGTCATGAAGGTCACACGGCTCCCAGCCTGAAGGACACACGGTAGCGACGGTGGATGCAGCATATGTGAGAATGTAGCATGGAAACAGTGCAGCTATAAATATAGCATGCAGCCCCGGCTCCCTCTGCTCTCTGTAGAGCCGCCTGCAGTACCTGGGAGTGTAAAAGTAGCAGACTGAAGAAGAAACAGAACTACACAAGACATGTCAGAAAATTATTGAATTCAGCTTGAAGCCGCGCAACCTCACCTCTCTTTCATTTACCGACATCTGCACAGCAGCAGCAGCAGCAGCTCCTCCTATACGGCTTCTGGAGGCCAACCTTGAAACCAACACTAAAGCTCTAGATAGCATTATAGATTTTTGCTAATATTAAACGTGTCAAGCTGCAAAAGAGAGTGTTGTGCTCAGAATCATCAGGGGTATCACAATGTGAGGACGTAGCAAAGAGGAATCATTCATATCGGCTAACAGCTCCGCACACACATAAATTCAATTTGTCTAAATGAAATTTGGTGTCAGATATGGTCACTCCGCCGCCTACACAAGCTCATAAATTCAAATTCAGGAGCCAAATCTGAAATTCATTTTCATTTATCTTTTTTTTTTTTAAAGTAAAAAAGCAACATGAACCAATCAGACTGATTACCATTTCATCTAACAAGGATTTCTGCCAATCAAAGCTGAAATTATTCAAACACCACTCGAAGTCACAAACGTGTGAAGTTGATTAGTTTATCTCTAAATGTGACCACTTTCATGCCAAGACTTCACTGTTTTTTTCCTGATTTGTTCCTATTTGGTAACGCTTACAAAAAAACACGTCCAAGCACTCATGGGCCATTAAACTTCAAATCCACTGTAATTAAATTTATTTGTTTTTAATGGGTTCGTTTGATAACGGTTCTATTGCTCAATATTTAACTCAGTTTGACCAGACTGTTAAAAACCTCAAATTCATTCACTTGTTTGTATTCAGTGTTTCACTTTTACAGAGGTATCCATGCATATTTGATGAGGAGAGATCATACGCACACTTAGTGCACGTAAAGTGACCGACTATGGGATATTTTATTGCATAAGTCAGAGTTATTTCGTGTATTTGAAGCTGCTGTCAGTACAGGATCCATACGTGTCAGTGTGAACACATAGCCCAGATAACTTAATGCATTCTGACTGATCAGAAGAGCAGCTCAATATCCCCTTGATGTGTTTCGAGCAATGATTCAGTCCAACTTGTAGAAGACGCTCAGATGTTTTCAGTCGAGTGAGGCAGTTTGCAAACGTGCAGTTATTCCACAGAAGTGCGCATCATGTGCATTACAGCTTTTATCTGAAACCATTTGCACCGAGGCTCTATTTTTTAACCGAGGTCTGATGGCTAAGAAAAGTGTTTCTCTTCCCCAGGGCTCTGAACACTGTGCTTGGCCCAGATAGACACTAAGGCTAACCTCCAGTAACAGCCCAATGTACTGTATGCTATGATACCAGCAATGTGGACTGACAATAAAAAAAAAAACCTGCCTTAATAGCAAATGAAGCCAATGACGGGACAATAAAAAGTCTATATTTAGAGTGTGTTTGTCGCTGAAGGCTTGTTTCGAGGAGTTTGTACATTTAGAAACGATAAAAACGGCTCGAATCTTGAGTGCACGAAGGCAATTTGGTGTTAACTTTTGAAACAGATTGATGAATTCTTAATCCGTTTTTGACTTTTGACTCATTTTATCAGCCAACGATGCAATGCAGCTGATGGTTTAACTCAAAAACTAGTCCCTGAAAGTGACAAATGGCGTTTCGTGCATCTGAACAAATCCAATTACATAAGAAAGGCTGCGTAATGACTGGACAAAATGTAAACGAGATGTAGAGAGAATTAAACAGGCTGTAACTCTAAATGACAGCAATAAGATCCAATTTCAGCCAGGCCCTATTTTAATCAGACATTTAGCTGCTGCTCTGATGCAGACTGCATCAACACAGCTTCAGCTGCAGAGATCTACAACAACACGAAGACGTGTGAGGCTTTAAACATCCTGACAGCTTCTCTTGACATTTTCTTACAGCCTTTAAAAAACAAGAGCGAGAACTGCAGAAGCAGCCTACGAGGTGGCCTCCGGGAAGCCCGAGTTTGACACACTGGCCAATCAGAGATGCCGGCCCTCTCCTGCAGCAGCAACACACACATCATTAGGTTGCTCAATATGGACTTTGAGTCTGAAAGGTGACAGGCGCCGCTCAGAGGTCGAGTCGGCGTCGAGTGAAGCGCAAACGGGCAAAACAACTTTGAGGCCGAAGAAAATAACGCAAGAGTTGGACTGCTTTCACTTTTCTCCAAGCACCTTTGATCCAGTTTCATCACAAGAGCACACTGTCCTCTGGCACAGGCCTCACACACACACAAACACACACACACACACACACACACACACACGGTCAGATGGTGACCTCACAAGCATGTAAATGACAGAAGCCTTTTCGGCACGTTCTCAAGGCTCATCAAGTGCTCCCACGCCAAAATAGAGTACGGTATTTTGGTCACATGCACACACACACACACAGCACAGCTATAAATATGTTTGCCGTGTTCACTTTCATGTTTTTATGTGTGTGTGTGTGTGTGTGTGTGTGTGTGTGTGTGTGTGTGTGTGTGTGTGCGTGCAGAGAGGTTGACAGCAGATGCAGCCTTTGCTCTGGAGTCCATCCTATCCATTACTGCCAGGACAACCAGGTGGAAAAACAGACACACACACACACACACACACATATATACTGTATATATACACATACATATATATAACCAGTGCCTACACAAGTCGTGACACGGATACAGAAATGCAAGGGAAGGTAAAACTAAAAGCATGACTAGGCATTAACACATCTACTTACAGTGGATTTTACTGCTGAGCCAGTTGCGTGCGACACAAACTTAGGTCAAGAGCACCAAAGCATGCGTGACCATAACTTGTAGAATGCCCTGAACCTTGACCTTTGACCTTTGTTAACCCTTCTTAGCAGTGGGCAAGGTGACTAAAAATGCAGAAATTTATGGCTGCAGGACAAAAATACCTGCTGTAAAACCTCATCCGGAACACACTGCACCGGGGTGTATGCGCAGGTATGAAGCAGTTGGTCAGCGAGCGCCTTGCTAAAGGGCATGTCAGTCACTTCCACCACTCTGATGTAGATGTTTGGGATGAGTGTGACAGGTCGAATGATAATTTTAGAAGAACGCTGGCAGCTTCTGCTAAAGATTTTTGTAAGGGCAAAGCTAATGCTCTGTTCTTGGATATGCATACCATCCAAAAAAATATTTATCCCCGCTGGGATCAAAAGAATAAGCTGCAGACAAATAAAGTGGGAGCAGAAAGGTTCGTACTGTGAAGGTAAAAACCAAACATAAAGAACCGTGGAAAAGTTTGTTGTAAGAGCTCCAGCAGAGAAACCAGCAGGTTTATTATGTCAAACGCATTTTTAAACACAACAAGGCAAAGACGCCGCCGCAAAGACATTTTGTAAAAATCGTCGTACCACCAACCTTGGCAAATATTATATATACACAACCTGAGCTGAGGATAAAAATCACACAATATTAAAAAAAGACAACTGGCTTCCAGTCTTAGACACCGGCACAGAAGAGTCGAACTGCTCGTGACTGAAGGACGTGATGTACGCCTCCAAATAACACTTTGGAAATGAATGAATGTCTTAAAAATTTGGAGCCAAGAGGAACTAATTTTAGTCATGTGTCCCACTTAGCCTCATCACATGAAATCTGTGCTAACTAAAACCCACACTATAAAAAGATACATGAACGTGCACATGCCATACATGCAGCAACGTATTAGACTTTCAGATCTTTTTGTCATTTTCAAAAAATCCTGACTTAAAGACGGCTGAAAAACTCTCAGGAGGGAGAGGGAGGAGGTTTAAAGGTTAAAAACTGCGCTCGGTTGAGCAGAAGCGATGGTCAGCTAGCCCACAGCGTGCAAAGACTAACTGTCTGATCAATCCTATCTACAAATACAACAACCAGCTGTTCACAGGGCGACTACAGCTCATGCAGCAGAGACACCAGGGTGTAATAATGGAGGTCACACCTGTGCAGAGTTACATCATGGATGGCTAACACTGCTGCAGCCCCCCCCTTACGAATACAGATACGGCAGTGCATGCATGACGGAAACACACGTACAGTAGCGGTGGATCGGTTGCCGCTATGATCAAGTATCAGATCTCCCACCTCCCCTATGACGCGTCTTCACACACACTAACAAGCAAGCACACACACACGCAGATCATGTGAGGGATCCGCTCGTATATCAGCGAACCACCACCCCTACACACACACACACACACACACACATCTCACCACTTGCAACCTGTCACCGTTTCACACACACACACACACACACACACACACACACACCCACACAGGTATAATTTACAAGGACACAAAACCATGAACATGCAGGGCAGTCAGTGACAAACACACTGCTGCATCATGCACAGACACACAATCACTTACACACGCACACTCGCATAAACACCTTGTCACACTGACTGACACACACACACACACGCGGAGGCAGCGGAGGGTGGCCGGTGCAATCAGCGACTCTGTCCTTGAGCGGAGTGAGGGATGCCGGGGTGCCACATCATTGCAGAGGCAGCTCACACACACATGATGTGCACAACCAATCAGATCAATGAATTAAACACAAACACACACACACACACACACACACACACTGGGTATATTAGGAAAAGCTGGAAAGTTATGTTTGACACAGACACACTATTAAGAGACAAATTTATATTGTCTTTGAATCGCTTTAATATTCTCCTCCAGTTCTGTGACATTTTAGGTTGTTTCCTTACACGAGGAATGTTCCTGAACCTCTCTCTCTCTTTTTGTAGCCTTTTCGCCTTTTCTCTCTCAATTTCCCCTCGTCTTTTTTTCCTTGGCGTCTTCATCTTTTACACCCTCTCAGTTTTCAATTAAACTGAAGAGACGCTTCATCATCAGTCTTGATCTCCCATCTAACTCTCTCCTCTCTTTGCCCTTCCCAACTATTTTTTAACGCTCTGACTTTGTCTCCTTCTCTAGACTTCATCGTTTTTCTGTCTCTTTCTGTTTTTCTTTTGGGGAAGCTTCTAAACATCTGTTAGAGAACACGTCGGATTCGAAAAGCTACAAACACTGTACTTTACTGTCTGTACACCACCTGATGATCAGTGAGTGCACAGAGGAAGGAGACGTTACACCTGTAGCAGTCCAGGCGTTAGCAGACTAGGCTGCTTACTCACATGTGACGAGATAACCGGGGCTTAATGGCTTAACACATACAGAATTAGTCCAGTACAACCAGTTGCACTGCTCTGGAAGTTCCAGTGTGTACAAAACAGTGTACATATATTTATTTTTCCCCTCACACACCGTCTCCAAACGGCTCGCTTTCCTACCAGCAGGTTCTTCAAACGTTTCCCCAGTATTTTAGTCTGAAGGCGCTTTTACAGCTGCAGCAGCAAGAGAAGACCCATTTCCCTAATCTCACAGATGGTTAAATGTACAAGATTTGCCTCCAAAACACATCAACAGTCTGTCTGAACACACACACACACACACACACACACAAGCATGCAGACACACAAAACTCTAAAAGAGTGTGAATTGTTCCAAATTAAACAAATGTCTGAAAACAACCTACAGGAGCAAGAAATCACATGCTGACACCCTAAAATACAGCAGAGGAGGAGAGAGAGGAAGAAAAGGAGATGAGAAAGGGGGAAAGGGAAAGGAGGAGAGGTGTGAAAGGATGGCTTGGGGAGAAAAGAGGCGATAACACAAAAAGACAGAGGGGAGAGGAGAGAAGTGAGGATGAAGGGGACAAAGGGGGGGAGGAGGAGGAGGAGGAGGAGAGGACAGGTGGAGAGGAGTCGAAACAAGGAGAGATAAAAAGGAAGGAGAGAAAAGAAGAGGGAGGAGGATGTAAGGACAGACACACACAGAAACACACACAACCAAACAAACACTTTCAACAAAAAAAACAGCAACCCCTGGAGGAAGAAGAATCGCAGCGTGAGACGTCTGACAGTGAACTTTGTGTTTGTGTGTGTGTGAAAGAGTGTGTGTGGCTGGACTGCAACACACGTGATGGAGGGACTCGTGCAGCAGCAGAGCCATATTAGGTAGAGAAGAGCGAGAGAAACAAAGACGGAGCGACGCAGACTTTGTACCACAACCTTTGACCTCCTGGTTTATCTCTGAACACAGCTCTGCAGAAAGTGTACCAGCTCCTGAGGTGTGTGTGTGTGTTTGCATGGGAGCGTATGTGTGTGTGGGTGGGTGTCACTGCAGCTGTACCAAGTACAAAAACCAGAATATATGTGTGTGTGTGTGTGTGTGTGTGTGTGTTTTTGATAAGTGTGTGTTCGTCATCAGATGTGAAGCCGCACGGGCTTTGAACTTCCAGCTGTCCCATCAAAAGATCTGCTTCCTCTCTACATCTCTCACACACACACACACACACACACACACACACACACACACACACACACATCACATGCGCTTTTATTTTGCCATTATATTCAGGCTGTCCCACAAAAAACACACACACCCACACACACACATAAAGACTGAACATAGTAATGTTGTGTGTACACAAACAGCACATGATCGCACAGGTACACAAGGACACACACACGCACACACAGACACAATGTTCTTTTTTATTTTGCCATTATGGTTTGGTTTGTACACACACACACACACACACACACACACACACACACACACACACACTTATCTTTGTGTTGCATCTGGTTATTTCATGTACAATAATATATAAATGAGAATAGTTTATGAATAAGAAAAGCACAAATCAGTTGCAAAAACAAGCAAATAAATGAAGAAAATCTGAGCATGAGCAACGACTGAAAATGAAATATAGATGGACGATATCGATATCGGCCTGTAGCCATTTCCACTATTGATACATGCCAATTAATTTTCACTTAATCTATTAAAAGGAGGCCACGACCGCCTGTCCAAACCTGGTGACTTTCAATATGCTATGGTACAAAACAGAGGAAACCCCTTACATTACATTTAAAGGTGCAGTGTGTAAGATTTAGTGGCATCTAGTAGCTGATTGAAACCCCCTCGCCTCACCCTCTCCATCCTAGAGTGAAGGAGAAACTACAGAGGCTACTACAAAAGGCCCTCTCTGGAGGAAGTGTTTGGTTTGTCCATTCTGGGCTACCATATGATAATTGATTATGAGCGCTGTTTCAGCATTAATACTCAGAGTCAAATTCAAGGTAGAAAAACACGTTCAAGGAGCCGGAAGAGGAAAACATCTTCTGTTTTTTCTCTCTTTCTATCAGGTAGCAGCTGCTTTGGTAAATGTCCCTCGCTGTCACCATGTCTGCAGCAAATCTTTCACCTGGCAGGCTGGAACTGGCCTTCACACACACACGCACGCACACACACACACTCGGACAAAGCTCAGGTAGCTGTTTAGCTCGGGAAATGTCGCAGTAAATAACACACAGGGTGGGACAGACAGCTGATGTGAGACCTTGTGCGCTAGTGTGTGTGTGTGTGTGTGTGTGTGTGTGTGTGTGTGTGTGTGAGTGTGAGTGTGAGAGCATGTTTATAGTGGCAGAACGACCTTCACGCCAACACCTCATTCTATTACTATACTTCCCTCATTCCCCCGTACACCCACAAACACACATATACACTGCTGTGATGATGTGTGTCCTATCCTCAAAGTGTGTGTGTGTGCAAGCAACGGCTAAGGTTCAAAAGGAAAATGATGCTACAATTGTTCAGTTGCTCTCTCGCGCACACACACACACACACACACACACAGAACTCATTCCTCGAGGAAATGCATATTTCAAGAAAAAGAAGAAATTATGGACGTACACATTGTCACGCTGGGAATTTGCAAATTTGTGGGTGTTTAACGAGCTGTAAAGTGTGTGTGTTTGTGTGTGTCTGTGTGTGTAGGATGCTCTTATGCAAGCATTAGTCATCTCTCCAGTCTTGACATCTCTTTCCATATGAGAGGAAATGCTTCCAGTCAATCATCAGCCGAGCAGGATTACTACACAACCACATACAGTAGCAAAGTATTACTCGAGTACCACAGTGAGACACTGTGGTATCTTTTCCTCAGACTGCAGATTTTAAGATTTAATGGCAGAGAGTTATGTTACTGCGCTTTTACCTTCACAGGCAGCTCAAACCTTGTTACCAACACTGGCAACCTCCCTGCTGAGACCTTCAGTTTGTCACTAATCTTTAAAGCTGCCATGTCTGACTTCTGCATCACATCCAGCAGAGAACTGGTTGTTTGTCCATCTCCAATCCGCCACACCACCCACCTGTGAGCAGACCGAGTCAAGGGCTGATTTCCATCATTAGATTGTACCCCACTTTTGGAGGAGCAGGATACATCGTTCTGTGTACCAGAAATTTGTTTTCCAGCAGATTTCTCCCACAGGATCATATTAATTGTTTTACTTCAGAGTCATTTTACCCAGAAACCGCACAGATCTGCCACTCGGTTCTGCTCAAATTGAGATTCATAAAGTCAGAAACAACCAGCACTTTACTGTCACTGTTTAAGTGGACCTCCAAAACGGCTGCCAGAGGGGGCATTACATCACCTTAAGGGCTCTTTATCCCTCTGTTGTACGACCCCTGCATGCTAAAATGACTCCATCCAGACGACAGCCGCTCTTAAAACAGGTTTGAAACTCTGTAACAATTCCTGAAGTGAAGCTGTGGGGGCGGCATGAGAGCGTCCCCGAACACAATAAACTGCTGGTTTGCCAGAGCAGAGCTCTGAATCTGTATTGGCTGCGTGTCTTCCTCTTGCGCTGGTGGCCATAAAACAAGAACAAGACCAGGAGTGTTAGCAAGCGAGGAAAGCTCTAGAAAGCTTTTCTCCACTGGTTTCCGAGGTGTTCAGGCTCCTCATTCAGCTGCTGGCATCAGGGACTAATGAACCGGACCAATGCTGCTCATTCTGATGGGACCGAGGACATACACACACTCTCACACACACACACAGCGTGATCATTCAGCCTTCCTAGTAGGCGGTCCACTACTATTACCAGACAATATGGCAGTAGTGCCACCCAAACACACATAAAAGCCACAAAAGAGAGAAGGCAGGCCCCGGCTCTGACCTGAGTATCAAATAGCGTTACGCCGGTGATCTGACGCAGGGCCAAACGGGGGGCCCGCCAACTAGCCTGATTTGTTCTGCAGGGCCTAATGGGGGCCAACCCAAGGCTCACTCATTTAACTACATTTAAATCAAGGTGTCAGGACTTCTCTCAGACTTATTTCCAATGCAGAGCCGTGCAGGACTAATCACGCTGCACTCAAGTGGTCTACGTTTTAACCAGACCAGCCTGGAAACATACCTAAAGCACAATCTGAGGGCTAATTAAGTCTGCTTTGCAAGACAGGGACGTCCCAAGGCCATCCAGGGCTAAGAAAGGCATATTAACTTGGTGTCTCATTATTAAATAGAATTTAGCATGAATATCAACTGCAGAGCTATAAAGCTGCTACCCAACACATGCTCTATAGCCTGCTTTGCTCTGCAGGGAGAAGACAAGAGGTTAGCAGAGATGCTCTTCACCCCGCTGCCAAACCGAAATGACCAATAAAGGGCATTCCCGGCTTACTAATCAGCCCGGTTAAAAATTTCAAGGCCGTAAACGGCCATGCGGCCTGGACGTCCACAACTATGGGAAGATGTTGCTTTTTTAAGGCTTACTGAATAGCTCGGTTTCCACTCGTGGACTAACCGGTTAGACAACCTTTCCGTTTTTCATTCTCGGTCTGTGAAACAATAGTGTCGGCCCTTTCCAGTTTAATGAAACTCTTCATTTTTTACCAGAAGGAAATGAACCTGATCATGACTCGAGTTTCACTTCCTCCATCTTTCCTCACCTGTCCGTCTCTTTTGTCTCACCCCCCCCCCCCCCCCCCCCCCCCCCCCCCCCCCCCCCCCCCCCCCCCCCCACTGACCGTCTTCCTCCTGAAATCACCTGCAGAGGAATCGATAAGCTATCAGACCATGAAGACTCCCAGACTGTCTCTCTCTCCCTCTCTTTCTCGCGCTCTCTTTCTGCATTTCATGCTGTGTCAATTGGCTATCAGCCTGCCTCTGACAGTGTTTTGTGCTCCTCATCCCGTTGGTGTGTGTGTGCGCGCTGTCAAACTAAATCCTGGATTTGATTGACAAAACATCCATCACTCACTTATGGTAACTTGTAGTTGTCACTGACTGAGTGTGTGTGTGTGTGTATGTGTGTGCGTGTCCTGGCAAACTGCTATCTCAAACTAGACAGGTCCCAAACTATCGGTAGAACGATATTCAAGCAAAACGAGTGAGCGAGAGTGAGAGAGAGGCGATAGAGCCATGCTGACATCAAAGAGAAGAGAAACCAATCAGAAAGAGAGAAACGAGTGAAAGGAATGAATACAGTAAATAGAGAGAAGGAGAGAGAAAAAAAAAGGGGGAGAGACACTGCCAGAGAGCGAACGGGTGAGAGAGTAAATGAAAGGCAGAAAAAGAGGGAGAGAAATAAAGAGAGGGGAGAGAGTTGAAATGAGGTCAGGTGCTGCTGAGAAAAGCACAAAGCCGAGCGGAGCTGAGGGAAAAAGCATGAAGCCTGAGAGAGGCAACACGGGAGAGGTGTGTGTGTGTGTGCTGTACTGAAAGGTGTGCAATGACAGGAAAGAAGCATGTGTGTTTGTGTGAGGCGAAACCATGCTGCAGAAACAGGTATGCACATGCACATACAGGAATACACACACACACACACACACACACACACACACACACACACACACACACACTGGCAGGTAGGTTTCTGGATGCAGCCGTTGATCCTGGTGTAGAGGAAAAACACCGACGCTGCTATCACCTAACACCAAACCGGCTACATGACCAACTTACTGACAAATTATGGAAGTATCAGGTGATGTCAACCAGTAAGGTTCATCCAAGCAGATGCATTTATGCCATCAAGCCCATGCAGCCTATGCCAGGTCACTCTGGTGAAAGGCGCGGTCCACCCTGGACAGTTCATCTGCAGACCCTGCACCACCAAGCTACCCAATAAGGTGAACAGTAGAAGTAGTTCACGTACCAATTTGGTGTTAAATGTTTTCATGTGATTTTAAAAAGTCTGGATTCTACTCTCATTTTTCTGGTTGTTCAGATCATATTTTTGCTTAAGCATCTACTTCAGATGCTTTAAGTACCTTTGTATACTTCACAGCCGGGTATAAAAAGTGTTTCCATGTACAGAAACTCAAATATCTTCAGAACAATACCCTGGAAGAGTGATCGCTCATGACTGTCTTAATGCTATTTCGGAGGCTTCGGAGGGGAAACTCTCTGCTAATATAGATTTAATGCATCAAGATGACACAAATCACAGTCATGCATCAGCACAAATCTCTGCTCAGGCAGCTTCCACACACACACACAGAGGCGTTTTTTTGGTAAACCACGAGAATTAAAGCAGAAGAAACACGTGAAGAAACATTCCCACAGCGACAATAAAACCCAGACTCACTGATCCAGTCTGCTGTGTTCAAACTGTGGTGACGCGCCATTAACATTCAGTGACCAGCAGTGGGAGGGGAGGCGTGCACACGCCCAAGTTACCCGAGGAAACACGACAATAACTAAAAACACCTTTCACACACTCACACAAAAGATCCCTGCCAGCATGAACACATGTTTAAACACATACTCATATAAACACACACACTCACCATGAAAAAATTTGACTTGTTCCCCCATATTGCATCCATAGTAATGACATTCCTCAGTCAACAGCACCCCGGCCTTGGCGTGTGTGCATGTGTGTGCGAGAGGGAAACAATGGAATGCGAGAGGGAGGAGGAGTAACTACAGTTACTACACACACTACAACGAGGGTGTGTCAATATTTCCTGAGTGCAATCAACAAGACACCACTCGTTTTTTAATCTGCTGATGGAGATATTCACTGCCTACAGCCAGACAGACAGACAGAGGCAGGGTGTGTGAGTGAGAGGCAGACACTGCACACAATAATAACCTGAGTTGATTTGAAATCATTTCCTCATTAACCTGAACGCCGCCGTCCCTACAGGCAGAGCTCAATTTTGTGATTAAAGCAATTAATGCAAATTATTGGATCAATCTCTGCAGCGACCGACGGAGCTTAAGAAGACCTCCAGAGTGCACGTGAACTTTAACGATTGTGACACGTTCTCACATGAGACGGGTTCTTCACTGAGGAGACGTGAAAAAAACAAAAAGTGGAAGACGGCGGCGGCAAGCTGACTATGATTGCGAAAATTAAAGAACAGCTGCAAGAATTCAGAGAGGAACCGACTGCAACTCACAAAATGAACGTTTGAACATACAAATTATGATATAAAACTGTGATATATACACACAATCAAAGCCATGTAGGCTTACATTAGTTATTAATGATACTAAGGCTGGTATCCATCAGCCGTCCATCCATCTATTTTCTCTAAGCGTTTGTTCTCATCGGTGGAAGAAAAAAGATCAACCAATATATGAAGGAAGAATAAATATCCATATCAGAGAGAGATCTAATCACTGGTAATCCTCTGGATTATTATACAACAGCAGGGAGCCCATCTACACTCTTCATGCATGATGAATGCTCACGGGTGTGTAGTTGTAAATATGTATGTGCAAGCATTATCCGTGTGTGTGTGTGTAATGCCATATCACCGCAGCACTGAGCGGTGTGGTCACGCAAGCCTGAGCTGCCTTTGGGAAGTAGGTCAATGAGCGAGCAAGAGAAAGAAAGAGAGAGTGAGAGAGATGAATGAGAGACAGAGAGAGAGAGTAAATCATGACGGGATAAAGAGAAGAAGGAATAAAAACACACACACACACGCTAAGACAGAAAGCAGAAACGACAGCGGAAAGTTACCGGTCAGAAACAAGGATGCCTGTTTTATTAGGCGCGCATACACACACCGTATATGGTGTGAATGCTAACGTGTGTGTGTCCAGTAAATATGTGTGAGCCCGTGTGTTTGTATATGCATCCCAAAGGACGTTATGGCCTCACCCACCTCTTTCTCTCTCTGCACTACATACAGGTAGAAGCCTGCCGCTTCCTTTCGAAACCCACACACACACACACAGATATGACTCACACACACACTCAAACACAACACATACATACACCTCTAAAGTTTCCATCACTAAGCCCTGCAGAGTCCCATCGCAGCAAGCCAACTCCACCCTAATGTGTTTATCGTTAGGAATTATCAGTGAAATTACATCGCGTTATCAGGAGGCTACATCACAATATCGGGGTTATTACATTCTGGACTCCCACAGAAAGGCAATTTATTAAGTTCTGATGAGTTATTACATTAGTCTGCAGTTACTGAGTTACTGCTTGTAATTGATCATCTCTTTTATTTTGTAGGGTGGAGGTAGAATCGGAGGTTGCTGGTTCCAGCCGTGATTGACGACACTCTTCACCCACATGGAGATCTTGCTGTAATTATGATTGACCCAGAGGTCACACCGAGGTCAAACGTGTGTGATGTGCACATCTCTGCCAAAAACCCTATTTATAACGCTCACACACACACACATTAATGCACCTTTTATCTGAGGAAGCAAAACATCTAAAAATACCAACAAATGGCTTTTAAAGCAGAATATTGGAAGAGGAGAGTGTGTGTGTGAGCGAGTGTGTGCGCGCTGCATCAAACCGTATCAAATAACTCTGTACTGAATGTGATAGGCTGTGTTTCTAGATAACCACACCGTGTGTGTGTTTGTGTTTATTTGTAAAAGTGCATGTTCACACCAGTCTGTGCTTGCCTTCCCCTGGTACATGGTTGCCACGGCTATATGCCATGCTGGCACCTGTGTGTGTGTGTGTCCATCCCCTCTTGTCCTCATGCTACCGAACACCGTGCCATGGAAATTTCCTTTAACCTTTTCTCTCATTTGCACTAGTGCCCTTGAGATCACACACACACACGAACAGACACTAACTGACACACACAGGCGGGTGCAGTAGTACAAGCTATGGTTGAGATAAACCAACCGTCGCTCTGTTGAGACTATAAACACCTCTTTAAACCAACTAATCTTCCTTACAATCACACGATGACGACTACTACTAGCCGTTAAGTACAACTACTGCAACTCCCACTGCTACTGCTGCCTCTGCAAGCAGTAAATCACCACTACTACGAGTAGCAGTATGTGCCTACCACCAATACAATTAGTAATACTTGTATTGCTTCTCCAACAGCAGCTACTTCCACTACTAAAACTATTACTAAAAGTACTGGCAGTACCGGCCACTCGTAGTCGTAGCAGGGGATCCAGATTACGTGTCGCAAGGTGCTGAACCCCACATTACTCCTGGAGGCTGTGCCATTAGATACAAATGAATGGTTAGCGCTTGAGAAGTGATGAGCAGCTGGCACCTTGCATGGCAGCCAATGCCATCAGTGTGTGTGTGAATGAGCTATGTCGTGTAAAAACAGATGCTATACAAGTACAGTCAGTACAACCTCTAAACTATGCTACTGGTCTTACTGCTGCTTCCACTAGCAACAGTGCTATCTCTGAACCCATCTGCCATCGTCTGACATTGTTTCTGGGCTTCCAGTGTAGCCAGAGGAGAGCCAGAAAACGGATCTGCGCCCAGACTGATTAGCAACTTAATGCGGGAGAATGACGGTGAAGACACACTCCTGCTAATCTCTCTAAACAGGTATCTGCATACGAATGCAGATAGGGTTTATTGTCATCAGAAAAGAGCCAGTGTGATTCAAGCTTGTATTTTTTGGGCTGATGCATTCTTCCAGTTTTGGTCTCACCACAGACAAAATCGTCATTTTTGCTGTTACCACTGCGGCTGCTACTACTATAGCAGAGTAGTCAGTGTACTAATTAGCTCACACATCTTTGCTCCTTCATTACTCCTTCAAGGCCAGCAGAGGAACTGTTGAAATTTTGCATCACCCATGAATGAACCGTGTAATCCCTAACCTTGTGCAGAATGAGTCGTAATCACATACAGTAATCCTGATGGGCCGGTGGATTATTGTGACTGGTATATACATTTTTTCATTGGCAGGCTACCAGTATGTGTGTGTGTGTGTGTGCACTATAATGTGTGCCACCTCTTCGGTCCAGCAAGCTATAGTATTGGTGTCGGAGGGAGTGATGATGTGTTAGTGCAGTTGGGTGCGTGCCCATCCACGGTCCAGACATCTTTACAACTCGATCTGTCTGGCGGTTAAGTCGGGGACGAGCCCCAGCCAAAACACTGGCAAAACATCAAGGAGAGAGAGACGGAGAGAGAGAGAGAGACAAACGCTGTGGATTGTGACGGAGCTCAAACCAATATTGGAGCAGCGTTTACACCTCCATCGCTCGCACAACTCTCATCTGTATCCCGTGGTGTATTACAGTGTTGCACAGCGTCAAAGTCTCAATTTTAAACAGCAGAATGTGTTAGTCAGTTTTTTAACTGTGAACAAGCCGTGCTTTTTACAACGGTAGAGTTCAAAATTCACTTTTTACAGCTGTGAACGGCATTAAATTGTCAAACTTTCATATAAAAATGAATCAACGTTTAGTATAATCATAGTCTTCATAAAAGTCATCCAATGATACACGATTTGAGGCAGGTTGCAGAAATCTAGCTGCACCATCCCGTTCACAGCATGTTATACACTGTGCATCCAGTCCCACCCACTTCCATTACGTCTTAAACGCCTCAAATGCAACTTCTTGTGGACAGACGGCTAACATCAGGCTCTGCACGACGCCGTCGACATGTCGCAGCGGTTAATAGCATCCCTCTCGTCTTATCTGCCTCTCCTCATCTCTTCAGATTTTAGCAAAAGAGACACAGCCCTATGTACGCTCTTTTCCGCTTAAAAATAAGACATTTCCCTGGTGGCAGCCCCCCTCGTGATAAATCAGGTAACTGAGGAGGAGAGCTCTAAAGAAATAGGGCAGCCAGCTAGCTCGGCGACCGCTGGGCCTCCGCATACTTCCCTACAAAGCCCTGAGCTGCTGGGTGAGATTGGATTCCCTCGCCTTCAACCCCTTCCTATCTCCCTCAGGTGGTGTACAAAGCTGCGATGTCTGTGTGTGTGTGACAGTGCGGGTGCGTTGTGTGTGTGGAGAATGACAAACAGCCCCACGCTCATGTTGACACTATCAATATAGCAACAGGGTCCCTGTGATGAATACAAATTGCAAGTAAAGGTTAGCTAAGGACAGACTGAATACATACATACACACGCACGTGCACGTCTGCACATGTGCACAAATACAAAAAACATATGTGTTTGGATAAGTAGGGCTGAGACGTGACGAGGAATTCAGATATGGGATGTATCTGAAATATTTAGGCACACCCATCCTGAGCCTCCATATGTCATCCTACATGCACAGAAGAATGGATGGACTTAACACACATCACGTGACCACTTCATCGATCCTCTGAAGCAAAAGAGTCAAGATAACGCATGCGGCAAAGACAACCTATGTATATAGAAACACCACGAGGCATACAGAGTGTGCTGGTTTTATGTTGAGGGAACATGGAAGGATTATCGTGTCAGGGGGTGCAGAGCAAAGGCTTTTGGGCTCCTACCGGGCTCAGCTTCCTGCCATCTACGCAATGTGTATGCACCCTGTTGCCTTCCAGGTTCCCCCTCTCTTAAGCTCAGTGCTTCACATGCCCAAAGACCCAGAAACCAACCGGTGCTCCGCTGGAATAACGTCCACATTGTCTGTGATGTCAATTAGCTCGTAGGTAATTTGATTAAACAAGATTTATTTGGGAATATGTTCCCCTGAAAATAATGAGGGTGGATTTAGGGACAAGAAAGCACCACAAGAATGGGTAATAATACAGGACCCACCTTAGTTTATATTCTCCTACATGCTTCAAATCAAATCAGGGTTGCAAAGAAGTGATTATTTTCATTGTCAAGTAAATCTGATGATTAGTTTCTGGCCTGAACAGAAACCCAAAAAAGGCTCTTTGTTTAAACTCTACAGCAGCGAGCACAATCATTTATCCAAATGACACGGGCGAAGGAGCTGAACCCGCTCACCGCCGGCGAGTCACAAAGGTTAAACGGTATGTAAATGATGATTTAACAGTAAATAACCAAAATGATAACTTCCGTGTGGTCTGCCGAGTGTCTGAATGCGGCGTAAAGATAAGAGCCATAAAAATAGAGAAGTATAGAAGGGTGGGAAATACGATGTCGTAACTGCTCTGACTGTAAAGTGTATAATCAGTGTTAAAACTGAAGAGAGAGAGAGAGACGAGATGAAGGAGAAACGTCCATCCTCACATCCCACTCTAGTTTGAGTCACTGATATAACTGCAACAACCTGGAACACGGAGACGAAGCGAATAGATTTTCATATAAATTAAGGTGGTAAAAAGGCAGATGATGAATACCTAATAAGACTAACTCACTGGTGTTTCTTTCTCTGTTGGATTTTTTTTTCTTTCCTTTCCATCATATCTGCTCACTCTGCCTCTCACTTTGATACACGCAATGGAGCCGTTTGTGCGTGTCGGACACTTTGCACGATTGAGTGCCGCTCCACCTCGGGGGGTGGGGTTGAAGAAGAAGTGCTCGGAAAGATCCCTCAGCGCAGCATGCATGCGAGATGGGATGTAAACTGGATTTCGAGATTCCTCAGCAGTCTGCAAAGAGCTGCACTGTCCATGTGCTGATCTGAGAGCAGAGTCGGATTACTCACTAAAGTCTCGTTTTAAATAACTCATGAATCACGCAAAATTCCAAAATCACTTGATTAAAATGTGTCTCGTGATGGAAACCAAGCTGCAGAACAAGCTCTGCAACTCTGTAGGTCCAAATTAGGTTAAAGAGAAGCAGAAAGGAGGCTCAGGTGTAGCCTGATATCGGCTTGCTAGTGGAAACCGCTCTAATGAAGACGTACTGTGCTGTTGCGTTTGGCCCTAAACCCCGCAGGTCAGTAAGCCTTTGCTAGCCCTGTTTATCTCCGTGTTAGAAACCAGGCTAAAGGTTAGCACTGCCGGGGCCTTTACTGCGCTCTGAAGGGGAGACGAAAAATAAAGCTGATTAAAAGAGAAAGATGTAAATGACAAATTATCAGGATGGAAATCGATGGATGGATCGAAGCAATAATGGTGTAGCGAGCAATTAATGAACCTGGATGACTCTCCATCCTGCACACGGGTCTGCACAATTCATCATATTAAATTTTCAATTTGGATTCATATCTCCAACGGTCTCAATGAAAACAGATCCGGGCCGTGTTTGCATTCAGAAGCATCCAATCAGGAGCTTTTAATTACTCCTGAGTTGCATCCATAAAATGAAAAGACATGCAAGCAAATGATACACGTGAAACACAAACACAGAGTGAGACAATGAAAGGAAGAGCGGAGCAGGGAAAATGAGAATCAAGGAAATGTCTCTGGTGATTATGAAGAACAGGAAATAACCACGGGTCTCGACAGAAACACAAAGGGTCACTCTTGTTTGTCTGGAGCTTCTCGTACTGCAAGGAAATTATGACAATCAGGAGAACATATTTTACGAGCAGCGCTTTGCGTAACAGGCTACACGACTGCTTTTCTGGTGATGATGGAGATAACAAGGCTCCCAACACGACCGTGACTCACAGTTTTCAAGTGACTGCACTAACTTTAATGACAAGGCCTTTATGCATCACATCAGCGCACCAGAAAAGATCCTCAAAGCAGAGCGAGAGATAATTGTATTCTCAATTCTGAGTGAGAAAATCATTCTTCTTCTTCTTGGATCCAAATTCATGCAGCCTTAATGTGCGTGTGTCGCTCTAGTCTGTAATGCCAAACAGGCCTGAGTGAGCAGCTGACGAATCACCACGCAATTAATTATTCAAAGACCCCCCTCACCTGCCTCTGCTAGCATGTTAGCCAGCAAGAGCACACCCCAATATGTGACACACATGCAAGTTCATGATTCCTGCTTACAGACACTCAAACAAACCCCACGGGTTGGGAAGACGAGGAGGAGGAGGGGGTCAGTGTCTAAGCCGGATGCTTGATGAACCACAGAGGGATTTGAGAGGAAGCAGCCATATTCCCAGCGCCCACTATGACGCAGACGCACACACACACACACACACACACACAGATAGATATCCACCACTAGGCACCTTGGTGCAGCACCACAGCAACCACCAGTGTGCAGCCGCGCTCCCCACAGCGTTGGCTTCTGGAAACATTACCCAAAGACCAAGAGTCAATTTTAGCAGCAATCTCAGAGCGAAGCTGAATCTCTTTCATCGATTTAACACTGTCATTCATCTTAGCACAGAGGAAACGCAGCGACACAACATGTACGCTGTAAATCTAACAGCGCCGGCCGCAGACAAAAGAGCACGCTGCTGACCGTAACTTCAAAACCGTCCTCCCTCCTCCTCCTCTCTCAGATTACAGACAGGGGGACACTTTGTTCTGCCTTGAAACAAAGCCCTGACCCCGTGAACTTTGACCTGCTCGCTGGAAGTCGCTGTGATCTACAAGCACACAGTATAGCGCAATTCCATTAACGTAACCTCATCAGACACATGACCTGTAATCTAAAAATGTAACTGCAGCACAAGCTTATAGCTCACATTTCTGCGCAATGTACTTGTGTGTGTGTGTGTGCAAGTGATGCTCATGAGCGTGTGTGTGTGTGTGTGTCCAGTACACAGTGACAGAAGGGACAGGTGAGTCACTGCAAGGCTGCACGCTGAACACATTGCACTGCAGCACTGCACATCACGACTCAGACAGACAGAAAAGAAACAGGGAGAGAGAGACAGAGACAATAACATAGAAACGGGGACAAAACAGGCTGCACAAAAAAAGAAAGAAAATGGAGGGCAGTTGCAACAAAAAGACAAAAATCAGATAAAAATGTAGCGAGCGGTGGCGTCTGTTGGTTTGTCTGTCCCTGGAACGGTGCAAATCCCAGTCAGCGGCAATCACACCTGTATCCATCACTCTCAGGTGGAACCTCAAAGCCTTGTTATTTATACACCTGCCTGTCTGCCTGCCTACCTGGAAGTCTGGATCCTTCACTTCTTCTGTCACTGTCCAATTTAAATCGGATTTATTGGTCTACATCAAGAAAGTGACGCGCCTAACCGCTTGACTTAAGCGTAGATGCATTATCAGGGTGGTTTATGTACCATGTCCTTGGCTATCAAACTAAAAGTGGTCGGTAAGGGATTGTGTGACTTCTGATCCGAAATTGGATAGGATCATCTGATAGCCGAGGATGAGAGCTGACCGCCTGCTGCGTAAGAGCACAGAGGCATCACGGTTATAGGATAAAGTGCTGACTGACAGTATGAGGCTCGATAGGGCTAAACAACAGCACAGTAATGGCTTTAAGCTTTATTAAGTTTTCCATTTTGGTACGCGGAGGCATTGTGTCAGTGATGCAATTAACGTTTTAAACACTTAAGAGATGAGTTTTATCTCCGGCTGATAACAATATGTGTCTTGGGGGTTCAGAGGAGGCAAACATGGAAGCAATGAGTAATATGTTGACGTGTTCTTGGGAAGTAGATCCAAAGTTTTCCAATTACGAATCTATTTCAACCTCCAACTCGCATCTTATTGTTCTCTGAGGCTGGGAATGTTCCCTTCTTTATGTTTTTTGATCATTCCACACGATTAAGTGTTAATTTAACGGGAGTGCAGAGCTGCAGATCTTTGCGTGCCATCATCAAACATTTGGACTTTTTGTTTTTGACAGTAGAAGAGCGGAGCACGATACCTTGGATGTGCATAAAACTTTTATGATCTCTGTGAAACTGGTGCAACTATTTTTACTTTTAACAGCTTGACCTCCAGACCTGAGGCGAGCTTCAAAGTTAACTTAGCCCCATGTAGTTTACTGATATGAATGTTTGCTGCATTGTGTTCTTATCTTGGAGGGCAGAATGTGATATGTATTCCGCCTTTTCTTGCGTGTGCTTCAATTTACATGTGACTTTCTCTTCAAGATCAAGGTTTGCTTAACTGCCATGCTGAAAGGCAGAGTAGAGCAAGTGACTAATGTTTTACTAGCATATGCCCCGTGGCTGGTTGTGTCCTGTTACAGCAGGATGTGGTGGTGACTGACGTTAAGTCGGCCTGATCTTCCTAAAGTCAATCCCCTGGATGGACCCAGACTGGCGCTAAACACCCGGTCAATGATTAGCATGGAAACAGATCTGAACGACCAAAAGACTCTACGGCCTTTCAATCAGTCCAGCGATATACTGGAGGGGTTCCAAAGCCCCCTGTGACGGCCATATTTGAGGTCTGCAGCTCTGAGAACAGTATGCCGAGTATGATTATGTTACCATAAGACGTGCCTGTCTCAAATTAGTGACAAAGCCCTGACCTCCTTTGCTAAGAAATGACAGTTTGTTAGCTCTCCAACACATATGATCAGCACTTCAGACATCAGATGTCTTCGCTAAGTTAGCTGGCTAACAGTTGCTCATCTTTAAATCAAAAACAGCATTATGGAGACCAAAGAAAAGATGCAGTGTCACAGTAACTTGAAAGCAAATCAATCTTATCAGATCTTTCACTCAATCATTGCATAAGTGAGCCACGACTCGACCACAACCTCCCAATAGACAGATTAGATGATATACTTTGAACCGACATGATTACTAACTCCAAATCTTCGGGACAGAAACATGAAAATGCATTCATCTCTTCGTATCTTTCATCATTTAACATGCGGTGTCAGTCAGTGTATGAAAGTGTGTTGCACAAGCCAGACGCACTGATCACATGCTCTGCTGAAAACCACACATTTGTTTTTAGAGCGCAGTTTACTTAAACCAAAGAGATGAAGCGCCGGGCCCGACCAGCGAGGCATCACATGAGCCCGTGGTCGCTGATCTCGTACAATACAAGAGATGATCACTGAAGAAACGTTACCGGCTTTACAAAAACATCACAGCCGAGGCACTTATAGCACTTATAGCTGTCCACATGAGCGGCTATAAGTGCCTCGGTGCTGGTACAACTTTGATGTCCAAAAAGAATTGAGTGCTAACAATCCTGCATTGAAAAAGGAGCAACAGGTCGACATGTTCACCACATTAATTCAAACATATCCTACACTGCCTCTAAAACACAGACGATTAATAAGTGTTTGAATGAGAGAAGAGCATGTGCCCTGTATGTAGTGAGCGAGAGAGAGAGAGAGAGGGGAGGCAGTCACATGTTAGGAGGAGAAGGAGGAGGAGAGGGGGTAGGAACGGTCTGTCACCCGTCTACGTCACGGGAAACGCCTCCCTCCCTCCCGCCCTCCCTCCACTACAACTCACATGACTGCAGCAGCCCTGCTCTATAACTCCAGTCACGAGGATAGAGTAGTATTACAATAACCAGCCGGCAGGGGCGAGCTGCATAGACATACACTGAAAGAAAGCGCGAGAGAGGGAGGGAGAGAGAGAGAGCAGGAGAAAGCCAGCCAGTCCTAATAACCCTGAGTAAATATTAACATGTTAATGCAGCATTCGTGAAATAGATAACCTTATCGAGCTACACATGAAGAAAGAACTTAAGCGGTGATAATCTTTTTTCTTTTTTTTTTGCTCTTCACACTCAAGTTGCTCTCTATCTTTCTCCCTCTGTGTTAACTCAAGGACTTTGCAGCAATCCAACGTTACGAGCCCGAGAAGAAAGAGCGGCGAAGATTTTACAGCAAAAAATAGAGTGTTAGAGTACAGAGGAGCATGCAATCATCTCCTGTTGCTCAGCGTGAGGTTATCCTATTGCACGAAGTCTGATGTAAGCTTGTTTTAGCTCTGTGCTAAGAAATGTGACATCAATGCAAAGCTTTTCATGGCTGCACCATCCCGCTGAAGGGGAATGTTGGAGATTTATTGTGCAGTATTTCACTTTAACGTCACATTTCCTCAGAATTCAACCTTTGTGCGCACGGCTCCTTATCAAAATGAATGATAAAGTCAGTGTATGAGCTCAGTAAGAACACAGCAGGTTCCTAAAGGTGAGCTGTGGCTGAGTGATGTCAAGGACATGATGACATAGTGATGTAAATGTATTTGATACTATGTTGCATGATCAGGATGTGTTGTCACAGTGGTAGCTTCTTCATTAAGGGATGTTTTGACTGTTTCTTCTCATCTGCCTCTTAGATGCATCTGCATGTGTGTGTGTGTGTGTGTGTATTATGTGGAAGCACAGTCACTGCTGCATGTTATAAATAGCCCACAGTCTCCCTGGATCCCACCACACACTGAATTAACCTGCTTAAGCTGTCAATCAGCTGTGACAGATCCCACCACCACCCTCTCCCCCCTCCACGCGCGCGCACACACACACACACACACACACACATATCATCCACACCCTCCGATGACCGTGCAATCGGAGTAAAAACAATCACCACGACGCATTCTTACGTCACACTGTGATGCAGTAACACGGGGGGGGGGGGGGGGGGTCCACGCTGATCGTCCGAGCGTGTTTCGACTCTACAGCCAGGAGGGACGGAGATTAAACCTGATATGTTCCGTTCTGTCATTGGAGAATTCATTTTTTCCTCCCACCAATCCCCGTTTAGAAATCTGCTAATTTACTGCTTCCTTCCATGCAGGCAACAAAAGCCACATCATATCATACAATCTGTGAGATATTGCTAATAAATAATTCCCCCCAGTGCATCCGGCCTGCACTCTGTGTGCAAAGCATCACTTCATTTCGAGGAAATATCAACTTCTATAATTGGTAAACACTCGCTACCGCCCTCCGCCGAGTAGTTCAGTGGGAGATTATTCTGGGATTAACAGGAGAGCCGGTTCTAAAAGTCTGCATACTGCTCTGACAAGTGCTGCTTGGCGTGTTGACTGTGCACCGAATTCAATTACAGATCCAGTCCATTCATTTGAACTGTGTATTTGTGTTTTGGGTGTTGTGCATGTTTGCAAATTAAACAGGAATCTCTAAAGTGCAGAGATTTCTAAACGCAGTTTGGCGTCTTGGCGCTTTCTTGAGATTTAGTGTAAAATCACTCA
This sequence comes from Nibea coibor, assembly GCA_023373845.1. Lineage (NCBI taxonomy): Eukaryota > Metazoa > Chordata > Actinopteri > Sciaenidae > Nibea > Nibea coibor. Next base: position 3,572,906 of record CM041739.1, on the reverse strand, counting down.
GTCTCCACGCTGTGGTCAAACGAACCGCCCGGCATCATCGCCCCTTTCAGGCATCCAGCCTCAGGATGCACCGCTTTCGGTTTGCCAGCTCAAACAGTCCGTGTGAACCAGACAAACGTTTTGTAACCGTTGCCTAACGATTACGCAAACCATTACGAAAACGTCAAATCGCACCAACTTTCTGTGCTGGCTGCAAAAACGCCGTCAGATCTGCACTGTTTGCAGAACATCGCAATCATTAATTGACCAATTAGGAGAAATTACAGGAATCATCGGTGGGGAGTTGCTCAACTTTGAAGCGCACCGAGCAGCCTGCACACACACAGATTAAGCTCACGGCGCTGAGCGGCAAGCAGCTTATAATGTGCTGGATAAATAACGTTACACAGCAGTGAAGTATTGCAGTGTTTCCACCGGCAGACACTTGATTCAAACATCCGCTTCGATTCCACGAGAGGAAATAAATAAAAGACGTTATCCAAACAGCCGAGTAACGCGTCACCAAAAAAGACTAAAGCCTGCCTTTCGTCGGCGCACATTTTAAAAACCATGCAGCCCCGAAGCCGGCGGATTAGTATCATAATGTCATAATATCATAATAGTCGTCAGGCTAAGTCCACGCGTTCAGAGGCGCACCACGTGTCCACGTCTCCAGCACTCAAATTAAAACTTCCCTCAAGATTGCGTCAAAAGTTTCCAAAGCGCCCCTCTGCATACCAAATGATCCTCCCCGAGCAGCAACACACCGGCTGCTCTCCGCTTCCAGCGCCAACATTTAAGATATTTACTGGTTTTAATCCGACAAATTCCCTCACAGCCCACGGCTGATGACATTTCCTCCGAAAAACACGTGAAAGCCAGACGTCAAGACATAGTCGACATCCACGCACACACACACATATACACACGCACGCAGACCGAGACGCCGGGTCGCAACTGTGCCAGGGAGATGCTGCTGACAAGCCGGGCGAAAGCCTCGCATCAGGCAGGCAATAGCGTGCGCCACGGCCGGCGACGCTCCCAAACGCACCCTGCATTGGAAAGGCCAAGGTCCCGTGTATCCAGAGAGGCCGGTATCTTACCTGGCTGCCGGAGTTTTCTGTCAGGTAATTGAAGACAAAGGACGAGAGATCCTCATCTAACAGTGTAGCGCAGTCCGCCATCTTCTAGTGAATGAGGAGCTGTGGAGTCAGAGAGCGGAGTATAGGAAGAGGAGGAGGAGCAGTGCCCCCACTGACCGCCTGCAGGGGGCGCATCTGTTTACAACCAAGACATTAAAGACACGCGGTTCTCCAAAGTGGGGTCTGGGGACGTCCAGGGGTCACGGCGGAAGCTCCTGGAGGGCCCACAATCACATGAGAATGAACTCAGTGTCATGAAGATTGAATCAAATGATAGATAGATAGATAGATAGATAGATAGATAGATAGATAGATAGATAGATAGATAGATAGATAGATGTCTCATTCCAGTGTTTTGCCTTTCTGTTGTTTCCGTCTCTAACGAGGACTGTCCAAATATCATCCTGTGGTTTTACATGGAAAAAATGCTGAGCAAAGGCTGCTTGGTTGGTATTTAGTAGTTTTTCCACATCAATATACAACAAATAAAACTCCATATGTGGCACATAAAATCAATAGTTCATCATTTTTTGCACTGAATCACAGCCAGAAACAGCAAGGAAGCAAGACAGCTAGCACAAAACGAGGTTCTCCAGTTGGAAGCTGCCAGATGAACTTCAGTAATTATCACAAACACTGAACACAAAAGGCCCTGATCATTCAGGACACACTTTGTACGTTTGAAACTCAAATCCTGTCGAGCCGCTCTGCCTTTGTTTTGAGAAACCGGCACAGACAGAAGTGTTAGCAGCAGCTCGTTGCTGTTGCCGGGCAACTGCAAAATCAACTTCTGTCAGTCATTTAGCTAGCGGTGTCGATGACATTAGCTCAGTCACAACACTGACGTTGATGATTTTGGTGTGTTTTCTGGAGGCACTAAAACTTTTGGAATTATGTTTGAACGGCATCGAAGGCAGCGGTCTTCAGTCTACACACACTGTCACTGATCAGCTCTAGAAATGATGAAGCATGCAGGCAGATAAGCATGATTTGCATTGCATGCAAAACAAACTCGCTGCATGTTGTAACATGTTGTGGTTGTTTGGCCTTGATTGTTGCTGATTCTCATGTGATTAAAACATTTTAGTGGATATTTAATAAAAGGGATTTTGGCCATAAAGTAATAACTGTGTTTTCTTTTTTTTGATCAGCTTCACATCAGTGAGTCATGCAGTTTGTTGCAAGAACACACACGCATTAATGACTGAATGCAGTCAACGCCATAACATGCATCGGATCAGGATAACACACTGACCTGAATGTTTCCATGTCAAACTATTAAAATATCCTAAAAAAAAAAGAACAATAACTTGAGATTGCATCAGGCGACAAAATGGCTACATGACACAATCAAAACTTTTCCTGTATGATTTTATGACAGTTTTATGGCGCTCTGTCCTGTTTCATTGCATTACGGGTTTTCCACAGCTATTCTCACAAGCAGCTGATACGGATCAAAGGAGAAAATCACACACACATGCACACACACACACACTAACAGCGCTGATTGTAACGTGATCACTGCATTGCAAGGCATTTCTGCTCTGTGTGTGTGTGCTGGTCAGGAAAAGGTTAACTGTCTGAGGCAGGTGATGGCCATAACAGCTCTGCATGTCTATCAAAAGCCTGCCTGAGAACACTGACCTTAATACAATGTGTGTGTGTGTGGATGTCTGTGCGTGTGGAGTCTTGTGCTTGTATCTTTGTGAGGACCGTGTTATAAAATTGAGAGGACAGAGTTGGAAGAGGAGAACATTTCCTACGCTTCTGGGTCTGAGTTTTGTAGTTTTGGACCATCGCTGCTGTCTGCAACAGCAACACTGTCACAGGAGACGCAAACACGAGCTGATCTCACAGGTTTAGAACCAAGGCCGCAGATTAAACAAGTTTTGTTTGAATTAGAGTACAAAGGTAAAATAAAGGAATAAAATAACTTCCCAAACTGACAGTTGGCAGCATCCAACACTGTCTAACCGTCATCTGGTTCAGACTGGCCTACAGTGCTTACTGTAACTGTGTACACACTCGTCCTGTGTCTTAATTTGTGTATGTTCATACTTACACTTGATATTTTGAGCGTATAAGTGTGGTCACACTGTGACTTGTGTCAAATGCACTGTAATGTGAGTACCCGGAAAGTGCAGTTGGGTACGTTAACGCTCCACTCTGTTGCAGTTTGGCGAAAAGAAGTGAGTTAGTTAGTGTTGACTTGTTTACAGTGCTGTGGTGCAGCATATATGCAGGTCCCTCTGATGTGCATCATCCAGTTGTGTTCTATGAGCTGTTTTTTTTCCCCAGGACGGCGAAGGCATGACAAAGTTGTCCAATTTCATGTGTGGATGTAAGTAAGGAGTGGGCAGTATTCAGGCAGTGGTAATCTGCACCTCTTCTGTGGCAAATAATTTAATAATGATTGCTTCCTGAAGTCAAGCAGCAGAAGTTAAGTGACAAAGTGTAAATACTATTGGCTCGTTTCCAGGTGGGCTAAATATACAAGAGTAGACTCACATGCCACTGTTTATCACAGAGGGTGTTTATCCTTTGCTGGACGGCCTCTTTAAGAGAAAATTGGGGGTATAAATTAAGTGTATACCCTCTCCTCCAGGCACCACTCCTCCACTGCTTGTTTATAACCTTTTGGGTTTCTTGCACTGTCAGACATCATTTTGACTTTGGGCTCCCATGACTCAGCAAATATTATCATAATCAATAGAAATGAGGGTCAAAACTATGAAAATTGGATCCAGGTTGTAAAAAACAAACAAACAGGAATATACTCATGATGGCTGAGCACGTAAATGTTTCTGTATGTCCTGATAAGTACAAAAGACTAACTGAATATTTGTGTATGTCTGCACATATTTCTGTCTTAAAAGAGAGGAAGTGTTTATGATAGAACAAGAAAAGGAAATGCTTGTGTGTATTTATATTCCTGTATGCGTGTGTGCCTGATGATGACAGAAGTCTTTCACAATGAGTTAATATATTAAAGATTGAGGCACAAACCAAAGTGGTGAATGTTTTATTGAAATTGTGTTACCATTGTGTGTGTGCAGGTCCTGTGTTGCCCTCAGCAGGGAGTGGGTGGAGACCAGGCCTGCAAGAGAAACATTCAGCTAGTTTGGCTAGTCTGAACGATGCTCTTTGTGGTAACGTGCGGCTGAAGATATTTCATAAAATGTGACGTGACTGTGCAGAATTATGAATGAAATGTGTGTGTGTGTGTGTGTGTGCAAGACACTCACCTGTTGTCTCCGCCCCTGGGTGTTTGGTAAAAAGAATCCCCAGGACTATATTTAATGTGTCAATGTCAGTGGAACACAGCCTCCGCCTTAAGCCTCCTGCCGCTACATGGTCATCCTAAAAGGAAGTGTTCGCCTTCCTCTTGATGTCTCTCACAATCTTTTTGCAATTTTCAGGTATCTGCAGCTTCATTTGTAGCACATCACTGTGGATTTCTACCTGTTTCGACTTGTCACATGTTGCAGTAAAAAGGTACATAAATGAACTGCTCGTTAAACCACATACATGGTCAAGCTGGTTTATGAACCACACCTATGTCTCCTTAGCACATCTACAATACGGGAAAAGGCACCTCCTTTAAACTCATAATTTCTTGTCTGTTTTCCAGATAGAACAGTGTCATCATAGTTTGACTGCAGAAAATGTTTCAGTCAACACAACAGGTGATTTTGAACAGACCTTCACGTCATCTCACATCAGTCAATGCTGAATTGTGACACATACAATCCACCACAATTTTCAGTTCTTCCTCGTCATTACACAACCTAAAGTTTATTTTCTTCAAATGGTCTTCAAATCTATGCATTTTCTGGCCTTTTCTGTTAATGTTCATCAAGATTTACTGTCGCAGTCTTTACAGCATGACCATTTCACAATTTTTGGGACCATTTTTACACTTGTACCCCTCTGAATACCCACCAAGCACGGTGTACACAGAAGGCTCTGCATGCTATCGTCAACATATTCTGTTCAGAACCACACACTTCTTTACTAAAATACAAATTTATTCAGGAATATATACAATAATACTGTAATATGAACTCAAATACAAAATGTATTAAAACTAAATTTGACATTTTGACAGAGGAGCTTCCATTCTAGTCTTCTCATAATGATCATCTACTGTAAATTGTACACTGACGATGTACGAGTACCTCATACAACCCCATTTGCTTTGCCCACTTGGAAATAAAGTATCAAATGTAACACATTCATTTTGTAGTGTAAAACTACACCTGACCTGAGATGTCAGTCACATGTTTCATGGCAAAAATAGCAGTGTTACCATAATTACTCAACCTGCTACGTTGGCATTTCGTCTGGTCGGTGTTGGCCTCAGAAGAAGAAGCCAGTAAACTGTTCCAAGTCCCGTTCCTGTGATGATCTCTTCTTATGTTACCACATTTTATATTTACATTCTAGGCCTTCAGCCAGCTCCGTGGTCCAGATACACTGCCGGTGGAATAACCTTCAACTTCCACGTCATTGGTGTCAGTGTCACAGGAAACTAATATTCAGCAGGTTAAAGGTCAGAGGTGATACTAGTGTATTGATGAATAAAACAACATGTTCTTGAGGAGGATTTTGGACCAGTGAGGAGAACTGGGGCAATGCACTGAGAGATACAGCCAAGGTGAGAGAAATGTTTTTGAAGCTTTGTACAACACCTCAACAGAACGAGAAAAGGAGTTCGCTTTTATGATATATACTCTAAACTAAGTTGTCTTTTAAAAATACTCACTCCATGGGGAAACATCTCCCAAGCCACACACACTCTGTACTCTTCTTATATTTAGTTATCTCTCTGTAAAAACAATAAAAACTAAGAGACAAAGAGAACAAACACAAAATGTGCCGGAGAGACAAGGAAATGCCACGGGGCTTACAAAACAAATACCTCAAGCCCAAAGAAAACTCCACTCAAGATGACAAACAGGCTATATGCTGCAGAAACCAAGGGAGCGTTAGTGGCTCTGTAGATCACACTGAGCTGCAGCAGACCACCGCTAACACTAAAAGCAGTCCAGGTCTCTTAACTGTAAGATGAGACGATGTGTGTCTTAGCAGCATTCAGACCATCCAAGTTGACATTTCAATAATGTTTAGTCCTTGGGGTGCGGTCATTCATCCTAAAACAGGGCTGCAATCTAAGGTCAGGGTGTTGCTTAGCAGTGCTGGAATGTGTCAGGTGGTCTTACGAGGTGAACACAATATATCAACTAAGCGGACATTACAGTGATATTCCAGATTACGTCCTCAGTTCACCTCTTTGCTTTGTTTTGTGCTGATCAGAAATAACGTGGTGAGCTTTGAACCTGTTGGCATGCAATGTCATCATGTTGACCTCAGGTGACTTCAGGGATGATTGGACATTTTCAGGTCAAATCCATTGGTCATTCCTATGATCAGAGAGTGTTAGTCCCCCGCTGGGATCATAGATGAGTTCAGCTAATGCCAAGCATGTCTGCAAGTCTGCATATTAGATACATGACACTGTATCTTACATGGAAAGTAGATTTCTCTTTTTCCAAAGTGGGTCACTCAATGTAAGCTTCCTTCATGTTCACTTTCTTCGGATCATGCATGTCCACAGTAATGTCAGAGTACTGACTGATAGATTGAGACATTCCCATTTCATTTGCCATGTTTTCTAAACAGGCACACACTGGACCAAAGACAGTCAGCCGCACTGCCACTGAGCCAACAGAGCAGCCTCACAGTCGGGCCAATGAAACACATTTTACTGTGAAATAGGCCAATAAAATATGTGATGTGTGCACCAGTGCAACACTTATGATATTAAATATTTCCATAAAGAACCAATACATCATAATAAACACAAGTAAATTACTGATTCTATGGTCTCAATCCTTTTTGGCATTGCAGTCAAGCTTTGATTATAAAAGGATTAACTGATGTGAACGACACTCTGAGGGAGAAAGTCAGACATGCAAATCCAGAATCCACTTATGGAAGTTTGAGGCAGATATTTTAATCAGATGATGAATGTCCAGCAAAGGCAGCGTCCTCTTTGGATTGTGTCTTGTTGTAGACCTCCATTTTGAACTGAATACAAAAACAAACATGTCCCAGACTCACCACTTACCTCTGCTTCGCCCTATGTTATATTTAGCGATGGAGTCCTAAAAATGAATGAATTACATTTCTCATCCTTAAATGCATCCTGCGGAGGACATTACTAAATCAAGAGCACTCTGATTTATGGCGGTGTTTAATTCAAGGCAGCGGGAATCATTGACATGTAACTCGGGAATTTCATTACTTGGTTGGCCAATCTGGTGAAAGGCTGCAGGAAAGAAAATGTGCAGAGTGAATCTCAGTGATATAGGTATTAATTCATCCTGCGCGGTGCATTCGCTTGTGCTCATGCACATGAAGATTTTCTTGCTCATGCACAGACGCTTCGTCACTCAATCATTCTTTGGCTTGTTTGCTCGTGCATGCAGATACTCTGGCAGCAGGTTGACCTTGACCTTTGTTCTACTTAACTCATGTGTCACATGGGTGTCTGCCAACTCACATATCGGTGCATCCTATTACAGCTATTTTACATGTTTTGGCCACAATGAGACAGTGTTTTTCTTAGATATGTATTAACGTGTTTTATGTGAAATGGTAAGTAGTATTCATATTTAGTCTCATAATGATATGACATCATTTCTTTATGTTAATAGTAATTAAAAGTGATGTTAAAACTCAAATTTATCAGCCATAATGGTTTAAATATCTACCGATTGTCCGCTGCTATGCTGATGATACTCAACTGTATGTCAAGGAGTATAGCGCAAAATTCTGGACACAGGTATTCTTTACGGACCCCTCCCCCATGCATGACTATTTATATTTGTACCTTTTCACATGAGGGCCCTGTATACTCAGTCTTGTTTTTCCTTTGCCCTTGTCTAAAGGCAGGTCATTGTTCCCAAAATATTATTATTAGAGGCTGGTTTTGCTGTGAAAATGGATGCAGTGTACTTTCCTGGATTTACGGTGTGTGAAAGAACTTTTCCTCTGATTTCCAGGGTTTAAGAGAAACAAAATACCATATGAAAAAATACACACGGACTCATATCTGTTTAACATTTACTTGCAGGCATGGAGGGTTTTTTCCAAGCTCCATGGTGTATGAAGAGGATGCACGTATAGTAACAGCGCCTGTAGGCAGCTGGCAGTGCAGTCCTGGTTCGTCCTCCTGTGTATCTGCGATAAGATTTATGATATAATTTATGACATGATCTTGAGTCAAAACCAAGTTCTCTGTTCCAAGTCGACATTCATCAAAGCCTAAGATGCTCATGAAAGCTCTGAACGTGTACTGACACTGTAAATAGATTTTATTGGCTATGTCCTCACTTAGTGACCTATTAAAGACTGTTGTTGTATTAATAACCCAGCCAGTGATGTTTGGCCTTCATATCAGGTTGTGTATGTTCACACTCCTTGCAGTTGCAGTGATTTATGTATAACGGTAAAGGAGAGATGCGCTGTTGCTGATGCTGATAGATGATGCGCCGTGCACAGACAGCTCTTACGGAAACAAACCAAAAACAGAAAGTGCAGCAGGATGTACCGAGCCAACATGTACCAGATGTCTTTCATTACCGTGCAAGGATTTTAGTCTCTGGTTGATAATCCGCAACAGTTGCTGAGGTGTTTTTTGTATTTACTTGCTGTATGAACTGATATAACCTTTCACAAGACTTTTCTTAACCATGACTTTGGAACTGAAAATAACACCTTCAGCTAAGCTAACACTCATATCAGCCCTGTGTGTACTCAACTACGTGCTCTGTCAGCCACCTTCTTCTTAAGGTTTTGTTAAGAGAGCCTTTTTCTCACTATTTGCCATCAAGGACTAAAAATAAAGACTTGATTGTTCTGGTGATGTCAGGTTTCAAGGTCAAACTTCAGAATTCAGAAGGTTTCAATGAGGACATTACCTTAGTCCAACAGTTTGGGTTCCAGATTGAATTACCGTAATTTAGATCTGGCCTCTGATCTTACACGGCACTTTGATATGATGAAAATGCCCATTTAGATAATTGTTTTCTTGTATGTGAAGAGGCTATGTGTATGTGTGAGTGGTTTTCAGCTTACAGACACAATAATCTGCACATTTCTTCATGTAATTCAAGGCCGAGGCAACACAAACACAAATGTCTAATTCGAATTTGGTAACAGACATTGTCTTTTGTAAGAATATGCAGTATTGCTGCTAAATACAATAGGTGTACACGAGCGCATGAACAGCCCTGCAGAGTGAAGCACATGACAGAATAATATCCATTCTCAGTGGTAAATGAAATGAATGATGTGGTGCTCAGGAGATGTAGAACATGATAACATGGACAGTTAAGATGGTGGCCATGCATAGATGGAATAGTGGCTAATAAATTAATTATAGAATCAATTACATTGCTGATATGCATTTCCTCATATCCATTCACATTACTGCTGCTGCAGCAAGTCATTCTGAAGCGGTTTAGCTCTGCAGTGACTGTAAAGATCACTAGGTTTAATAAATTTTACTTAGATGCTCAAACTATTGGAGCAATAGCTCCCATGATGCTAAAAGTCTATATCCTTATTATTTTCATGTAACATATTTCTTTTTTTTAATTGTTTCATTTGCTTTATTTTAAATGATTTAACTTTAATGTATTTTATTTAAGTAATATTACGTGTGTGTTGGTTATTATAGTTGGTAGTTTCGCCGTGTTTTATGTTGTTTTCGTGTTAACTTTGTTGGTTAGTTTGCTTCTCCATGAGATCGGGGCAATGTTGGACTAGAGTTGAGGGTTAAGAAAACCTGTGTGATCATTAATCCTCATTTATAGCCGGCTACATGGGCAGTGACCTTTAACATTTTTTTCATGTTGCTTTTTTCAGGTACTTTATGCTGCAACATCATTTAGCTCCTCAACAATATGTGTCTGCATTTACACGCTACTGCTGTATGTAAATGTATAAAACATGCCCTGGAGGTGGTGAGAGATGAAATAGAAAAGGTCAAACTGCAAAAATTCCTTTACTTGGCAGTTTAATTTAACTTTGACTGGCACCCAGCAGCTGACAGGTAGAGTGCACCTTTCTTTTTAACTGTAGCCCTAATTCTGAGAATAATTAAAGGTATGCTCTTAGTTAACGAGAGGCCCAAATGAGAGGGTACCAAATCAGTTTTTCATTTTGAATACTGTAGAATATATAATCCATATTTTCAATATATTTCTGTAGCACCTGAAGGTAGCATTAAAACGAGAAACACTGGTCTCACCTTCAGTCCCAACCCATGAGCCACTCCTCTCTCTCTGTTTACATCCCATCCCAAGTCCCATTCACTCATACCAAGTGCAAACTGCCCTGAGCTACTCACACATGTAGGTAGTTTGTCTGTGGGCTTTTCAGCTCTGTCAGGAAAGCATGCTTAAAGCACAGTTTTGAAACCTTCCCTGCATGAAACGGCCGGTCTGGTCGTATGTTCTCCTCTGATTGGTTAACAAAAGGTGATTCGCAGGATAAGGAGGAGCCTCCTTTGCCCAAGGCTACACACAGTCATACATGAAGAATATTATATGGAGAGTAAACACACCCACACATGGACACACAGCTCAGGGTCAAACCTGCATGTGCTGACTTGACAGTAAACGTACAGTTTCACGCTCCCTGTAACTCCACATTCTTCCAGATTGTATAGTCACATGTGAACAGTCAAACATAAATACTACACTGTATAACATACAGTATTTACCTCCATTTACAAAAATCCAAATCAGCCAACATTACACATTACATTCTGAACACGGCCCAAGGCTCTAAATGTATGTATGTAGATGTTTCACTGCTTTAGAAGATCAGATTTCTCTGCACAACAAATCTCCGGACAGCTTTGTTGAAGTGACCTTGGTTTCTAGTCATCTATAAAACATTTTATATTGTCACGTCATTTTGATGCATAAACACAGCTTGCGAGTAAGAAAATCACATCAGCATTCAAATAAGCAAGTGCACAAACCTGACAGCCAATTTCAACCATTTCTGTGTGTGTCCACACTTTGATGCTTGTTGATCTCCACATATCATTTAAATAATGTGTTTGCTTTCTCTAAAGCAAATCTTTGGATGCAAAGAGTGAACCTTTTCACCTTTTGGTCATCAGCACAGCTTAAAGGGAGGCTGTTGATGTTGTCGTGGTCAGTGAGATAGCTCTATAATTCCTGTAGGACGTGGAATGAGGTGGCTGGATTTTTCATTGAATAAGTTCTAGGAGTATTCTTGAGGTTTTAGTAGTTCTAAGAGGTTCGTGCGGCGAAGAACCGCTTACTTTTACACTTAATCTTTCATGAGGTTTCTTGTGGACCTTCAGGATATTCTAGTGGGCCTTCACGGTGTTTTAGTGGTTCTTTAAGACATCCTAATGACCACTGAGGAGGTTATACAGGTTCCTAAATATGTCTTTGTAGTCCTTCAGGATGTTTCTCAGGGGACTTTAGGATCTGGTGGTGGAACAAAGTGTCCCCATATGGGAGTATTTATCTCTGTGAACACATGTATACATATTTAACAAATACTAATAGCAGCCTGGGCTGCCTTACATTAGAGAATGGATTTATTTTTCTTTATGGCTGTGTGCAACAACGCTGCCATGCTCATATGTACATGGAAAGACTTGTTTCTATAAATCTTCCTCCTATCCATGCGGGCTGCAAAGAGATCCGTTCTAATCCACGCACACACACACACACACACACATACACACATACAAATAGTTGGGAAGCAGCAATGAAATGCAATCATGTATTATATTTACTGAATATATTTGCATAAAAGCAGTTGATGGAAACTGAATCCATTCTTTATTTTCCCCAAAGTTCATGAATTTGCCTCAAACTTGCACAGCATTTTAATGGGAACATTACCAGGAAGAATTTCTGGCCTTTGCCACATCAAATCAAACACAGTTCATCACTCATTTGCTGAGCTAAACCTCTCTCACTCTCACTCTCTCTCTCTCTCTCTCTTCCATCTCTCTCTGCTAAAACAATTTTCTTCCTAATCTCATTAAATATTTCATTCATGTTTTCAGTCCCTCTCTTGTACCCCAGTCCCATTGGATGTTGTTCCCTCTGCTAAACAGTGATACTGATGCTTTTGAATTTACACCGAAACAACATAATATTCCTATTACAGCTACGGTATGTAACCCAATGATCCGTTAACACCTACACCTCAGAGGAAGCTTTCTCCACTGTTTGCATTCTACCTACAAGGATACTGATGTGCGCTCTAAAGGAGCTTTATCTACATCTGAGAAAAATAAAGGAAAGTAAGAAAAAGATCTTTCACAACTTCGGCCTCATAATTTACTGCTCAAGAAGAACAACTGATAAAGATTATTACATTATCACAGACACTAAACTGTCCTCCCAAATGTGTTAAATGATCTGTCAGTATTACTTCAATTTAAGAGCCCTGACATAAACAAGCAGCTTTTTATTGACTGATTCTACAATAAACATGCGATCAATCAAGCAATAATAAAAGGCTAATATCAGCCTCATATATTAAACTCCCATAAAGATGTCAGGAGATATTACACAGTGTTACACACAGTGTTACACACGGTGGCGCAGATAAACAACATCCTCTATTGATGTATATTATAGGAAGCCATGTCTTGTTTGTAGTTATCAATCAGTGGCGTGACCTATTTCATAGACGGGTCATGTGTTCATTGATCAGCAGGGAGGGAGGGAGCACGTTCAGCCCCAGCTGTGTCGAAGCGGGCGGTCAATAAACACGCTGTTTTGCAGAGAGTGAGGCGTGCGAAGCTTCGTTAAAAGTCTTTTTTTGTTTGGGAGTCAAAGTTCACCAAAACTTTTTCTTCACAAATTTATTTCTTCCTCCATGAGCCAATCTAGTGAAATTAAATGATTTGCTCTGTGAAATTGTGTCAAAAGGTTATGTATCGAATCTGACACGTCATGATCTATAATCCCTTTATTTATCAATTTGTCAAAACTCATCCCAGCCACTGCAAGACCTGGAGATGCAGCCAGCATCTCAAGCATCAAGAAAAGAAATGCAAAGTTCAGTTAGACTGAAGTCAGAGCCCATCGTCTGATGACAATGCAGCCTCCGGGGCCAACGGCCAGTGTATCACGGCCTCTGGTGTTGCCAGCAGATAACAGAGCGCGACTTCCCCCACAGTCAGATTAGCAGCTTGATGCACGAGAATGACAGGAAAGACACATCTCTGGTAATCTCTATAAATCTTATCTGCATATGAATGCACTTTTTCTTCTGTAATGGACTTGAAGTTTGGTTAGTTTTAGGCACATAAACTGCTCGGTAAGCTTTAGGAAACTTGGTATGTCGCGTACCTGATGTAATTTAAATGTCTACGTTTACTTTTGGTTTAACATGGGGCACAAACAACAGTCCTGGCTGTTTGTCTGATCATCCATCAGCCACCTGAATCCTTGAATTGCTTCTGCAATGGGCAGTATGTCTTCTTGTTTGAAGGAACAGCGCGTTAGACCTGAGTGTTAGTGAAAGCGGCGTCGGGTCTGACATTGTCTCTGTCATTTCAGCTGAATGATGTGAAAAATGAGGTTTCACAGTTCAGAGTGTTAAATCAACTATCGCTGCAGTTAATGCAGAGAGCAAACAGTGTTATGTGTGAAGGGAGGGAGACAAAACTTCAGAAACTTCAGCTTCTATCTTTATCAGCTTACTGTAAGACTTTGATGGTGAAGATATTTTTGAAGCTGTCTGAAGGTTGAGAAATGGATTTTGTATTAGTTCATACAGTTGGCATCGGGCTTGTAGTTCTGATGCTTGTTGTTACAGCCACTATAAGGAATTTATCATATCAACGATGGACCTCATAAGTACAGAGCAAACATTTGTATGTATGTGTGTGCTGGAGGTGGTGACTGTGATCGAGACTGATGAGGACGTGTCAGAAATTTTCCTCCTCTCATCCTATACTTTGCCTTAGCACCTCATTCATCTCCTTCTCCTCCTCCTCTTCCACCATTTTTTGTCTTCCTCAACTCTCCTCATCTCCTACTACACTTAATCTTCTTCCGTGTTTTCCCTGCTTCAGCCGCTGCCTCCTTCCTTATCACTATCCCTTCTTCTTCTCCTCCTCCGCCAACTTCGGTTCCTACAATTTCCTCCCACTTTCAACACCAATCCATCTCCTCTCTCCTCTTCCTCCTTTAGTCCTCAATACCTTTTTCATTATAATTTCATAATCATTCATCTTTTCTGGCCCCACCTCTTGTCCCCTCTTCAACACCTTTACCTTCTCTACATCCCTTTATTTTCCTCCTCAACTTTTTCCTCTCCTCCTTTATATTCTTCTTCACCCCCTTCACATTATTCACCTCTTCCTCCTAAAGTTTTCCAAACTTCCCTCTCCTCTTCCTCATTCCACACTTTTCCTCCTCATTCTTCATCCCTTGCTCCTCATCTTACCCTACTCCTCTCTCCCCCAATCTTCATTACCATCACACTCATTTCTTTAACCAAACTGAGGTGCAAACGAGCAGCGTTTTCAAGTGTCCTCATTTATATGCTGTCTCAGAGAGGACATTCTAATTCCCGATAAAGAGACTTCCTTCACGGTGTCTGAAACTTCCACAGCAAACTCCTCTTTTTAATCACCTTTAGTTCCACCTTTTCATCATCTCTGCACTCCCGTCCTCTGAGACTCACCATTACCAATAATAAAGCCAGAGGAAAGAGCTCAGGAGTGAAAAGAAAAGTCAAAAGTTGATGCATTTAAAGAAACTGTCTTTTTTTTTTTTACATAATAACTTTAGAATCATTTTTCTACTATACAGACTGATAATCTCTTCAGTGGAGCCTCTTTCATTCTCTCTCTGCAGCCCATAGGCCTGTTCTTGCACTATGTAACTCATCTCCCACAAAAAGTGTTTAATGCATAATATTTTTGCCTCTGATTTTGCCTCAGCTGTCAGAACTGTAGCTGCTGCTAGATGCTGTTTGTTAGCTCAGTTAGCTGTGACATTACTGCCCAGACTCGGTGGTCAGAGCACTGGGGGAGTGTTGGTGTTTACGCTGGTACCACAGGGGCTTTGGACTGCCAGGAGGAGGACGGTTTCAAGTTCTAGTTTCTGGTATTTGGACCCTGTAAGTCGTTTTCCTACATCGATACCAAAACAAATGCTCTGCCACATGATCTTCTGCTTTTTCTGGACTATATTTAGTCCAACACATAACAAGTGACCTGTGAAACACTGGAAACATTAGTCACTTTTACAGTGAAGAGAAATACCCTGCAAGCATGCAGTTTGGAGCCTCGACGGTGAACTGTGAGTCTACTGATGTCGCAAATCTTATTCACTTCAGTATCCTTCAATTCAAGTTCAAATGTTGAAAATGACCAAAACTGAGGGTTAGGCTGTCATGCACCAGAAGTGGTGAAACATCTCACTGTGTCTATATTTGCTCCCATACCCTCTATCTTTAGGCCAGCATTTTTCAAGCCTCCGTGAGCAGAATTACAGATCTTGGATCACCAGGCATGCCATCCTGACTATCTCACTCTAAGCGACCTGGGAGATAAAAGCTGACTGCAGCGAGCGACTCTTCTCATGTGAGGCGCTGCTGTAAGAGCCATCCTAAAAAGCGACATGATTCCCATAACCTTGCTGCTTGATTTCCATCAAGGGGAAGCAACAACAACAACAAAAATGTTTTCTGTGAAAAGTAGGACACAGGAGTGCACTCTTCCTCCTCCAAGTCTAAACAGTAGACAGAGCATCGGTGCATGTCTGTCAGCCAGCAAGCTAACTACTAGATGTTATGCAGCAGGAATAGAAATTCATGTTAGCTTCTAAAACATCACAGTTTATGATAAGGCGCAGTGTCTCTTGCTAAAAGCTTGCCCTATCTGATGTTTGGTCATGAAGCTGCTTGACTTACAAAAGACCTGACATCACCTTCTTTAACCCTGGGCTCATGGAGGGTGTGACTTGACTGAGGACAGCGATTTTGTAGTGTTAGAAAGGCAATTTTGGTTTGTGTTGACTGTGGTGTGCTACATCTTTTGTCACTAAAACAAGAAAGCTTAACTGTAGGATGTGTCAGGAGTGGGATTTGAACCCACACTGCCATTAGGAGACCAGAAGCCCAATCGTTGAGGAAGGATTAACCTTGTGCCGGTCATCCTGTCTGGCCTTGCTGGTGTAGCCTGGCCTCCCAGCACAAAACTGTGAGTGTATCCCAATTCCCTTAATTGCATCCATGTTGCCCTAGCTTGGGACCTCACATCTTCAGCGGGAGGAGGGGTGTAGATATAATACATGAATAAATATAAGGAAAAGATGGAAGGAGAAAATTGTCGAGAAATGAGACGTCCTCTTGTCCTTTTGAATAAACGTCTGATTCTAATGAGGATGGTACATTTGCATCTTTTGCTGGTTTGTGGTTCCTATTTGTTCCTAATACATAATTAACAATCGGCAACATCTACCTTCTGTCTGACTCGTTGTGCAGTGCCTCTAAAGCTCATTGCGGCGGGCTCAGAACAGAAACTCAAGGAACACCCCAGATTGGGACCCGGAGAATAGCTTTGAGTGCACATTCTCTTTGGTAATGGCTAAAAGCTCATTTGAGGAGGTTCTAACAACATGTCTGGAACTATGGTGGCTTGGGAGGGACAATTTCACTGCTGGCTTCATAAGCATTAAAAATACGGTGCAGTGCTCACAAGATAGATGCCAGATGACACCCAAACCTATCGTAAACATTCTCAGACACAAAGAATTCTCCCAGCAGCACTGATCCTGCAGTCAATGGCAAAGTCACAGATGTGCGAGGTACATCTAGGTGGATAAACAACATATGATACGTAAGTAACAGATGTGCAAAATGTTGAGAGAACTTATCGATCCATTTATTGAGCACAGGGACGGCCATTACTCCAAAATTTAAAAGGCCATCCTCATGAAACTCGTGGCAAAGCGGGCTGCTACATCTTTAAACTGTCCAATTCTGGTGAAAAAAGCTCTGTGCCCAAGTTTAGTTCCCAAGCTCCCAAGTAAATTAGTTTCAGGATAAGTATAGCTTCTCAAGGTTAATCACGAGGACTGCTAAGTCATTAAAAGCAAACAGGAAGCAGTCCTAAAAGTGGTGATGACTTTGTTACTGGGTCAAGAGAAGCAGCTGTTGTGACTTGAAGCCACGCCTTCACTAGGAGACCAGATTCCACAGTCCAAGCAGGGGCTAGGCATCTGAGACCGCTTGGCCATCCTGACACATTCTACAGCAGCCCATTTATTTTATCCCATTCACAAGCCTTTGTGTAATGCTTCAGCTAAGACTCAGACGCACCGCAACTGCAAAGAGACCTAGATGCACAGTACTGTAAATGGGAATGAAGGAATGGAAGTTAAAATGACTAAAAGTTATATAAAAGTATATAAAAATATGATAATATTATAATAATAATGTGGTATGAAAGTGAAATCTACAAATTGACATGATATGCCCACAGTAACCTGATCATTGATTTATTTATAAGATGGATATGATTAGTGATTATTCTGCTACATGTTCGTATGTTCGCCCATATCTTTGCTTTCTCTATAAGTTTCTATCTGCTCACTTCAGGAGAAACGCACGAGATTCATGCTGGTGAATTATGGATGAGTAAATGAATGAGTAAATAAATAAAGGCGTCAGCAGCGAGATTCTAACCCGTGGCTCTACGTGGAGACCCAAAGCTCTGTTTTATGCAGATGGATTATCACTGAGCCTGCTGCTGTAAATCCAAACTGCCTGCACGTATGACAACACGGCATCCTCCCTGCAGACTTCAGCAGGATATTCAGGCTGTTTCAGTTCTTTAAAGCAATAATTAGACGAATCTGGCAGGCGATTTTTCCTTTAATGAGCTCTCTCAATCAATACGGCTTTTTCTTGTTTGCAGCTCATCCTTTTATAATCCACGGTTCTGATCGTCTCTCGGTCCATCAAGGCTGATGCTCCTGTTTCGTCAGGTGTGTTTTGTAAAAGATATATTGCAGTTCAAGGCTCTTCTTTGTCAGATAAGTAGAATTATAGTTCAAATGTTATTTAAAATCAACTAACATATCCAGAACCGGAAGAGGTAACACCTGTGACCTCTAAAGATGTCTATGTATTGTGTTGCAGAGATATCTACTGAAGCTAGCTTCGGCCTGTAATCTCTTGTAATACCACCTGTTCCTCGTGAGGCGATAGTGAGTCACTGTTCAGCCTTCTCTCAGTCAAACACGAGGATGAAAAAGAAGGGAACTGAGCTGTTAGCCGACAGACAGCTGCCTGCTTCAGCAGCCCAAAGGGCCTCGAGGAAAGAGACAGCGGGGGCAGAGGTGGAGCTTCTTGAGGAATAAACACAGGAGTCATGTCTGACTCTGCTCTGATGTGCTGCCGTTTACCGGCAGGAAAAAGGGGATTTATTTTTACTCTCACTTCTCAACCTGTGTGCAGCGGTGGAGGTGCAGAGGTGGAGTTGTTGTAGTCGTCTGTGGACCTTTATGATATTGCATCATATTTGTGCAGACCAGACAAAAAAAGGAGACCGCTCAGGGAAGTTGGACTACCTGTTGTGATAAATACGTGTTACTCGACTCTATCTTAAACTAGGTTGGGATGGTGCTCATCGATCCAAACTCAAGTCAGAAAACAAACATTTCTAAAGTAGTTGGCCCGTTGCCTCGTAGCATCTTTTGATCTGTTTATTGTAATTAAATCACAGCAACTGTTTATTTTAGGTTCACACTGCTCATTCATGCAAATAAACACATATTATTATATTATTATTGCACGGTTCATCACACGTCTAAGTGGAAACAATCTTGAATAGTTTCATTGCATCAGAGGCAGGAGGGGGAAAAATTCTGCCCCCTGTTTTACCGGAAACAACATATTTGCCATTAAAGTGTTAGTAGGATTTCTACTGCTTTAAAAATTACACAGCAGCTGGATAAAAAAAACCTTTATTTGACCAGTTGGATAAAAAAACACACACTCTTAACTCTGTGTTAAGGCTTATGGTGTTTACATTCAACATAATGATTATGCTGCAGAGTCACATCTGGCAGCCCACACACACTCCATTCGAGGCTTTCCTCCTCCCGCCCTCCGCTTGTTACGTCATCTTCACTCACATAACGTTGTGTAGTAAATCAATCGTATGTGTGTGTGTGTGTGTGTATCGATCAACCCAGTTTGGCCAATGATGGCAAAACATTATGGATGTAAACACACACAGACACACACACATGCACAAAGAATACGTCTAGACGTAAATTCATACACACACAGATGCTCAGATGAACAAACACACTAAACAATACACAAACTGCAGGGTGCACACTTTCTCTCTCACACACACACGACTAGGGTTTCTCTCAAAATGTAGCTATGTCTGCATTTGTCTAGCAATGTCTCTCACCCCCCCTCTCTCTCTCACCCCCTCTCTCTCTCCCTCTCTCACCCCCTCTCCTCCTTCCTCCATCTGCCACACACTGACATCGAGGCTTAGCAGCACGCATTATATTTAACCTAGTCATCCTAGTGTGTACGAGTGTGTGTGTGTGCATGAGCTTTCTATCCACGACTAAACACACGACAGGAAGAGAGAGAGAGACAGATGGAAAGTGAGAAATATCTATCCAGATTTAAAGAGCTAGTGAAACTAGGAATAGACGGAGAGATAAAAATGACAGGAAGAGGAATGTTTACATTCACGACATTCATGAAGAGTTATATTAATACACCAAAACATGCGTATAGTAAAACACACCTTACTGTGTCGTGTTGGCCTCACTAAACTAGGTTATTGTTGGTATGCTCTCTGGTGCAAAATGCAGCTGCGTTCTCATGGATGAAGATAATTTGTCTTCTGTGCATTAATGTTCTTACTGAAGAGATGAAGAGGAAGGATTACGAATGAATTGATGAACTCAAAACGAACTGAGAAACGTCTCTGTGAGTTTGAATCACTCAAAGAAAAATATGAAAAGCAGCAATTCAAATGTAAAGACCTTTAACATCTTAAATCCCGCATGACAAATCTTACAAACTTGTTCAGAATCACGAGAGGAGATCTGAACATGTATGTGACACCATCCGATTATTTCTGGATGTTAAAGGGTTAAATGTAAACACGGCCAATAAAGATGATTCTGATTCTGACACTGGAGGCGAGATGGAAAGACAGAGAGAGAGAGAGAGAGAGAGGTAGAGAGAGCAAGGTAGCGTGATACAGGAATGCTGCGTCCTGATTGGCTGCAAGGACCTCTTGTATCTGAGTGGAAGGAATAAGAGCGAAGGAGAGAGAGAGAGGGAGAAAGAAAGAGAGAGAGAGAGAGTTAACACCGCCATCCAACACGTGCTGCTCTGTCACATGACTCAGTACTCCCTGTCTCTCTCTCTGTGTCCTTCCATGCTCGCTCGCTCGCTCGCTCTGTTCCCCTGCTCTTGCACTTTTCTCCTCCTCGTTCTCTTTCCACACTCTCTCCTCTCTTGCTTTGCTTTTTCTTCCCTCTCTCCTTCTCATCACTAATATCTTTGCTCTCTCTCTTCTCTTGCCCCATTTCTTTCCATACATCTATCTCTCTCTCACCCATTTTATCTCTCTCTCATCCTCTGTCACTCACTCTCCCCTTCCTCCTCCTCCTCTTTCGTTTGCCCACTCGGTCTCCCTCATCTCTCCCTCTGTTATCGTCTCAGCTTCCTTACTCTCCACGGCTTTCCATCCATCTCTCTGCCTTTTTTCTCTCCTCTCTTCTCGAGTGTCTGCTCTCTCTCTCCATTTTCGCTTTCTCTTTCTTTCTCTGGTTTCTCATGTTTTGTCTCTAATTTAATGGATTTTCATTTGCATTCTTCAGAACACACTCGGAGCAACAAAGTATGAAACAACAAATGTAAATCAAAGAAATTTTAATGAGCGTGATGGCATTGTCTTACAGCAAATGTGTCCTTGGATCTGC
The DNA here is from genome assembly GCA_023373845.1 of Nibea coibor. Lineage (NCBI taxonomy): Eukaryota > Metazoa > Chordata > Actinopteri > Sciaenidae > Nibea > Nibea coibor. Next base: position 3,551,728 of record CM041739.1, on the reverse strand, counting down.
AAGTCTTTCCTCCTCTCAAATGCAAATTCCTAAATTAAAACTGACTCAATCGACATAATAACAACTAGAATCAAGTAGATTAATGACAAAGGAGTTTATCCAATGTTTAACAACCTCTCCTGGTCTTGGCTCTTCATTTCTATCATTTTAATCTCTTTCCTATATTCCTGTTTGCGTGTCTTTCCTCTTCCACCTCCACCTCCCTCCATCTCCCACACACTCAGTGTCACTCGTCCAGGTGGCAGTTCAGTTTGTGGAGCCTCTCTTACTGTGGCGCTGCAGATGAACCAAGAGCTCCTTGCTGCCAGCCTACTTGCAGAGATACAAACACATGTGCACTAACACACACACACACACACACACACACACACAGTGTAAAGAAGGAAGAGAGTGCAGGAGGTCATCGCTATAATAACACAAATCATTTTCAGCTCTGGCAAGAAAAGAGAGGAAACACAAGGACACTTCTGCTGCCTTTATTTCTAAATCACGTGAGAACGTTTCTTCATACTTGTGAAGGTAGATGGACTCCAGACCAAGAGAGAAAAATAATTTAATATCCATGCACATTCAGCCCTCCAAGGTCAAAAAACAAACAGATTACACACAAATTAACCATCAATTATCCTCATTTTCTTTGCACAATATGAATGTCACATTCACTACTAGAGCTAGTGAAGCAGACTTGTCCAGTCCAGTATGAATACATGTGTCTGCATGAAAAAATAACTAAAACTAAGTGATTCTATATATGGAGAAGGCCAAGGCCGAGGCATGTAAGGGGGGGTCCTTGGTTAGAGGTCAGATCTCTATTTTGAGGATGACCAAATGTCCCACTGCACCATGCGGTGACCTAATGTCCCAGAGCAGAGTTCATTCTTAACCTCCTGAAAACTAAGACGGCAATGTTATGGCGTCAGGAGTATCGTAAAAAAAATAAATAAGGATGGGACGGTGGCGTGGAGGAGGTTTAAAAAGAGTCGAGGGTGGGATGATGGGACACGAAGGAGAGAGAAATGAAGCAAATGAGCCAAAAACACACACTCAGAAAGGCAGAAAATGGATTGAACCTCCAGCAGAGACAGAACGAGTGTTTCTGAGCTGCACAGCTCTGAGTTACTTTTAATATAAAATGGACACTCTAAACGGTCAACGTGTTTCCAGGCCAGGGCTGATTATCAAAGGGGGAAGTAGTATTTTTAGTCACTGTAATATTGAAGCTTTGGTTATATACTTTGTGTCTATGTCTTTCTTTTACTTTATTAGTTTTTCGTGGGCCATCGTATGTCTTTATTAGACAGCGATAACAATGGACCCTCGGATGATTTGAGCCACCGATGTTAAAGTTCACAGTCGGCGCCTTAACCCCTGAGCCACGGGCTGACCCGTTTTTTATTAGTTCTAAATGAAGCGGTGCACAACAGCAGATAAGAAGAGAGGCACAGTTTAGTTTGCACATTATTTTACACATAACTGTGGACTAGTTATGGAACTATGGAAGTAATGGTGAGATCCAGTTGCTGATTGAAATGCATGAAAGGGTTTATTTCTTCACACGGTCCTGGTCTGTACACGTAATCATAGCCTAATATTAACTCAGTGAATGTTGCTTCAACTTTATAGCACTATTTTTCAAGAGTTAGAACTACAGAACCTGAAAAGGTGTAGTTCTAAAAATCAAACCCCTTATTAAGTCTAAAGACCTTGTGATAACGTTGCTCTCTCTTTGTGCTAATGGATATTTACTACCTCTGTGATCGTTCTTTCTTAATCAAGCGAAAGGAACTGTCAGGTTTTTTATGACGGGTCACAAACTTCATTTTCTGGGTCACAAACTAAAGAAAAAAAAGTTTCTGTGCCAAATAAATATATAACTGAGGAGCAAGGTTGATTTTTGTGTTTATGCATGAGGGGAGAAAAAAAATAAGAAGGACCACACCTCTGCTGAAATCAATCCATGACACCACCGATGGCGTACTTTGCATGAATTATATGGGTTTTGTTGGTGGTGTGTAGGATGGTGACACACGCTGTCATACACAATATAAGGGTAGGGGGAAAAAAAACTGCTCCTCAAGATATTAGCTCTTTAGTCAACAAAACACGGCCAGCGGCCGGTGGACAGCAGCGGTACTGATCCATATTCTGCTGTTTGCTTTGTCACGGCTGTCAGAGGGGAGGAACGTGAGGCGAATTGCGCCGCTTGTCCCAAACAGACAAGGAATATTGATTGGAGGGTGAACGCATGCACGAATACCTCCACACACACATTTATGCACATATCAACAGGCACACACAAGATGGAGAAGAGTGAACGTGTGGACTGATATGGGTAATAGATGGACGGAGAGGCTGCAGGGGCATGTGGAGGGGAAAAAAAAGGTTTTATTTTGCATTCTTCTCGGCTCTAAAGAATTTTAAACAGCAAATCCTGAATGGAAAACTTAGCTTTAGGCATTGTAGAAGAGATCATAGAAAATCCAGCTTCATTTCAACTTATTGACTCACTCACATCCCCTGATTACCTGCAACTACAAGAGAGTCGTCTCTCAAGGAGATTTCCCTCAAAATCCTCATGCTGCACACCGTCCTTTATTGAATGCAGTTATATTCAAGGGAACCCAGTGAGTATACAAAAACAGAAAAGCGATATTTGCATTTATTAAAAAGTTTGTTTTGGCTTTAAAGTCTAGACTTCTTTCACAGGAGAACATATTTTTGCTATCCTTGAAGTTTTTAGGACCTCTACACCTAATTTCTTTTTAAATTACTTCTTTACTTTAATTACTTGTCCGGGAAGTTTCGGAAAAAAAGTGGTGTCCTCTGCATTTTCCATTCCTCATGTTCCAGACAGTCCGTTATTGAATGCAGTTTCTCAAAGAAATCAGGTTAGTATACGGAAACCAAAAAACAATATTTGCAGTTATACAAAAAAGTTCATTATTGATTTAATGTCTGCAAAGTCAGTTTTAAAAAAAGTTGGACATTGAAGAACAGTTTTCTAACCTTGAAGTTTTTTAAGGGGACTGTGGCTGATTTCTTTTTAAATTACAAACTTACTTTTATTACTTGTCCAGGGGTTAGGATGAGAGTCCAGAGTGCTGTCCTCTTGTTAAAAGTTGTCTCTTCAAACCAATTCTCATTAGCTGTTATCAAGCTTTTTAAATCCTATTAAGTCCAGGACCCAGTTTTTGGTAAATCTAGTGCTGCCCTGAGAACTTAAACTAGAGCTACGCTCTTTAAAGCAGACTCATTAAAACATCTTATTAGTCTTATTACTTCCATTATGGAGTAGCAAATTCTCTGAAGTGGCGAGGAGGGCCTGCGATTCTATGAGCAAAGGCATAAACACTCGCAGAATGGAGGATTCAATTCCATGTGGAGCTTTAAACCTCTGACTTTGTTATGTCTGACTAACTGCTGTAATCAAGCACTCTGTTAAAACACTGTTGGTTCAATAAAGCAAACTCAGTATGTGATAAACTACAACAGTTTTATTCATTATCATTTGTAGCCGGTGCCTTAAAGTCCCTGGAAACCTGGATTCAAATTTAAGCATTTTTCTCATTACATTACTGACTGAGCAACAATCAAAGTTTAACTTTAAATAACTAGTTAGTCATTATATATTAAAGTTGTAACTAAACCCTCAAACTGCCTTTGAATTATACATAGTGAGCAATAAATATGCATAGCTACTCCCTCGACTGGTTGAAATCAGGCTGTTGCAATTGAATTTAGCGATTGGTTGATCAGGTGGCAGCCTTTTCAACAACCACCCCGACTCCCTGTCCTATAAAACCAAAGCATCTCCTGTCTAGACCAAGTGGCAATCCTTGGTTGGGAAGTGAAACCAGTGTGAGTTCCTCAGATGGCCACTTGAGGCTGGCTACAGGGCAAGTCAGTCTCCATAAGGCCCCATATTAAACTGTCCAACTTCACAGTAGAAATAAACATGTTTACAGCCTGGTACAAAAACAGTTTTGGTCTCTGTAGCTAATTTCCCCGTTCATGACAACTGTACTGAGGGTGAATCTATATACAGCTCACCGGTTCAGATTATATTAAAGTTATGCAGGATTAACAGCGTGGACGCTTTGACTGACAGATGTGTCCTGTTACAGATGGCTTGTCCGAACATTCAGTCATCATTCAGCCTGCCTCAGTGCCATCAGCGTCTTTGCCAGTTTTTAGATTAGCTGGGAGGCAGAACTGCCAAGATGGCGGCGGCCAAGGCCACCACACTCCAGACTTTACAAATGGCTCTCCAGAAATCTGCGGCTGACATCACGGACCCACCACAAACTACGTCATCGTGATATTTACCATCATCACCGTCACATTTTGATTTGAATGTTGCGTGTCATCACTGTTTTTCCAACTGAGCGCCCACCTCAAACCACAGAGAAACAGGGACCAAACACAAATCATGTGAGATCCTAAAACTGCTCTAATCTTGGCATGAAATCGTGTTTATTGAGGGGCTTTGTTGCTCATCGTAAAAGGCTAATTGAGAAAATATTCTTTCCAAGGCCTTTACATAATATCTGGCTTTGTTTATTTGTTAGCCTTTCTAAGAGTCCACAGCTCTGAAAGTCATTTTCAGTGGATAACCAAACGTGGCAGCAGAATTAAAGGACTGAATTACATATTGCAAAATTGTGTTTATGCACAAAGGTAATTAGAACTGTGGGAAAATCCAATGTTATGCAATGAGAAAAATCCCTGCACTGTGCTGCTCACTGCAGTGAACAACACTTGTTATAGACATGCTTTTTTTTTTACTGTCTTACTATTCAAGTTGTGTTTAATTTGTGTAGTAAGCGATGGGGATGTTCAGTTTTCAATGTCACAAAGGTGGCTCTCTTTCAACCTTGCTAGATCACCATGGAAACTTGGCTGTACACCCAACCTGCTCCAGAGGAGGTCATGTTCAGAGTTTGAGATTCATATTGGCTGTAAAAAAAAGCGCTGCTCTTTCACCAACTCTTTTCCCGACTATATTCTCTATAAGCTTTATAGATTCACAGCTCAGAGCTTCGGGTAATATTAACACCTTCAAATTTTACACGGCATATCATCCAAACACTAAAAGTATGACCACGGCACAACGATCATCACTTTAGGTGATGTTTTTATGCTCAGCCCTGATTTGCTGTTTGTAGTCTATATATCACAGGTGATATTTAATCAATAAAATTCATTTCACTTTGATTTGGCCAAAACCTGAAGTGATCCCCACAAATCCTTTATTACAGGACAGTGTCAGAGTCTAATGTTTAAGAGCTGTACAGAGTGCATTGCGTGGTACAACTAATTTATTAACATGAATTTACACAATTAGCAGTTTTCTGCCAGCAAACTGTCTTTGGAAATGTGCAATAGTGTTTTTTCTTCTGCTGTAATATTTATTAATATTCTTAAAAGCAATCCATTACAACAACCTGTTCCTGACAGAAGAAGGCGGCACCACATTGCTCCGTTTTGTGCTGAGTCAAATAATGCGGCATATGCCGGGAACACGCACGCGAGTTCTCTGATTTTTGGTTTTAGGTTCTGTCAAGCCAACTATCACAAAGAAAACCTGGCTGTGTAGAACCAGCTCTCAGTGTCAATTCACAAAGAACGTGGACTTGAAACGGACACATGCTAAACTGTGTTCATAAACAAAAGAAACCTTCGTGAAGCAAGAATATCTGTGACTCTGCATTTTCACTCATTTTGAAACATTACAAAGAAGAAATAACTTAACCCACCAGGAACCTTCTGGAAGTTCTGCAGTTTCACTTTAAATATTTTCTTAGAAATCACTTTTGGGAGTTCACAAAAATTATGATTCATTCATATCAGCTCCACCCTTTACAGTAATGTTACAAAATCTGAATTTCACCGTAATTATAGACGTCCGGTTGTGATCACTGATCACCAGATCCTCTTCCCCCTCAGCAACCATTGGTGGATCTAAGCCATCTGTAACGGCACCCACCTGTCAATCAAAGCATGAATTTATGTGAATTTGGACATTTGAACATTGGGACTTATGGAGACTGACTCACTTCTGGAGCCAGCTTCATGTGGACATTTGAGGAACTGCAGCTTTCGGCACTTTGAGGAGACTTCACTTCACAGCCACGGAGGTTGCTGCTTGGTTGTGATTCTTTTAGTAGCGACTTGTGGTTTTAACCTTTTATGACCTAAATTGATGACTGAATATTGTAACTGATGCTTTTTTGAAACCATCATCACGACTTTTTAGCATAAGTGAAGTCAAATTATTCACTTTAAAGATTTCGGCCTGTGCACATGGTTTTGGTTTGATATCTTACCTCTGATGAGGGAGTGTGTGTTTGGGTGGAGGGAAGTGTGTGACCTGGGCGTTACTGTATTAGCTAAGAGTGTGTGTGTTCTTGTGAATAATGCGTGCAACTAAAAGTCATTTGTGTATATGTGTGTGTATGAGTGTGTACAGTAAGAAAGTGCTTTCATTGTTGGGAGTTTTAGAGTATGAGGGAGAGAGAAAGACAGAGAGAGAGAGGAGAATGTGCAAACATTGACTCATCTGAATTCCTTGTGAGTGTGTGCGTGTGTGTGTCCAGTCGGCTGTGAGTGTGTGAGACTGACTCAAAGCAGCGTGTGTGTACACTGCATTGGATGTGTCGCATTCTTGTCATTGATGTTTCAATGAGCCGGTGTCTGTTCAAGGCAACTTCTGCTCTTCAGCCTCTGAAGAGGACACACTCACACACACATTCCTATGCTGCACACATCCTTCATGGAGGCATTTTCTGGGTTCACAAGCTAAAAAACGTATGTTAGCGGATGTGAAGGTGAACCTTTTGATGATGAAACTAGTTCATTTTGCAGTTATCGGTCTTGATTTAAGTTGCTTATGAGCATCTGAAACATTTATTCATCCTTTGAACAGCAAATTTACGTTTGTTAGCATAAAGAAATCTTTAAACTAACTTCCCTGCTACGCTACGCTCAAAGGATTCTTCACAGTACCTCCATGCCTGCTGTAAGGTACGCTTTAAAAATAGATGAAATATAAAATATTTGGTATCTATTAAATATGAAATACACAGTATATCAGCACCTCAAATCAGACGGTTGGTTTATTCGTTCTGACCCAGTGTTGAACTGCTAATTCTGACCAAAGAGCATACACAAATCTTGTGGACTGGCAGATGCAGAAAACAATTTTGAATATTTCAACATAAGTTTTGTGTTGTGATCATGCACACAGAGAAAATATGATATAGGTTTCTTATTATTTTTATAGCAGCCATTTATTTTTCAGACAACAATCTAGTGCAGACGCACTGAGCGCTGAGTCCAGTTATTCCACATTGGTTACGTATATGTTTTGCCAAAGAGGAAGGTTGAATTTGACTCTGGCAAAGTTATATATTTCACTGAAGATAGAGCCATCTAAAACGTCTTAAAAATAGATTTTGAAACCTCGCACCACCCAGGTCCAGACTCAGAGACTTCTTTTAAAGGCGTTTTATTCAAATACTCTGCTGTGTCTAGATGTCTAGACCACCTTTAGATCTGGAACTTGAAAGAACAGCCTTCTGCAGTTTGTGGGAATAACAAACAGGCTTTGGAAATACCTTTAATTTGGGAGCCAATCTCACTTCCTGTCTGGTGTCTGAATATATATTTCCTTCATGATATGGTGCGTTTCATTGGAGATATCTGCAGGTACTGCAGTTCACACCACCACCTAACAACCTTTGGTTTGGACTGCTGTACAAAGTTTGCCGGCTTCACGTCGGCTCAATCACTGCATGTGTTTTATCACATTACAATTAATCTGCATTTTTAAGGTGGAGCCGGTTGAGGCAGTTTTTCAATGCAAATTAAGATTCATGGCTGCAAGAACAAGTTAGTGTTGGGATACTCCAAGCCAAGCCACTTTGTTTGTTTCTCATTTACAAAGCCAGAGCTGTGTCCAACCACTGGATTTTTTTATTTCACTGCCCAGCCAGAGCAGACGGCTAGATGAGGCTCAGAACAGAGGGAGGTTTGGGGCTGATTTACCCCAGATTCACCCCCTCAATCGGGAGAGAACACTGGTTAGGGACCTTAATTGGTACCCATGTTTGACCCGGTAGATGAGAGGTTTAGAGATCAAATTCAAATTAATCATATAAAAGGTAGGATTTGATATACAGATGATTATGGAGCACAGTAGCCAATGAGAGGTGAGACTTGTTGTTGCAGCACGTCATCTGCTTCCCCGTGAAATCACATTACATCACATGAGGTGGCGGATTATTCAAGCACGATCATCTTAATAATGTCCTGCAGTGTGTGAGCTGCTATTATTTCCAAATCTTGGTAGTGTGTGTGTTTATTTAAGATTAAAGAGAGGAACATCTGTGAAGTTCTTCTTCGTGTGCGTGATGCAGCCTGATTTTAAAACTCCTGCAGTCTGAGCCCAGATTAAGATTTTACAGTTACCTGACAGCAGCCAGGCAGAAAAGCAATGCAGATTATGGATTATGTGCAGACATCTGTGTAAATATCTGACATTTTGTGATCTATAACTCTCTTCAACGTCTGTTCATTCAAAAAAATGACTGCAGTAAATGATTTTCAGACTGTAAAGTCTTTCTAAAATGTCGGGACACTAAATCTCAGTTTAAGGAAGTTCTTTTTTGTGGTAAGCGTTTAACAGACAAGCACACCCAACACTGATGCAACACACAATAAATACTTCATAGTAAACATTGTTTGATTATGAGACCCACCCAACTGTAGGCCAAAGCCTGACCATAAACTCGTAGGTGTAATATTTTTGATGAGATTTAAGGTTCGGAAGTGTGTGTTCAGCTGTCAGTCAGCATCAAATTAAAACGTAAAAACTGTATCTTTGTTTCTGAGTTGACATGCATATAAAGGTTAATCTGGTTAGGTTAGCCTGTACTGGTTGCTACATCTGATAGCCTAACTTTGCTGCAGCAGACCTGTGCAATGCACTGTGGGAGTACACAACAATGCTGCGTTATCACGAAACAAAAACTGTACTTCAGTTTGCACGTAGGCAGCTCTTACCGAGCAGTGCAGCTTAACTTGATTTTCCAAGGAAGGAAACTATAATCTAAATAGCTGTAAATCATTACACCGACTTGTACTAGCATTCAAATTTCCTTGGCAGCAGCCCAGGTAGATTTAAGGTCAGACCTACCCACATACAAACTAGGTGCCCTGAAAGAAACACAATAACCGAGCTGTGCCCCACCCTCAGCACACCTGGACAGAGTTCACAGGAGGAAGTGCTTTTAGGGGAAAACAAAGAGACACACGGTACAATGGGGGAAATTAAAGAAAGAATGAGGGGGCAAAAATAGGAAGATTTCTCTGAGTTGTGTTCATTAAGTTAATGACTGGGCTAATACTGTAAATAATAAATGAAGGAAATAATACACCGGTCAATAACCTGTTTGCTTAATGCATTAATGACTGATACGCTGGACTGGGAAAAGAATGACCAAATGAATGTAAGAATAAATAAATAAATGAATTACTCAGAATGGAAGAAAGAAAAGAAAGAATATAAAGAAAGAAAAGCAATACGGGAAGAAAGATTTCATTTAGCAACATCAAGCACTTCAGATGATTAATGCCATTTAATGAATAATAAATAAATTCTCACACTGTTCTCACTGAGAGAATAAAGCACACTTTAAAGTGCATTAGGTCAATGTATTTCATCATTTATCAGCAATTTATGTTGCTGACGTGTGTCACTAATATAGTCACTGACTGATAAAGTTAAAGTTTGATCACATATATCTGGTGCTGTGTGTCACCTACTCTGTCATTTCCTGGTAAACACTAAAAAGTTGCTGATGACTCATCCTCATCATATTTTATGAAGAATATATTGGCTGGTTTTCCCCTCTGATGTCCTCCAGTGCAACTTCCTGATGTTTGATGGACAGATAGCTTTAGCCTAAAGTAGCTAAGAGCTAATAAACTGCTGCAAACTGAATCTGCCATTAACAGGCAACAAAACTGGATCCGCAGCCGGACTGGACCCGGTTCGACAGGAAATAATGTTACACTATTAAGGTTATTTATTTACAGAATTTCCTGATGGAAGATTGCTGAGTAGTCCACCACTAACTCGAACCGACTCAGGCCCAAGATGCTAAGAGCCAAACCCGTGAAGTAAACCACCTCGGCAGGGTACTGTATTCCCTGCCAAACTGGCCAGCGCTGGTTTCAGAGGTTGTGTTCGGTCCTGGGTCCAACCCTATTCACTAAAAGGTCGATGCTAGATTATAGCTCTCCCTGTGATGCATGGTATATGCATAGAACACACTCAGTTATAGAACAGATACACTGCTACTGTAAACACCCTTCAGCTTCCATGACATCTCCCTCCCTGCCTACCTATTTTTACAAGAAACGTGTAAATATGTGGAAGCGTTTCATTTGGAGCCAGCACTTTCAGCGCAGGAAACAGAAAGCGCTGCGATATTAATTTTAGAAGGAAGTCATTACTTTTTCAGCGTGGCTGGAAGACGCTGTAGACAAAATCAGATCGCTCCTCTGAAGCAGCTGGTTGTGTAAGGACTCTGGTGTGTTTTCTCCATTAAAGTCTGTGCTCAGCACACCAACACATCGCCACACCGACACAATGCCATGAGATACAGGAATAGAACATGACTCATGAGAAAGATTGCTGCACACACACACAAACACACAGATGTTAAAATATTTACATGCGCACACAGAAACGTGTACATACAATAAACAAGCAAACTCACGGGGGTTCTGTGGTGAACAGTACCCGTTTGTGTAGGATGATAGAGACCTATTGCACAGTCAGAAGCGGAGTCATACGAAGACAGAAACGCACAATTAGTGTCTTCAGTTGATCATGTATTTTAGGAGACATGTGCATCCCCCGAGACTGTGCCGCATCCCTGAATCACTGCACAACGGAACAGAAAGACTGCATCAGCTGATTCATCCCGATACATCCTGATATAAGATTGTGTTACATGCAGCTCGGCGTTATAGAGGCAGCTATGTATTTAGCATGCTAACCAGCCAACCTCAGGCCGTCCTGTATTATATATTATATGTTACTTTGTACCTCTAGTGAGTCACTGCAGAGTCCAGTCTGCCCTCAGTCCAGTATGAGAAGATGAAAAAGTAATGCAGCCCCAGGGGCCAAAAGATGGCAGAAGAAGTTGGGCAGTAAAGAAAAACGTGACAGGAATAAAAATAAACGTCCACTTGTAGCTGACTTCAAAAGTGAGTCAGTCTCCATAAGTCCCCATGTTAGACAGCAGAAATAAACATGTTTACAGCCTGGTACAAAAAACTGTTTTGGTCTCTGTAGCTAATTTTCCTGTTCATGACAACTGTACTGAGGGTGAATTTATATACAGCTCACCTGTTCAGGTTATATTAAATTATGCAGGACTGAGGGCCTGGTCACTCTGAGTGACGTGTGGGTTCTGTCACGGATGGCTGGTTTCAATAACCAGGCGTCTTCCAGCCTGCCTCAGCTCCACCCACGCTTCATGTCCAACTATCCTGGAGTCGGCAGAGCCAACACACTCGTTCATCAGAAACTTCTGTGTGACATCACGGAGATTTGGTCTATTTTTGTTTAAACAGTCGATATTTCTTACGATACAGGCGGACACCCCGACCTGCTGCTGGTATGTTTGGAATATGAATTTGACAGGTGGTAGTAAATTTACAAATATTGATTCTCTGTCAGGTTTTTCAAAGATTAAACCAGAGACACAAAGTCACACACACACACACACACACACTGTATACATATACACATGCATTATACTGTACACAAACAGAAAATATAAATGCACAGACACTCCTTCAGTCTGTGTGTGTGTGTATGCATGGATCTCGCTGTGCAGCGTGATGTTGCATGTTGTGACGTCAGATTACACCTGTTTACTATACAGTGCATCGACTCATTTGATTGGCTGAAAATGTTTCCTGAGCCTGGAAACTTCCCTGAAATATTCACGTCCCTGTTTTATGTGCACGTCTCTCTACATGTGGCTTGTTGTCTCTCTCTTATTCTGTCACTAGCTCTCTCATCCTCTCTCCTCCTGCTTTTCTCCCCGAGGTTTCCCTCCATGGAACATCATGTAGCTCTCTCTCTCTCTCTGTTCTTTCACTCTTTTTTTCTGCCTCGCTCGCCCTCTCCCTCTGATTCCTTTCCTCCCTCTCCTTCTGTTGCTCTCTCTCTCCCTCCCTCTCTCTCTCTCTCTCTCTCTCTCTCCCTCCCTCTCTCTCTCTCTCTCTCTCTCAGCTTTATTTTGGTTGAGAGAGATAATCCCTGAGTCACGTGGAGAGAGAGAGAGTATTTCTGAAATGTATTGCTGGATTCATGAGGTGCGCACACAGGCACACACGCACACACACAGGCGAGTGCAAAGAGAGAACAGAAGAAAGTGTGTGTGTGTGTGTGTGTGTATTTTGCAGTGGTTATGAAGAAATAATGCCACTGAAGTCCATTTGAACTGCGCTGAGAGGGCGAGAGAGGTATCGAACAAGAGAGAGAGAGCGAGTGGTTGAGGGTATATGAACACACACAGACACACACACACACAGCAAACCTCTGCCAGCCAATAGAAACAGCTGTTGTTGGACAGTCACCAGAACACCAGATTAATGTGAGAGAGAAGGAAGGAAAGGAGGACGAGGAGAGAGAGAGAAGTAAAGAGAAAGAGGGAGAGGGAGGGAGGAAGATGAGGTAGAGAGAGGAGCAGAGAGCCAGGATGAGATAAAGGATGAGAGAGAGAAGATGAAAGCAGAGGTGTGGAGGGGTGGGAGTGATGGGAGTGAGAAGGAAGGGTGACTTATGTTTAAGGAGGAACAAGGAGATAAAAAAGAAGGACGTGATGTTAACTTAACGCCTATATTCAAAACATGCATAGAAACACACAGCCCTCCTCTGTCACACTGCGGTTCCATAGATGCTTTGCACACTATAAGAGTCACAAAACGTCGACACAAAGAAGATTATGTGTAGGCCTCAGACACTTGCAGAGTTAAACAAGCCAGCTGCTCCATCCAGCTTCCTGTCGGTAGGCGGCAGCATCGCAGGATGCGTCCGTTGGATTGTAGGTCACCTGCATTTTGGCAGCGCTCGAAGGCCAACGCACACACCACGACAGTTGTGCACATAAAACAGAAGAAAATAGACGGGGCCGTGTAGACGGCAGCTGGACCGATGACTGATCGAGCGTCTCGAGTGCAGACGGGCCGTAAAATTGCATGTTCGCTTACAGTCTGAGGAAGCATGTTCCAGCTTTGATGGACTGACAGAGTCAGTATTGTGTATAGGCAGTCTGGGATTACCAATTAACGTGCGAACAACATGCAATTTGTTATTTCGTCATTTCTGGCCAGTGCTGACTGACTATGGTGGTGTGTCATTCTACACTCCAATGTTAGAGAGATAAATATGAGGCAAGTTAGTGCTAAGAGTGAAAACGGAGAGCACTGCTCGTGTCAAACCAAGTCAACGCTCACTTAAGCTATCGTATTATTACGTAACCGGACGTGATTTTTCCCTGAAACTGATTCAAATAGTTTTGCTGTTTCTCAAACCTGACCGAGCTGCTACATTTCACAGCGGTGGCAACATGTTTTGTTATTATTGCCATGGCGACGCAGTGACTTCATCCTTCCTTGCCTAACATGCGGCATCTGTAGCAGAATGACATGAAATCATCCCGTCGTGTCACATTCTGCTGAGGCTGACCAAAGCGACAAACAGCCACAGGTGTTTCAGAGATATGTGAAGTACGTAATGCGATTTGCACAGGATCAAGGTTTGCTACACTTCAAACACTCACACTTCGACACTGTAAAAACTGTAAAAACTCTGAACTTTCCAGGCTGCTTAGAGTTTATTTGCCAGTCTAATATGTCTTGATAGGAGGTGTTGCCTGATCTAAAAGCATGTGACGTTGGTCTGAACACTGAGGGCACGGAGCACAGGACAAATTATTTCTATTAGTCGCCTTGTGCTGTAGACTGATGCTATTTTTCATATTTCTCAGAAAAGAACACTTACGACCGGGACCAGAATCAATTAATTATGTTTAGCGAGGTGAATTTACAACCCCAAATAAGTTCATTTAGTGTTACTGTGTTACTGATTTACTCTCCAAGCATTTAAATTATATGCATGAGTGCACAAATATGTGGCATGCATGTGTGTGTGTTGCATCCGCAGACAGCACAAATGAAATGATCTAATGACCTGAACACACACGGCATAATGAGGGGAGGGACGGAGGAAAGGGGGACATGGACATCAACCGGGAGGAACAAGGGGGAGAAAGACAGAAAGAGAGCAAAAGGGAGAGACAGAGAGGGAGAGAGAGAGTGTGTTTTCCTGAGGCACCTGCCCCTCGCTCGCTCCAACGAGGGAGAAATCTCCCATAATTACCTCAGAGCCGACAAGACCACACACAAACACACATGTCTACACACACAGCTACACACAGGAGGAGAGAGGGAGAGAGAGAGGAATAGGAAATCCTCAAATAACCTCAGTAAATCCAACCAAAATGCCGTAAGCTAACAGCTCAGGCACTCAGTCGAACAAACAAATACACATGTGCACACACACAACCGAATACACACACGTGGGAACAACCAAGAGATGCTGAGCGGGGGAAAAAAAGAGGAAACTGGGTTGGAGAAGGAGGGAGAGAGAAAGCAGTGAAACGAATGATCAGGAGAGAGAGAGAGCATGTTCAAATTCAAAAGAGGGTACAACAGAGAGAACACACACACACACACACACACACACACACACACACACACTAAAAAAAAGATGAAGGATTTCTGGGAAGGATTTTTCCTCCCATGCAGATCTGGAAAGATTAAATGGTCCACACACAGTGACAAATGTAATTATTCTCTCATTTTAAGCTGCAACATATACTTCATGTCTGTACCATCTGATGTGATCGAACACACAAAGCATATTGATGCTGTAATTAATAATGTCTCTACAAAGGTCATAATGTTCAGTCTGTCTGAGAGGTGTTATTATTTATACTGTATCATATCACACCTTTCAATCTAATGCACTTGAATGCATCACCACCAAGTAGAATTATTGCCGTCCGACACTGTCAACCAAACCTGAAGTTAAAATTATTGCTGTATATTGATACAAGGGTGAAATATTCTTGAATATTCAGATAAAATGCTGATCCATGTTGTACTCTCAGCTGCCATGTAAAAAAAGAAAGCCAGGCACTAACGGTGTCAGCAGAGTCCGTTTGATTCACGCTGGGACCCGACTGTGCTAAAAGGCACAATCTGACACGTTGTGTTCACTTCCTGTCTTTATAAAACCCGGAACAGTTGCTACTGAAGGTGACGTTCTGATAGCCACACACTCTGACCTCATGTCCGTGTCACTGTGACTTTTACAGTTCTTTTAACATTTTCCCACCAGAAGGAAACAAACTTTTGTCTGTAGTAACCACAAGATACAAGCATGATAATTCGTTGATTATTACCTTTAAAATAATTCATGCAAAGCTAATTTCCCTTTAAACTCCCACATACTTCCTCAATGTCTCTGTATGGAGTTTATTGCTCTAATGATTAAATATGCTTTAGTTTGTAGGTTATCTGCAGCCCATCATCGTCTTATCAGGGGAATTGCTGAGCTGGTACTAGTAGTATGTGGCTATCGGAGCAAGAAGTTATAAATGTCTCAGACTTTGTATTGGCGGAACTTAAGATTTACTTTGAAGGTGTAGTTAGGAGAAGACGCTGCATGTTTTTGTTGTCATTTTTGGCATAAATACTTTTATCTACAGCGGCTTGAACTAAATGTACCAGTGTTTGTCTGCTCAGCATAGAAGTCGTCTGAAAAACTCTTAAACTTTATTGCACATTTGTAGCCGAACAGACTCGGTGTGGCGTTTGTTTACATGGTTTAATTGAATATTCAAATAGTTTACAACCCTGTGTTTATTGTGGGCAATCATCCTTATTGGTTATGATTGACATTTTATTATTTTCAACTTTTATTTTTCTACTTTATGACCCCGGCAAGAAGAACAAACAGGAGATAAAACCAGCTCTCAAACCAATTTAGCCCCATTATCTAAATCACTACTTTTGTTGTAAAGGTATACTGTACATTGGATGGCAGAGCTCGTCGCTGCTTTCATTTAGACCTCCTGCACTAAAACACACCTGCAGCTTCGGAGCAAGTAAGTAGGCCTCGATCGAGGAGTTTTGTTGCAGTTTCTTTTTTACTTTATTGCGGACCTCATGTTCCATCACGAGCCAGGAGACCAGAATCAGTGAAACCTACTGAACAAGGTGGATTTACAGAATCTTCTGAGACTGGTTGGCTCCGGGTCTGTGGTGAGGGAAATGTACAGAGGGACAAGGCAGAGGACGAGACAGATGTGTGCCATATCCACCACGTCTACCTGGATATGGCATGCAGAAGTCTTAAGCTGAACGGAGGGCAGAGTTAGCAACGAGGTGATCACAATAAAAAAAAAAAACTCTAGCTAGCCGTAGCATCTGTTATCACTTGGGAGACCGGACAATCTGGCAACATTCGGGTGGTTCTTTATACCTGTTAGATTGGGCTGATTGGTAGCAGGTGTTGTCGCAGGTGAGAGGGAACTGGAAGCCATGCCCAGCAGCAAACATGACACAAAGGGGAGGGGAGAACAACAGGAAGGGGAAAGGAGGCAAAGGCTCAGTCCTAACACATGTTATTTATTTGTTGGGTCTTTTGGAACAGGCGACTTGTCCAGGGTGAACCCTGCCTCTTGCCCAACGTCAGCTGGAATATGGTCCAGCCTCCCTGCGACCATGATGAGGATAAGCAGTTTCAGATAATGGATGGGTGGAGTCTCACTCCAAATCCTCATCATTGTTCATGTTCATCAGATCAGACGTTTGTACATTTTAGTCTTAAGCTCAGAATGAGAAATTGGTCACAAAATTAAATCCCCATAGCAAATAATCAGAAAAACTTGGTGTAGCCTAAACCCATGTGACTAAATCTGCTTTTTATCATCTTAAAAATATTGCTAAAATTCAGACCTGTCTCTCTCAGAGTGGCACAGAGAAACTAAACTTTTTCCGAGCACAATGGATTACTGAAATGTGCTCCTCTCTGGTCTACTCAAAAAAAAAAAAGTTATTATCAGCTGCAGCTGATTCAGAACTCTGCAGCCTAAGTACTTACCAGGACCAGAAGGAGAGAACACATTGCCCCTAATCTCTATAAACAGAAAGCTGTGTATTAATGCCGAATCTTTAAGCAAGACACCAAGATATGGCACCGAAGACGTTCTAGTGTTCTCTGTTCTCTGAGCAGGACTTCCCAATCATGTTTGAGTGGTCATTGCAACAATGACAACCATTGTTTAATAACTTTTTAAAATTCATATGAGGATATCTGTTGGCAGAAATGTGCCGTTCTCTCTGTCAGGTAGCCAATGGGTTCCAAGAATGCCTTACACCTGTTTTAAAGCCCTAAAATCGATTGCTTGTCAGTTTCTGCCTTGATTTTAAAATCCTCTGGCTTGTTTTTAAATCACTTCATGGTCTCACACTGACATAAATGTCACACACGCTCACAGTGTATGAATCAGTGCAGCCTGTCAGATTTTCTCTGACACGTGTCTGTCGTGTCAAACACTAAAACCGTCAGTGAGACAGCTTTTAACTTTTATGCTAGAAGCCGCTGAAAGAGTCAGACGATGTCGGAGGGTTTGAGAACAGCTGGAGATGTTTTTGTGTCTTCAGCCTGGATTTTGAGTAAGAATGGTTAATAGACATTTAGAGTAGAGACTTTGTTTTGCTGCTTGTTGTTGTTCTCTGTGATCAGTTTCATAGTCGTTTCAGGCAATATGCAGATTTTACAACCTAGACACTGATTTTCAGATCCCACTTGGTTCTTCAGATCCATATTTCGTGGTGTGATCTCCTCACTCGCTCACCACATTCGACTCAAAACTTTAAAGGGGAGTTAAAAAGGTCAGCACATATTCAAATAAGAGAGGAATGTAAAGTTTATTTATGAAAAGCATGCGAGATAAGAATGCAAAAAAACATTCCCGACGTGCTGAGCTGTGCAGTTCATTTCACCTCCATTGTCCCGCCATAACTGAAGATTTAGAAGGTGTTATTGGGACACATTTCCCCCTGATATTCACTGTGACCTCTCTGGTACCAGAATATAAAATACGCATGAATATAATTTTCTTCTTGTTAGGGTGAAAAAGCCTCTGAAGCAGCATTTAGTCCTCCACAGTACAACTCTCCCCTGAATCCTCTGAATGATGAAAGACTTTTAGTTGGTTGGCGGTTCCTTGCAGCAGGGCGAGGCAGGTTTCATCACAGATCTTAAAGAATGACTCCCCTGAAGCTGTGGAGTTAAATCCTCCCACACTGGTGTGATTTCTAGAAGATCAGAGAGAAGGTCTGTCATATGAGCAGCAAACATTTGTTTAAAATGGTTTATCAAGAAATGTGCTCGTTCTCTCAGCCCAAACAAAAGGAAGTGTAACCTCAACAGGCTTAAAACATACTGCAATTGACAAAAATAATGAAGTGATATTTTCCTAACAGCAAGTCCGCTATATAAATATAGCAGAGAACAGAAAGAAAAGTCTAATGAGGCAATATATCACCATGATACCTCCTGGAATAATAAAACTGCTTTGACATTTATTTTTAGTCTCTGTGGAAGTGTTATAACTTCATTTTTGGAAATTCAATGGAGACGTTTTTTTGTTCCAAATGAGACAGAAAGTGAATTTTGGAGTCCAGAAATCTAAGTAGCAGGTTTCTGTTGATGTGCAGGTGTTTCTGGGGTTGGCACTGCTGCCGGAACAGAACTGCCAAACAAAGTTCTTCCTGTAAAGTTGAAGCACTACCAGTTGTCGTAAGCATCCATCTGTTTGATGCCGAAGCTACAGAAAATCTATGTCGTTTGAGTTTTATGCTTTTACATTGTTGTCACTGTCACTTTCTGACTGTTACATTGTACTGCTGCCTTTTCCTTCGACAGCTCTTGCCAGCTTCACAGGGTCGATATGTTCAGGACAGAATCAAAACTAACAAAATGCAAATTAACAAGCAGCGTCTGAAATTCCATCTCCACAGTCTTGAAATTGCTCGAGCTGCTAAAACATGTTTGTGCAGTTAAAGTGCCAAGAGGTAGAGGACTTTTGGCATGTGAGGAACCATCGTACTGTGTCAACAATAGGCATCTTTCATATCTTTTCATAACTCTGTAGAGATAAAGGTGCTGTGCCAACACGTTCTCATAACCTACATGCATAACTTAAAAGAAGCCAGGACACGAGTAGCGGCCTCCTGGGTGAACGATCCATCCATCTACCTCCATATGCACTATCACTCTTTATACTATATTTCCTGACTTCAAGGCCCATGAAAACCTTATGCCAGTTAGAGGACTACTTATAACGTCTTCATTTGACGGGTAGGGCTGCTGCTCAAGCTGCCGTGTTTGACAAGTTGGGAGTGACAACACAGGGTCAAGAATAGGTTAAAAAAATATTGCAGCTGTGACTTTCCAGAGTTATAAAATCTTTAAGGAGTATAACTACAGGCGGTTTAGGAAAGAGAGTCACTTCCTCTATTTGTGTCACATGAGTTTAATCACTGCCACTCCTCTTTAGGAGACCAGCAGCAGGTCTATCGACTCCGATGAGCTCAGATTATGACTTGATTCTCTCGTCCCATAGCCGCTGAAGTAAATACTGGACTCATTTTTCATAAGCGACATATCCTCTCAACATTCTGACACTAAAATGGCATCAAACAGGCTAATTGTTAGTCGGTCTGGTTTCATCAAAGTGGATCGATAACAACGTCACCGAAGCTTAAAGAGCTTCCTGAACCGTCACAGTCTGTTTATGTGTCATCCATCCACACGACCCACACATGCTCAACACTTCGGGGACAGGAAATGTATACATTTTCATATCATTGCTGCAGATTGTGTGCAGTGTCTGCATAGCATCAGACAAACCTTCGCTCCTGAAGTTCCTTCTTTGCACCATTTCTAAATCAATGTGTCATAATGTGCGACTGAGAAACCATTTTGCAAAAAATTCGGCTGGCTTGACATTGAGTTTTTGCAGGGGGCCGGTTCTCGTTGCATATTATCAGGGCTAACCGAGCCTAATATGCACTCTCCATGTTAGAGCTCACTTGTTTTTCCTGTCAAAATCTGACAGTGACACATTTACTCTGCTCAATCTGCCTCCTAATTACAGTGCCGGTAATAACATTTAGGCCTGCATGTGGTTTAGCCCTTGAAAAGGCCACACTGTCATCTCACAAATGTTAAGCAAAGTTAGTTTTTGTCATCGTATCCCCTGATTACACTATCAGAAGTTTTAGAGCACCTTCAGCTGAAATGTTGAAACTTTGGCCTCTGATAAGCTATCAGCCTCGCCTCTCACTGCAAGGTGAATTTCAACAAGCTCGAGAAGCACCTTTGAGCAAGGCATTTAACATAAAAATAAGCGAAGCTGACATCTCCCATTGGCTGCGGACACAGGGCTGAGTGTGTGCTATGAAAGATAAAATGTTCAAGTGGCACATTGGTCTTTTGTGATATGAAACAAATAAAAGGCTGCAAGACAGCCGAGTCTTTCAGCCTTTTATTTCACGAAGCTCTCGCCAGTGACACTAAATGCTAAAACCCAGTCCCAGATTCACTTTTGTCCAGCGGCCTCTCGCTCAGTCGACTCTCCTTTTCTTTTCTCTTCTTCCTCAGCTCTTGGATCCTTTAGCCTCTGCCATGTCATCAGAGGCTGCTGAGCCCAGATACACCGTCCGCTCAATCAGCATTACCTCATTCGGCGATAAATAGTAACTTTAAATGAAAATCTTTGAGATTGTTACTTTAACATCATTACATCAATCCCCACCAATTTCTCAACACTTTATCTTTGTTTGCAATGAAGCCGCCTCAAAAATCCTCTTTGCAGTTTCATGTCTTGGACAGTTGCCTGGCAGCTGGACTGTAATCGATCGTATTCATTCAGCCACTCTCAAAAGAGGTTACCCTTAGCGAGACAAGCAAGCAGATACAGAAAACGTGGCTGCTGTTGAAAGAGCATGTAAAGCTATAAATCAAATCTATGATAATTTGGCTGCTGCACAGTTGAAGGTCCTTCAACTGCGAAAGCAAAGTAAATTACAAGAGATAACGCGCACGGAC
The DNA here is from genome assembly GCA_023373845.1 of Nibea coibor. Taxonomy (NCBI): domain Eukaryota; kingdom Metazoa; phylum Chordata; class Actinopteri; family Sciaenidae; genus Nibea; species Nibea coibor. The sequence continues at coordinate 3,530,457 of CM041739.1, read as the reverse complement.
GGAGGAGAGAGAGAGTCATGTGAGGTATTGATTTGTGAGCCTCTTGTGAATTTACATGAACATAATTAAGTGCTATAAAAAGACTGCAGGCTAACTAAAACTGAAAGTACACAGGGTTTAAAGCCCATAAACCAACATGAGGCAACACACACACACACACACATCGTTCATATTCATTCAGTCTGACTCTGTGAAATTCATTCAAGAACAGGATGAGACAAAGAAGGTGAAAGCAGTCAATAAAGAGCAGGACAGGCGCGCAGGAATGAGGAGGTGAAGAAAGAGGTGTGGTGGACGAAGGGACATGTTGGGGAAATTACCATAGGAGAGGGGGAGAAGGAGGGAAAGAGGGAGGCGAGAGCAGGGAGGAAGGTGAAGGGAATGACGAAGGAGGTAGAAGAGAAAGAGAAGGAGAGATTGGAAATCGAGTGTTCAAGAGGAGAGGACGACGTTCCAGAAAAAGAGGTGAAGAACAGAGATAAAATGGAGATAAACAGAGGGGGAGGAAGGAGGAGATGGAGGTGATGTCAAGGAGAGAGGAAGAAGGAAGCTCCCTCTCTCTCTTTCTCCTCGGTCCCTCTATAAGACTTTAATCTCTCCGGGTTGAGAGGATCAGAGGTCAAACGGAGGACTCTTAGTGAACGGTGGGAAAAGGATCTGTCAGCACACACACACGCACACACACAGACGAATGGATGTACAGTGCACACACACATTATTCAAGTCAGCGGCATCATCCCGGTCAGCAGATACACACGCATACACCTGTACATGTTTTTACAAGCCCACACACACGTGACAACACACAGAAACACACAAAGTCTTCAGAAATGTCTAAATATGAAGATTATGACACGTTAAAATATGATTGACAGAAAAATATAATAATTTATTCCTCCTTTTATTACTGATATTATTGTTTTAGATATTTATAACAACACCTGCTACTCTGCACACAACACACACACACACACACACATTCAGGACTGTACATGCCTGTAACACACATGACCTACATATGAACACGGTCAGTGTGATTGAACACAGTTATTAGCTATTACTGCAGATGCGCGCGTGCACGTTTGCTGCATGGAAATGCATGCATTCACACATCCATCTCCGTCTCTCACTCACACACACACACACACACCACGGACACACACACACACACACACTGCAGTGTGTCCCCCCTCTCATGTGACTCAAGGACAAGTATCAGTGGCCGAAGGTCAGCTGGTTTCACATGAGTGCCCGACATTCCAGTGGTGTCACACTCACTCACACCGCGTGTTTGTGTATGTGCATGTGTGTGTGCGTGCATGTGTGTGTGTGTGTGTCAGGGTTGGTTGACCTCTAGGCAACATTTGCATTTTAACACAGCAGGACTTTGAAGGGGAATCTCTCTCTCGCTCTTGCTCTTTAGTTATAGTGTAGCTGAAAGTGTGTGTGTGTGTGTGTGTGTGTGTGTGTGCGTGCATATACCTGTGTGTCCGTGTAGACGTACGTGTGTGTGTGTTGGTTTGGATCCTGTGGCATGTCACATGTTCCCATTAGAGTCACTATTGATCAGTGGTTGGTATAACACGTGACCGTGTGTGTGTGTGTGTACCTGCCAGTGTGTGTTATTACATAGTTGTGTGTGTAGATGCAGCAGATTGAGGTCCTGCTTAGGTTTCATTGTCTATTGGTATGCAGGTTGGACTGGCCGTGTGTGTGTGTGTGTGTGCGCGTGTGTGTTTGAAAGGTGATGATAATAAGCCTCCATCTAATTCTGCTGCTACCAAGGCCATCTCAAGGCCACATCACCTTCCTCCAGAGTGTTTTCTTCTGGATCGATGCTCTCGCACAGAGGAGGAGCAGCAGAGGCTGTGGTCACAGTCATAATGTGTGTGTGTGTGTGTGTGTGTGTGTGTGCTTTTCAGCTTTTGCTTAAAGGAGCAGCTGAAAATGCTAAAAGCTAAGAATTCATGTCAGAGTCTAGATGGCATCGTGCTTCAGGATCAAGGTCCTTGTTCCTAAATATGCCGCGCAGATGGAACAAAACAAATTGACCTTTGAGCTGCGAACACACAGTTCAGTGAAGTGTAACAGCAGTCTAAGAAGGACCTTGACACGACGATTCACATTACATTTAGCTTGCTGAACCGACACAGAGAGGATTTGCTCAACTTTTACTGCACTCTGATGTGGAACATGACGGTCTGTTAAGGTTATTGGTCTGGATGTTGATTGAATTTATGTAGACGGCAAAGCCAAGGCCCAGTTTTTTTTTTCTTGGGTAGTCCAGTTTCAGGATATTATTTCTCAGCACTGCAAGAAATTTGGAACATTTTATCGAGATCACCTATCGTTTTTTTTTATATTTAGAAACATCCATGTGCACATTAAAAATTTAACCATTTAACCCTCATCATCATATTTAACATTTTGTACAAGGACTATTGATTTGATCTAAGAATAAACTCCTGGAAGAAACAACAACCATGGTACTATTTTAACCCGCCAGAGTCAATGATGGTGTTCTTCTACACCTCCATCATTAAGTCCAGTAGTAGTAGTAGACCTCTGCAGGACCCTGAGGCGTGCGGGTAAGATTGTGGCTGAGGTTGAGGTCCAGAGTTTTTCCTGCCGCTGGCCCCATCAACAAAGCCCGGGCTCCTGACACTGCCCAACACTGCAGACCCTGGAGGTCTACCGACTCTATGTTACCTTAAAGCAGAACTTTTAATAACCTTTCAGCTAACATCTTTTAGATCACTACTATACATCTTCAAAAACATCTTGCACATTTAAATATTCAGCGTACTGGCAGCCATAAAACAACCGTGAGATATGACAAAGAGTAGTCTGTAGTCTGTCTGTCTCCGTCGGTAAGATAAGGATTGTGCAGCCTTGGCATGTCCTCTGAGTGCTTTCTAGTTTAGTCTGTCTAATTTAGTTTCATCTCAGTATGGAAATGTAAATCAGTCATTCAGTTTGAAAGTTGCTTTTGAGGAGCGCTGTCGCCTTTAGGGGCCGCTGGCAGGCTTCTTACATTATTAGTGCTGACTTTAATTTCACCTTCGTTTAGTTGAGTTGATTCGTTTCTAGTTTGTGAGGTTGCATGATGCCCTCATGATGCAACTGTCTTGTGAAGTCAGATTCTGAATACAAATGATTAGGATAAGATTTAGCTGTAATCCTCGTGCGCATAGCAGCCTGATTCCACCTGAAACCACCGCTGACCTCCGTCCAAACAGTAGAAACATTTACTTTCACCGCCGCATCACATGTGATTTCACGAGAACCGATGCGGGGGTTCTTGTTTTTACCGCGTCGCGCCTAACGAGGGTCAGCGGGAGGCCGCTGCTGCCCTCCAAGCCTTCCTCTGATGAGCTGATATTCAAACCCACAGCCAGGAGGGCATTTACTGATGGGAAAAATAATGATGAGAATATTCCACATGTAATTTGGGAGGGCAGGACAGGGAGTGTAGGTCCCATTCTACCATCCCCCTCATATTCATTTCTGCTACAGTGTGCAGTGTTTTACACAACCTAATGAAAAACTGACTCTTATTTCCAGAGAGGTGATTTTAAAGTGCATGAAGATGACCGGCAATTATCACAGAGATCTCCTTCTTATCATGCAGGAGAGATGAAGGTATGAAGAGCGTAAGAATTTATAATGGATTTTCCAGGGTCTGTTTAGTGAGAGATTAAACCAGGGAGAAACGTGTGATAGTGTGAATGTTGAAAAAATATTTTTATTCATCATAATGAAACTAATATAAAGATGGAGTTCTCCAATTGGGTGGAGGTGAAAGTGTAGGTACCTAACCATGCAGATAGTTTTGCTCTTATTTGCCCATATAGTAGATTTCAGGGATTTCTACCAACCCGTCCACCCCATTATCACAATCACAACCGTGGACAACACTAAGTCTCCATGTTGCGTTAAGGTATAATCAATGTTATTCAAATTCATCCTGAAGAGGACACGCACATCTTCCCCAAATGTCATGGAAAACCACCCAACAGCTGTTGAAACATTTCAGCCTGAACCAAAAGCTTCAACCTCACGATGGCGTGGCATTTAAAGGCCCTGTGTGTCAGATTTACGGGGCACTACGGGAGAAATAGAATATAATACTCAGAATTATGTTTTCTTCAGGGTATGACCACCTGAAAATTTGAATTGTTATCTTTGTGTTACCTTAGAACGAGTTTCTACAGCATAGCGAAGGGTGGACACACTTAACTGCCTCTAGATTGGGCATTTCATGGTTTACACACGTTTCACAGGACGAGGTGAGGTGAGATCAGCAACTACACCACGAAACGCCACTAAGTCCTACACACTGGTCCTTTAGAGTCAGGAGAACCAACAGAACCGTCGGCGTTCTTCCTCTGGGAACCATGAACATCTGTATTTTGTGCAGAACCCAGATTTCACTGGATACCTGAAAACTTGATTTGGGCTGGTGACGCCAGATAAAAAAAGTTAGTGGACCAGCAAAGTCCTCGAGATTCATCGCCTGAGGACTTTAAATATCAGCCCATCCATCATCATGATCCATCCAACACTTCGAGATATTTCATCGAAATCTAAAAATGTCAAGTTGCTGGTGGCGCTGAAGGAAAAGTCAGAGGATCACCAGAGTCAGAAGAATTCATCCTCTGGGGATCATAAATGTCTGGACAAGATTTAATAGCAACACGCGCGATCGACAGACCTCAGCGGCTGCAATTTTTATTTATTTTAATATGAAAACTCTTGACAGCGTGCTCTGTGGATTACCGTTAATATCAGTGACACTCTTTTTGGAAAGTTGCTTGAGTTTGAGTTTTTTTTAAATGTAGTTTTCACCTCAGTTGTATTGGGGTGGCTGTGACACCACGGTGCAGTGCTTCACAGCAAGAAAGTTGCTGATTCAAACACGCCAGCCAGCTGGGGCTGGAAAACGGATGGAAAGGATATTTGGACGGTATCGCAGACTTATAAACACAAACAGGAATAAAAAATCTGCTATTGTTAGATTTACATTTAGAATTTTAGGCGAACTGACCCTTTAATAACTTGTAATATAACTAAAATATCATGGATTCTTACTGTGTTACAGCTCAAATTGATCTGACTTCTATAAATGATGTTGTCACAGTGATATTCCGCTGATATGATTTGTTGCTGGGATGCAGCATGTCAGCATAAACATAAATCATTTCCAAATCTACTGACATGAGGAAGTTGTCATGTCGCCGGTAGTTTTCCTCTCCTCTCCTCTCCTCTCCTCTCCTCTCCTCTCCCCTCCTCAGACTCAGTGTATTGCTCCCATACAACTCTATTATGACAGCTGGCTCGGAGGAATTCAAAACAAGAACGCCTCCAGTCTTCCCCACGGCCAGCCACAGTCAGACCTATGGCTGCGCGGGGTCTTATACAGACAGACACTCAGACACGCATGTGATGGTCGCACAGACGTGTAAAATAATTGACACACATACACTCACTCGCCGCGGCCCCCACCTCTCGTGTTTTCATAACGTGGTGTAAAGGTTAAGTCTGGCTTTGCTTGTTTAACGTGCACACACACTCACACACGCCGCCGCCGAAGGGGAGAAAAACAAAAAAGTTCTAACGCTTCCTTTAACCCCCGGCAGGTGTAGGGGAGAGGTCACGGGTGGATGTATGGGGCCGACAGGCTTGCACAGGAGGCTCCAGCCCTCAGGCGAGGGGCAGACAGTGACAGGGGAGGGGCGGAGGGGCCCGGGTATGAAAGTTAAAGGGTCAGCTCACTCAAAAATACGTAGAAAAAACATTTTTTCAGGTGAAGTCTGTCAATTTTATGTCACTAAGACCTCTGCTGCTACCAACATGAAGAGAAAATAGTTGTTTTACTTTCTACCTGTTGTATCTTGTGTATTTTCTCAGTTGTACGACATTTTGTTTTTGGTCCTCCGAGCCTTCTCTCCATGTCTCTGCCTCTCACAGCATGTGTCGAGGACAGCTGGAGTCGCTTCAGAGGACAGCCTGCAGCCAGCTCCCAGGTAACACCACACACACACAGTCATTACGGAGCCTGGAGACAGTCATGTGTGTGCAAGCACTTGCTTTGTTACTCTGCTGCAATGCACAGAATGTGCACATCATCGTACGGGAGGACGTGCTGGGTGGCCAGCGGTAGCTCGGTCTGTAGGGACTTGGCTTGGGAGCGGAGTGTGGACTGGGAGCTGGAGAGGTGCCGGTACACCTCCTGGGTACTGCCCTTAAGCAAGGCACTGAAGCTCTAACTGCTTGGAGCGCCATCTATATATGACAGCCACTCTCTCCACTAATGCACGTCTTTAGGTCCTGTGTGGAAGTGTAAACTGTAAGTGTGTGTGATGATAACTAAGACAAGTGTACCTGAACTGAATATTATTTTTAATTTACTATATTATTAATATCCTGAGCAATAAAAACTGCACAGATTCACACACAAAGAGCGTTTGTGTGATTATTAACTTCAAGTTAAGAAGTAGTATCGACATCAGATGAAGCACAATGTGAATGAAGGAATAGTTTGACATTGAGTCACGTCAGTGGAGGTCAGGAGAACAGATGGGTGGAGAGATTTACCAGCTCCCAACACGGCAGGTTTTTATACTGCAAGTGAAATCTTTCATGCTTTTGTAAGCACAACAGACACATCTCAGCTCAACCGAACCTTCGCTCAAACGAATAAGACAATCACAGGCTGTGAGGAAAACACAAACCTCTTTAATTTGATACCAAATATGTGACACTTACAGTTTTTTAATCAGAGTTTGATTCAACTTTAAGAACAAACGTCACTGAAACGGTTGTACGTAGCCGTTTCTTATCTACAAGAGAAGAAAACACATAATTTTATATGAGCTAAATCCACCAACCCAGGCGCTGACTCCTGGAAAACAGCCTCCATCTCCAGCAGGGAGAGCCGGTAAGCCCAACTGTTTACTGACGGTGATGTGATGTGAGTGCTTGAACTTGAGCTCACAAAGTCTTTGTCTCTTTCCACAGTGCACGATGGGTCAGGAGCTCCCTCACAACACAACAGCTTCCATAAGATTAGAAACTATAGGGGACGCTTTGGTAGCCGAGCCATTCCTAGATATCAGTGTGAACGCATAGACATCAACATCACGATGTGTATTTGTGGTTCTGTTGATTGATGACAGCTTAAACTGTCTACAACACAAACGGCGCTCTCTTCCTATGTTTTGAGACACTTACAATAACTGACACAGTGAAATATCGAACAGGGCGCTCTGGGGTCTAGAGGGTTAAATAAAAGCTCGTTGGTTGCTTACAGTCCGTTAACCTTCAACTGTAAACTGTAGTGTAATCTAATAACCTGCTCGTATCTATCTTGTATTCCGTGGAGAAGTCGACAGTAAAATAGAAGAAGATGAGTGGCTCCCACAGGAGAACAGGCCGTTATGCATGCTGGTGGCATTTGTTTATGGTTTAAACAGCACCGTCGCTGTGTGTGAGCGTGTGTGTGAGCGTGTGTGTGCGTGTGCTCTAAATATCTTTCTCGTCATGTGTGTGTGTGTGTAACCGGTGTGCAAGGGCTGCGTATTTGTCTGCATAAGTGTGAGCAAATTTCAGTATCAGTGTCTGCAAGTGTGTGTGTGTTACCAAATGAGAATAGTGAGTGTGTGTGTGTGTGTGTGTGAAGGTCACAATGTGTGTGTGATAAGCGTGTGTGTGTGTGTGTCATTGTGCTCATATGATACACTCTGCAAATAGCAGCAAGCCACAAAAGAGAGCGGACACCAGTGGTTGCTCCCTGTGGTATGATAGAAATACAACACACACACACACACACACACACACACACACACACACACACACAGTTATTCTCTGGCTGAGAATGATAATGCAACTGCCAGACGAAGAGAAGAGACAAGCAGGTGATGATGCTGGAGGACAGAAATAAAGAGAATAAAAGGAACAAACAGTGAGAAGGAAGAAAGGAGCTCGAGGAGGGGACGATGGAGATAGATCCAGTAAACGTTTGTTTCCTTCAGGCTGCAGCGATCCAGATCCTGTGCTAATGCTAACAGCTAACACACCTGCCTGACACTAGTCCCAGAGACTCACACTGTCAACTGTTTGACCCTTTCAGCAGTAACATGAGACGCGGAGTGCTCCATATAAGAGCCACGGTGCGGGAACCAACGATGACCAGAGCAACCTCACCACGGTGTCCAACCACGGTGTATTTTAAAGGAAACGTTGTGCATATACTACTAATTAAACCTTGATTAAACATTAAACACAGCTGTGCTTTGAGCATGCTAACATACTGACTATGAAAATGCTGCTGATGTTTGCCATCTCAGTTTAGCATTTGCTAGAAACAACTTGAATCTAAAAACGATCTTTCTGAGACGGTGCAATAGAGAGAATTCTGTGGAGCGCCCATCATCACTCCTAACGGAAACCACGGGGTTCAGGGGGCGCTGAAATCCTCTTCAGGATTCATCCTGGTACTATTTATATCAGGTTCTTTTCAGGGTTCTTTCATTTTCATTCTGACAGTGTGGGTGAAAATGTTAAGTATCTAATTGGAGAGAGGTGGGCAGTGTTTTGGTACTTTTGCTGCCATTTCCGTGTTACTGTTTGGATCATGAGAGAAAATGTGTTGTTTCCCATTTCAGACAAGCAGATTAAATGAGACTAGAACATGGTTTTTTTCTATTTCCTGTCCTCTGTGCTAATGAGGGTCTGAGTTTTAAGTGCTGTATTTTACTCTGAGGTTAAATGTCCACAGAAAAGGAGAAAATGAAAGAGGACAGAGTGTCACCACCATTCTTCAAATATCTTTTACAGTCGTGCAAGTAAATCTAAGTGCAAAGACAAGCCGGATCACTTTATTATTTATCCAAACACTTCCATGTTGTTTTATATTTGCTTTTATTTCCACGCTTCATATTGTATATAGCAGTTTCTCATAATGCATATCATATTCTAGTTCTACTTTTCCCACACAGTGCATCGGTTTTGCAGTTCCTCTTTGCTGCTCTGACACTTTAATTTCCCTGAATGGGATCAACATCATCAAACCAAAAGGTGCAGTGCCCAGTGAGGTCTGTCCTCTCGAGTCATATTGATGCACCTGTTTGGGAGGAAAGGGGGAAGTGAGCTGTTATCGAGTGACAAAGTCTGCAGAGGGAGGAGGATCGAGTGAACGACATGAGAGAGAGCGCCGCTTGTTTCCCGTTCCCGACCAGCAGTGAACGTTGGATTCTCTTAACCATGACCACAGTCGTGCCCTAACATTAACGTATTTCCCCTTTTCTAGTCATGTTTTGTGCCTCATGCTATGCCAAAGCATTGTCACATGAAATGAATTCACACCGCGTTCAGGTAATTATTTCCCTGTAATATTTCCTTCATGGGAAACCCAACATGACTGTTGGCACCTGCAAAACAGGAAGTCACATTCAAAGCAAACTTTTTTCAGCCCCCAGTTTCTCGTAGCTTTTTGAATCAATCAAGTTTTATGACTCAGGGCACAGAGGGGCCTGGACGCTGCCTGCATTGCTGACCTTTTCTTCCCATGCATTCCTGTTCACACTCTGAGACCTGCTCACCAGTTGTTGCTGGGTGTCCACAGTCTCCAAGGCCTCCACAGACCTGGAATAGCCTTTTCACCATCACTTTGAGAAATATTTTAATTGGTTTTGAATCAGTGTGAGAGGTCAGACAGTGATTTTAAAATGAAACCGAAACACATTCTACACTTTGATGGGTTGTATCAGCACTCAAAGTACAAATCCTGCTTCCCACATCACACCCAGCTGTCCCACTCACCATCTGACCTTGGCTCTGATTGGCTGTCAATCTAAGGACTTGTTGTTGGGAATGAGAACAGGACTGAAACACAGAAAACACTTTCACAGTTTCTCTGTGTGATCGTTCTTTGAGCGACTGCAAAAAATAAACCGCTTAATATTTCATGACAACGCTGGAATTCTGAGCCCAAAATAAAATCCTCAGTGCATGTGTGTGTAAAAACCATGCATTTCTAATGAGGCTTGCATTATAGTATTACTCTCCAGTGTTTTGCTGCAGCACTGCATGCACACATGAACAAATGTACGGTGCTGCTCTGCTGTCTCTGAGTAGTGAGTTCATGATTCAGGCATGAAAGGCATGAAGACGTCTGACCTGTGTAGATTGAACAGTGAATTACACGCACACACGGAAAAATGTACACACACCTCCTGTCTCCACCCTCCCCTGCATTTACTTTGTTGTTTTTCTTACACTCTCCCTCGCTCCGTCACTCAGTCATCACTTAAATCCTGGCAACCGAAGAAGATATTTTAAATTCCCCAATTAAGATAATATCTGGTTTATCAGTACAAATGACTAATTTTTTAAGTTTAGCCAGTAAAAATACCAAAAAATCTTTTACTTTGTTGTGTATGATTGTGAATTTACTGTATTTGTGTAACATTTCTACCGTTAAATACAGATTTTAAATCATTTTGATGCTACACTAAGGTACACTGTATAATTAGATGAATGCGTTTGGCACCCGGTGTCCCAGGTTTGGAGGCTCCGGGAGGAGCGGCAGGTTTACAGGCCCAGAACCAGAGCTTGGCAAGCACAGAATGTAACCAGGCTCAGCAGCCTCCTTGGACATAATGGCAGAGGTGAAGAGGATGTTGCTGGAAGAAGCTATGAAGAGAAAAGATAGGAGTGACTGAGCAAGCACAAGAGTGAGTGGGACTGAATTTTAGTCGTTGGCGAGAGCTCGAATGAAATAAAAGGCTGAAAGACAGATGCCAAGCTGGGCGTCTTGCTGTTGGGCTAGTATACAGAAGAAATATTGTGTTACTGTTAAAATGCAAAGTTATCAACTTGCTCATTTTGATCATTGGTCATGAGATCATAACAAATACAATGGACATTTTGCTGGACATTTCTGGGAACATCTTGGAACTTTAAAGCAGAATTTAAAAATAAAAGAGATTCATTTGGGTTTGAAAAAGCTTTGATGGACCCAATGATGGGTCTTTTAGGCTTGTGATGCATGATGCAGTGTTTCCATTGGAGCCTCTGTTTCTTTGCATTTCTCTACCCCCCCTCTGAAAGTTCCTTTCCATTGCAGCTGAACTTTATTACACTAAATATTTCATCTGTCTCTCACTTACTCTAGAGTTTCAGCTGCAGGGACTCTCAGTACCATTTAGATCCTTGTACTGCTCATCTATCCCTCCCAATCTTCTCTCCAGTGGAGCAGTGACTCACAGGAAAGCAGAACTTCACTGTAAATCTTGGATGACTAATATATACATAGCAGCCCTGCTTTTTCTCTTCACCTCCTCCTCCTTCTTTTTCCTCACCTCAGCTCCCTGTCACCTGCTTTTACCTTTCCGCTACTCCTACGCCCAATTCAGACTGACAGCGACAAACAGAGATGAACACAAAATTTAATTCATTTCCTGTGTCGAGAAGTACTGAGAAAGCTTTTCCACCAAAAGTTGACTTTCAGCAAATATCTGACATCATGCAGAAAAGTGTGGATCTAAAGTTCTATGAGGGACTGTCAGAACCGCTGACAACATGTGGGGCTGTAAATCAAAAATTGTATTTTCTGATCAGACATCCCACCCTTGCATTTTCTTCTGCCTGTCAGTTCTCTCCTTTGCAGCTTCCTCCACCTCCTCCTAGGGTGTCCAGAAGTGTCCCCATGCCAGATTGGATATATTATTTCTGCTGTATTTCTGGGCCTCAGGGTCGCTCCTCTCAGTTTGACGCGCATAGAATACACAAAGAGGAGGTATCCAAATCAGATGCACAAACCACCTGAACTCCTCAACTTTCAAAGTTCAGTGTCGTGGAGTAGATTCTTGTCAGATGTTCAAGCTCCTCACCCTGTCCTCCAAGGGTTAGCGCAGATACCCCACGAAGAAACCTATTTTCTTTGGCAGTTTGTTAAATGTTTTGATTCTCATAGTTGTGTCTTTCTTGACGATTGGTCATGTTAGCTTACGTAAGCTAACGTATCAAAAGTAAACACAAAAATGGCGACTCTGGATTAGCTGTATGTAGTTTACTGGAGAGGGAACTCCTTCCAGGGTAGAACCTGCACGCTGTCCATACCCAGGGAGACTCAAAACTAGCAGCCAACTCAATAAAGAGAAAAAGCAAAATTAAATCAAATCAAATCCATGCAATGTTTGCTAAAGGTATGCAGAGATGTTATTGCCATGTCCTGTCAGGTACAACCTATAACCTGCTTTTCCTGATGAGACATAATGTTGTTATTATATCCTCCATCTCCTCCTGATGATGTCCATGTTTTTGACACAACAGCGATACAGATAATTCAAACACTGCAGTGGAGCTGCACTATTGGTGGGTGTCGGCACCCCGTCAGGATAAATTCAGGTCCTTTTTTAATGAGAATACAGCGTTATCTCCCTCTAATCCACTCCCCTGCTCCTTATGATCACCCCTCCTCCTCTTCACCCATCACACAGCAGCGCCTCCTCACCTCTTCTGCATCCACCTTCTCTCATCTCCGTCGCCTCCCCATGCATCTCCCTGCCTCTTCAGTTTCTCCGCACCTCCTGCGGAGAGAAAAATATGCAGTATGTGTACCAAAGACATGAACTCCTGCAGATGCTGCAAAGTATATATCTAGACAGGTCGACGCACACACACAGTCATTTTCACAAACACAAATCACGCACACTCACAAATGTGCTTATATAGAGCCATATATCTGTCATTTTCTTTCATTCTCTCTGTCTCACACAGAGTTTCCCCCATAATAGTCCAATCTATTATTGAGAAGACCGCTGTCATTTCAGGGCCTGAAGGTCACCGACATCAATAACTCTGCTGGTAGCCACTAGACGACCCTTCTATTCACATACTCACACACAGCCTGTCACGTGATGGAAACTATCAGCGGCAGCAGATCCCGATTCAACATAAACCCTTTGTGAAAGCAGGAATCAAGGCTACGATCGAAGAAATCTAACTTCTACTCGAGTTTTAGCCAGGCTCCCTAGTTTTACTGTGCTTCAGGAGAATCAGGCGTTTCCTGTTTGAACATTTTCTAGTTTGGTGCAGAAGAACTTGACTGCCAGCTTCCAGTATCTGGGGGAAGCCTGAAAGCAGATGTTTGGAAGTTGCAATAGCAGCAGATCAATGCCTGTGGTTTTGGAATAAAGCATTTGTTGGACTGGTGTTATACGAGGCACTCCTCTCCCACTTTGGAGAAGCAGACGAGAGAATTGATTTTTTTTTTTTAGGTCGACCTTTTTTGGGTGACTAAATCATATTCGGTTGTTGGGCCAGTCCACAGCAACACATTGCTCAGCTCCTATCCTGCTTCGACAATCTACCTCTACAGTCTACTAACATACTGACTGTGGACAACCCACCTCACTAAACCTGTCACGTACTTTTTGCCGTACAATAAATAGAAGACTGACTAAAGAAATGTATCTTTGACAACATAAACTCAATCAACTGAGGTAATGTTGATGATTTGGACTTTATTCTCCGCCATCTTCCACCTGTTTTATTGTCGACAGGTAAATCATCACACTTTCTTGTCCACAATAAATCAAACATACGAATGAATGAAGAGTGTTGAGCGCGATCTTGTGGCGAGAAACGGAGCCTCCTTTGGTTGCTCCTGTGTGACTTTGATCCTCGTTTTAAAAGGCGACTCGGGTCGATCCCGCCTCCTTATCCAAGCCTCACTTGATCTTTTGACAAAGTCATTCATGTGTGTGTGTGTGTGTGTGCGCGTTGGGAGTTTAAAGAGGTGTACCTCGGTTATCAGGCAAACATCGTGTCATGATGTTGTGCTGCTGTTAATGGTTTGCCTTTGAGGAAAAAGAGTGCTGCAGTAAGCATATCAGCAGTGCGACGGGTGAACGACACACAGCAACAAAGGCATGAAGGGCGAGCGGGAGGGTGAGAGTCACAGAGGTCAATGTTGTGTGTGTCTGTGTGTCTGTGTGTGTGTGAGCCAGAGAGGTGGTTTACTCATTAACTGTGCTCAATGTAATGCAGCTAAACACACACACAAACACGCTGTAGTGTGTAACAGTTATGATAATGTTTGATTTGTCCTTAAGGTAATGCATTATTCCAGAAGTGTGATGAATTTGAGCTGAATAGTAGTGGACCCAACATTCAGGGAGGGAGAATCTGTTAAAGCCGGTTCTTTATACTGGTCGGGTTGATGAGATAACTTGAAGCAGGTGTTGCGGTGAATTGGCAGGTGAGAGAGAACTGGAAGCCAAACAATGAAACGATCAATAAAATGAAGCAAAGCTGCAAATAAGTTAAAAGCCAAACGATTACTTAAAGAATCATCTTGTGTTTCACCTTTTTAATCATGCTTTTAAGGAGCGCAAATAATTAATTATTATGAAAGATATTAACGACGTCCTATTGTCCTGTGTTTGTCGTATTTTTATGTTTTATTGCAAAGTATACCGTGTATTTAATGCACTTCATTTATCATCTCGACACAGTTTGATTGTACAAACTTACTTGCTGGTTTTGTAAAGTTTGCACGAGTTGATGTGGCTGCAGTTCGACAGCAGTGTGGTTATGATAGTGAGACAGGGAGAGACAGTGTGTGCATGTAAAACCGAATATAACGACTACATGTCAAAGGCTATCTGGATCCATGAAATGAGTTATGGCTCAGCGGGTGTGCGCGTGTGTGTGTGTGTGTGTGTGTGTTCAGATATCAGATGTGGGATTACAGCATCATCATCTGGCTGAAAAGGGCAGGAGGTTAAACATCTGACCGCTGCAGGAAGTCTGCAGATTAACAGACTGATAGACTGTCCACTTCTGCTTCCATTTAAAACTACTGAGACTACGAGTACCAACACTACTACTGCTACTACTGATATGTACTATACTGTACTCCTACTTCTGACTTTCCTACAGTACTAGCAGCCCTGTGAATACTGCTACCAATGCTTTTCTACAACTACCACTGATACTCCTACTTCCAACATTGCTGGTGTTACTACTGCTTCTGCACATCGATACTATTATGTTGTTATGACAACTACAGTATTACATATAGCTGCAAGTATGCTGCTACAGATACTGGAACAACCGTCACTATCACTACTTTTTTTTCTGCTTATACTACATCTACACAATCACGTCTACCGCAACTGATACTACTAACTCTGATGGTGTACTGTAGCTGGATTCCACTAATGTAACTGCTATTACTGTAACTGTTTCTTATCTAATTATAGTGACTACTGCATCTACTGTACAAATAACAGCACCACTTCTAGCTACTACTGCTGCCGCTTCCAGTCCCACTCTTACTGCAGGCACCGGTCCTATGAATATTACATTTGCTAATACCGTGTGCACTTTACAGTTTTAATCAACTAATTGGCCAGATTGGGAGTTACTTACTGAAGTTTCCTCTTTATTTAGGAATTCCCTGATCACACTCACACCTGGAAGCTTTTCCGCAGCGTGCCCATTTTCTTTTCTAAAGTACTTGTTGCCGTCGTTGGTTGGGTTGACTAGGTGTACTGTGTATATACTGTGTATATTATAATATGATAATATAACTATTCTCAACTTGAGTCTATGAGTAGATCTGAAAAGTAATGTGAAGTTTGACAAACTTAACTTAAGTTTACTCAACACGTTGGCCGAGAGTTGAGTAAACTCTTTACAGCTGGTCACTTTACTTTTTAAAGTTGTCTCAACTTCTCAACTTTTTTTTAAATCACAGATTCAGTTTGATCTGTTGGCCACTGAGCAGCTCCACTGGTGCAGTTTAAGTTAAAGGTCTAGGTTCAAGGGCACCTCAGCAGTGCTTTTCACTTTACAGATTTATCCCGCCGGTCCAGGGGATTTAACTGATGGCCTTCCAGGTCACAAGCTTGCTTTTCTAACCTTTAGGTCACCATTGCCCCACCACGGTTTTTGATCCTGACATCCAGCCCCTCGCCTTCCGGTCGCCTTTCTGCCTGTCTGTCATGGCTGTCAGGCCGGAAGCTGTACACATGCCTGGCCCGACCTGTCACTCATTGAAGCCTTTGACCCTAAATGTGTCACCCATCATCAGTGCTTCAGTCCTCTTGTCAACAAGAAACACAACGAGACACAAGCTTTCACACCTTCTCTGCTCTGACTTTATTTCCTCTGTCACTCCATGACTTAAACATCACATAAACATTTTACTCTCTTCCGTTGTCAGGGCGCTGAACCTTCAAGCCACTTTTAAGTGAATACTGCTCTGTCAGTTGCTCAGTTATCTTTATCTATCTATACTATTTCTCCTCATTAGTCATCCTCATATGTGCATTTGCTTTCTCTGTGTTTCATTTTCCTGCACACAAATTATTTATTTAGATGTTCATCATATTTTTTTTTATCATTTTCTCCCATCTGGATTATCCACACTGTATGCACTGTAGTCCTAATCCCTGATAACTCTACTGCTGGCACATGGAGGACTGCAGACAGACATGCATCATCTCTATGGTGCCACCTACCACCACAGAAGGGATCCACAGAAGAAGATGCATGCATTACTGAACAGTCATTCAGTAGTAACTGGGAGACACATAGCCACCATAGTGAGCTGTTAGATGAGGAGCTGCAGGTAACAGGCTGCATATGTCCAGCTCCTCAGCAAGGTAACCTACTTCTATTACTGCGGCCTGCTGTTGTGCGAAAAACTACTCGTGCCATGTTTAGCATGAAATCACATCGCAGGTGCAGAATCTTAATTAAAACCACGTGAACTTGTTTGGCCGCACTGTAAACCAATACAGCAGCTGCTGCTCTGTTGTGTTTCTGACAAAGTAGCTGCTCAAAGACTGGTTAGCGGCAAAAACAAACTGGAAATGTCAGGACAATAACTACGATGATAAAGGAAGGTGAGTTTATCTGCCGATAGATAAAATTTAGCTATGTACGGAATTTTACTACAAGTAAACAACTTAATATTAATTTGTTCCAGATCGTTAGTTAATTTTCAACTTGTTGGGCTGATAAACTCCAAGCAGAGTTTAAGCTGATAACAAAATCCAGTTCACACACACGCACACACACACACACACGAGATCCCAATCATACACTGTACTATTGACACTTACAAACAATAAATTCACCTTTAAACAAACAGCACACACCTGTAATGGACATAAACACACACACCACACCACAATGTCCATGAATCTGTGCACATACACTATTACACACATGACTCCAGTTTACACACATTGAAACACACACACACACACACACACACCTAAATGAGGATACAGACAAAGGCATTCATTACTTACCAAAGGACACATTCAATGCACATACATCACAATATGTGTGTGTGTGTGTGTGTATGGTATAGATACATGCATATTGAACCAGGGGTCGTCATCCCGCTTCAGCCCTCAAGTCAAATTTATAACAATATTGATCTTTCTGGAAGTAGGGCAGCACACACACACACACACACACACACACACACACACACACTCCACATCCACACACTTATCGGTTCTTTCACACACAGACGAGTGTGATGTCATCCGCACATGTTTATGACCATGTGTGTGCCAGGCGTGTGTGTCCCTGTCATAGTACATGTAGTACAGAAACCACGCCCCCCCTCGTTCTCTGTTCATCCATTCATCATCATCCTGTTTACAACCAAACAACGGGGTCAAACAGTGCAGAGAGCGAGATGGGGAAACATTTGAGAGTGATCAATGATCAGTGATCAAAAAAAACATATTAGTGACAGCAGCGGTGACTAACTGGGTACATTTAAACCACTACTGCACCTAAATACAGTTTACTTCGTACTTTTACTCCACTACATTTATTCATCTGCACTTACGAGCTACTTCTTTTAATGTAATATATAATAATATGTCATTAACAGGAAGAAAAGGTGTTTTACTTTCAAACTTTTACTTGGATTTTGTATGTAAAGTATTTTTACACTGTTGGTATACATACACAGCAGCTGTATTTAAAGTTATTTGAAGGACATTTTTGGTTTATGACAACATGCCTCTTATTTTGGCGGTCTTTCTCTCAGTTATGAGAACATATGATAACACCTTTGGGAACACTTCTCACGTGGGATGACGCTCGTGCATTAGTACAATATGTGAGAGAAAAAACAAAAAAACAGGAGAGCAGTGTGGTGTATAAACCCCTCACTGGAAAGACGGATGCACATTTCAGGGTTCAGTGCTGTGAAAACCATCAGTGGTGGTCTACAGACGTGGAAAACAAGTGGACAAGGGCACTGAGGGAACGGGACACAACCGAACGCCTGCAGAGGGGGGATCCAGTGGCTCTGTGATGCTGTGGGGGTTTAGACAGAAGGTCACTGCAAATCAATACAAAGATGTTCTGAGTGATTCCCTTTATCCTACAATGAGAAATTTCTATCCTCATAGGAAGTGTTTTTATCCTACAGGCCTAGAACTATATGTCACCTATCCTCCAGTATCTGGACCAACAATGACAAAAAAAATATTTCTCAGCAGTTTTCAGGTATTCTTGGTGGTAGTTTAGACTCATTTCCTGGTATACGATGAGAAGTTGTCGATTATTCATCCTGCACTCTGTGGCTGTTTCATACAGTCTATGAGGGAGTCTAAGAGCTGTCTATGGTCAGGCCAGCTTTAACTCTGATTTACAGACTTTCCTGCGATTACTAAGTAGCGACCCGCTAACCGGTATTAGCTCAGTCACTGAACTGACTCAGCCTCCAGGAGGCCACCAGCCAAACTGGGCAAGAAAATCACCTGAGTAGGTCACTGTATCCCCTGCCTCTGCTAGGTGTGATCACTGGATGGTAGACGCTAGATCATAGCGGTACCTGCCACGTATAGCAGTGGAGGTAACACGCACAAGTCCCAACCTATCTACCTGTAGTGAATTTCACTCTGCTTTCCATTTCATGCAGTCTCTGTTTTTAACTTGGCAAAATTGATTCATGTGGCTTCATTTGTCTCAACTTTGAGGATTCTGTGAAATTTATCTTCATATGCAGCAAAATAGTTTCCCACTTCTGAGTGTTCAGGTGAATAAAGTCTGTCTCAGCTCAAAAAATGTGCTGTTGATTAAGGAAAGAACCGGCAGCACAGCCTGTCAGCAGCAAGAGTGAAGTCTGTTTGGGGCCTTTTCAAGAAGATAAAAAATAAAATCTGCTCATGTTGTTTGTTTTTGCAGCTTTGATAAAAATTTGCCCAGAAAAAAAAACTTTTCACTGCTTTGAACTCCGAATCACCTCATCACCGAAGGCAGCGTGGCTGCAGCTGGCAACAGCTTGCCAGCCAGATACTGACGCTCATGTTTAATAGACGACCGGAGAGGAGCAGCATGAATTCAGTCTGAGAGATGAGAGAGTTGTTACCACACACACACACGCACACACATGCACCCACACACACGCAGAAAGAAATGTGTTCTGGGATTTCAGTGTATTGACTTTGGTTTAAATCTTGGAATATCACAGTACACACGTGCAGGCTTAATGTATGAGAAGACACACACACACTTGCAAACACTCATGAATAAGCCAACATACGACAGATGAGATGCATGTTTATCAGGCGTGAACTTCCCTGGCACTAAAGACATACATATGAAACAGCAAAAGATGAGATGTTAGCAAGTGAGGCGAAGAGTGGACGCAGAGAGGCAGAGAGTCAAGACAAGGACGTAGGAAACTAAAGAGGAATGAAGAGGAAAAGGAAGCAGACATGTAGAAATCCTAAGATTACCATAGATATGGATAACTATTTTCTTGTTTTGTGAAATCAAACATATCTTACGAGGCCTGAATACAAACAGAGAGTCACAGCAGACAGACAGGTGATCACCGTATCCAGAAAGGTTCATCTTATGGACCTCCTGTACCCGTCACATCTCAACCAAAGCCTTGTGTGCTTAATAACCTGGACAGATGTCCTGGAGGGGAAAAACAGTTATCAGCCACCCAAAACTCACAAACACACACAAATTGATGGGAATTGTTGTTTAATACCACAGTTTGGGAGTTTAACAGCCAATATGAATATCTTTTTGCATATTTTATATCACAAGTTTGGGGTTTAAAGGCTTTTTGCTTCTTTAAAATTGTGTTCTGGAGATGTAGAATCGATGGAACCCCCAGAAGTAAACGCAGAACCTGCAGATCCTTCTGCCTCTGGTTGAGAGTCTACAACCGAGTCAGAAAGTCACCGTGCTGACGGTAAGAGTGTTGGACAAGGGTAACGCTCTGGAGAACCACAGCCAGGAGAAGTGGGTCGCCTACATGAAGAAACCTGTTAACCAGAGCATGGAGGGACTCGCTGTCACTGATGGCTTCTTCCTGGATGTCACGGACGTCAAGAAAGTGTTCAAGACCGTACTAAAAAAATCTGCAGAAGAGGTTTGGCAGCAAGCACAGACTTCTTTGCCCAGCTTGCAGAGGCAGCTGGTGGAGGGATGCAGTACATGTCTTTCTGAATGGATGCTCAGAGACACGGCTGGATTTTGTTACAATTTGAAAAATAAACATTAAAAGCGAAGTTAGTGGTAGACAGAGCATGCTTTTGGGATTTTCTTCTAACATTTTGCACGTTTCCAGTGTTTTATTTGAAGTTTTGACTAAGCTTCAACCTCTGACAGAAGTGTGTGCGTGCATGTGGTGTAGTGCTGATAGGAAATCTGCATAGGAGAGTGAAACATTAAATGCTGCCTCCATGTCTCATCAGAAAAAAAGACAGACAGACACAAAGTGCATTGTTTACTGGCATTTATCAATCTGCTGAGGTCAGGGATTTACAACTCCCCACAGCCCCCAAGTGGTGACAGCTGTGAACAGCAGGTGGACAGAGGAGCAGCCGGAGGGGAAGATGGTCACACTAACGCGAGTAAAAAAGTGACAGATGAATATATAGACAGATGAGTAGATAGCATTTTTTAGACTGCTTCTTTACCAACTCTTCAAGTTGGTCTGGTCCTGAAGAGGCTCATCTGTCCGTGTTGAGTCACTGTAAACACACACGCACACACACACACACACTCAAGACACACACAAGACAGTGAACAGAAGGAGCAATCTTCCAGCATAGCCTGCCTGCGTTGAAGGGCCTACCAAGCAAGGAAATGTTTGTCTTGTCTGGTATCCGCTGATATGTGGAAAAACACGGGATTGGAAGCGCAGGATCCAAAATATTCCCGGTATGATGTTTCCACAGCAACTGTTTCCCTCCGCTGGACAACAGACCTACATATGAGATGCTGCTGATGACATTAATTCTGTATAAATACATCCTGTGTGTCTGTGATGACTTCAGGGTTCCCAAGGAAAAAGAAAAAACACAGACACAGACTGCTGAGATCTGAATACTCTCTCGGTAAGTCTTGTTCATTCAGTATGGGCGTCACATTAATGATCCTTTAAAGTGTTACCCGCAAATATTATGGCCTTGTACCAAAACGGTCATATGCAGTCAGCCTGCCAAAGGCCCTCCACTATGTTTAAGTCATTACATAATAACCTCGTGCCATCTTGTGGCTATACCTTTGGATAATGGTGTCTATCATGTAGTCTGCTCACACTGCTGAGAATTCAAATACAACAGCATATCTACAGAAAATGAAATATTGCATAACCATGTTGCATGCTGGCTAAACTCGATCATTTCACTTGTACTCTGAAAGCAGACATAGAATAATACAAATTAAACATGTTTTCTAATTAGAAATGATCATTCAGTGATAGTTTCTAGCGACACAGTCTAACTATCCTCACCAGCCAACAGTGGTTATCAACACATTTTTTGTTGAAGTAACTCCCTGAGTTTTGGACTTACATACAATGATCATTCAAGGTCCACACAATGCTGTGTGAGCCTGTCACCACCAGGTAAATCTGTTTCTAAATTTGGTGTCTATGGCAACATTCCTGGGCTGGATGCTTTCTACGTAAACTATCAATGACTGATTTGCCAGAGGGGAAGGGAGAAATCGTAGCCATGCACATACCTAAAGTGTTTTTGTGTAATTACTCTCTGCAGGTTTAAAGTTGTACCTATAAAAATGCATTTGCTTGTCATGAAACCAAAACAGTTTAGTTCTGCTGTTTCTCTTACGGCAGTGTAAAGAACAAATATATTACAGGAAAAATTGATACACAATATAATATCGATTATTTTGTCCCAACCGCATTCAACACACCGGGCTACAGCGCTCTCTTGGGTTCAATTAAAAAGTGCAGTAATAACATGCTCCATGCATGATACTGTACAGTGTAAGTACTTGATGAAAGTTTCGTGCTTACAAAACAACGTGCACACTGAGACCTTTTTCGCATCTGCGAGCCTGCATCCCAGTAACTTTCCACAGTTCCTATGTTATACTTACACAACATGCGAGAGCTTTGAGTGCAAATACCATCCACAACAAGACCATTATACCCACGGCTAAATGGTACGTTCCCATCGGCCCGCTCGGTTCCAGCCTGTTTGTGTTGTTTGCCAGACACATAATTAGCAGATGGAGAACATTCACGTAAAAGAATCAGAAGAACCGGCTACAGGTATGCTGCAGAACGAGGACTGAAAATACAGTCGCCTAAGGTATTGTCTCAGTTTCAAACATCTCACCTGAGGCATTATACAAAATAATCGTTGCTCCATTCATCGCAGGAGCACATGTATCAATGTCAGAATTTCAGCCGAGTGTGGCAGTCCATACGGCAACACATGGCCGGTTTCCAAGGATCATGTTTACGTTTTTGTGGTTTTTGCTGACACTAATATACAGCGCGACTTACAGTGAGTGCAACTGTAAAGTCAGCTTTACAACCTAGATGGGAAAACAATGATGAAGAGTTCATACAGTAGGTCTGAGATTACAGCGTCTTGGCAGGCCACAGTTCCTCTCAGTGAGCGGTCAGAGAGGAAACAGCTGATTATTCATAAAAAGGATGAAATAAGTCGAAAGCCTGGCAGCCTCAAGCCTGCTCCTTTTTTAGATTTAAAACACAACCTGACAGCAGCACGTGCCAGCATGTGATAAATCCTTGTTGTGCCATGGATTTAGCTGAGCAAAAAAAAAAAAAAAAAAAACACCTCTCTGGTAAATTGTTGAGTCAATATAGCAGAGCTGCTTCCCATGGACTCTGATTAGATCACCACCTCCCCTATCAGGCTCAGCACTGTTTGGGTTTTGGTTGAAATCCTTTATGTTGGCTGCTTACACTGTAAACAGTTTTGTTGTGTAGTGACAGAGTGTAAGTCAGCGTTGCTGTTGACATGTAAGCCTTATTATAACAGACTCTGGAAAGAGCAACCATGTACTCTAGATGTGTGTCTTCACATCTACAGTGCAGGTAGTTAAACATATCTCCAGGAACTCTCTTCTTAAGACAGTGGGAGTTATTTTTATTAGAAAATGTGGGTCAGATATTCTTGGGTGTATTCTGAGCATGTCTCATACTCCGGTGTAGGATATATGAACATTTGGCTCAGAACTGATGTGGTATTAATCACGTTTGATTTACAGTAGTCAAAACACAGACTCGATGAAGAAATGAGCTAAGGTTCTGAATGTTAAATTCTTAATAAATTATACTTAAAATACCTCAAGATGGTTTTGTTACTGACATGTGCTTGTTAGGAAACAGTCGCTAATTTGCTTTTCTTTAGGAAGCAGCCTTATCGTTCACTTGGAGTTGTGTTTTGGCCCCTATTCACCATCTTTTAGCTCTGTTTTTGGTCACCACCAACTCCCAGATAGGAAACTATCTGACGGTGGCTCACTGAGTCTATCTCATGTTTGCCCGTCTTAAAATCACTAGTAGCTCAGCAGCAGACGGCTAAACAGTGGTGTGAAACTCACTACGAACCTCCATAAAGTGAGTGGGTGATAATTCTCTATAGACCTGCCCCAGTCAGACCAACTTCACATTATTACTATATAAACAACCCTCATGGCTGGGGGATGAAGCCAATGTGGAAGTGTAACATCCACTTGGGGCTGGCTGCAGAAGTGTGTCAGTCTCCATAAGTCCCCATGTTAAAATGTCCAACTTCACAGCAGAAATAAAACATGTTTACAGCCTGGTACAAAAAATGAATGATGATTTTATTATAGAAGTTTTTTATGTAACACGTTAAGCATTTTGTGATTTAACGTGCTTCTGGCAGGAGCATTAAAATGTTATGAAAGGCATGAGCATGTACTTATATTAATAAAACCGTATCTGTGTGTGTGTGTTAAGGTGCTTACAGTATATCTATTTCCATCTGTGTGGGGTCGCATACCTACTTATATTGGTACGTGTGTGTGTGTGTGTGTGTCCAGTCTGGCCGTCGGCCAACAGAAGCATGTGGCACATGGCTCGTTCCAAAAAGCCCAGTGTAAGGAACGGGCTTAGTTTTAAACACTCAGAGATCCATCTCAGGGATTACAGTCACAGTCTAACAGGAGTTTACAGCTCCATCACATTCGCAGCCAATAAATAAATTCTTCACTGGAAACAAAGACGCTTCAGGGAGGAGAGGGAGAGCTCCCAAAGACAAACCTCTCATTGGGAGGCTATAAATGAATCTTCTTCACTTCTATGAGCTCAAACGTAAGATGTTGTTTTGCTTTTTTCAAATAGGCTGAAGAAAGGAAAATACAACTGTATTTTTAACCTGTGATGTTTTGCTGAGTAGCACTTTGTCTGGGAAAGTGTTACTATATGATGCCGCTCCAGGTGTAAGCAGCACAGAATATGCTGACACACTGTCTGTGCTCGCTGGCGTCGATCTGATAACATTCTTTAAAAGGGCTCAATGAGTTTAAAGAGTTTAGTTGAAAGCGGAGCAGCCACTTAAAATCCACCTGTCTCATCAAGATAAACCATCACAGAAATCTATTTTAAACTGTGGATTCAAATTATTTGACTATAATGAAATTATGATGTCAGCTCTGGCCACTTTTCTACCTGCAGTGAGTGACAAATTACTAAGTGGAAACAATGAGCAGCTGTTCACAGCCGGAGAAATATATAATTTTATCTGTGTGTGTGTCTGGCTTTTGTCTGAGATGTCTCCAAAAAGTGTACAGATCATTTGTACATTAAAATCTCCTCTCATTTTTGATGACTCATCCTCTCTCTGTGGTGTATGCATACATTTATTAAATTACATCAGAGGGTGGCATGGTGGTACAGTGTGCATGGTTAGAACCAGCTGTGGCCTTTGGAGTGAACATGTTCTCCCTGCGTCTCTGTGGGTTCTCTGGCTTCCTCCTACAGTCCAAAGACATGCAGGTTAATTGGTGACTCTTAAGGTGTGAACACAAGCCAGCCTTTTTCCAGCTGGAATCAGCTCCAGCCCCCTGCGACCCTGTTAGGATGGAATATCCAACCTTGCCACTAAAAAAATGACACTTTACCATCACCACATAGGTCATTAGAGCTAACACAGGTATGTCAATGTCCCCAAAGTCTCAACGGCCACTCTGGTGTCACCAACCTAACTGGTGTAATCACTTATTTTATATACCAAAACCACAATCTTTTCCTAAAAGTAAACTTTGATGACTGAACCCTAACCAGACTGCAACAATACCGTGTGTCACAGTCGCCATACCATCACCTGCCTTCTTCCTTTCCTCCGTATCCAAAACTTTGAAATCTTGGAAGCGGTGGGCTCTGTCCAATGGGAGATTTTATGGACTGTCTGGGTGTGGGAATAAAGGAGCCCTGGATAAATGTGGGGCCCTAATCATTGCTCAGAAGTGAGCGTTGGTTTAGTTTGGTTCATTTATTTATTTGATAATCATTTCATGACTATCATTCTGGACCAAGACAGCCTGGAAATATCACAGCCCACTTCCAAAGGAACTCTAAGTGCTGTACAGTATGTATTTATGCAAATCATTTGGTAACCATGGTAATGTGTACGTGCATGTGAGTGGCATGAGTTAATGTAGGAATTTTCCATGATGGCAGTGAAAAGGTGGTTCTGTGTGTCTGACTCCATGTATTTTATCAAGTTCCTCATTAAAAAGTTAGTGGAAGTAAATGACCACACAATAACCTCCTTTACTGTAGAAACAGCTTTTTCTTCGTCCTGTCAAGTTCTTCATAAAATGTGGCTGAGTTGCAGTCTTGACTTATAATGATCATAATCTGTTATTTCTTGGTGGCAGACTTTCCGTCAGACACCAGAATTAGATTTTCCCGTGTGGGTCCGTGAAGCGCGGATGATGTAGGATGACAGTCCAACCAAAACAGGTTAATGAATGAGTTACCTGTCAGTGCAGATGACTACATGTTTACAGCGCTTGGTTCATTTGTAAAAAGCCAGTGTGAACACAAACCTAACCAGAACAGAAAGGTGTGGACCAAATAAATGGAACTACAGGTGTGAAAGCAACCAGACATCCATTTCACTAGGCCTTTAGGAAACATGATTTCTCTTGTAGACTGACACCATCTGAGCTCCTGGGTCATTCTTTGGGTCTTAACACTGGGAAAGACTTGAGTCGAGGATTTGAATGAGACTGACAAAGTATCCTGACAGCATTCCACTTAACAGGATGAGTGCCATTTTGATGTAAAAACACATGACAATGCATTTTTAATATACATTTGGCATCTAAAGATAAACCCAAGGCCAGAAGGTAACAAGGAAAAGCTTTTATGTAAATTTTATGAAGAGACTTGTGCTCTAAATCCACAGTCTGCAAAGACTTGATTTTAAATAGGTAGACCATGACCCAGTAGCACCAAGAATAAAGTTCCCATCCGGCACATTGCTCGGTAGGAAATAGATTTTTTACCATTTGTTCAATTTTTATAATGTGGGTTACATCATGATACATTTGGGGGAGCTTTACGAGGAAGAAGCCCTCGCCCTGTCCGCCTCGTATTGAAGGAACGCTGCTGCGGAGCTGTAAAGCAGTTTCTCTTGACTTATTTTGTTTCTTTTGACAATCATTGCTCTTAATATTTTTCTCCTGGCTGTGTTTCCTCTGCCTCACCCTGTGCCTCACAGAAAGACTGCTGCTTGTAAAGAACCTTCAACTGCTTTCTCGGTGGGAAATGTGCGATAAAAATAAAGTTTTATTACTATCCTGTGCACTAGGACAGCGCACTGGCCACTTAACAGCTATGCCGATGCAGGCTGGGATTTTGTGTCCTGTTCAAGGGCAACTCAACAATAGATGCTTGAGTGAGGAAGGAAGCTTACACCTTACTGACCTTGGTGTTCAACAGTCATAATATAATTCCCCAAACTCGAGCCCGGTGTTGTTTACTGATAAACCAAAGAGTTTTTATGATGCGTATGAAGTGGTTTTTAGCAACATGACAATCATGAGCAATCACTGGAGGTCCAGTATGTCCAGTATCAGGGTGTTGAGCTGAAATAAACAGCAGCATGGGGATCCTAAAATGGCATCACTACTATGACTGTTTGCTCCCCTGTTGACCCTCAGCTTCCCCAACACCTCCTATGTGACCTGATACCAGCAGAGAGATAAATGCACCAACACACTAAACGCTTTGTGTGATCCCCTGTGATCTTTACACATGACGTCTCTTTCATGGCTGTAACATTCTCCATGTGTCAGGCCCCTTATGGACTCCACCTTGGACTGTTTTTTGACCTTGAATAACCAACTCTCTAACTGGTATGTTGGCTTCTTGTCTGTCACGCTGGGTGGGTGTTAAGCAAGGTGTTGGCTGGTCAACTTGTCTTCTTGCAGGTCAACTGGTTGGGCCCAATTGGCACCCATAGTCTTTGCCAAAAGCACTGTTCTTTCACACCTTTGGAGGTGAATTTAAAATTCATTGTGCATAAATGTGTTTTTTTTTCTTTTTTCTAGCAGATTCCCACAAGTTTTTATTTTTGCTCATGTCAAACAAAAAAAGACAAGACCCGTAGTGATTCATCCAGTTTTGCTGTTGAAGCTCTACCGACACGTCACCATGTGCTTTCGCCTGGACAGCATGTAGAGCTTTTATCGAGCTGAATCTTTTTCAAACCACAGCACTCTGACTTGGATTTAACATTAGAGGCCAAAACAGTGTTGGGAATGTTTGAAGACATCATGTCACAAAGAGTCATGATGAATCAAGAACAGTCTGACAGGCTGACCTGCCCTCTGTTGAGCGTCCATTAGAAAGGAGTGTGCACAAGGACAGAAAATCCTTGCCTGCTCAGACTGGGCACGCTGTGGGTTGAGAGGAAGAGACATGATGGGTTAATGATGCGTTACTTCTTGTTGATTGATGATTTAGCTGGTTGGATATCTGGTAATCTAACAGAGTGGCATGTCAGGAACTGCTTTTATTGACTGATTAGTTGTATAGTTATTAGTTAGTTGGCTTATTGCCTCTGTCTTACTGGAAGTGAAGCTAGCTGGTGGTCTTGTTTGTCGGCTGATGCTGTGGTGCGTCGGTATGTTGGGTATTTCTGTGGGTGGTTGGCAGGTTGGTTGGTATCCTGCGTAAATACATGGGTGGGTGGGCGCTGGGCTGTCAGCTTGATGTTTGCCGCTTTGCTGGGTGACCGACTGGTTGACTCGATGGATGGATGATTTGACAGCTGAATGTAATGTTAGAAGTAATCAGAGAGACTGAGAGGAGGAGGAGGAGGAGGAGGAGGAGGAGGAGGAGGAGGAGAGAGATGCCTGAAATGTTCATGATTGCAGTGATGCAGTGTGACATGTGGAACACTAAGTGTATTAATCCAGTGCACTGCAGCCCTGTCACCATGCATCTGTCTGCTCTGCTGACACCGGCTGTGTGTGAGAGGGGGAACATGTGTGAGAGCATGTGTGAAGAGTGCTTTGTGTTTGTGACTGTGTGGGAGTGTGTGTGTACAAAAAAAGCCAGCGTACATTTGCACTTCCATGTGTGTGTGTGTGTGTGTGTATTCTAAATCAGTTCCACCACAGCTACAGAGTTTGTAACGTACACCATGTACCCTGGGCAGTCTCAGATATAAAACAGACACGTTCTCCCTCTCTCACTCATTCTCTGTCACACACACACACAGTGTGTGTTTTTTCATCATCATTGTCGCAGCATACATGAGTCATACACACTGTACATCCAATTATTCTATTCTGTTTGACAGTGTCTTGTGAAACCCGAGGTTTGTCCTTGTGTTTGCATTTCTGCAGCACATGTTGGGATTGTTGAAAGTAATATTCAAACACTATCCATTGTACTCTTTTTAAAACCGGGACTTGATCCCACCACTGTTTGAATGTCGAGGTAATCTCCTGGTACTTTCAGCTTCAAAGTATCCATAGAAAGGTTAAAGCTGGGATGAAAAGTACACTTAGCTCAAACTGATGATGAAACACAATCTCTTCTGTTGCATGTGACTGGTATTACCAGGTGTCTGTCTGAATGACAGTCAGCCACGAGCTGCATTAGTTGCTTTGTTTGCTCGTAGTCTGCTGTTCATGTACCTCGTCTTTAGTGGGTGTATTTCGTGTTTTGGGAGGTTTGAGGTTGTGTTTTCTTGCCCTCCCTGCACATTTACATTTTACAGTGATGTTTCCTTTTCATCCAAAAACACTGGAATGTGTCCAGCCGCTGAATGTGAGTGTTTCCATCTTCCAAGCTAGCCTGGTGATGTGCACGATGGACAATTTCAAATCCAGGGATGTGATTGGATTGTTGGATTTCAAATCAGTGTGTCCACTGCAGAGTCATGAGCATGAAAGTGGAATGGCAGTCAGTGCTTTTTATATGTAGGTTATAAGCAGTAAAACGGTTTGACCTCCTCCCTTTCATTAGTGAAACGTGTCATTTATCTGCTTCATGGTTAGGGGGATAAAAAAACGATATCCGAAGGAGATGTGTGACAAGGCCAGCAGGAGAACATCTTATTGACAGAATCACTTAAGCGCCCTCCCTCTCTCTCTTTCATATTGATATACTGGAATCCTTTACTGAGCTCCTCTGCTCTTTCTTCTCTCCTTCCAACCTATAACCCCTCTTTTTTTCCTCTCCCTGCTCCGTCTTTTCATTGACAGGGTCTTTATGGGGTTGAGTGATAAACGTGACCTCCTCTTTCTCCTTTATCTTCTCCCCCTGTCATTTTCTCCTCTTTCTGCCTCATTTTACCCTTTTACCCTCTTTTGACCACGTCCTTCAATTCTTCTACATCTCTCATCTTCATCCTCCCTCCTTTCCTTTTATCCCCTTCCATTTTCCCCTATCACCTTATCCCCGTTCTTCCTCCATTACCTTCTTTTTTGCTTTCATTGCTTCTCCTCCGCCTAATATTCCTCTTGTTCTACCCCGCCTCCATCTCCTTTACTGTATCCTCCCATCCTCTAAGACAGATAGCCACTTACCCTTTTTTTTATTTCGGCTTTTTACAACTCAGCGAGGTGAAACTCGGAGGTGAATCGAGTGGAGCAAGGTCACAGTAGGATTGAGCTCTTTCTGGGAAATAAAAGGGGGGGAAGACAAAGGAAACGAGAGAGAAGTGATGGGAGGTCTCAACCTCTAGTTATTGCCTCACGTGTCACAGACTACAGGTAACAAATCATGTGAGACCGTCCTCGCCAGAAAAACAAAAGCATCATTTGTTCTCCTCAAAAAGAAACCTGCACAAATAGACTGTCCTCTCTCTCAGTAGTCACATGATGTGCTTATGTTGCAGCAAAAGCTGACATGAAGGAGTCAAAGTGTGAGAAGTTTTTGTAAATTCAGAGAAACTTATATATAATGCACAGAGATAGAAAAAAATCCAAGAGCAGCTGTATCATAATTTTGTTCTGAAAGTTTGCTTCTTGTAACTTTCTAAAAATACAGATTCAACATCGCGAGCAGCTGCTTCATGTTACTGAGCCAAAATACAGTCTTACAGTATTTTACATCGTAAGAGTGTTTAGGAAAGGACTTATGAGCTTCCTACATTCATTTTTTTCTTAGATAAACCATCGATCTGCACCAGTTCATCCACAGAGTCTGCATTTGGGTCTATTCGTCGTGTCGCCCTGCTTGAACCGCAACACAAACCAAAAGAAAAGGGCGTGTTAACATTTTATATGAGCCTGTCAACAAAAGAAAGTGAAGTTTTAAAAGTTGAATTGAGGTCAGCTTCAAAACAGACTTCTGTGAACCGAGCCCAAGTAAACAATACACAACGCGGATAAATAAAGTAAGACTGCAGACAATGTGACGCAGTGCAGCTATTTTTAATATTCATTCAGTTATATTAAATAACATAACAAGCTCAGACTGTATTTAGTTTCCTGCATATTTTAAATGAGCTCCCGTTCAGCTGTGCTCACTGTCTGTGTAATGTAACACACACGGTGAAACAGCTAATGAAGAGTGACAGTTCAGGCTGTAAGATGAGGGTGTGTGTGTGTGTGTGTGTGTGTAGAGGGGGAGACGGAGAGGAGGTGGAGAATTTATATTTGTGTATGTCTGTGTATCCCAGTGTGTCAGCAGGACACTGCAGATTTAATGACAACAATAATCTGATACGAGTGTGAGAGCATGCAGGTCTAAATATAAACTGCACCACATCATCTGGCTGTCATGTTTTCTCAAGTGTGTGTGTGTTTGAAGCACTGTGGATCAGTTTACTGAGAACGTGTGTGTGTGTTATTATTTTCTAACCTTTATTTACCCTCGGGGAGTCACGTGGCAGAGCTGCATTTTATATTCACGCAGTCATTAAAGAATCACACACTGCCCTTTCGTTGACATCTTCTGGTCTCCCGACCTCCTGCATGACGCTGAGGCAGCTCTCCCATGAGTGTGACTTCTACCTATAGAGTTATAAGCTGAAGACCGTAGACACAGGCTGTCATTTCACATCCAGAGGGTGGACCTTGCAGGAGAGGACACCATGCAAGCCCGGGAATCTCCTGGATCTCCCCCTCGTGGTTACGGTGCGATCAGGAGTTTGAATCATTTTAACTCTGCGTGTATGAAATGAAGTTTGTGTCTGAGAGAGCGTGTCAGTTTGGTGTAGCAGATGGTTCTAAATTCAGTTACAGTACCCACGAGCCCTTTGCTGCACTTGCTATGCAGAAGAAGCCAGTGTTGAATCAGAGCTAAAGCAGATTAAGAGCTGTAGCAGGGCTCTCTGTCGTCGTGGATTCGCAGTAGTTACAGTCACGACGCTCAGATCAGATAACGGTTTATTCTATTCTAACTTGCAGACGCACATTTTAAAGAGCAGATCTCTTCTGTGAGCGTCTGACCGCCCTGACGTACAGCAGTCCAGTAACAAAACTCAAACAGGTGGTGCATCCGCCTGGTCCAGCACGCTGCTGTTTTAAAAGGAGAGAGCGATTAGACAATGAGTTCCAGCCGCGTCAATCAGCTCACCTGACACGTCCTCACACTTCTCTCTCTCTCCTGCAGCTGAATGCCAAAATGCTCCCTGAATTAACCCCTCTTATTTTCACATACACAGTTTGGCACTTCTTATGAAATCTATAATATTTTCTGACATCTGTTTAACTGATAATTTCACTGAGAGAGTTTTGCGATGATGGACGCCGCAGTCTGTGTCAGAGGAGACAGATTGAATATACAAATAAACACTGCGGTTTCCTTTCTTTGTGTGTCGTGCAAATAAATTCTTAGCCTTCAATCTGCTGCTAAACTGCTGCATCCACACTCGGCGATCAGATGTCACAGATATAATAACTGCTGAAGTGTGGCTCTTTCAAACCTGGCCAAACAGACACACACTCGGAACACATTGCCCTACTGTACAGAAATAAAGTGAAGGTTAGAAGCACTGACCTCATTTCACTATGTTTATATAGTGAATGTGTCGACTTTTTAACATGACACCACCCGTCTGACCGCACCGCATGGCAAAACAAACACACTACAGCTGCTGTGAGCCTATAGAGCTGTGACCTTGACAATATCGAGGTTATGGACAGTTCAAATTCTATTTAATTTATTAAGTATGTGGCATCATCAGCCTCACAAATGTGGAGTTTAGCGACCTCCGTGTTTGTGAAGTGAGTAAGTGAAGTTATGTGTAAATAAGAGAGTGGCTGCTTTGATTGACAGGTGGGTGCTGCAACAGGTGGCATATTTGAGCAACCAGGTGCATCAAGGATACGACGTTCACGTCTGTGACTAGTCAGACTGTCTCCACTTTGTGAATGGGCTTTTTAAATCTGCATTTGTCAGATAAAACTCACTTTTCTGTGAAAAGGTTTGTAAAATTATTTTTGCTTTTGTTGTAAATTTGTTGCAGGCAATGATGCGCTCCTCTATTTAGCCGTCAGAAGTGAAAAAAAAATCTGAATTCTTCAGTTTGTTCAGTTGATTATCACAGATTTTTTTTTGCTTTAAAAGTGTTCACTTGTCAAGCGCAGGTGTAAGTAACAGCATTAACTAATCATGGCTGTTTTCAGTGTTTAAGTGTCAGGTGTTGAACATGCTGGCTCAGTGACAAAAGGGAGCCATCGTTAATGTTATTACACCTGTGCAACGCCTGCTATGTCAGGTTCAAATGAATGCTGTGAGAAAAGACTGCGAAGAGAGAACAGCGGAGGAATCGAGAAAGGAGCTGTGCAAATTAAACTGCCAGGTGACTCACAGAGCTGTCAGTCATCGCAGCCACAGTCTTGAAAATAGGTTTAATCAGCCAATCCGCTGTGAGTGTGTCAGACATCACGTACACCAAACAGCTGAGGTGCCGCACTTCATTTTAAAGGTGCGATGTGTTTAACAACCGACAAATTATCAACCGAGTTATGACGTTATATCAATGACATGTATGTGTTGTGTTGCTGAGATATCTACTGACGCTACCTGGCGTTAATGCCACTGTACCTCAAGAGGTGATAGTATACCTCAGACTTCTCCACAGATTCAGCTGGCGATTTTTAGACTAATAAATAAACAAAATACGCTCAGAATATGTCGAGAGGAAATAAATTTGACACCTGTTTTGCTTAGAAGAGCAGGAGACGTTCACCCCGCCACATCCAGACTGCAAATGAATTGTA
Source organism: Nibea coibor (assembly GCA_023373845.1). NCBI lineage: Eukaryota > Metazoa > Chordata > Actinopteri > Sciaenidae > Nibea > Nibea coibor. Next base: position 3,496,440 of record CM041739.1, on the reverse strand, counting down.
CATGCATGAAGAAAATTCATTTTGTGGTGCTAAACATATTTAGACTCACTTATTTAACTCACTTTTGTCTCTCCCACAGCGTCCAATACAAATACATGCATGTGTAAGTGAGGTGATGATGTTATTTAGCGACTTTTAGGACAGCCAATGATACTTCCCTTCCCTCCCAGCTGACTTTGGGCGAGAGGCGATGTACACCCTGGAGAGGTCGCCAGCTCATCGCCGGACCAGGTGTCACCAGTGATACTAATTAAGGTTCAGGCCAAACAGAGCATGCTGGTCTGTGGTCAGTTCAGGCTCAGCTGCAATAAATGGAACGGTTCTGTTCATTCCGGCGCCACTCCACACCGGCTCCCACCGCTGGTCCAAAGCTCCTTCTAGCGAGGTTACTCTGGTGATATGCCTCTGAGTCACATTTCTCTGCACATTTGGAGGATTCTTTGAAAACGGGGACAGACATTTGCATTCCATAATGACATCTTCATTTTTCAAAGGATCCAGCCCCTGAAATCTTTTTTTTACCATTTCTGCAAGCTCATATGAACACTCTCTCTCTCTCACACACACACACACACTTCCTCTCACAACTTCAGAGAGTGTAACCTCACACTGATTTATCCTGGAAATAAGCCGAATATGAGGAAGAAAATAAGACCAAACACGGTGCGATCCACTGATGATTTATTAATGATAAAATGCTGCGTGATCTTTAATTTCTGGTGACACAGATGTGAGAGAAAAGATATTAATGTGTGTGTGTGTATATGTGTGTGTCATGTCAGCTCAGCCCCTCTCCATCTCCTCGGGGGGTTTGACTTTGGCTGCTCCTAATTTCAGACATCAGCTGTCACCTCACAGCCAACACACTCACACTCTCTCACAAACACACACACACATACACACACATTGCACCTTGCTCTCACAAGTGTGTTGTGATGCTGTGAGAGTTTTGCTGCAGCCAAACCAGTGTGTGTGTGTTGTGTCTCTCTGGCTTTCCTCTTTAACTATAAATCATGACATTCAGTAAATAAGGCAGTGACTGTGCAATGCACACGCTTCGTGTCACACACACACACTTCTTGCATGCAGAGGCGCAGATGGCTTGCTCTCACCCTGAGGCTGCCATTAGCAACATGAACAGTTTGGTTGACCATCGTAGCTCTGAACACACACTCGCACACACACAGGCAGCTTCTGAACCAGGATTAAGACAACACATGCTGGTGGAATGAAGATTACAAACTACTGTCTTTAAACACACAAACACTGATGCTGTTGTTGTTATCAGCATTATGTGTGCCGTTATTGCTGTCAGTGGTGTTTATGGGTATAATCACCTGAAAATATGATTTGTTTTGATGTTTTGCTGCTTTACCCCCAAATTCCACCAAACTGATTAACTATATAGCATGTGTACACATGCAGAAGCATATTTAGAAGCACATGAACCAGGAAAGTCACCAAATCTGAGCAAGTAATCTTTTAGACTAAGCACTTCTGAAACGCTCCCGGTGGGGTTTGAAGTCGCGTGCAGGACGGAGCGAAACAGCTGCAGTGTGACAGAGACGTGCCTGGTGGAGTTTCAGTGTTAGTTGGGGTGCCCAGACTTTTTCACCTCGAAGCCCCACACTGAAATTTTGAAGTGGGTAACGGCCATAAACGAACACATATTGTATTGGCTAGACACAAAATGATACGAGGGTCCCAAGTTCCCTTTATTGCAGAGGTTCCACCTCTGCAGGCTGTGCTCAGGTGATTAAAAATAATGTATATTTAAAAAACAGATGGACCTTAAAAAGAATAAAACATCATGAACTGAAATTTATATATATATATATATATATATATTTTTTTTTTTTTTTTGAATTTTGAATTTTGAAGTTTTTTGTTAGAAACTTCAAATCCAACATGAACAGTCGGGCACAAATTTATCTTAAGATTTCACATCTGTGATTTTTTAATTTCAGATGGTGTAATGTTTTTTTTCAGTATTTTGACCCTGAGGGATAAACCGGAGCTCCCGGAGAAAACCCATGCATTCACAGGAAGATGTTAGAATGATGATTTTAATATTTCAGACGGTCCGGTGTTTTTTTTCAGCATTTTGACCCTGAGGGATAAACCGGAGCTCCCGGAGAAAACCCATGCATTCACAGGAAGATGTTAAAAGGGTGATTGTGATATTTCAGAAGGTCCGATGTTTTTTTTCAGTATTTTGACCCTGAGGGATAAACCGGAGCTCCCGGAGAAAACCCATGCATTCACAGGAAGATGTTAAAATGGTGATTGTGATATTTCAGAAGGTCCGATGTTTTTTTTCAGCATTTCAGACCCTGAGGGATAAACCGGAGCTCCCGGAGAAAACCCGTAGCAGACACAGGGAGAGGCTCCACTGTGCTGTCCTTCTGATGTACACAATCACCCCTTGAATATTGATGACATTAGTCCATCGTCTAGATCGGGATTAATACGATCAAGACGATGGCGGCGAGCAGGCCTGCAGTGAAAGCAAAGAAGTGGAGTGCATCCTTCCACCAGCTGCGGGGAGTGGCATTCTTCACAAACTTGGCAGAGAAGCTTCTGACGTGAGCCTGCAAACATTGGACGATGGCCTGGTCCACTAGTGGATCCTCTAATGAAAGTGCAGTCTCCAGCACCCCCTTGCTGCAAAACTTTTTGAGCAGGTCTTTCATTACAGCTTTGCTGACCTTCTTGACGCTCTTGATGTCTGTGCAGAAGCCTTCAGGAACAGTGAGTCCCTCCATTGTCTGGTTGATGAGGCTCTTCATGTGGGCGATCACTATCTCCTGGCTGCGATTCTTCAGTCTGTTGCACTTGCTCATCACCCTTGCAGTCAGAAGAGTGACAAACAGGCGGAGCTGGTTCTCACATTCTGACTCTGCATTGTTGTCCTTCTCTGGGATACGGGATTCTGCAGAAATGTCAAATGAAATCAAAGTTTATTTGTATAGCCAAAGTCACAAAACACATTTAGCCTCAGAGGGCTTTACAATCTGTACAGGGAGTGACACCCTACAATTACAATGAATTACAATAAATGGTAGAATGATTGCAGTACCAGTGGAGTGTCCAGAGTCCACCTCCTTCTCTGCGGCACTTGATTCTCTAGAGATGTCCATGGTGTGTCCAGAGTCAACCTCCTTCTCGGTGACACTTGATTCTGCAGAAATGTCAAATCAAATGAAATTTTATTTGTATAGCCAAAGTCACAAAACACATTTTGCCTCAGAGGGCTTTACAATCTGTACAGGGAGTGACACCCTACAATTACAATGAATTACAATAAATGGTAGAATGATTGCAGTACCAGTAGAGTGTCCAGAGTCCACCTCCTTCTCTGCGGCACTTGATTCTGTAGAGATGTCCATGGTGAGTCCAGAGTCTACCTCCTTCTCTGTGACACTTGATTCTGCAGAAATGTCAAATCAAATCAAATTAAATTTTATTTGTATAGCCAAAGTCACAAAAAACATTTTGCCTCAGAGGGCTTTACAATCTGTACAGGGAGTGACACCCTACAATTACAATGAATTACAATAAATGGTAGAATGATTGCAGTACCAGTAGAGTGTCCAGAGTCCACCTCCTTCTCTGCGGCACTTGGTTCTGTAGAGATGTCCATGGTGTGTCCAGAGTTGACCTCCTTCTCTGTGACACTTGATTCTGCAGAAATGTCAAATCAAATGAAATTTTATTTGTATAGCCAAAGTCACAAAACACATTTTGCCTCAGAGGGCTTTGCAATCTGTACAGGGAGTGACACCCTACAATTACAATGAATTACAATAAATGGTAGAATGATTGCAGTACCAGTGGAGTGTCCAGAGTCGACCTCCTTCTCTGCGGCACTTGATCCTGTAGAGATGTCCATGGTGAGTCCAGAGTCTACCTCCTTCTCCGTGACACTTGATTCTGCAGAAATGTCAAATCAAATCAAATGAAATTTTATTTGTATAGCCAAAGTCACAAAACACATTTTGCCTCAGAGGGCTTTACAATCTGTACAGGGAGTGACACCCTACAATTACAATGAATTACAATAAATGGTAGAATGATTGCAGTACCAGTGGAGTGTCCAGAGTCGACCTCCTTCTCTGCAACACTTGATTCTGCAGAGATGTCCATGGTGTGTCCAGAGTCGACCTCCTTCTGGATGACACTTGATTCTGCAGAAATGTCAAATCAAATCAAATTAAATTTTTTGCCTCAGAGGGCTTCACAATCTGTACAGGGAGTGACACCCTCTGTCCTTAGACCCTCAGATCGAGTGAGGATAAACTTGCCCACAAAAAACCCTTTAACAGGGAAAAAATGTGGAAGAAACCTCAGGAAGAGCCACAGAGGAGGGATCCCTCTTCCAGGAGGGACAGACGTGCAATGGATGTCACTTGTACAGAGCAATCAACACAAACTTATTGTACAATTACAATGAATTACAATAAATGGTAGAATGATAGCAGAAGCAGTGGAACCTGTGATCTCCATGGTACGTCCAGAGTCGTTTTCCGTCTCGGTGACACTTGATTTCGTCACGCTTTCCATCGTATCGACTGGATCGATCTTGTTCTCCGCGATACTTGATTCGGCTGAGTTTTCCATCATATTCCGTGGTTTCTTTTCCGATTCTGTGTCTTTCGTAGTCTCGTAGAGTCTCGTAAAGAGTGAGAGTGGGATGCTGCTAAGCCTGAGGCTATCACCTATTTATAATAAATTCTGTGCCCTTTATGGCTTTGATATTTCAAGATTCCTTTCTAGAATCTAGAACACAGTTCTATTCTAGAATTTATACACGCACACACACACTCAAGATGGCTTCCTCTCAGCCCTGAGGCTGCCATCATTGGTTGACCATCATGGGGGGGTTTCACTGTTGTTGTTATCAGCATTATGTGTGCCGTTATTGCTGTCAGTGGTGTTTATGGGTATAATCACCTGAAAATATGATTTGTTTTGATGTTTTGCTCCTTTACCCCCAAATTCCACCAAACTGATTAACTATATAGCATGTGTACACATGCAGAAGCATATTTAGAAGCACATGAACCAGGAAAGTCACCAAATCTGAGCAAGTAATCTTTTAGACTAAGCACTTCTGAAACGCTCCCGGTGGGGTTTGAAGTCGCGTGCAGGACGGAGCGAAACAGCTGCAGTGTGACAGAGACGTGCCTGGTGGAGTTTCAGTGTTAGTTGGGGTGCCCAGACTTTTTCACCTCGAAGCCCCACACTGAAATTTTGAAGAGGGTAACGGCCATAAACGAACACATATTGTATTGGCTAGACACAAAATGATACGAGGGTCCCAAGTTCCCTTTATTGCAGAGGTTCCACCTCTGCAGGCTGTGCTCAGGTGATTAAAAATAATGTATAATTAGGGGCCCTGCATATTTAAAAAGCAGATGGACCTTACAAAGAATAAAACATCATGAACTGAAATTTATATATATATATATTTTTTTTTTTTTAATTTTGAAGTTTTTTGTTAGAAACTTTAAATCCAACATGTTATAACATGAACGGTCAGGCACAAATTTATCTTGAGATTTCACATCTGTGATTTTTTAATTTCAGATGGTGTAATGTTTTTTTTCAGCATTTTGACCCTGAGGGATAAACCGGAGCTCCCGGAGAAAACCCATGTATTCACAGGAAGATGTTAAAATAGTGATTGTGATATTTCAGATGGTGTAATGTTTTTTTTCAGTATTTTGACCCTGAGGGATAAACCGGAGCACCCGGAGAAAACCCATGCATTCACAGGAAGATGTTAAAATAGTGATTGTGATACTTCAGAAGGTCCGATGTTTTTTTTCAGCATTTCAGACCCTGAGGGATAAACCGGAGCTCCCGGAGAAAACCCGAAGCAGACACAGGGAGAGGCTCCACTGTGCTGTCCAATGACCTTCTGATGTACACAATCACCCCTGGAATATTGATGACATTGATCCCGTCTAGATCGGGATTAATATGATCAAGACGATGGCGGCGAGCAGGCCTGCAGTGAAAGCAAAGAAGTGGAGTGCATCCTTCCACCAGCTGCGGGGAGTGGCATTCTTCACAAACTTGGCAGAGAAGCTTCTGACGTGAGCCTGCAAACATTGGACGATGGCCTGGTCCACTAGTGGATCCTCTAATGAAAGTGCAGTCTCCAGCACCCCCTTGCTGCAAAACTTTTTGAGCAGGTCTTTCATGACAGCTTTGCTGACCTTCTTGACGCTCTTAATGTCTGTGCAGAAGCCTTCAGGAACAGTGAGTCCCTCCATTGTCTGGTTGATGAGGCTCTTCATGTGGGCGATCACTATCTCCTGGCTGCGATTCTTCAGTCTGTTGTATTTGCTCATCACCCTTGCAGTCAGAAGAGTGACAAACAGGCGGAGCTGGTTCTCACTTTCTGACTCCGCGCCGTTGTCCTTCTCTGGGATACGGGATTCTGATGAAATGTCAAATGAAATCAAATTTTATTTGTATAGCCCAAAGTCACAAAACACATTTTGCCTCAGAGGGCTTTACAATCTGTACAGAGAGTGACACCCTACAATTACAATGAATTACAATAAATGGTAGAATGATTGCAGTACCAGTGGAGTGTCCAGAGTCCACCTCCTTCTCTGCGGCACTTGATTCTCTAGAGATGTCCATGGTGTGTGCAGAGTCGATCTCCTTCTTGGTGACACTTGATTCTGCAGAAATGTCAAATCAAATCAAATTAAATTTTATTTGTATAGCCCAAAGTCACAAAACAGTGACTCCCTGTACAGGGCTTTACAATCTGTACAGGGAGTAACACCCTACAATTACAATGAATAACAATAAATGGTAGAATGATTGCAGTACCAGTAGAGTGTCCAGAGTCCACCTCCTTCTCTGCGGCACTTGATTCTGTAGAGATGTCCATGGTGAGTCCAGAGTCTACCTCCTTCTCTGTGACACTTGATTCTGCAGAAATGTCAAATCAAATCAAATTAAATTTTATTTGTATAGCCAAAAGTCACAAAACACATTTTGCCTCAGAGGGCTTTACAATCTGTACAGGGAGTGACACCCTACAATTACAATGAATTACAATAAATGGTAGAATGATTGCAGTACCAGTGGAGTGTCCAGAGTCCACCTCCTTCTCTGCGGCACTTGGTTCTGTAGAGATGTTCATGGTGTGTCCAGAGTCGACCTCCTTCTCGGTGACACTTGATTCTGCAGAAATGTCAAATCAAATCAAATTAAATTTTATTTGTATAGCCCAAAGTCACAAAACAGTGACTCCCTGTACAGGGCTTTACAATCTGTACAGGGAGTGACACCCTACAATTACAATGAATTACAATAAATGGTAGAATGATTGCAGTACCAGTGGAGTGTCCAGAGTCCACCTCCTTCTCTGCGGCACTTGATTCTGTAGAGATGTCCATGGTGTGTCCAGAGTCGATCTCCTTCTCGGTGACACTTGATTCTGCAGAAATGTCAAATCAAATCAAATGAAATTTTATTTGTATAGCCCAAAGTCACAAAGCAGTGACTCCCTGTACAGGGCTTTACAATCTGTACAGGGAGTGACACCCTACAATTACAATGAATTACAATAAATGGTAGAATGATTGCAGTACCAGTGGAGTATCCAGAGTCGACCTCCTTCTCTGCGGCACTTGGTTCTGTAGAGATGTTCATGGTGTGTCCAGAGTCGACCTCCTTCTCTGTGACACTTGATTCTGCAGAAATGTCAAATCAAATCAAATCAAATTTTATTTGTATAGCCCAAAGTCACAAAACACATTTTGCCTCAGAGGGCTTTACAATCTGTACAGGGAGTGACACCCTACAATTACAATGAATTACAATAAATGGTAGAATGATTGCAGTACCAGTGGAGTGTCCAGAGTCGACCTCCTTCTCTGCAACACTTGATTCTGCAGGAATGTCCATGGTGTCTCCAGAGTCGACCTCCTTCTGGATGACACTTGATTCTGCAGAAATGTCAAATCAAATCAAATTAAATTTTATTTGTATAGCCAAAAGTCACAAGTGACACCCTCTGTCCTTAGACACTTGGATTGAGTGAGGATAAACTTGCCCACAAAAAAACCCTTTAACAGGGAAAAAATGTGGAAGAAACCTCAGGAAGAGTCACAGAGGAGGGATCCCTCTTCCAGGACGGACAGACGTGCAATGGATGTCACTTGTACAGAACAATCAACACAAACTTATTGTACAATTACAATGAATTACAATAAATGGTAGAATGATAGCAGAAGCAGTGGAACCTGTGATCTCCATGGTACGTCCAGAGTCGTTTTCCTTCTCGGTGACACTTGATTTCGTCACGCTTTCCATCGTATCGGCTGGATCGATCTTGTTCTCCGCGATACTTGATTCGGCTGAGTTTTCCATCATATTCCGTGGTTTCTTTTCCAATTCCGTGTCTTTCGTAGTCTCGTAGAGTCTCGTAAAGAGTGAGAGTGGGATGCTGCTAAGCCTGAGGTTATCACCTATTTATAATAAATTTTGTGCCCTTTATGGCTTTGATATTTCAAGATTCCATTCTAGAATCTAGAACACAGTTCTATTCTAGAATTTACACACGCACGCACACTCACACACACAAGATGGCTTCCTCTCACCCCCGAGGCTGCCATCATTGGTTGACCGTCATTGGGTGGGTGGGGGGGGGGGGGCTTCCATCCTACTTTGTTGTTGTTTTTGCTACATTATGACTATTTTATTACACTATTTATGTAAGTTCACTTTGTTGTTTTGTTCTATATTGTTTTTTTCTTTCCTCTTTTCATCATTCACCATACTGATTTTAAGGGAATTTGTTATTTGGAGCTCTGCCCATCCTGATCTCTCCAAACTGAATTTTTTTTTCTCCCCCATTTCTTTTTAAGTGGATCGTTTTTCTAATGTTAGTCGTTTGTCTTTCCCCAAACACCAAAAGCTCAAATTTGTGACTGAAAACAGAAATAAGTGAAGCACAAACTGCTTCTTGAGGTGTCAGGTGTGGATGCAGTTCTCCTGCCTCCCTTTGGGGGGCACTGTGATCTGCAGGTCTATTTTTAGCACAGTCTCAGAGAGCGGACGAGCTATTTATAGCCTGAGATCTGTTCACTGTTACACTGCTGAGGCTCAGCTACACACACATGGAGGCATGTGCATCCCTACGCACACTGAAGGCATTAAGTCGCACACACAAGACCAATTTAAACACACACACGCAGTCATTCAGAGGGTATCAGATGCCTGAAGGTGTTCTTCTGCATCAAACCACAGCGGACAGAAAAAAAAAAGGCTGAGCTGACACATTAATGAGCAGCACACACACGTGAGTGGACAGATATGTCAAGTGCAGATGTTAAATCCGCACAGGAAATGATTGCGATTCACAACTACACACACCCACACGCACAATCATAAGATATTTATGCATGCATATGTCCATTTTTAACCCGACAGACACAAAACTATCAACCATCTACATGCATCCACGCTGGTGGCAGCTCGCTCGCAGCACGCCTTGACGTGCCTCCACACAAACACAGGCAGCGTTTGTTCACTAAGTGCCACTCTAAAAGCCCCCAAACCAGCTCTCCAGTTCACACTCCAGTGTCCGCCGAAGCCGGCTAATGCTCCCTGTGGAGATGCTCTGCACACACACACACTTACACACACTCATCTGCTCAGATTCCACGAGCAACGCCAGCCTTAAACACAGCAGACCAAACACACTCAGCGGTTAGCAGGATGTCATGGAGGTTAGAGCCATTAAAAACAACACAAACACAATTGTTAGATGATTTTAAATATAGATGTTTAATTATTGAATATATTCAAGGATGTACAAGACTGAGAATGTTCCATAAGACGGGAAAGATCATGTAGTCACGTTGGTTCTGGTTGCATTGCTGGTTGCCAAAAAATAAAATGTTGCCAAAATACTTCAAATATGAGTGGTACTTCGATGCTCTGTGGAGTGACTACTCGTGGCTCTCAGCAATGTTTTGTCCATGTTTGGTTTGTATGTGTAGCACCTTTAGTCTTTGCTTTGACACTTAAGAGATACCCACATCTCTAGGTTCACAATAAATGAATTATTAAGAAATTAAAGCAATTTGTTTTAACCATACATGTAATCAATTAATCATGAACTCCTGTTAAAAATAGTATTTTTAACAGACACATTACTTATGCATCTCTTTTTAACCTCCCTATTTTAATTCACCTTTTAATTAACTCTTAAACATCAAATGAATTAGTTTTTATACACAAGTGCAAATTCCTTAATAAAAAATGAATTATACCACACCTTAAAAGGTGCTGTTAACCCTTTTTAAATGGCTAACAACACAATTAGGCAGTTCAAGTGGCATAAAAGAAATAAAATGCATCTTTTCATTTCAGACCGCATGGTAATTAGCTTGGCTTAACGATTAGCATAGCGATTAGCATGAATAAGCATAAACAATGGACAGACTAGCAACTAGGAGCTAGCGATTAGCATGTTGCGGTCGCTATTAGCATTTGCTAACAATTTCTTTCCAACAATAAACTACGGCAAAAAGTGCACGAAAGTAGTTTTTAATAAGAAACGTAAACAATACTAACTAACTTAAAATAGGCAGATAACACGATAAATGCATATTTTCCGTCTAAACGGCTACCGGGCTACAGGCTAACTGAATGCTAACTCACCGGAGTCTCTGCATTTACTTCCACGAGGGATCTTCCTCCTCGGCTCACAGCTTACTGGAGTGAACCTGGTTTTGCCTGGTTCAGACTTTGTCCGCAGCACTTAATAACTCTTTTCTTCGTGTTCGCTTTGCTCTTTTGTTCTACTTTTTGCTAGCGACTCACTCGGTGTGGTCTGGAGGAAAATGGCGTCAGGTAACGGCTTCACGCGGGACCTGAGCTAAATTCAGGAATATTATTTTACTAACAGGGAACTACTGCCACCTGCTGGCGTTTTCTGGAACTGTCTAAATCACAAACACTGGGTTAGTGACCTGATTTTTCATGCTGGTTACCACAAGTTATGCTCTCCGAGCTCGTGCATGAGGATGCAAGTGTCACAGCTCGAGCTGGGCAACCAGGAACATTCCAGCACGAGGAATATGATTTTTACAGAAGTCTCTATAAAATCAAATTATGAACTCCGGGAAGCTGGAGATACAAAATTGACTTTTTCTTCACTCCTCTCTGATGTGAAATTGATGCTGTCTGTCATAATTCCGCCCCTCGTCACCGTTGAACTCCGGCCACAAAACCTGATGGAAAAATCATGGAAAAATCAGAGAGGTGTGCGCCGCTCGCTGCCCAAGAGACTGCCGCCGCTCTCTCAAGAAAATAATTGCCTCGCCCTGCAAAATGTTACACTTGCACATTTGACAGTCGGTCGCAGAAACATGTCAAGAAATGCAGCAAATGCAAGAGCGCGAGGCTCGAGCGGGGGGAAGGTTGTTAGTGGATGTAAACATGGCCGTCAAGTCACACGTTTACAATGCAGGCTTCAAAATGAGCTCTGCAAATGTTTAACGAGAAGGTCTGAGGCCATTTATGCCAGTCTTTATGGATTAAAGTGATAGTTTGGATTTATTTGAAGTGAGGCTGTATGAGGTACTTTTCTATAGTCAGGCTGCATACAGTCGACCTCAGTCAGCACACCCAGTTTGAGGAGAAGCAGGCAGGAGATACTGGCAGCTGCAAAATGTATTTTAGACACGTAAAAAAGGGAACCCTAAAATAAATCAATGTACTGCATGTGTAGGTGAATGCTATATTTAGAATATTTTCAGTGCTTTACCTCGTCAGACAGTCCTTCCTTCTTCTAATGAGAAGCTGAAGCATCCACCAGACTTCACTGACAAAAAAGAAAACACCATTTTAACTTGCAGAACTCAGAAGTGTTGGTTTATCTCTGCCATGAACCACAGCAGCTAACATTAGTTTGGATCTGAGCTACGCTGTTAACACACAGAAGTCACACAATCACACAGATACATGGACTGGTCGAGGGAACTTCTGTGTTCTGCGAGGTAAAATGATTGTTTTTGGTGACTTTGAGGAACTTTGAGCCAGTTTCCCTTTGGAAGGCTGTCTGACGGCAACGTAAAGCCCCAGTGAGGGAGTGCCGTCCTCGGCTAATCAACACATTTTATCACAAAGGCTTAATCAAAAAAATGAAAACTCATTTTAAGGTCAATGAAAACACCAACAATTCTTATATTCACATTATTATACACTAATGAAAACATACTAATGAATATTATCTTCCATTCCTGCAAAGAAATACTCCACTCATACTCATACTCTACTACAAATTTTACACACTGGACCTTTAATTTTAATCCAAACCTTCCTGCGGATAACCAAACTCCTGGAAGTCACGCTGTTTCCAAAAAAACCCAGAGAACAGCTCACAGAGGCAAACTGCTGCTTCAGTCTCTGTCCCCTCCTGTTTGTGTTTTCATGTCATTAATACTTGTCATCTTGTGTTTTTCTCCCTTTTAGTACGAATCAATACCGGCAGTTATTTGACTCATTTTGTCCGTTTAGCATTTCTCAACCTGCCCCTGTGTCAGTAACTCTAATAAAATGAACAGAAGTCATGCTAATAACAGACAAATAAGCCATTAGTCGTGGCTGCGTTTGCTGTGATGAAGCCTCGGGGAGGTGAACGCAGGCCCAACAGGCAGAGAAAACACGAACTACGTGTTTAGATGCAGCTCACCAAGAAAATACAAAAACACATAGTATGTGGAGAATATAAAAAAAAAAAATCCCTGTCACTTTTTTTTACTTCTCTGGGAAATATCTGCTGCTGAGCTGCTTTACATTCTCACAGCAGGTGATGGGTACACTGAAGGCAGCGCTGAACTCACCCGAAACAGAAACAAAGCTTAACGCAGACAGCATATAAATGTGTGTGTCTGTGTGTGTGTGTGTGTGTGTGTGAATGCTCACTGCAGTTTTCTATTTTGCACTCCACTGCGCTGTAGGTGTATGAAGATGAAAGAGGTGCGTATGAGCGCTTCAGACTCACACCTGCTGCTCTGGAAGAGGAAAAAAGAAAAACCCAAAATGACTAGGGCGTCTCAGAGAAAAGGGAATTTAAGAATTGTTTTATTATGAGCTGTGGAGAAAAATAAGGGAAGAGTGAGGGGGAGGGGAGTATAATGGCTGTGATTCTCAATCAATCCCAGGAATGAGACGAAGAGTTGAGGACAGGGGTGTGAACAAAGCCAATAAAACAGAGAGAGGAGACGCACCAGGAAACATTTTTAGCTTAGCCGAGGATGATGTAGTGACAGCTGCTGTGCAAAGAATTCACACTGCAGGGTCCAAAATGTGCGAGGAGCTTTTGTTTACACTGCAAACATGTTCAGTGTGGAAGAATCTGACAAGTATTTTTCTGCAGAGCGGAAACTGCTCGACTGACACGCAGAGAGATGATGGAGCTGCAGCGATTAATCAATGAATTCATTGGTTGTCATCGATTAAATTAATCACATTAAATGTGAATATTTTCCTTTAGTGCAATACATAAAATTCATTGCATTAAAGGTACTTTATATTTTAACATTTTCTGTCAGCCTCAGAATCTCTTTGGGACAAAACAGTTTGGGAAACATTTTTCACTATCTTCAGACATTTTCTGGACCAAAACAACAAAATAATTAACTGAGAAAATGACTGATGATTCGTGAAGCTCTTTTCTTCAACGTCAGAGTCTGTGGAGAGCGTAACAAAGAGGGAAGACCACACGGGAACCATTTAAGTGAAGCAAAAATCATTTATTAAACTGAACTCACTCCAGTCATACTGTGTTCTGTCAGCACTCGTGGCTGTTGGATGCTGTGAAACTTAAACATGAACTCAGGCTTCTCTGGACAACCAGAACCAAATGTGGGGGTCTGGAAAGCAGCAGCCTTCCAAGAACAAGGAGCAAGAGGCAGCCATCTTGACATCATTCATCTTATAAAGGCTGCAAGCGGGCGACATCCGTCAGTCAGTGAGGTGGGAGTGGCCAAACCGTCCAAAAGACCTGAAAGAAACAAGAGGCAGGCCAGCACAGCGCAACATCTCTAACAGCCTACAGCCGTCAGACTGGCGAGGTGAAAGCTCGCCTCCAAGTTTGTCCTCCAAGTTCTCATGTTAGGGAGGATCGTTGATTTAAAAAAATAAAGAATTCATTTTAAATTGTGTATTCAGCTGAAGAAGATTGGACTGGACTCCTGGGATGTCCAACGTCCTGCAGATTTAGAGTAATTGGCGCTGCAAAACTTGCCCATAGGTGTGAATGTTTGAATGGTTGTATCAGCCGTGTGATTGACTGGTGACCTGTTATCCAGCCTCTGGCCCAGTGTCAGCTGGGATCGCTCCCAGCTTTGCAAGATCCTTCAGGATATGCAGGTATAGCTAACAGATGAACATCTTTAAGTATTCGCTGACATTTTTGACACTGCACAGTGTCTGAAAGTAGACAGATCAACTCCACGTCCTCAAACTGAGCTCTGGTAGACGATATCAGTCAGCTGAGAGTGACTGAGACATGCTGTCTTTAAGTTTTACAGCTAAAACTTGCAGGTTGGTCTAAGGTTTGTGCAATAACCACGTACAGCTGTGTGAAGTCTCTGTAACGTCTGACTTTTAGACTGCATTGTAGCATTTCTGGAGCTGCAGTGCTGAGCACGGGATAAATTCCCCCATGGGGAACATTAAAATATCTTCTATTTAATGCTATTTTAAATGATCAAACCGGCAGATTAATAAAAAATATAATCAGTCAGCTCCAGGATGTGCTGTGCAACCCAAACAGACACGATATCTTCACGATATTAAAAACAGGAAACTGATTTTCTGTTTTAACCCCTGATCTGACCTACAAACCTTTTTTTCCCCTGGTGCCTTCATCGTTTTCAGGCTGTCGTAACATTTTGAAGTTTGAGTTAGCATGAAGTGACTCGAGACACTGAACAGGTTTTCTGTTTAGGTTTATTGAAGCCACACACACACACACACACACACAGAGTCAGCCCGCAGCTGCCCCAACAGACAGTACTGCGGCACTGCAGAAACTCCCATCTGCTGTATGAATACATGTGTGTGTGTGTGTGTGTGTGTGTGTAAGCGAGTTCAACATCATAACTTTGGCAACACTTGGCAAAGACTTCATGATTCATATCAGGTCATAGCTGTAGCTCCTGTGGCACCAAAATAAGTTAAAAGCAACGATATGACTAAACATAGTTACAAAACAATAAATTATACAACAAACGCTGTGAGATTATCAGCAGGTTAGACACGTCACGCGTCACGCGTCGGTCTGACAGCAGGTTATTAAAAAAACAAACGTGTAAACTGAACAATATGAACAGAATGTACAGGTACGCTCAGGCCGAGCTCTAATACTGACACAGGTAAACACACTTTCCAGTTACAGTGAAATATACATCAACCCAACCAAGGTCTCTGACTCCCTCTAGTGGTGGAGAGTTAAAAAAAAACTGGATGGACAGCGTTCTAATGTGACCTTACAGCTCATCCAGTTTATGAAAAGATACACCCTTTACTCAGATTTATTATAAACATATTGCTTCCGATCTTTTTTAGGAGTGTGAGGTGAAGTTTTTTTAAAGTACGTCACATTTTTTTGGCCACGTTTTCTCAGGGAATTAAAAAATACTTTAAAACAAATCAAACTGGTCCAGAATCGTCACCAAAAACATTGATGGATCCCAAAATTCAACTTTTAATGTCATTTAATGGTTTCATCCTAAACTGACTTTTAAAAGAGATGAAAGCAGCTTAAATGTTGTCAAGTTGGGGAATTTCCTTATTTTTCTCCGTCTTACTAACCTTGAGGACATTTGGTATTTTGCTATATTAGTAATATCTCAAACACACACACACACACACACACTCGTCACACTCCTCTTGTCCCTCCTGCTGCTCTGCTCCGTCCTGACATTCAGACGGATGGGAACAGCTAAGCTCCAGCTGAGCAGCTCTGAATCCCTCAGCCCTGCTCCGCTTCACATCCTCAGCAGCTGATGCAGCACAAAAAAAAACAAAAAAAACAAAGGCTCCATTTTATGTAAAACACTCTCGCGTCACGTGAAGTCCAGTTTGAGGGCCGTCGCATGCAGCCACTGTGAAGTAGACGCCATCACGCTGGGCGAGCGATCGAAGATTTAAATGTTGCTTCTCTCTAGAAAATGTCAACTTTGTTATGAAAGATTCAAATTCTCTAAATAATAATAATAAATCTCGCTGTCCATCATTCACCCTTCATTATTGCTCATGTTACCTTGTTTTAGCCTTCCTCCTTGATTGCTACCTCCTAGCTTCCTTTCATGATTTCCATCATGTCTGCACTTGTTGCACCTCGACACCAACGCGAACAAGGATTTAAAGAAATGAAACGATGATGTGTGATCTAGTCTGTTCTCCTCCAGCGCAGTTGAAAAAAAAAGAAAATCGAATCGTGGATTTAAAGAATGGTGACACCTGATGATATTCTGGTGAACGTGTACGTCTTTTCACCGTTAGATAATGTTTGAGTAGCTGTAAATACATGCAGCATATATAACAAACACTTGGAGACCTGACCTCAGATCCAAAGTGGTGGTATGTATAGAGGGTGAGTAAATTATTTAACACGACGAGAAAGGAAGATGTTTTGGGAGTTATTTTCTTCTTGCTGCATATTTTAAGACGCGAATGCATCTTAAATCTACAGACGAGACGCTCTCTGCCTGCGTGTCACATGATCATGATGCTCTTTTCTCCTGTCAAACCCTCGAGTCGCAAAAACCTTGTGACAACAAAATAGCGAAGCGGTAAACGTTCACTAAACTGACGCTGAATGTTTTCACAGTCCAGCCAACTTGACGAAACGCCACGAGGAGACCTGCATCGATTGTGAGGTTTCCATGGCAACAAGCATCATCAGGCGGCCTATGAATACAGAAGTAGGTCGCTTTAGTCATGTCTATATAATTTCATTTTGAAGCCACGATTAAAATGTTTTTGAGATTTAAAAAAAAAAAAGGAGGGAGGGGGGAGCCTTTCAGTCTCCTACTGAGAGAAGGAAACAGCAGCTCAGCTACAGGAGTGAACGTAGGAAGAGAGCAGTGAATTTAAATCAGCTTATGGTTACAGAGCGGAGAGGAAGGAGGCTGAGAGAAAAGAGACATCCACACTAACAGGATAACTCTGCTGAGTCTCCTGCCTGTCTGCCTGCTAGTCCTCCCGTTTTACCTCCCAACACTTTCAGTGCTTCTTCCTGTTCTTCCTCTGCCTTTACATCCCCCCTCCTCCTCTCTCTCCCTCTCTCCTCCCTCCTCCTCTCTCTCCCTCTCTCCTCCCTCCTCTCTCTCCGACTCGGCCCTGGAGACATTTTACATTTACATCACATTACACAGTCTGAGATGATGAGAGCGCTGTGTACCTGTCAGTCTCGATACAGTACTGCTCCTGCCTCCAGGTGAGGAGGAGGAGACTCAACACACACACACACACACACACACACTCATCTGCCAGCTCGCTTTCACGTCAAACAGATGCACACGTGCACTTTTTGCTCTTTTTGCTCTCTGTGCATCTAAGTGTCGGGGTTAGCTCACTAACACGAGGACACGTCGACAAGAACATGCAGTCTTGTCAAATCGAGTCCCCGCTGAGGATCATGGGATATGGAGTCAACTTCCCTCTTCTCATACAGCTCCGATGATCCCCGTTCGCCTTCAAAACTATTCACCCACTGTCTCTGATGCTTTGTATCAGCGGCCGTCCTTCAGATCAGAAAGTATCTGTCACCAGCACCGGAGCTGCAGCTTCCTTCATTTTTCCACTGTGTCACATGAACACCAGGAAGTCCACAGCAGAGCGGAAACACTGTTATCACAGGTTATCCTCGACTTCTACAGGTCGTGTTTTTACGGGTTCACTTCATTGAAACACCTCAACACAAATGTACAAATGTTCTCTGTTGCACACGTTCCCGCAGCTTCACGCTCATTTTTTGATGTTCAGCTTGAGTTTTGCAGTCAGCGGTCGGGTGTCAGTGTTTTTAAAGCTTGAGTTTGTTTGTCATCTTTTTTATTGGAGTTAGTGCAGAAGAGGCCTACAGGAAGAGGCCGATAAGCCCTTCACCTGTATAAGGTTACAATCAGAAGACTCTCTTTCCTGATCAGGATCTAAGGTGCTGTGTGT
The DNA here is from genome assembly GCA_023373845.1 of Nibea coibor. Taxonomy (NCBI): domain Eukaryota; kingdom Metazoa; phylum Chordata; class Actinopteri; family Sciaenidae; genus Nibea; species Nibea coibor. The sequence goes on along the minus strand of CM041739.1, from coordinate 3,478,221 downwards.
TGTAAAGATTTTGGGCTGTCTAACTAAAATTTCTCTGATTAGACTTGACCTTTGCTTTCTCTCCATGCTGGTTTGCACAGGGAATGGGTGTAGGAAAGGTCAAGAAGATTCAATTTAAAAACTCAAGCAGTAAAATTAATATGAAAAAAAGTCCTCAACAGACTTTGGCTAAAAGCCTTCAAACCTTTATATTTCATGGCTCTAATGTCTGTTTAAAAACACTGAGTTTGACCTGCAAATTAAACTGACTGAAGGTCACCTGTAGATGCTACTGTTGGAGAAGCAGGTGCAGCTTCACTGCATAAAAATACTGCTGTAAGCCTTCTAAAGACGTCGCCTCCCGTCCTGCCTCCTAGCAGACAGACTAGACTAGAATGTGCCAGTTGGCCCAGTCCTCATAGGCATGATTGTGAGGTAGTTGGAGGGCACGTAGCCTCTCTGCCCACCTCTCGCCTCCACTAGACTCCACTCAGGGTTCCCTCGTTTGTCGTGGGCCTCCAGCACGCGGACTGGCTCTCCGGCCCGGACAGACACTTCGTGGTTTCCTCTCGCTGTGAAGTCGTAGGCTGCGATCACCTGGAAGACAGTCAAAGAACGATGGATCAGTTTCAACATTAAATATCTTTTATATTTATGCTGTATTCAACAGTTTGATGATTTGTACATTATTTATATTTCACAGCGTCCCAAACTTTTTGGAATCATTTAGGAGGACACTGCCGGCAGCAGGTCACATCAGCTGTCGTTAATTAATGTTCATTTTGTTCTGTTGATTGAGTAGCTTGACAACTTTTAAATTAAATTCAAACTTTTAAATTAAATGTGCCGGTTGTCTCGTTAAAATGCAGCTGGCGTCTGTTTTCTGACAAAGATCTTTTGTGAGGGAAGAACTTCCACTCTGTGACTCGCTGTACGACCAGAGTGGATCTCTGAACACAGCGGCCACCGTCTGATGAAGGTGTAGACTTCCTCTGTAGCCTGATTAGCAACTTCATGTGCAAGAATGATGAGAAAGAGACATTTCTGCTAACTTCTATTAACACATTTACAAATGACTGTAGATAAATTTATATATTCATCGTGAGAAAATAGCCGATAGGCTCAAATTTCGGCCATCGTGTTTCGCCTCTCTTCATGATAAAAAGGAAAAACAAGCTGAGCAGAGTAAAGAAGTTCAGTGAGGTTCATTAGAAATACAAGAAATGATCCTGTTTTATGTTTTCTCTTCGCTCTGGTACTGAATAATTAATAATTATTGTATAAAAGTTAACATTCTAGTACTATGACAGCTTTAGTCTGTACGTGAGAAGAAAAGCTCCCGTTTTTGGATGAAATAACACATAAGGTCAAGTAAAAATTCAGAAATTTAGAAGAAGCTACAGACGATATTCCGATGTGTGAGACACGTATTTAATCAACGCTGAAGTGAATCGTTTCAGACTCTGTATTGGCAGATAACCGACTGAAAATAAACTCGGGACATCCTGAAATAATTCAGTTACACGTTGAAAATTCGCAGCACGCAACTTCAAGAAAAGAGAAGGCACGAGTCACACTAACACAGCCACAAATCATTGTAATATTCTCTGAAAAGGTTAAGCCCACTAGTTATGTCTTGACAAATCCCATCTCATCACCACACACACAGACACACACACAGAATGAGGATTCCTAATGAGCCCTGTGTTGGTATGACAGAGTGCCCCGGCAGTGCTAATAGCTGAGTTAGCCGGCTGCTCAGTGTCATTAACAAACCTTTCACCTCGGCTCACCTCTCAGCTACGACATCAGCTCTGCCCTGACGTCGACGCCAATTAGCATACAATTAGCATTTTGCCAGGCAGAGACATGCAGGAGGAAAGATGTAAGAGAATAAAATAAGTAAAGTGACCATCAGCTGCAGAGATTCACGTTAAAGGAGCTGCAGCTGATGGCAGTGAAAGAGACGAGGAGCGTGCTGTGGCTAAACGGCGCCTCTTTGTGTTTATACGCGGTCATGGCAACGCGGTCACGGCGGAGCCACAGATGTGTTAACTGAGACAGCAGCCAGACTACAAGTTATTGATGAGATTATTATTTTCCAGGATGTCTACAAGCTGTGACGCCAAACGTGAGGAAATGAGATCTAAACTGGATTATTTCCAACGAAGGTGAAAATATTCTGATTGAAGACTGAATGTATACGAGGGACCGAAGTGTAAAAAACTCTTTGAGACTATGTAAGACTTGTGATGAGATTTTAAAGCTTAGGGTAGACTTGTCAGTGTAGCAGTAAACTGACTATTGAAGACGTTGTATTTTCTTCTAAGAGAATCGAATGTGACTCTGTCAGACCACACAGAAAGTTGCAGTCAGGACCAATTTGGCACCTTAATGTTGCCGCTACGCCTTCATGTCTTCATAGGTCGACAGCGATACATCATCTCTGCATCAGTGAGGACAGAACCTGCGTGTATATTCTGTATATTAACAGAGTCAGGGTCACGGGGGATGGACCCGAGGAGGAGGAGGCATGAAAACACGCATCTATAACGTCACTGGAGCAATAACTCACTTTAACGGCCCGTGAGGAGGCATAACACACACACACACACACACACACACACACACTATGTCTAATGCAATCCTGCTTTCTCATCCACTCTCCTAAATCTCCCTCTGTCTCTCTCTCTCGTACACACCAACATAAACCATCACAAATTTACAAGCCATGGCACTTCCCGCTCACATGTACATGTGTTACAGATGTAAATCAATCTCACAACACACACACGCATGTACTATCTCAGCCTGCAGTGTTCCGTCGCATAAATTTACCCTTTCACACTGTAACCCACTTACAAGGTTAAACAGCTAATTATGGACCTTTCCATTAATAACTCGCACACACACGCACTCACAAATCTACACACCATCTTTCCCCACACACACTCCAGTCTCCTCTACACTTAAACATGAGAGGATTTTCTCTGTCTCAACACACACACGCACACACACACACACACACACACACACTCTACTCATGACTTCTACTTGCCTAACCCAAACCTCACCAACTTCTTCTTCATTTGAGGACGTGGCTTTTGTCCTCAGGTGGACCAGCCCGCGTCCAATTAACCGGTCACAGTCAGACGTGTGACAGACAGAACGCTGTCACATCGATCAGTTAGAGCTTCAGACACACGCCCGGTCTGCGGCGTTTAATTTAGGAGATGAAAACACGCACTCACACTCGGAGTCTGATGTCAGATAATTTAAACTCAGAGAAGGGAGCTGAGGTCGGTGTCACAGTCAGTCTACCTCTCGTGAATGGCCTGTGGTCACTCCCTAACAATAGAATTAACACCAATGCGGATGGTCAAACTTTTGTCTCACATAACTTTTGCTGCGTTCCTTGTATGAACTCAAAGCATTAAGGATCTATGAATTTCATTAATATGCAGATTTATGCAGAAAGCTGCTCCAACATCTATTTAGATCTAATCGATCACTCACCTGGAAACACGGCTGGCTCACGACCGTCAGTGGTCGGCCTTCCGGGGTGTAGGAGTGTCTTCTGATTCCCGTCACGCCCTCGGGCAGGGTCAGGTGTGGCGAGGGGGGCGGTTCCTCTGTTGGCTGGTGATAGCGTAGCAGCTTGGAGGCGGGAGCGTAGCCTCTTCTGCCTGCATGCAACATACACAGATAAAAAAAAATATTATCATATATTACGGCTGCATTTGTTTTGGGTCACAATGTCCATCCATTACTCCTTACTCATGTAGCTAAATCCTGTTTTATTGCTGCTTAGTTGCAATAGTAACAAACATCCAAAGGATGGCGCCAAAGAGTTAGAGTTTCACTGGCATATAAAATAAAATAAAAATATATTCTACAGCACAATCTGCAGCATCTATTAAACCTGGCAGCATGAATGAAGACAACATATAAACACATGGAGACAAAACAAATTTATGGTGTTTGACAGTAGGATGCTCGTTCGTACCTCCTGCGTCCACCAGCCACCTCCGTTTGTCTCCACGGCTGTCTGCCTCACTGATAATGGCCACCAGCTCCCCTTTGGCCAGGTTCAGATCCAGGTCCCGGCTGCCCACCACCGTCCCCATCACCTGGTAGATCTTTCCAGAACCGTGCTTATCTGTTAGCTGCTTCAGACGGCGCTGAGAGGACGGACTCAGGGGCTGACAGAATGAAACACGATGCAGAAGAGACTTGAAATGTTAAAAAGGACAAAACAGGCCTGAGCTGAATAGAAAATGATAAATTCACCTTACATTGATCCAGAAGGAAAAACTCTGAAAATTTAAGCATGTGTTTGGCTGTTTACCAGAGACTTGGACCGGTTAAACCAGTTTACTTTAAGCTGAAAATCAAACTTACAAACAGAGTTTGAAAGAAAAAGCAGAAAGTCTTCATTTTGCAGAGTCATCTCACTTTATCGACCAATCAGAGCCCAGGATTTTACGGACTTTTAATCTTCAAATTATGAATACAACGATTGCTATGCTGGGTCACAGATTTGTTGACAAATTCAAGAATATGAATCATGTGTGACGTTATTTGGCCTCTCAAGCAAAAATGAGAATGTCACTAAATATTTGAACAGAGCGGGAAATATTTAAGAAAGTAGCCAAACGAGAAAAGGCACATTTAGAGTCTTCTCTTCTACTGTTGATCATTCCTCTCATACTTTTAACAAATACAACAATAGTCCTATGTTGGCTGCTCTTTACTACGCTTCTTACAGGCCCTTTTGTCCTGCGCCTTCAACAACATGTTTGTGGTTTGTACTCAACATGTTCATGAGCGTTAAGCAGCTCAGATTTCTCGTGCACCTGTTGTAAAGAAAGGTGATGGAGTTCAGGTGTCCGATGAAGTTTCTTTTAATGACATTGTTCATTTACGGTTCGTTGATCAACACATTTGATCTATTTTGTGTGTATCCTGATTATTTATCACTTGCTAATTATTAGAATAAAGGCATCGTCAGGCTATGACTGACGAGTGACCACATCAGGAGACAACAAAAATATGATGAGAGGATTGTTTTCATTTCAAATATACCAACCTGGACGACGGGCCCGTTGAACGTGTCCTCTACACTTCGACACAAAGCCTCCAGCCGCCTCGCTCCTTCCAGCACTGCAGACTCAGCCCAGCTCCAGAATGCACGGGGTTCGAGAGAGCTGTGAGGAAGCTGGAAGACGCACGGAGGAAGAAACAAATTAAATCTTTTCAAAGTGTAATACATGGTGTCTCATTTACTTGTTTGAATAACTGATCTTTAAGTTTGTTTAACTGTTAGAGCACAGAGCAATCAGCATAGAGGCTCAAGTGGATAATACATCTCTACCTGCTGTGCAAAGCTCTGGAACAGTTGCTCCATGTCTGAGGAGAGATCTTTATGCAGACAGCTGAACGTCCCCAACATGCTCCAGATCATCTGCAGAGCCAAACCGTTAAACCGAGGAAGCTCGTTGAGGAGCAACGTGTTGATTGTCCTGTGAGGAGAGGAGAGGTTTGCATTAGTTCTGACTTTAACACGAATAAAAAGGATGCAGCTTAAAAACAACCTTTCCCTCAGTGTCTACCTGTACGTGTTGGCCACAGCTTGTTCGTCGTAGTTCAGATTGGATTTCTCACAGATCAGTTCGTAGTCGAGCAGCTTGTCCAGACGTTTTCTGATCAGGTTCCTCGGGCCCACCAGGAGGTCTCGGAGCGCACAGAGTGGCTTGTGAATTAACGTCCTCATCCTCTTCTCCTACATGGAAGTATAGATAATGACATGCTTAATGCAAACTGACTTTTCGCTTTAGTGAGTACAAATCTACTTGGTGCTCACCGTGGTACTGCTGCTTTAGCTTCAGTAAAGACTAGTGCTTATATCTGATGAAAAATGTTGAGTAGACTCACAAATGTGGGAAGAATCCACTGTCTGAGAGCAGTAGTGATCTCTTTGTAGCATATAGGCTCCTTCTCTCCATCCATGTCGAAGTCAAACTCCTCTGTTTTGCAAGCCAGGAAGCCCTGCAGACCAACAAAGAAGAAGGCGCTGTCAAACCATGCTCAGGTCTTGTCTGATGTCTGCAAACAGCTAATTAAAGATTCAAATTTGTTTCCACGTCCTAATTAGAGGTCATTAAGTGATGTTGTTTTGTGAATATACATAGAAATTGTCTTTCCTGGCCTGACAAGAAAAGGGAAAACATGGAGGACAGAGCTGATCCTTGTTGGTTGGGAACAGAAAGTGGAAAAACATTTTAAACAGGATAATTTTAGAGTGGAAACGTACACAGAAACTGTTTGACCTTAAGGAGCCTCTGAGGCTACACAGTGTGACTCATAAACATGTACAAGAATAAATTCAGCTCTGTTCCACTTACTCAACTTCTCCACTGGAGACCACTTCTCGTCTTTGAGGAACAATAATCAGATATTTACGCTCTTCAACCTTAATTTAAGACCCGCAGAAGCCTCCGAGTGCTACCTTGTTCCACTTAAGTTTAAGAATTAGAAAGAATAAGACACGTTCACAAACTGAAACTAAAATGTGTTTGAAACGCAGAAGAAGCACCAACACTAAGTCATGATGTGCTCTGTGATATTACACTGTCACACATGGGTCACTTCCTAAGACAGATACGGATACACCAGTGAGATATGAGCAGCAGTTTGTAGATGAAGACAGATAATCTGCAGCGTGAAAACATCGTTTCCTGAATACCAGCGTGCAGCTACACTGAACAAATCTGAGGTTTAGTGTCTTATCTTTTACCACATGGTCAACAGCAATGTGTTAAATAATTATTTATTAGTTAGCACAGTGTCAAACCTGGAGATGGTGCAGGTATATCTCCACGTTGTCAAGCAGCTGCAGGATCCCGTGCTCCAGGACGTAAAAGAAACCTTCCAGGGCGTCGAACTCCTCGTCCACCAGCTGGAGAGCAACATAAGTGTCGTACAATGAGATGCTTTCTTACCCTTTATGTTATTTCTTTGAAAAAGTCATGCTGCTTTGATTAGCGGGGTCTACTCTTCATAATTACTCTCATTACTCTATCTTTAGCCTTTATTTTATTGGTTTTCATTAGGATTCAGTTAAGGCTCTGACAGTACAGCTATGTTTGTTTGATTTCTTCTGTCACCGCTTTTTATTGGGTTGTAAAATGTCGGCTTTCTTTCTGGATCTGCACCTGTGGAATGTTGCCATACATCATTTAAGAACCTACAATTTGATATAATCACTATAATCACTGCAGAGTCCCTCTAAACTCTGCTCCCCATGTGCAGTCATCCGACTCTAGTGCACGGGTGTATCTTGTCAACATTGTTTCTCTGGTTGAGCTTTACTACAAAGTCGTTTTCAGTGATACACACATAAGAAAAGGTGCTGCTGCTCCATTCTGTCCTCTGAGGCTGAGCTCGCACTTGTTAAATTATAGTAAACAGCTTTAAATGTCAAATGAACACACAGATATGTGTTTTTGCAGAGCTTCAAAGTGTGATATGCTATATTCAGAGTCAGCTGCAGCCTACAGACTGCATGAGAAATACAGAAAGATCAAACGACGAAAGTAGAAAGATGTAATCCAGTCTATAGCTATTAAAAATAAAGCCAAAGGAGACGTGTGAGGATGCTCTGAACATGTGAATGCTTTGTTCAGACCCGAGAAACCTTGAAGGACTGACAATTGTAACCATAGCAGCAGGCCAGAGCAAACAGCGGGTTCAATAAACAATCATATCATAGGTTTTCTGTGCAGTCTCATAGCTGCTCAGTTTAATTATTAACCAGTGTATTGCTGCTGGAAGGTGTGTGTGTGTGTGTGTGTGTGTGCTGGAGGACTACCGATAGCTCAGAGGGCCTTGACGAGTTACCTTGAGGTATAACCATCCCTGAAACTGTAACATGCTGCTTCTCTGATTCTTGTCGGTCAGGGTCGGTTACAGCGCAGCATCTAGGAGTCGGCTCTGATCCTGAAGGGGTTGTTTGAACTTCTATCCTACCTTAGTTGCCATTCCGGTCTCGTGTTTGATGTACTGGCTGATCCTCGCCGTCTTCTTCGCGATGCTGTGGGTGTTGAGGCGGTTGATTTTGTCCTTTATGGTCAAGTTTTCTGTCTTCTTGTATTTGTCGGCTACAATCAGAATATAAGGAAGAGTTAGAACAGTAAATCATAGAAGCACTCCTCTCCCCTCACACGGGGGATTAAATCTCTGACTCTCAACGTGTCAGTGAACCGCTGCACTAATTAGATCACAAAGGACTTGATAAGGTTGGTAACACGTCTCACCAACTTCTCTGAAACGTTTGTACTCATTGATGCGACAGTTCAAGGCGATGGAGGTGTGAGCGGTCTGCTCTAGGAGTGAATAGTCCGGGTGAGTCTTGTCCGTGTGTTTCTGGATGGTCTGCAGGAGGAGGGGGGTAGCGAGCGATCCGCTGCACCGGCATCACCAAGAAGAAACTCAGAGAGGTGGCGTTGACTTCAGGCCTGGAGAGATGAAGGCAACAGTGAGCAGAACTTCAGGACTGAGACCAAACAGCTGTGAAACAACAGGACATGACAGAAACCTACGCTGAGGTTTTGATGATTCTAACAATCTCATTCCAAAGCGCCTCCTTCTGTTTGTAGTTGTTCTCCACCACTGTAACGTTGTTGTAGTTGGCCAGGTACTCCCTGTAGGCTGTCTCAATGTCTGACGACAGGCTGAGGAATGAATCACCTGTCAGGAAAGCAAGAAAATATCAGAAACATTACCACAAACTGAACCATTTCCAACCAAATATCTGTCATTATTCACGTTTTAATGACTAGTCGATTAGACTGCTATAATTCTTCACTTTATGGCATCAATAAAAGAAAATATCCAAAACTCTGCAACCAGGATTTTGACAGGCTGCCTGATGCTTTCAGAATTGATGTCAGGTTATTTTAATGACTTACAAAGCCCTAAGAGGCCTCGGCCCAGAGTTATTTATCATTTCCTTTATTGCCCTGCACTCCCTGAGATCCTCGGATGTCTCGTTTGTTTGTTCCAAAGTCCAGATTTACACACAGAGGCGACAGTCTCTGCAGTCTGAGCTCTGACACTGTGTCATGAGCTGCAGGACAGTCACTTAAAGGTGTGAGGAGGAAATGTGTTCTCTGAATTTTGTCAGGCACAAAGATTCAAAACACACTTGCAAAAAGATTTCCACAGCTGTGACTCCAGTAAACTCCAGTATGTGTGCAGTGCTTTGCACATGCACCCAGTCAGCAAGTAATCTTGCTGAGACCATAAATTTGTCAGTGTGAATTCATTTGTTTCTCAAGTGAAGTGAAAACCACATCTGACAAGAAACCGTGTTCACATTTCATTTGTTTCCTGTCAGTAAGTTTGGTCAGAGCATTTCAACCTCGAAGGAGGAAGCCTCTGTGAAACCAGCAGCGATCTTAACACTTCCTGGTGGTAGGCTGAACAAGCAGCCAGGTGAAGAAGGACAAGCCCAGTATAGAAGGTGAGAGATTTGAGGCTCATACTGATGAAGTCAAGTCCAAGCCCTTACAGAGTGTCTGCAGGAAGAGAGGGTCTCCAGGCTTAGCCTGCTTCTGGTCCAGCAGGCTGATGAGCCGACTTGACACGTCGATCACATCGTCTATGTAGAGAAACATGCTGTCCAGGTTGGCTGGAGGCGGCTGCAGTGAGACAAAAACACACAGATTAATTTCCTGCGTGTATAAAACTGAGACGACGACACACAATCATTTAACACGATACCAGAGACCTGCGACAGCATCATAACCATCAGCACGGTGTGATTTATTCACATATTTAGATGAAATGTTTATCTTGTGCAGCACACTCGTGTGTGTCTGCTCCCCAACAAGACAAATGCTAATTCACGGCTGATAAAGAGCCATTTTGTTTAGCTCCATTCTATTCTAATGAGAGAGTGGGCGCTGCTGGGAGACTCGACAATCAGCACATTGCCACAGAAAACAAACCGACGTCTTTCCCGTCTCACAATGGCACCATTCATTCATAAATGTATTCCACTTCTCCGCCGTCCAGATTTTCAATTTTACCTTCTCCGGTGTCACATAACGCAGACAGATCTCCCTCTTAATGTGTCTTTCATCAACCAGTCGCCTGTTCAACAGTTAATATTTTTCCCCGAACAGGTCATCAGCTCATAATTCAGCTCCTCCACTCCTTTCTGTTTTCATTCCATTCTCTCTCCCTTCATCTGCCGTTCCCTCGGTGTGTTATCATCTTCGTGCTCATCCACGTTCTGCCAGCCCATAAAGCCAGATTCCATTATGTTTTACGAGGCCTCATTTCATTACTGCATCAATAATAAATGATTATTTGCCGGTAATAAACGATACCCCCAACGCAATGAAAAGCAAACAATATTAAATCACCACGCATCCTCTGCACGGTGACTATCTCTGCAGCGATGCTTGTAGTGATTACTTTTTATTCAAAACACAGAGCTGAACCTGCGATTATTCCTCCAACACTAAACTAAGTCTACGCTCATGTTTCCTGATGCTGTTAAAGGTTTGTTTACTTCAGTCTGAGCACAGCTGATCTTAACTTCCAGCCTCTTTCTGAGCAAAAATCTGACTTTGTATTTGTACCTGGGAGATTAACAACCTGTGCAGGCCCGAGGCACACCTGTCTCTGACGATGGATATGTCAAAATAGTTCTGTAACTAACAATTACTTTCAGTCTATGATTATGAATGAACTAAAGTAAGAGCAGTGACATTAAGACATTGTGAAGACTTAGAGAAAACTAAGTAACCCTAACCCTAGTTTAAAAAGATGCAATCAAGTAATTTGTTTCCCGAAATACTCACAACATGCAAGACTCAAATAACTTGACGACTAATCATTCGATTCATGCATCAAACTGTAAATCTGTAAAGAACAGTTAGGTGTTAGCCATGACAATGCTACTGAACTCATTCATACCTGTAGTTTCTGCAGACTGCTCCTGATGGTCACCGTGCTCATCTGCAGCAGTCGGAGGTAGTTCCTCTCAGACTGGACCAGCTCCTCTATGGCCATCAGCTGCCGCTGGGCTGCCCTCTCTTTAGCTGCCGCTTCCTCCTCTTCAGATTTCTTTTTGGTCTCCTCTGCCTCCTCTGCCAACCTCTCCTCTGAAATCGAGCTCCCATCTGAGAAACTATCCTGCGAGGAGAGTCTTGAATTTGTATCTTCAAGTTCTGAGGTGTCGGCGGGCGCCTCCACAAACACTGACACAACCGACTCCTCCTTTGTGTCGAATGTCTCCTCTCCAAACTGATCTTTCTCCATTTTCTCCTGGAGCTTCTCTTTTATTGGTTCTTTCTTGGCAATCTTGTCTGCAGCTCCGAGGGGAGACAGAGCAGATGAGGCCGCTTTAGGGAGAGGCAGCGTGAAGGAGGAGGGCTGAGGCCTCCTGGGTACCTCCATGTTAGAGATCACTGTCAAAGACAAACACTGATTAGACTCTGTTTTCATGTTTAAGTTGCTATTTTTGCACTTAGAAGTAATATGTTTTCATGAGCAACAGGTTATTACTGTATGTCATCGTTATAGTCACAGCTGACAGCTGAGTAAGATAAGATAACCCTCTACTGAAAGATCCAGGTAGTATATAGGTGGAAAAAGATGAACCCATACCCAGCTGAACAGGCTATAATGTTTGCTGCCAGTATTGACTGTCTCTGTTATCAGACTGAAGGGAAACTGCTGTGTCGTGTCAAATTTCTCCATTCCAGTGTGGACCAGATGGGACCACACTGGATGTACAATAATACTGGATGACAAGAAGGGTCACACGACTGTGGCGACTGTGATATCAGCTGAATGAGCCGCTTTAGCATCAACCACAGCGAGAAAAACAACTTTTAAAAAGTCAAAATAAGTCGCACGTAGTTCCTCACACTCACTCACAAGCCAAAGAAGAGTTGGAGAACAGGTTTACTGCAGAGGTCAAGGCCTCTGTTTGTCTTGTGTTGTGGCTTTAGCTGTTCTGTTGTCCAAACAGTGCACGTCGGAAGTGGTCCATTTGCATGACAAGGTGAAGAAATACGACTGTAGGAGCTTGACAAACATGCTAACTTAGTTTCAGACAGTCAGTATTAAATACACCTTTTTAGATTCATGTGTAATAAATGGAGTAACAAGCTGTTTGCAAAACTCAGATTACGCTTACAAAACTTCCCTTTTCTACTTCGTCTATCTTCTATTCACAGATGAGTTCAACATCTGGTGCCAGATATCGCTTCCACAGGAAAATTCCAGGCAGATAATGTTCCTGCTTTTGATTCAAGGTTTAATCGCACGCCAGCGAAGTGCACTGACTTGAAGACGGCCTTCATAAACCAGCAGACAGTGGCAGATGAGATAGCCTTGGTTTATTCTGTGGACTTCACACAAACATGCAGAGAGGGTGCATGCATTGTCGTGGGTCCTCTGAGCTGGAACACCATGCAGTGGCCCACCAGGAGGCCGGCAAGCTGCTTACAGAGCGACTAATGCTGACACCGCTGTGACAATTAGCCACTACATGATTCAGCTGAACGGACGTCTGCGGCTTCAGACTCTAAATGACTAAATGTTTTATTTTGGACTGATTAAATTATAATATGTGTGTGAGGAGTTACTCATGACAACATCAACAACAATGCACACAGAGTCTTCCATGCATCAGCGTCTGTCGGGTGGATATTTTCCAATATGCTGCCAGAGTTTCAGTATTATACCTGAGTGACACATTACTTTGAGAGTCCTTCTGCACTCTTTATTCTCTGTGCATGTCAGTCAGCGCAGAGAATATGATACTGTACAACTATCTGTTTGATCACCTTCAGCTGCACCCTGCAATGATAAAACTGTTTTAGATTTCACAGTGTGTCTGTATCTATTTTTAACCACCGTATTTCTAAATGATACATTAAATCAGCTCTAAAGATTTAATGTTAATGAAGAGATATTCTCTTATTTCTCATACAGTCAAAAAAATATGATTTAAACTAAATCTGCTCCTCAAAGAGCATTTTAAATATGACAGGATGATTCGTGGAAACTTTTAACAGACAGTTTTAAATAAACTCTAATTAAATAAATATATTAACTAATTTGATTGCATTGTATCGTTCAGGTATCCATAATCTGCGCGTTTGTGTGTCTGACCTAGTCTGACCACACAGATTTATCTTTTCCCTCCAACAAAAGGTTTAGCTGCAGCATATGGTGGCCCAGAGATTTACAACTGAGGAGCTGCGTGTCAAACCTCAGCATGTTTTAAGTACTGATGGAAATATAACTGAGTACAGAGAGTACCTGTTTGATCAGAGAGTTCCTTATTTAAATGTGAATTTTGAGTTTTGTTGACAGGCTGCTTGTGTTCATTCAGATCTTAACATTTAAAAACTGACTTCAATCTAAAATGCTGCTAAAAAACATGTTTAAAACTCTAAAAGTTATGACATGCAGAGCATCATTTTGGTACCGAAACTCACGCATCACATTCCCGCTACCTAAAAGCTCTTCATAAACCTTTACGGTTCACAAACACACAGCAAAGCAGGAGGCTCTAATTCCAAACCTGACGCAAAAACTTTCTTTACACCCCAAAACAAGTGTGTCAGAGCTCCAGATGAGACATCTGCTGCCCACAAGATAAACCAAAACCACATCGAACATCACCCTCCTGACGACAGCGGTGTGTTTTCTAGTGACACAGTACCATTAAGAGACATTTGCATGACATCAGGCTATCATTACCTTGTGCAGAGTCTCTGGTTCAGCTCTGGGGAGCCTCGATCTCTCCTCTCCTTGTTGTGCTCTGTCCCAAGTGAAGCAGGAATCTGCTGCAGAGACGCTGCTGCATTGAAAAACACACACAGACACACACACATGCGCACGCTGGTGTAACTTTCTCCAGTGACTCACGCACATCAGGCTGCCGCTGCTGGGCCTCATGTGGCAGGAGTGTGTGAGTGTTTATTCATGAGTGTGTGTGTGTGTGAGAAACCTACAGTGCATGAGTGTGTTAGGAAAGGGGGGATGGGATTGGAAAGGGAGGGTGGGCTGTTTTGTAGAGGAAAAAGAGGGGAGGGGTGAGGAATACACACACACACACACACACACTCATGCTGCTGAATAAGCTGATTGACTGCAGCAGCTGGTGGGAAGAGGAAGTGGCACTCACCCAGACAGTAGCTGATTGGCTGGCAAGTATTTCACAGTGGAATGAAGGGCCAATCAGACGACACCTGGAGAGGGTTCATGAAACACTAAATGGACCAATGAGGGCCGAGCGCTGAAGCGATTGAAGTTTTCCTCTCACAGGAAACAAAAGCACCGCGGGACGGCCCATCCTCTTCCAATTGTAAAGGGATTGTCTGCACTTTCTGTTAGAGGGACACAAAAAAAGAGATTTACAGCTCGCTCCTTTGGATGTTTTCAGTCGGAAATAAAAGATTTACGTGGGCCGTAGATTATTTCAAACCGGTGTCATGACATGTCAGTTAGCACAAAGTTATTCAATGAAAGTTAAGAGGGCCATCTTGATTCTGCATAACTTCAAGCTCTAATATCATCTGAAATCTATTAGACTTAAATGTTTTGTATATATGTGAAGGAGCTCATGGAGACTGACTTGCCCTGCAGCCAGCCTCAAGTGGCCACTTCAGGAGCTGCAGTTTTAGACACTTCTGCATTGGCTTCACTTCACAGGTTCGCTAGGTGGGGACGAGGCTGATGGGAAAGCGTCAGACTGGAGTTTATCTCTGAAGATGAACTTGTTGCCTGCAGGTCGAGAATATCCTGCTTTTAGACGTGGAATACTTTCAAACTAAAGTTTCACTTTTGAGGCTGTCAGTGAATTCCTCTGTGGTTTCATACGATATGGTTCCACACCGTCACATGATCAGTCTGTTATCTCTCACAATAAATCCTCCTCAAACAAAGAACATCTGTTGTTTCATGCAGTGCAGACAGGAGATGTTGCTGCAAATCCACAGAGCAGGGTGGAGATTTAACTCTGACAGCAAGGATGGAATCTTCTGTCATCTCTGTTTAGATGTTTTTTTAGAAAACAGAGAGATGTCAACACTGGACCCGTCAGCTTTCCTGGCATGACTAATGAAGCGAGATTCGGTTTTTGTACGCACAGTATTTATGAAGGTTTATTGATATTTCGAAAACAATGTTTCCTCACGTACAGCTGACTCAACAGAACATCAGTTCACGATTTCTCAAAAACGAAAGAATGATGTGTGCATGGACCTGAGACAATGAAGGAATTTGTTGCAGTCAGTCAGGAATGAGGGAGGCAAGCAGATAATCCGGTTCATTAGATCGGCACGTCAGGGAGGAATGCTGCAGGACGGGATTCTTTTATCAGCTGACTTGTGTTGACAAATTAAGGTGTGTTACAGGAAGACGATAGTTTCTGCAAAGTGACGACAGACTTCAGGCATTTGTCTTCTTGGTAAACTATTAGAGCCGAAATCTGCCTTACGAAAAGAAACATTCATAGCTGTGGGAAGCTCAGGAACACGTCAACACAGTTTCAGAGGTAGCATGTAAGGGGGACTAATCTTCACACCGCGGATCCACCTTGGTGGAAGTAACAAAACCCACAGATGCCGTACTGTACACTGCATTCCAGCAATGTCTGTGGGTGGAGCACATGTTGACAGAATTAGAATAAATTTGGTGCATAACACCTCTGGTGTCGTGTGCTTTACGGGCAGTTCCTGATTCACGATGATCTGTCAACCAGCGTGGGAATGTCATTACAGTCATGAAGAGCACGGTGAAGAAGTGTCAGAGCTGGGTGGAGTCATTATATAGTAAGAAGACTAAATTCATGTTTACAGGAACTGCAGGGTTGGTCCAGTTCCTGTACGTCTTCCCAAACTACAAAACACAAGCTAGAATACAAGCTAGAAGATAAACACCCATATTAAGCTCATCCTGCTGCAGGCTTTGTGAGAACAGCTGAGGGACGATGACTTGTGTGGAAATGAAAGCAGCGATGATTGCATCCTGTCAACAAACACCCTCACTCTCAAATCCTCCTGCTGCTGCAGCGTTACTGAGCGAAGAACTATCTTAAGATGACAGCAGATTAAGGGTGAAATCACCTTTACTCTACTTTCCGCTGCTCTGAACTAGACGGGATGTTACGTTGTTTCATTTCACATCATGGACTCACAAGCTGCTTAGTAACCTGGTATCACAGCACAGGGCTGACTTTATACAGTTTGTTTATATCTTTTTTTTGTTATAATTTGTTGATATCACTCCACTTTCTGCTTTGATTCTGCTTGCTCAGTCTTCTATCTTATCTCCTAGCCCTGTTAGTGCAAGCTGACCTGTCTTTCTTGCCATCTCATGCACTGTTGACCCCGTGTTAACCTACATAACTAATGAAACTGAAAACGTAAGTTTACTGTGACGTGTGCTAGATAAACAACACATTACGGTTAATCCAGATTGTTTTAAAGAAGTTAAACTACTTAAAGACATCCTATCCTAAAAATAACTCTGACAAAGTGAGTTATGCAAGAATAACTCAATAAATGCTGTGTGACTTCAAAGTGACCACGTGTGTTAGGTTTCTTCTCTCGGCGCAGTTCCACTCAGGACAAAAGCAGCAGCAGCAGAAGGAAACATCACGGAAACCTCAGCTTCGTAATCACCGGAGAGCTGAGAACATGAAACGCAGACAGACTAAACATGAGGGGAGTGTGTGATGTGTTTATGTCTCGATGTCTTGATAAGATCACCAGCAGCTGTCTTTCCTGTCTGTCCCACTTGAGTCAGCAGAGTACAGACAGATTCAAAGTATGAACTCAAATAAATATCATTTAGAAGTAAATCTGACACACACACACACACACACACACACACACACGCTCATGTGTTTATGTGAAATGTGTGCAACGTGAGCTCCACGTGCAACAAGTGGACACCTGTCATTCAGATGTGAAGCACACCTGAATGACAGGTGTCACCATGACGTGCAGCATGCGCTTCAGTTTGGGCTGAAAACAGGCAGCAGGCAGCATGGAGCTGAGAGGAGACGGGGGCGTAACCCAAACATGACGATACATTTCTGAGACTTTCAATCATTTTTATCCTCACGTCTTCACCTGAAAGCCCGCCACGTAAAGACCTCATGGACACACCTGTCAGGACCTTTTTAAATATATATACACAAATAAATAAAGCCTCGTTTGGTTTAAGGTTGAGGAATAACGCGGTGTGTGTGTGTGTTGCCCTGTGTCTGGATAACGACAGCAGACAGTGACAAAGAAACATGAAGCCTTTACCTGTCCGCCGCCGTCCTCTCATCGCGTGTTTAGCCCGCTGGGACGACGCCGTGCTCGGCGTTTCTGGCGCTGAACTCTCGCTCACCTGCTGTCAGCACTGTCAGCCAGCAGACCGTCAAGGTGACGACGATGACGACAGACACGCACGACGTCCGGTGAGTGTTTTACAAAATAAAACCCTTAGAACAGCGACAACATCTGCGTTGATTTTCAGAGTAAAAGCAGAAAAGCGGTCATGCTCGAGAAAAACGTGGCAATCCTGAAAAACTAGACGTATAACACAGTCAACATATTAAAATAGATGTATAGCACATGAAACATATTAAAATAGACCTATAACGCAGTAAACATATAATAAAATAGACCTATAACACAGTAAACATATAATAAAATAGACCTATAACACAGTCAACATATTATATATCATAATAATATAAATCATAATATATCATAAACACATACAAAGAAACTGAATATACAGCGGCAGGTAATAAAAAACAAAAATACAAAATCTACAGGCAGCAGTTCACATCCGGTAGAAATAAACCAGAATTTATTGTGGTAAGACAGAAAAAAAGTGAATTGAAGTATTAATTCGTATTAATTGATTTAAAGGTTCAACTAACTCAATAAATTACTACTAACTTAGTAAGTTCAGGTTTCCTCCGACACCATTTCATGAACGTCGGAGTTTCCTCCGCGCCGCCAGGGGGCGGCACTGCCGTCACCTTCACGTAAGCGCGTCAGAGGTGAGAGGTTACGAGCGTGACAGCGCCACATGCGTGATGTTGTGTTGTTGATGTCTGGACATTTAAAAAAAAAGGGTTTTATCTTTTTATCGCTTCAGGCTGTTTCTTCTCGGTGAGTTTTGGGCAGTTTTCCGTCTGTCTTTTCTTAAATATCACATCCGGTTTGGTTCATTTAACGAGCGGCTCCCCTGGTTCCATTTTCGGACAGACTGTCAGTCTTTCCCTCTGCAGTTTGAAGTTTGGGGATTAAACCTGCCAACAAAGCGGCTGTTTACCGTGTCGAAGGACCTTTTTTAAGCTACAGTGTTATTGTTGTCGGTTTAGGTTACTTAAATTCAGACTTCAGGCGGATTTATGGCCCGAGACGAGGCTTAAGAGACCGGAGAAGTTTTCAGAAAAGATACCGGTTGATTAGAAATAAAACGGTGAACATGTGTTTGGGCTGTTTACCGGTTTAGTTCGGGCTGTCATCCAAACTGTGGTCGAAGTAACACAGATACAGAACATTAAGGGAGACACATCTGTGAGTCTGAGCTCCTTTATTCAGGTGTTACCAATTATTCTAATTAAGGCTCCGTTCCATTCAGGTCAGGCCCAGCTGCTGCTGTGCTGCATGCAATAAATGGAACAGAACCTTAACCAGTATTATTGGAAAGCGCATCAGTCAGTAGTTTCAGTCCTGATTGTGCTCTGTGTGTTTTCCAGTCCGTCCTGAGGTAAAATGCGGAACCTGAAGCTGCTGCAGAGCCTGCGGAGCTCGGAGCTGCAGGGTCCAGGCTCCCCGCAGTGTTTCGCTGTGCGGGCTGACACCGGCTCGCTGCTCGTCGCTTCTCACTACTCCATCACAGAGTATGACCCACGAACTGGCCAGGTGAGCTGGTGCTGACGCGCTGCTCTTGCCTTTTTGAACTGAATAAGGAATCTTTGCTGTAAACTGCACGTGGAAGTGATTCGGTTGATTCGCTCATCAACGACTTTTCCCCGTCCTGTTCTGCAGGTGGTCAGTGAGGCCTCACTGACAGCTGAGGGTTTCCTTCCAGAGGATGGCAGCGGAGTGGTGGTTGGGCTGCAGGACCTGGCTGAACTCGAGTCGGCATGTCTGGCCACAGCTGGCGGTGATGTCGTCCTCTTCAACCTCAACACCTGTCAGGTTAGAAACACAGAAACGTCGGCATGTCTGGACTTCCCAACTTGGAGTTAACATGCCATAGTTAATTTTAAGTTGGCATTAGGCTAAGGTGTGTGTAATGAGGTGTGTGTGATCACGTTCCGCAGTTGGAGTGTGTTGGCAGTGTGGACAGCGGTCTGACCTCGATGAGCTGGAGTCCTGATGAAGAGCTCGTCGTCCTCACTACTGGTCAGTAAGTTATAAAACCGATTAGTCGTGAAGTTTAATGCTTTTAATTGTAAGTCTGAGAGAGAGAGCACCTAGTGGAGTCACTCACTTCATAGTGAGGTCTGTTATTACCAGATACAGGTAGTCATTGGTAATATTTGAAATTTGGCCTTTGGATTTCTGTCTTTGAAATTGTCATAGATGAACAAAATGTTCAGGTTTTTCTCTAATAATCTCTAATAATTTGTGTCCACAGGCCAGGAAACAATCATCATGATGACTAAAGACTTTGAGCCGATCACGGAGGTCGGAATCCACCAGGATGACTTTGGTGAAGGTACGGTGGCTTCACATGGACTCGTATTCAAATAATGGTGCCCAATCTGAGGGGTCAAAGCTGTAATAGACCTGTTTTATAGTGTTTAATCTCCTGTGTATTGTGTGTTTTGCAGGAAAGTTCATCACAGTCGGGTGGGGAAAGAAGGAGACTCAGTTCCACGGCTCAGAGGGGAAACAGGCAGCACAGAGGAAGATCCAGGTCAGTGTTCAGTTACAGAAACAACATGGCTTCAAGACAAAGTATGAAAATAGTCTGAGTGATTTAAACATGCATCCACAGGAGGTGCAGCCGGCTGCACCCTGGGACGACCGCAGGCCACGGGTGACCTGGCGAGGTGATGGTCAGCTCTTTGCCGTCAGTGCCGTCTGTCTTCAAACCGGAGCCAGGAAGGTCCGTGTCTGGAACAGAGAGGGCGTCCTGCAGGCCACCAGTGAACCCATCAACGGCCTTGAGCAGGCGCTCTGCTGGAAGTAAGAGTGCTGACAAAGCAGAATTCATTTATGAAAGATCATGATGTCCTGGATGGACATGATTTATATTTTAAAAAAGAAATAAGCAGCGTCAGCAGTTGCCTGGGTGCTGGTGTAAAATGACCTCTGTGAACTGAATCTTCTCCTGGTGCTTCAGACCCTCAGGCAGCCTGATAGCGAGCACTCAGCGTCATCCCAACAAACACAGCGTGGTGTTCATGGAGAAGAACGGACTGCTGCATGGAGACTTCACCCTGCCATTCAGCAAAGACCAGGCCAAGGTACGTTCAGATAAACCTGACTGAATTTAGAAACATCAGCTGATGAAGTTCAGCGAGTTTGAAACCAACACTTTGACTTATGTGTGTGTGTGCGTGTGTGTGTGTTTCAGGTGAAGGACCTGCTGTGGAACAGTGACTCCACTGTTTTAGCTGTCTGGTTGGAGGACATGACTGCTGGAGAAGACAAACAAGTCAACACTTACAGTAAGTTCAGCCAAAGTTGAACTCAATAAATAAATCTGAAATGCCCAACTTTAAATTTCTCTCTGCTTCCTCTGCAGTCCAGCTGTGGATGGTGGGGAACTACCACTGGTACCTGAAGCAGAGCTTGGACTTTGGCAGAGACTCTGAGAAGGTTCCGGTTTGTGTCTGTTGGGACCATGAACGCCCCTTAAGGCTTCACGTAGTGACCCGCAGCTGGACCAGCATCACCTACGACTGGGCCTGCACGACTGAGAGGAGCCCCGGGCTGGACGCCACCGACAACGCCAACGTAGCTGTGATTGACGGAGGTGAGAGCCAATGAGACGAGAGGACACTGAACTGTAGGATGATTCCAACGTGATCTTAAAATGTCTCTAAACCCCCTCAGATAAAATCCTGGTGACGACCTTCAGGCAGCATGTTGTCCCTCCTCCCATGTGTTCGTTTGAGCTCCAGCTGGCATCTCCAGTCAACCAGGTGACCTTCCTCTGCCAGCCTCAGAGAACCAATCAGCTGGCAGCGCTGACTTCTGATGGACAAATCTCAATCTACTGCCAAGGTGGGTTTTTTTCAAAAACGGTAATCATCAGAATGAATGTGAAGAAATCTTGGATATTTCTTCTGGGTCAGATATTATTTTGATAAATATGTTCTTCACCAATCTGTCCAGGTTCAGCAGAACAGGCCGAGAAAACAGCAGATGGATTCCGCACAATGTCACGGCCCCCAGTCCTCCAGAAAACCTTCAGGTAACACACCATGCCTCGGTGCTGCAGGCTACATGTGCTGTCAGCGTGTTCTCTCAATGATTTCTCTCCCCTGTTCCTGCCTCCCTGCAGAGTGACGGCCCTCCAGAAGGAGCCTCTGGCCCTGCGGCAGCTGCTGTGGCTGGAGGATGAGCTCTTTGTGGGTGTGAGCTCCGGTCTGCTGCCGACCACATCCACCCTGCTGATGCTCCGTCCTGCCCAGGACGCTGATGACACACTCACTGTCAGGTCAGCAGGGCTGATCTGAAAACACTGCACGCAGCAGCAGTCTCCTTTCGCTGAGTCATGCTGCTAATGTTCCAAGTAGGAAGTCAGCTGAGTGTTGTTATGTTTCAGGTCTGAGGTAGAAGTGGACGGCGTTGTGATCAGTATGGTGCACAGCATCCAGACCGGCACTGTGGCACTACAGCTGGAGGATGGACAGATCAGGAAGCTGCTCTGGGGTCAGTCACCAGCACACGCTGCTGCTGAGTTGCATAATTGTGCTTTGCTATGTGATGTCTTGTTGATACGTTACATGATGATTCAGAAGCACACCATATTTCTGTGCAGACTGTCCTGAGCTGTCAGCGGAGGATTGGCGTGACTCCAGCGGATGTAGCATCAACTTCCCCGTCCCCTGTGTTCAGACAGCCCTCTGCAGCATCAGTGGGGAGGTAGAGACAGATAGAAATATGCTTACAGTTACATAACTACTTATTAGTGTGTTCTTGTATACAGCCTTCTCTTTACATTATGTCTCCAGGAATGTCTCCTTGGCCTGACAGACAGATCCCACCTGTACGCTGGAGACACAGAGGTCTGCTGTCAACTTTATTTTACCAGCAACATGTTCATTATGAGACAGGGTCGATGGGAAATATGTTCATTTACGTCTGATTCTTTCCCAGCTGGCCTCCAACATTTCCTCCTTTGCCATTTGCAACGACTTCCTCCTCATCACCACACACTCACACACCTGCCGCTGCCTCCAACTGAGCACACTCAGTGTCAAAGGTAAGATGGAGACACACACAGACAGTACACACAGGTTACTGGAGAAAAATGTCTGTGTCAGATATTATTCTCCACCTTAAAAGGGCTGCAGGTGGCTTTGGCTTCAGACGGAAGTCAGAATGACGAGACGCTGCGGCGGGTGGAGAGAGGATCCAGGATCGTCACTGTGGTCCCACAAGACACCAGAGTGATTCTACAGGTCAGGAGTCACATATTATCCAAGAAGCAGATTTAAAATGTCTGAACACTTTCAGTTATTCATTTAGAGTGATAATAATTTGGTTTGTTTGTGTCCAGATGCCTCGTGGAAACCTGGAGACCGTGCATCATCGAGCGCTGGTGTTGGCTCAGCTCAGGAAGTGGCTGGACAGGTGACAAACATCATATTCTTGATGTTCTGTTCCTGTCTCAGTTTGTTTATGTTGTTTATTTAAGGACTGTGGAAAAAGTGTTAAAATGTTTTTGTCTTTTTCAGTTTGAGGTTCAGAGAAGCCTTTGAGTGTATGAGGAAGCTGAGAATCAACCTGAACTTAATCTATGACCACAACCCAAAGGTACGGGAAAGTTTTAAGGTGTAGTTTTAAAAGCAGACAGTTTGTCGCATGTTTTGGCTGGAATAAGACGAGATTTGTACTTCCTAATTACTTCTGTAATTTAGCTTGTGAGAGCATTAAACCAAACACTGACTCTGTGTGTGCTCCTGACTGTCCACCTCCTCCTGCAGGTTTTTCTGGAGAACATAGAGACCTTCATCACACAACTCAACTCCATCAACCACATCAACCTCTTCCTCACTGAGCTCAAGTAAGACTCAGCAGTCGAAGGTGTACCGACTGCTTTTAACAGGTTCACGCATTCATTCATTCTGCTAACTGTTTTGTCTTCGGTGCTCAGAGAGGAGGACACGACCAGCAGCATGTACCCCCGTCCTGAGGGCAGCCCGGTCCAGACCCAGCCTGTTTCTGGGCAGAAGAAGGTGGATGTAGTCTGTGATGCTTTACGGAGCACCTTGGAGTCAATGGATCCAAACAAGTAATTAATTTCTAAACATCTGTTTCGAATGTGAGTGGTCAGCCAGGTTAGAGAAAAGAGTCAAGGACAGAAGAGAGTACAGTGATTCAGAGATGTAGCCTTGGACTTTTCCACTTACTTCAGAGTTAACGTGGTGAAAGCCTCAGACTGATATCAGAGAATCATGTTGTTGTCAACCGTCCAGGTTCTTTCTGTCCATACTGACGGCTCATGTGAAGAAGACAGTTCCAGAGTTGGAGATCGCTCTGCAGAAAGTCCACGAGCTTCGAGGTGAGCATACCGATGATTTCTCTCTCTTTCACTCAGCGATACAGACACACACAGGAGCAGTTCCTCATTATGTGCTGTGTTTGTGTATTTGTACAGAGAACCCTCCTCAAGCTCCGGGTGCCGTGAGCGCTGAAGAGGCGTTAAAGTACCTCCTCTTCCTTGTCAACGTGAACGACCTGTACGAACACTCTCTGGGAACCTACGACTTTGACCTCGTGCTCATGGTGGCTGAGAAATCCCAGAAGGTACACGAACCAACATCTTCCCATCTTCCCCGGCGTAGCTGTATAACCAAGCTGTGATTTGGTGGAGTCGTTTGTCTGCATGTATCAATAAATGCTTGTCCACAATCCCGCAGGACCCCAAAGAGTACCTTCCCTTCCTGAACATGCTGAAGAGCCTGGAGCCAAACTACCAGCGCTACACCATCGACAAACACCTGAAACGCTACAGGAAGGCCCTGCATCACCTCAGCAAGTGTGGTCAGTCCAAATGTTTCTGTCTTCCTCTCCAATGCGGTGGTACCTCAAGATTATTGGCATATGGATCACAGGAAGTTCATGACTGATGATGAAATGCGTTGTGTTCAGGAGAGGAACATTTCCCTGAAGCCTTGCAGCTTGTGAACGAGCAGAAACTCTACAACGAAGCTCTGCGACTGTACACAGCAGACAGTGTTCACTACAAGGTACACACACACACACACACACACACACACACACACGCATCTGGTTGCTTGCAAGAAACCTCCACATGGCCCCTTTTAAGCAATATGTGAACTCCTGCTTTGACCTTTGACCTCCAGGCTCTGAGCTGTGCTTATGCCCAGCACCTGATGGAGCAGCAACAGGCGGAGCAGGCCGGCCTGTTGCTATGGCGATGCGGCGAGCCAGCCAGCGCCCTGCAGGCGTTCGCCAGCAGCCTCAGTTGGAGGAACGCCATCTGTGTGGCGCAGCAAATCCCTCTACCGCCGGACCAGTTAGCTCTGCTGGCCAGAGACCTGGCAGGTAACCATGACAACAGGTAGCTGGACTGATAGATGAAAATGCAGGTGGACAGGTTGGCTGATGAGACACGCTGCAATTCCACCAGGGTGTCATTGCACAAAGATGCTGAAATAGTTTCCTCTCCGTCTTCTAGAGAAGCTGACCGAACAGCGGCGGTACTCTGAAGCTGCTCTGCTGTTGGATCAGTACGCCAAAGTAAGACCCTCTGCAGCAAATCACCCCACACAGACTACTTCACGTCTGTCCTCGACTGTTGAGGCTGAACTTCTCCATTTTTTTTAATTTCCTATAGGACTGTGAGGAGGCCATCTTGGCTCTGATCACTGGTGCAGTCTGGGAGGAGGCGCTCCGGTTGGTCAGTGAACACATCATTCCTTTCTTTCTCTTCTTTTTACTTTTATTGATTCAGATGACTTTTTATGTGACGTTCATGAGGTGTTTTCTTTGTCTGCTTCAGATTTACATGCACAGCAGACAAGACATCACTGAAACTAACCTCAAACCTGCTCTGCTGGAAGGTAAGGATGATTCAGACTGCTCCGTTCAACTATGTGACTGACCAGAAATAGTTTTGTGGAGTTGTTGCCCAGTTATGACATGCTCATGTTTCCTTCGAATCAGCTGTCGGCAACCAGACGTCTTTCCTGGAGGCTCAAACGGCGACGTTCACGCGGCACAAGACCCGACTGGCTGTGGTTCGAGAGCAGAAGGAGAAGGCCAGACTGGACATGCTGGGTGAGATTAAGTCAGAACTGGTGGGACTGACCTTAACCAAAATGTATACCGTAAATAGTATTAAAGGAAGGTTTGAGCAGTGAATGAAGTAGTAGTATAAACACGTTTATATTCTGCTGTTCTTCTCCATCAGATGAGGACGGTCCAGACTGTCCTGATGCTGAGCTTTACTCTGAAGCCAGCAGTGTGATGACCGGCTCCAAATACTCTCACAGTAACTCCCGCATCTCTTCGTAAGACAAGCACACGCACGCAAAAATCTTACTCGTGATGAATAACTTCATTTTATGACTGGTTTAATGTTCTCGCTCCGCCTGCAGGAGATCCTCAAAGAACCGTCGCAAAGCAGAGAGGAAGAAGTTGAGTCTGAAGGAAGGAAGCCCGTTGGAGGACAAAGCGCTGATGTATGCCATGGGTGAGATCATCACCGCTGTGGACAAGATGAGAGGTACACACACTGCACTGCAAGTTTGATCTGCTTGTTGAAAAATTACAATTCTATAGTGTGAATTTGGTGTGATCACATGGTCATTGATCTGCAGAGGAGGTGCACAGCCTGCTGAAGGCCCTGGTGCTGTTCCAGTTCGACAAACAGGCGGAGAAGCTGCAGCTGGCCTACGAGGAGGCTCTGCACACGGTGGAGGCAGCGGTTCCTGAGGTGTGGCCTGAAAACCTGCAGAACAGTCAAGCTCCGGTAATTCTAATACAATGGGCTTTGTATCATAAAATAGGAATCAAGTTTTCAGACAGAGGGTAAAATTCTGTATGTTTGCAAGAAGCTTGCAGTGTTATTCATCGTGTTTTGGATTTTTAATTTAACTCTGGTCTCTTCTTCTGCTTTTCAGCTCACTGGGCCAAACTCGACTGCAAACAGCATCATGGCTTCATTCCAGCAGCAGCAGAGTCCTGCAGCTTCACCACAAGGTCAGCACGGGTTTTAATGTTTGTCATCTCATTATAACACACACACAAATCATCATTTGTCTCTCCTGATCTTTTTCTTTGTAGCTGCTGAGGTCATGACGCCACCAAAGATGAGAAACGGTGTCAAGTGGAAGCTCGCCGTTCTCACATAAACTTGTTTTTGTTTTTTTACTGTAAATTCGAATATTAATTATGTAACAAATAAAGACTGAGTTAATGTCTCCTCTTAATGAAAGTGTTTATTCATCCAGTTATTTCTAGAATGTACAATGGACTTGATCCAAGGATTGGTCTGATACTTTTCTTACCACAGGCCGAGAACATTTACTTCCTGTTGACATGTGCAGCCCTGTCATGACCTGCTGTGCTGTCTAAAAATTCCACCATGTAAACACTTGAAAGCTGAAAGTCAACGCCTCACACTCCCTGCTTTGTTTCAAATCCAGCAAGAAGCACAACACCGTGCACGCTTTCCTTCAGCATCTAAATAAGGAAGTTTCTGGGTCAACAGTTTATTTATTGTGTTGTGGGAGCTGAACTCGTGACCTCGCTGATAACAGAACAATTCAGCCTGAAACGTGGAAAAAAACATTTAATGTGACCGCGAGAAAAGAACTATTCCTACAGATGCTCTGCTGCTCCACAGCTGAACATGAAACTTCTCGTCTCAGGTGTGTGTTCAGGTGTGTGACAGCATGCTGTTTTGTTGTCCTTGATAAATAACAGCATTGAAAAGAGGAAAAAGTGATGTAACTCCAGTGAAGATGTGTGTCTCTGAACTAAGTCCTGCTTTGTTCACTTATCTTTTATCATCGTCATCACACCCTCTTTGCCTGCTTGGCAGCAGCGGCACGCCTCTGGTTCATGGTCTTGGTGGTGACGCGGAGCTTACGCATGCGTAGCTGTCGCAGCCGGAGCTGCAGGTCCTTGGGGATTTTCCCTCCCTTTGCTAAAATCTCCTTTAGCCTCTGTTTGGGCATCTTGGTGAGACGGAAGTCGCAGATCGTGGGGTAGTGGTCGTACATGACCTGGCAGGTGCGGGAGGAAGGGTAGTACCCCTCCGCGCTGGCTGTCACGCGGTACTCACCGGGATTCAGGAGCCGCCAGTAGTCTCCATCAGCAACTGAAGAAGAGAAGGAGCAGAAGTAAGACTCAGGATGAGTGAAAACTAAATGTTTCTTAAGAGACTACATCCCTTGAGACTGTACCTGATCTAATATGATGATCAATGTCATCAACTTTAATGATGGCATCTGCTATACCGGCCTCTGTGTCTTTGTCACGAACCACACCTTTTATTCCACGGTGCACCTGTGACAAAAAGTGTGACATTACTGTCTTATTAGACCTTTAAATAACGAGAAGAAGAAGGTTCAACCCGAGCAGCCAGACCTGCTCCATGTAAACCAGCAGAGATTCTCTGTTGTTCTCCCACTCGATTGGAAGTTCGCTGGCGTGAGGAAATTTATCGCAGGACAACTCCACTGTTACCTCGAAACAGTTGGTGTGCAGGTAGCTGAAATCATTCATACCTGCAAAAGGAAGAAAGGGAAATAGAAACTTTAGGCTGCAGAGACACTGCAGGTGAACAGATGGTGTGTTTCAAGATGCAAATGAAGAATGATCTCATTAAGAATGTGCTGATTTCACACAGAACATAAATCTGAACATTTTGTTGACAGATTAGAGTCAAAGATTTTTACAGAGAATTCAGTTCACTCCATAAAACAGAAAATACTGTCAGCAGCCATTTAAAAAAAACCTATTAGACATTATCTAGTGTTATGGGGGTGAAAGCTACAGCCTGCATGAAACTGTTTTTGTCTGCAGTGTCTCGCCTTATCACGCTGGAAGTTTATTTTGAAAAAACACACACATTCTTACTTCCTGGTACGTTGTGCCAGTCGGCTCCGTTGATGATGTTGTTGTATCTGCGGAAGTCGAAGTTGTGACAGGGCCTCCGGTCTGGATTGGACATCACCTGGTCAGATAAGACACAGGAACACGTTCAGGTCCATGTGTGTCACTTTCCTGAATATATTGAATATACATGAGGAGGACGACTAACCTGATTGGTGCTGGCATACACTGTGGCCAACCAGCGGAAGAAGCTCTCATCAGAAGTGGGTGTGTGCTCCCGAGGTGCCCAGTCTCGGGTCATGTCGAACGGATAGGTGACCACCAGCTCTCCCCCGTGGAGGTTAGCACTGAGAACAAAGGGGATGTTCTGCATCCAGTTGATGACAGCTCGAGTCTCTGACGCCACCTAAAGTTGGAGACCATGGAGCATAAATTTATATGAAAGCAGAGATGAGGAGGCAACAACTGACACACTTCTTTCCAAAGTGTGTGAGACACGCTACATTAAACCTTACAAAGGCTTCCTCAGAGGTGTACTGCTCAGGGATGGGGAAGTAGTGGTTGATGAGTTTGGACCGGTCTGTCTCCAGCTCGATGGCGGTCCACATCACTGAGTTGAGGTCTGCAAAATTGTGGTTCATGTCGATACCTTCGTAGCTGTAGCGACCCAGCGCCCAACCTGACAATTCTGAGCCCTGCAGAAGACAGAAAGGGATGTGACAGAGTCTCTCACAGCACAACTCTTGGACTAAATGTGTTTCCAGGCACCTTTTTAAAGGCCATCTCATAACCGTCAGGGTTCATGGAGGGCAGGAGGTGGATGCGAGTCTCCTTGACCAGGTGGACGATGCGCTGGTCTCCACGCTTGTACTCTTGGCACATGTACTGCATTAGATTGAGCAGGAGCTCTCGGCCCAGCACTTCATTCCCATGCATCCCTGCAACGTATCGGAACTCTGGTTCTCCTGCAGGGGGCGCCAGGACACAGACAGAGGAGTACTTGAGGACACTGGTAGTGAGATATTACAGCTTTGGATATGAACAAGTCTCCAACAGGTAAATCAAATATCTCTTGCAGGAAGCAGCGTGCTACATGATCTGACATTTGCCAGATACTCTAATCATATCAGAGCGTCCTTTATTTGCAGAGTGGGAGTCACCTCCTGTACAAACGGTGGCACAGATACTCTTTGACTGACCCCGCTGAAAAACCTGGA
Source organism: Nibea coibor (assembly GCA_023373845.1). Taxonomy (NCBI): domain Eukaryota; kingdom Metazoa; phylum Chordata; class Actinopteri; family Sciaenidae; genus Nibea; species Nibea coibor. The sequence goes on along the minus strand of CM041739.1, from coordinate 3,448,706 downwards.
CCAGTTTCCTGTTTGGTCTACATTCACTGAACTGACAAGCAGCTCTGAAATCTCACACATCCTCCTCACAAATGTTTATGAGGAGGAGCTTTAACCCACGCTCTTCTGAAGGCATATAACAATCAGCATGTGTGCATACGGTGACTGATTTTCATGGACGAGGTCTGTGCGGTCAAAAAAAAAATCACATTTCTTTAGAACTTTAAAAGTGGTTTGGAAGCCAGAAAAGCACTGCGTCCATTTCAGTATTCAAAGAGCTTCTAAGTTTGGCTCAGCAATTCAATTTAGTCTGATTATCAGGCTGGGATTTAGAGAGCAACTCTGTAGGAATTATATTTTTATTCATTTACTCTGGGTTTACTTCAGTAACTGCAGCTGGAATCACTACTGAAGATCTTGAATCTGTGTTTTGGTTGAACCTCACTGAAATCAATGCCTCTTTTAGGCCCAAACGTTGTAGTTTTAGTCAGTTTGTCAGTAGCTAATTTTAAGAGATTTTCTAGGTTTCTTTGGTTGCGTTGTACAACTTTGACTTCTGTATTTGTGCTAAGCTGTATGTTTGTATTCGTCTGTTAGTTTGACATTCACACAGTTTGTAGAACTCTTTTTGAAGGCCCAAGACAGATACATTCATGTTATTCCTGAAGGCCTAAAATGAGTAACGGATGGGGTTCAGAAGGGGACCCTGAATGCTGACGGAGGAGGTCCAGAGAGATGTAAAGGGTTTCCAGATGTGGAGTTTGCCAATCGTATAAAAAGACTGTAGCTTTCTGTGTTGAAAAAAAGATACAAAAAAGTCATGACAGCAGCATAAAAGCTCAGAACAAAACATCACAAAGAGACATTCAAGTTACATAACAAAGTGAAGGGGCAGGGGAAGATAGATGACTACACTGAACCCTGTTTGCACGTTCAAACTGTAACAACCGAGATGGCAGAAAATACTGAAAACTCTGTGACATAAGATCAGTCCAACATGTGGAATAAAAGATCGCACCAGACTGACACTGGCACAAGACTATGAGGAAAAATCAGGCCACAGACTGAGACAGAACAACTGATATTTTCCTCTGTATAGACTACCAGTTATCCTGACGTAGAAAGATACTCGACAGATGGTCCTAACAAAGCCAGTTTGGTGATTTTTGGGTTTGAGGATGTTTCTCTACAACAATCCAACTTGAAACATGTAACTATCTAAAAAATGAGCTCAATCTTCCTCTCTCTCTGCTCCTCTGTGTTGTGTTTTTGGCGGGAAAAACCTCTCCACTCCACTGCCATGTGGGCAGACCTGACGAGGCCAAAGAAAACACTGTAGACCTCAGAGCAAACGTAGAGGTACTCGGGTGTGTATCGGTTTACGTTTCACACAGTGGTGCACTGTCAGTGTAATTTTGGAGGGTTGGGATACAGTAGCGGCCACTGTACAAGCCCCTCAGACCCTTTAGATTACTAAGCCATCTGTCCCTCGTTATATTAATGAACCCTCTCACTGGAGCAGAAGCAGTGTGGCAAGACTGCAGTTTAAACCTCACTACAGGGGTGCCCCAGGGCTCGATACTGGGGCCTCTTCTCTTCGCTATTATTTTTATATTTGGTGGATGAAACTGAACCGAATGGATCTTCTGCACTCAAAGATAACCCTGCTGAACCTTACAATGAGGTTTTTCCTTTAAAAACAGATGTTTTGAAAGGTTACACTTCACATCTGTCTCCAGTGTGTCTCACCCAGTTCGTGTTTTCCTGGGTTGTCAGAGATCTCCATGACGTAGAGCTTCAGACCCGTGTAGCTCTTTCCGATGCTGTAGATGCGAGTGATGTCGGGACACGCCTCGTTCACCGACTTCATCAGCTGAGAAACGACAGTAACATTGTTTAGAGGAGTGAGACGGTGGCTGTTATCTAACTAGAAACTGTTTGAGTTTGTGAGAGTTAGATTCCTCATTCTTTCTTTTATATGGTGTAGAAGAACTTGGAGACATGGATTCAAATACCAGAGAGAATAACTGCAAAATGCCCAAAACACCTTGAAAAACTTGAAATCATGCATCTGTGCATTTATTTATTATGAAGAAGTCTCATATTTCTTTGTACTTAATACTTACAATACTTAAAAGTATTGTGTATTTGTGTTTGCTTACTTGTAACTTTTAATTTAAGGCATTTTAAGGACTGGTTGCATGTCTCCCAGTCAGTCACACACACACTTGGAGTTGTCTGACCCGTCAAAGTCATGTTAAAAATGCAGAATGTAATTCCACATGTGGAATGTGGATCTGTGTTTGTTTCTGTGGGCTGTTTTCTGACCATCAGATGCAGGACGGTGTCTCCAAACAGACCACTCGTAGTTGCAGCACAGTGAGGACGCTGCCATGAAGGAGTGAAACCTCCCATAATATTTGCTTTATGGTCAAACTGAGACCAGACCACACAGACACACACTGTGGGAGCCTGGACCTGCCAAAATCAAGAACTGGTAGGTTTGTCCACCTATCCGTCAACGTATCGTGATGGCAAAGGTTAAAAATGTTTCTACTGGTGAGTTAAAAGCACACACACACTCTGTCTTACCTTTCTCATCTCCTTGTAGTTGTGGTGTCTGAAGTCCAGTTTGTCTTTGGACCCTGCTGGCTCTGTCTGCCATGGGTAGATGTTATTTGGATCTGTAAAACAGGGAAGGTGTGTGCAACGCAACGCAACACAATGCAAAAGCATTCAAATTAAATCTGTTGCTTCCAGATGTTGGCTTCCAATACCTGGGAGTATGCAGCCCAACACCTCGGCTCTCAAGCAAATGTCACCCTGTGTCCCGTTCTCATACCAGGTCTGTGGATTAATCCGGATGTAACGGGCAACGGTGGAAGTGTTGAAAAGGGCAAGGACGGGCGTCTCTGAATCCCGGTTTCCTTCAAATATCTGCAGCACAATGAGAGAGTGAACGATAAAGAATCTGGAGAACCTTGTGGTCCGAGCAGTTGAAAATACAAAATATGAAATTCCCTCTTTCTGCTTGCCTAATAATACCTGTTTATCTCGAATGTGGACATTAACGTTAATGTTAACACATACCTGTACAACATACGGCTCGAGAATTACTTTTATATGATTGCAAATCATTATTTTTAGCTTCCATGTGGACATCTGCTCAACAAAATCAAGAATAGCTTTAAACTGACTTATGAAAAGATGTATTTTTTACTCATTATAATACAGTGATTGGCACCTCATGGTCAGCTGTGGCAGTGGCACAGCTGCCTTCAGACCACTCAAATAAACAAACCTAACCAAGGCTGTGATGTTTCCAAGTCGGTTTTGGTATCCTGAATAACCAAAGGCCAGAGGAGTTTCACTGAGGCAGAGGCTCCGGAGATAAAACAGTATTGCCGCTTATTCCTTTTTAACAAACAAGTACCAGATATTTGTGCATTGTTAGATGTTTTCGTTCTCTAAAAGAAATACAAAAAACTCTGTATAAAACTCTTCACAGGCCTTTGTTGAAGTTGTGGTGACAGTTCATGGATGAATTATGCTGTAATGACTTTCTTTGTTATTTTATTCCATAAAATGACATCTGCTGCATGAAGCATTAACTTAGAAACGTAGAACTGGAAGTGTTCAAATTTAACTGTTTTACAATGAAAAGATTCAAATTAAATTTACCATAATAACATCCCTCTGTAATGCTCATTCATGACTCAGCACATTCCTTCAGTCTTCAGTGGAAAAGCTGGTAATCATCTGAGTAATTCTTCCCACCTCCTCCTTGTTTCTGCTTTGTGCATTTACCAGATGCCTTTTCAAATAAGTTTTCTTTAAAACAGCTTTATCTTTTATTATTACTATCATCATTGTTCTGTACCACCACCTCTGTCAACTTCAGACAGAACCAGCTGATTAGGAATATACAAGAAGATGACAAATATCAGTATTAAACATTTATTTGTATTTAAGGCATAAAATTGACAAAGAAAGGTGCAATGTCGTTGATGAAGAGCCTGGTGGAAGTGAGACCACAGGGTGACGTTTTGGATTGGGGTGGAATGGGTGGGTAAAAGGGTGTGGGGGCGGAGGTGGTTACTGGGGTTGGGATAAGGTTTAGAGAAAGCGGTTTAGGGTCAGGGGTAGGGGAAGGGGGGAAAGGGAAGGGGCTGGGGTTAGAGACAGCTAGACTTCTTAAATCTCTTTGTTGGTCGGTGTCTTCCATTCCGTCTTGATCTTGTTCAGAAGTTCCTGGAAGAAATGGATGGTGGTCTTCTTTTCCATCAAGCACTTCATCTGGAAAGCACCCCACGTTCTACTTGTCCTTGCCCTGGGTGCCGTGAGACCTGAGTAGACCTCAGACTTCCTGCCGGAGCTTGGAGGCAGAAGTCTTCCTGTTGATGTTTCCCATCACCTGGTCGACTATGATCTGACCCAAGCAACTGATGGCAGCGTCATACTTTTCCATTGACCCTGCACATTTAGCAGCGGGTGAAGTGCAGCTTTGGACTTGGATCATGTGACCCATTCCCCAGGATGGTGGAGGGATGATGAGTGATGACAACAGGTGTTTCACTGCTTCCTCAACAAATATGTACAACCGCTGGGGTGGTGTGATAACACGAACAGGATCTCTGGTCGGACAGACGAGTTCAGAATCTGACCAAACCTTTCTGCTGGGAACCTGCAACTCGGTCTGACTCTGCTGTTGGTTAAACTCACTAGCGATCTTGTCAGTCAGCAACTTAGAGAAGACGGACACCCTGCCTTGGCTGATCAACTTTTCCAGCTTGGCCAGTGCTGCAACACCACTCTGCACACCATCGTCTTGTTTCAACAACAGCTCTGTCTCAGCCAGGAAAGACCTCACCGCCCTTGCCATGCTTTTGGCTGTGGATTCACAGGGATCAGTCACTGGGCTGTGGCTACTGAGCATAACATTGCCCTTCTGGGTGTCCTCAGCTCTCTTGTCAGTCGTCCTGCACAGGGCAGATGAAGCCCCTTTTACCTTTTCTGTTTCGCCCTTCTTCGGTTTGTCTGCAGCATCTTTGTGGAACTTAAGAAAATGATGCAGTTTCCTCTTCAAGACGACTTTGAGCACCAATGCTGCGGCGGCTACTTGGTCCTTAGACACAGTGGTCATTTCACTTTGCCACGGGAAGATGTACTTTCTTGGCTTTGGCCGACACAGTTGATTTACACAGTTTACCACAATGTCCAGCATATGTGAGGCCACAGAGGACGTGTCGGGTTCACCTGAGATGGAGGGAAACATGAGAAATACCCTCCTGAGGTATTCATTCAGTTTCATCAGGCTGGTGCGATGAAACTTCCTGCTTGAAAGGTCTATGTTGATCACCTGAGAGCACACGGTCACTGGAGAAACTGAAGGAGACGCCCGAGGAGGTGAAGCGGTCTTAGGAAGGTACCAGCAGCAGCAAATGGAGCTTACTACAGTGTCATCCAAACTGTGTAGATCAACCTTGTCTTCTTTCTTTTCCTTTGGGAATCTCATTTGAATTGCCAGGAGTCTCAAGATTTTCTCAACATCACTGATTGTCTTCGTACCTCCTTTTGTCTTCTCTTCATAGGTGTCCAAGCTTTCAATGATAACCGAGATCACCCTCTCTGGCATTGTCTCCAAAAACTTTTCGACATCCTGCCATGATGTACATCTCAAGGACTTTGTGGTGGTAGACGTGACGTCTGTGACCTGTTCCTGGGCCTGCTCTGCACTCACTTCAGCACAGATCTCAAGAGGAGGGGTGTGGGGACTGGGTGCAGGCGGGCTCTGGTTCACCTGCTGCACTACTTCTTCTTCCTCCAGGAAGCTCAAGGAAGACAACTGGGAGTCAGTTTTGTCCATCCAGTCGTCCACGGTTTTCTCATTTCTCATCTCCTGGAGATGATCTTCAGCGATGGGTCTTACCATTATAGGGGAAGATCTGCAAACAAACAAGTATTGATTAGTTTAATCACACAAATTACGCAATGGCAGTTTATTTAAAGGGTAACGTTCCCATGTTTTTTTCTGTCTAAGTGACTAACGAAGACAATTTTTTAAATTGGTATTGAGTGAGAGCGCTGCAACTGGCAATTTAATGTTTAATTCAGGAGCAGCAGGAGTTTATCAATCAGCGTGTCACATCCATCAGTCACTTTAGGTAACAGCAAGTCCACGTTAAACATCAACGAGTTGGCCAGTATTAATAGACACATCATTTGGGATTTGGATGCAAAGAAGACCCTGCTTGTTCTTCTTTGTAAAGCTTCGACAACAATGTGAACCCTAGAAGCAAAATCCCACCCTGAAAGAACGAGGCTCCCCCTGCAGGGACCTGTTACGAGGTGTATCTGTGTTTGAGAGGCAGATCTTCGTACCTGTTGTAGGTGGTCTGGGTGTCCTTCTCCTCCTTCTCCTCCTTCTCCTCCTCCTCCCCTTCCTCCTCCTTCACCTCCTCCTCGCTGTGACTGTGCAGCTCGAAGGATCTGATGGCTGCCTCCTCGGACAAGACCTCGTCCTCCACCAGGGCCGGGACCCGCAGCTCAAAGACCAGCTCACACACCACGCTGATCAGCCGCTTAGACTCCCGGATCACCTCACCCTTTGTGAGCTGGATGGGAAATGCACAGAAGAAGCTGCTTAATATCTGGACACGTTGAACTCCAGACTGTAAATCTGATATTTTTGAGCAATTCTTTAAAACTACTAAATTAGATCTTAACAAAACAACACGAAACCGATAAATTCATGATTTATTTTTTTAAACCAGTCCCATAATCTTGTAAATTAATGGAAACCAACTCATTTTGAGATTTGAGTGTGGATTATGAGATTGTGGGATGGTGAAGGCAGCACATATTAAGATGTTGATGCTGCTGAATTTTAAATGACCTTCAGTTAAACGGTAACAAGGCGCAGCTTCACTCTCTGCGCAAACAGCTAAGATACATTAATCCGCACAGAGGAAACAGGTCGCTCTCACTTACTGGGTGTCTCATCCTCTCCTGTATGCTCTCCCACGCTTGGTCCACCATGTTGTTAACAAAGTGGGAGAGGTCCTCATCCTCCTCCAAGCTCCTTCTCGGCGGCGGCGCGGGCTGGTCCTCGTCATTACGCGCGGAGCCGGTGTTGGTGCCCCGGGTCTCGCTCGGCTTTGGGCCTATATCACCTCTGCCATCCATCGTGTCGTTAACGCGTTGGTGCTCGGTCAGATAGTTCAACTTGTACTAATTTTTTCAGCATAAACCAAGACTGCTGCTGCGATCGTAAACGTTGTTTTGGTTTGTGAATAAATTCCGTAACTGTAACCGCATCTTCACTGTAACCATGGCGACCAAATAATCATATTTCTCCAACCTTTGACAAAGAAGGCGTCCAGTTTGAACCATAGCAAACCTGCATCATAAAAACGGTTTATTTTCCAACAGTCATCCAACTCCAGAGTGGTTTAAAAGGATGAACCAGCCTTGGTAAGTTCTGTGGCTGCTCCGCCTGTTTAAAACTAAACCTCCCCCATTCAGTCTTTAACACCCAGATTTATGTGGCAAGCATGTAAAATTAAATATAAATAAAAAGGATAAATGATGCAAAAATATGTTTTATACTTCAGATTCTTTAAAGCACCTTTTGACTGGTACTGTATATATTTAGTACAATGCCACACACAGTGTGTGTATTCAATAATCGGCAGAAGAATCCATCACAAAGGTGTATGTAACTCTTATTTCCTTTCTATAGTTTTAAATCACTTATTTTATTTTCATTCAAGTGTCTTTTCTATTCAGTTTACCCAGCATAGAATCAATAAATTTCAATATTATTGAAAAAACTCAACTAGTGACCAACTGAACGCGTTCCCATTTTCCTTAAATTACAAACAACCTAAAATGTTACTGGTGAAATGATCTGCAAAATGTTACATGTTTATTATAAAATACGTTTTTTGAGAAAGTCAGTGTGTAATTCACCCACTGGCTGTTCCCACCATCATGACATGAGTCTTTACAGACATATGACGGAGTTCCTAACCAGGATGTCAGTGGTTCGAATACCAGACCAGAAACATAAGAGTTTAGTTTCAAAGATGCAAAAGAAGAAAAAACAACATGTTCACTCACAGCCTCTTCAGTCCCGTTCATGCACGGCTTCCAGACCAGCGAGTCGTTACTGAACTGCACCTTGTACGTGTACACCAAGTCCCAACTGTGTGTGAACAAGACACGTTATGTAGTACACAATTATAACCTGCAAGTATATTTCCATTCTGCTCTACAAAACTACATTTCCCAGTGACCTTCAGTACCGACCTCCAGATGGAGCTGCGGCCCTGCAGGATGACGCCTGTGAAGCGGGTCAGTCGTTTGGCGTCGACCTCCAGCCACTGCTTCTTATCTCTGTACTGAGCACACCAGGCTCCATCATAGATATCACCATCCTCTATACCAGACTGCAACACACACACACAGGAAGCACAAAAGAAACTGATATCACTCTGTACGTAGCAAGAAATAGATTCTGTCTTTGGTTTGCTGCTCGTCTGTGTTTGTACCTGGATGTTGAGTCGTCCGCGGTGAGGGCCCAGGCCTCTGCGCTTATATGACGACGCCCTCAGCTGGTTGTCTTTGACCTTCAGTGACTCCAAACCCAGTGGAGGACATTCTGACACAGTCAACAGGGATTTACTCACTCATTGTAATGTTGTTATCTCATGACAGGAGAGGGCAGAGAAAGAAGCAAGGTAAGAAGAAGCCCGTGTTCCAGAGGTGTTGAAAGAGCATCAGTTTGACCATTAAACTCACGTCCCCGATCGCAGGACAAAGTGTGATTTTTTCATATTTTCCACAACCATCATCAACATCAAATGTTTACTTTATAAGACTTTTACTTCTTCCAACACCAATGGATTTACAAATGAAGCAAACTGAAAGAGAAGTTAAAAAAAACGGTGAGCAGGAAATAGAAAAAAGTCCTCGTCTCTTGTAGAAGGTGACATTTCTTTCAAACCTGTCCGGCGTCCTCGGCTGCCTCAGACAGACTCACTTTGTCTGGAGGGTTCAGCTTGGTTCAAACTGCCTCTTCCTGCCAGGAATCTTTACTGGCTGCTAAAATAAAGTCTCAAATGGAGGTATAGACGCAGCCTAAATGAGTGCTAAATGTAGGTGGCCTTTCCCAGAAAGACCCCCCGTTTTGCCTTGTAGTCCAGCTGGATCTGCGACTCAAAATATTGTTCGGCTCTAAAATGTAACGTCTTTGTTTCTGCTGACCGGTGGCCTCCTGCCAGACCACAAAGTTCTGAAACTACTGAAGCTGAGCCAGAGAGACTTGGCAAACTGACCATGACGCCCCCCAAAAAATCTATTGTACATTTAAAGCAGTCCAGCTGATTATCTGTGCAAATACATTCCAATGGAAGAGACAAAAATAAATCATGAGGGAAGAATCTCGAAATTCCTTGACATGACCCTCCCTCTTCATAACCACTATTCACGATTCAAGGAGATGCTTTAGGCTTTGAAGAAGTATGAATTGTGCAAAATACATGTATGAAAATGGGTTTAAATTCATGGTATTTTTCACCTGTAGGCAAAAACATTAACAAGCATGTAGGACCGGTTAAAGCTGACAAACTATTACATGAGAACACTGTACATGCTTTGTTAAGAGCTCACCTAAATTCGGTTATGATTACATGGATAAAGTTAGATGACTTGTTCCATGCAAAACTTTATACTATTTCAAAACATGATGAAATCTTCTTGAAATATCCTGCAGCAGCCACACTGGACTCAAAACATTCTCTGTGGATGAGATAGGAAATGTCTCCGTATCTTAAAGAGAACAGCAGCGCCGCTCACTAAACTGTTGATTCTGTTATTAAATCAGAGCCTGAAGTGTGTTGAAGACAAGATCAAGGAAACTGTGACACTGAAACAAGGGAACACAAGGCTAAATAAAGGTGAGGGATAACGAGACACAGGTGAGAACTAATCAGAGCGGGACAGCCAATCAACGCCGGCAGAGGCAGGAAGTGAAGATACAGACACAAAATTACAAAATAAAACACAGGAAACACCAAACCAGAACGTGACGTCCAATCTGAGTGTCTTTCACACACAGACAAATGAAAATGTATTGGAAGTATATTATATATATAGTATTAATTAATTAATTAATATATATAGTATAGTATTGGAAGTTTAAACTGCCACACTTTGACTTTTACCTCCCCAACATGGAAACTTTTCTGCTGTATCACTCACAGTGAATAAAACTCCAGCGGCGGCTGACAGGCCTGAACGGATTTTTAATGAGCGTCAGCTCTGATTTGACATGACATGACAAGTTGCTGAGTAAGCGTTTATTTCCAGCCGAACTTCCACGAGCTAATCTCTCTGCTCCCCTCTGCTGTACATACACACATTAGATATACAGACGCTCTATACACACACACATCCTCAGTCAGTCGGCTCAAATCCCAGTCCAGCACTCACACACACACACACACACAAATATGAATGCATGTAATTATGTATGCAAATTTGCTTAACATGACATGTGTATACAGAAAGCAGCTGGTAGATCAAGAGCGGCTCTGGAGGAGGAAACGGAGAAACGGAGACCAAACAGACGAAAGACTCAAAGAAAACTCAAACTGCACTAGTTGTTTCAGGGTTGAAGTGATAATAAATGTCTTTATCTGCACAATAATTCAAGTTTGTGAGTTATAAAGTTTTAGAAAGAGAAAGTTTGGAGAGATGAAATGAAGAAAAAAGACAAAGGTGGACATTTACAATGTCTGCAGAGGCCACTGAATAAAGATATAGGACATCTTTGTGGCCAACAAACTCTCTGATCACCTCCTATTACATATCAAGAAGACTGGCAGCTTAAAGAGGAAGAAGTATTAGAAGTTTAAACTGCCATGTTCAACATATAACTTCTAAAAGAACCAATGAAATGAAGCTACATTTGATTACAGGGTTTTTTACAGAATAGCACATTCAAATATTTAAATTTAGATCAGAAATGTAAACATATTTCACAACAAAATGTCGGCTACGGTGCTGTGACACGTTGAAAGGCTTCCAGTCTTCTCGTCAACAGAGATTTGTTTGTGGTGAGTCTGTGCAGACAGCAGTGAAGATCATGACCGGGAAGCTTCAGACTGAATTAGTTTCATTATGACACACAGGTTTAGATGTACAGTATGTGCTGCCTCAGCATGGGGACCCCATGAATCAGATGGGTCTAGTTTTAGTATTAAGTTAGCAAATAGTTTGAAACTATTTGCCACATTATCTGACCCTTGTCTGATTGACATACTGTATACATCAGGGCTCATCCCCATACATACGTGGAACTGTCTCCGTGGCCACTGACTGGCGCACGCTTGGTTTGGCCTGAGGTTTGAATTTCTTAACAACCTTTGGCTTCTTGGCGATGACTTTGGGTTTCTTCTGGATTGTTTTCGGCTTCTTTGCTACCTTAACGCTCCTGGTGGATCGCCGCTCTACAAGAATGCAAACCGTTTAATGCACAGTAGGAAACATGCAGACCTCCTGGACTTTGTGTGTGACACATATTACTTGAAAAACAAGACCCTAACCATCTGACTTCATTGGTAAACCATCTCCAGTGATGGTCCATCTCGGATGCAACTTGACAGAACTCGAGCTGGTAATGGAAACCCAAAGGAACTTTGCATGGTTTGACTTGCAAAAAGTGCCAATGGAAAAGCCCTTACTGGACAAAACCAGACTAGCTGTTTCCAGTCTTTATGCAAAGCTAATCGACCCGTCTGCTGGCTGTAACTCAATATTTCACAAAATGTTCAATCATCAAATGGGAAGATGGCAAATAAGGTTGTTAAAAATCTGTTTTCCTAAATGTAGAACTTCTCCTTTGGCATTGAAAAGCTATAGCTTCATTTACCACCAACAGAAGATACCATGGAGAGCCACAGCAGGCAGCACAAACCAGCTTTCAAACCAGAGATGAATGTAAATGCTGCAAGGCTGCAGTTTTTTGGCTGCATATGTTTCCATCTATTTACATTTTAACCATTTGGCCACTAGCAAGCAGAAAGGCCACACCACTGGTTCTGAGGAGTGTGAGGGTCTTGTTCTTTGTTTTGTAGGCATCACACAGCCCATCTGGTTTTCATCAGTGGAAAACACACAGCTAAAATGTCTCATTGCACACAGGCTAGAATGTGGAACATCCTCCCCCAACCCTTGGACACTGACTCCCTGACCGCACATATGCAAAGACCAACAGAGCTCTCTTTACACTCAGTGACAGACCTATCAGGCTTTGAGGAACCCTAAAGGAATCTTTGACTCGCTATTTAAAACCAGAGGACTCATTATTAACAGCTTAACTCTGATTAGCTCAATCAATGGGTCATGGACCTTTGATATGTTGGAGTTTGGTCCAGAACCCCAGCAGCACTGAGCTTGCACATTTATTGAGTCTATCTTCTAAGGATGCAAACTCAAAAACAATTATTCTTCAACATAAATGAAGTTATGCTTGTTTTCATGTTAACTTTATGACTGTTTCTGTTTCTGGGGGAAAAAAGCAATGAGACAAACCAAAGAACAATTATTCAGGCTGTAGAAAACAAGCAGGGAGGATTAGTTCTTTAGTTCAAATTCCAACAGATACAGTAATATCTACTCACCTAATTCAGGTGGACCTTCTTCTTCTTCAGTGTTTTTTCTGGGTGCTGCTCTCTCTTCTGTTTTACCCGTGTCCTCAGTCAGACGTTCAGTAGTTGTGGTAGTTTTGGGAGGTTTAGTTGTTGACTTACTATAACTGCTTGTGAATCCTGTGGTGGGAACCTCAGTGGAGTTGGTTTTCCCTGCAGAAAAAAGGCTCTCAGTTGTGGCTGTGAAAGCTGCATCTGAATCCACAGTAGTTGCGTTATGATCAGGTCCGGCTGAAACGAAAATAAATGATCCACAGTGCAGAAATAAAAGCAGAATGAAGCGCAGAACTCCTGCCATAGTAACTCTTTCCAGCAGACACCACTCTAACACTAAACACTCATTCAACCTTCCTGACCTGCTGCTCTGCAGCACTGTCAAGTCTTCCATGATGTGAAAGCAACTTCCCATCATAGATTTATAAAATAAAAGCTGTGCTGATAATTTTGTTTCAAACAAGCAAACAGTCCCAAATATTCAGATTTTCAGCATCTCAGACATGCAGATCTGCAGCTTTAATTTATTAAATATAACTAAAGTTAAAAAGGAAACACTTTAATAATATTTTGTAGAGAAAACTATCACATCATTCAATGAGAATGATTCCTGCTTGCAGCCCTGAGTAAAGAGTAAGATTGTTTTCATGTATCATTGCTTCTGATGATCACGTGTTGAATCTACATACTACACACAGGACAGTGGTGAATGCATGCTTTTATTTTGAAGACAGTAAGTTAAATCCTGGCATGTGTGTTTGAGGCCGACTTGACGCTCCTCTCTGCAGAGCTGCTGTACTAACAATCATCCATCCAGAGTTTATTCAGGGATCAAACTCAAGTCAACTCTCCTGCTTTCTGTCACACAGAGGAAACATGCACGGCTGGAAATTCAGTTAATAAGAGATTTATAAAATTTAAAGTCCCCAGAAAATGATGTTTAGTCATGACTGTACACTCCTGAAACCTCCTCCAATTTAAAGACGCTCAGTTCACGTTCATGTTCTGGTTAAACAGCTTTAATGACACAGATGAGATACACTGATGGGAAATGGTACAAGTCTGCATTATTGGGTTCTCCGTGTTGAATGAACTCAAACCATTTCAAAATGTTTACAAAAGAACAAACCAGCACTATTTAACCAGGTCTTCTTGGAAAAACAAAGAAACAAATTCAAATAAAAAATATATTTACAAAAAAGTGGAATTTTCAAAACAAGAACTGAGTCTAGTATCTACACCCGCCTCCGTCTGACAGCTCGCCTCCTCTCTTTGAGGTTACTGTCTGTAAAGTTCTGAGGTTGTAAAGCAGAACCTCATTTATTCATTTTAACTGAAACTAAATTAAGGAAGAATTATTGGACCATTTTGTAAATGTGGAAATATAGAAGAACCTTTGAGTTTGTAAAATAATCCTATGCCTGGTTCACATTTTGAAGAATTAGCCAATTCTTCTAAATCTATAATTCATAACAGCAGTGAAGCAAATGACGCTGCCTTGGGAGATTCACTAAAATCACGTCTTTGTTGGACAGTTTCTGGTAAATGAGGCTCTTCTATGCAAACTCTCCAAAACATTTAACTCCCACTCGGTGACGATATTCAGCTGCGTAACTTTAATTTAACAGTTTTACATTGAATTGCGCAGCTGAACATGTAAAACCTGTGGTGTTACTGAAAGGGAAAGATTCCCTCAGTGATGTGAAAGGCAAAAATAAAACGGGCAGCGGTGTCCAGAGTGAGGAGAGCAGTCGCTGTGCGAGAACGTCCGATCTCAGTTTGGCGTCGACGCCTCAAGGCTTCCAGAGCTTCAGCAGACCGTCCTCACTGTAGGTGCTGATGAGGTTCTGGTGGGGGTGGTGGGCGATGCCAATCACATCCTTCTCGTGGACCTGGAGGGAAAACAAGACATGAGCAAGAAGCCAATCGTTTGAAAGTAAGGAAGCTGTACAGAGGGGGAAAGGTAATTAACGTTAGTAAATAAAATAAAGTTAAAAGTAAAATTAGTAAAATGCTGAAAGAAATGGAAACATAAAGAACATATCACATTGTTTTTGTGGTATTTTTTTGACTTCTATCTTACAGAATGTTCTGTGACTTGTGCTGCAGACTTTCTTCTAGAAACTGATGAAATACTTTTTGAAGACCAAAGAGCTTCACCCTCAAGACTTGAATCTAAACTTTACAGTCAGACCTTTCTGCAGCAGAAGCAGAGGAGGCAACGAGCTGCAATATTTTTGGACACTTTGATCCGCGCGCTCCCTGAGCTCACTAACTTACCGTCAGCGTTCTCTCCAGCTTGCCGGTGACTGTGCTGAAGCAGTAGAGCACAAAGTCTTCACCCACGCAGTAGATCCATTCGCCGCGGGGCGACAGAGTGCAGCACACAAAGTCACCACCTTCCCTTTTACCGGAGCTGAAACTCCTCACGATCTGCATCAAAGCATTCAGACACACACAAAGCATGGATGGAAAAGGGCAGGCAGGTAGGCAGCTTGAGTTTCATAAGAAAACACCTTAAAAAACACAATATTACAGATTTATTGCTCCACAATTAACATGACAAGAAAATGACAACAACAAACCAGAGAAAACCAGTTTATGTGATGGGCCATGGGCTGATTTCAGCAACCTGTCGCTCCTTGAAGTTCTTGTGGGGTGACACTGTGCTCTGGACTGAGTTGAACTCACCTGTCCCTGCATGTTCATGATGACCACCGTGTTGGAGCGGTTACACACTACGAAGTGCTCGGGGTTCTTGGGCAGCAGGATGACATTGTTGACTGTGATGTCGGTGCCAGCCGACGTGCCCAGAGGCTTGAAGGTGTTGGAGCACTCGGTGGTCTTCATGTTCCACACCTGAAACAGACGGGACACACAGCATGAGTACAGGGACACCAACTCCACAAGATTTTTAAGGAAGAACGATGTTAACGTCTTTAATTCTCGCAGCTGCTTCTCTCACCTTGACTGTACCGTCTGAGGAGGCGCTGATGATGTGGTGGCCATCTGGAGTGAAGGTGGCCTCGTTCACGAACGAGGAGTGACCGCGGAACTCCTTCAGAGTTTTACCTGACTTTAGTCCGTGGATTCTTTAGCAAAATAAAGAAGAATTTAACACACGGTATAAAGAAACATACTGAGTGAAGAGCTGTTTGGGTTTTTTTGGAGTGTGGAAGACGAATAAAAGTTTGTCAGATGAGTTTACCTGATTGTCTGGTCGAAGGAGGCACTGAGGAGCTGGCTGCTGTCTTTACAGAAACTGACGCATGTTACTCCTTTACTGTGGGCGCGCTCAAACCTCCTCAGACACTGACCACTCTGGATCTTCCACACCTACACAGAAACATTCATTTGTTTTTGCAACACGACACTACGTCTGCAGGCAACCATCAGACAGTACTATGAAAGGAATATATTGAGAGTAAACTAATAGTGTGACTTCTTAATAACTTTAGGTGACACATCTGTACAAACAAAACTTGAGGAGCCTTAGACAGCCTTAGGAGATTAGACAGAACGTCTCCCGTCTACCTTGATCTTTCCGTCCTGAGCTCCGGTGGCCAACATCTCCGTGTCTCGACTGAAGCACATACACAACACCGCATCGTCCATCATCATGAAGTTATCCTGAGCCTGGTACTTCAGATCCTGCAGGACACAACGCAGTAAGAAGAAGTGTAAATGTAGTGCTTTGTTCAACCAGACAGTAAATCTGATTCACTTTGGATAAATTACCTTTCTGATTTTGCCGGTGGTGAAGTTCCAGACCTCGATGAAGCCGTCCACAGAGCCAGTGACCAGATACTGACCATCAGGGGAGAACCGAGAACACTCCACGTGAGATTTCTGTCCAAACTGCAAACGGAAGAAAAACAAGTCACATCAGAACACAGAGTTTATTAATATTTACCTTTTTCATGAGCCATACTTTGGCACAGTTTGGGTACCTTGATGTGTCTGCTGAGCTGGGTGGGGAAGCGCTCCTCCTCTACATCTTTAACAGCAGCTTTACCCCTAAACAAGTCGATAGTCATACCAGGAGGCAGGAGACCCTGATGCTGCTGCCACTTTAGAGACTGAAAGAGGAGAATGCTCATCATTAGTACTTTATTCAAGCGGGAGCACAAATTCCAGGCTTAAGATGCTAATTTGTTATTTCACAGTGTGCCTCTCACTTACCTGCCCCAGCAGAGCCATGAGACGAGAGGGAGGCACCACGCTGACCTCCCCTGCCAGGGCCTGGGCGATGGCTGCTCGGCGCTTCTCCTTACTGCTGCCGTCTGGATAAGCCTGGACAACAAGAAACACAAACATCACCACATCATCTACACAACTGGAATCTTTGAAATTTTCTCTTTGTGCAACACTTAGACAAACTATTCTTCTTGCAAGGATGGAGAATCTTATTGAACAACAGTTAGTGCAAGACCACAGCGCCTTTTATCCATTTTTAAAGAGTCTTAAAGATGAAGTGGTTGGGGTTCTTGGATATGTAGAAGCTAAAAACTAATTGCCCAACCCCACCAAATAATCCAAAAATGATTGGATGGATGGCTGAACAAAGGCTGAGTTTGGACTCACCTCTCTGGGATCGAAGTAGGAGCGAGCGAGCAGGTTCTCCAGGTGGATGTATCTCTCCGGTTGCGTCTGTTTCAACATGATCATGGGGTCGGTCTGCCTGAGGAGCGAACGGGCTGCACCCAACTCTCTCAACTCGATCAGTTCCAACACCACCTAGTCGGGGAAACAACGTGTTCAGAGGAAATACGATTTCAGACATCAGCCTCCGGGTTCTTATTTAGACAAACTGGTTCCTTGACTGAAGCCAGCAGGAATGACCCGATCCTCACCTGTTCGTAGAGGTCTATCAGGGTCTTATCCGGCAGCTTGAGGGACTGGATGGCTTGCAGGACGGTGTCCCAGTGTCCGCTGTTTATGTCTGCCACAAAGCTCTCTATGCTGTCCACGGTGTTCAGGGACACGGTGGTCTCCTCCTGAAGGGTGACCAGAGTCCTCTGCAGGTTGTTTTCCTTCAGGTACTGCATGATCAGACGGATCACGCTGTGGGACACACAAACAAGACCTCAAGTCATCCGGAAACACACAGATAGATGCCATTAATAGTGACGTGAGCCAACGGACGTTTGCTGCCTTTTATTTTGAAAAATCTGCGGCCAACTGCCACTGTAGCGTTAGCTCATGCTAACTCATCTCTACTCTTTTTATTCAGTTTACTCCATAAAGAAGTACAGGACGTGTACTATAACACTTTAACAGCACTTCACGCTGACACTGAAGCCACTTCGCTGGGACAAACAGAAAAAATAACATTCATAGAAACGTCTGCAAGTTAGCTTCTTAGCTTAGCTTAGCGCGCTAACCCAGCACAGGATGAGCAGGCCTCACTGACAGAACATATGATCAAATGTGGAGTTATTATCCGGTAATTAATCACAGATATATCCCTGCCTTCAGCGTAATTAACCAGAGAACTTACTCTGCGGATTCCACCTCCAGAGACATGATTATTTCTCCGTGAACTGACGCTAAAGGACACTCAGAGTCTGCAGCAGAGGCGAGAAACACGCACGACGCACACAGACGCAAACACGGAAGTGCCGGGAGGAGTCAGGGATTTTCAAAATAAAACGCTCACAGTGTGAAGGTTGTGGAGTCACGAAAATAAAGCAACTTTTATATTAACAATATCAGCATATACAGAATTATGAACAGAGATCTATCTATCTATCTATCTATCCTATATTGTCCTTTAAACCTCATATTTAACCATCTAAGGAAACTCTATCTGACCTGAAGTATCTACCTGCCATAGTCAACATTCGTCCTGTATTCTGCAGGTGGCAGGTGCAAATTTAATCCCCCTGTTTCTACATGTCACTTTGTTTCACCTGAAGTCTGCTATATTCCCTGTAATTAAACTCCATCCATTCATCCATCCACAAGAATAAGCTTTCATGCCGCCTGAGATCAGGGACCGTGCATTGTCCTTGAAGAGGCCACAATAGGGACAATAACATGATTTCAGCAAGAAATTAGATGAGAAAGAGAAAACAGCAGGGTGATTTTGTTGACAGTGATTTTTCTTTCTCCCTCCTTCTGTATGAAGTCAAAGCATAGACAGCTCTGTGTCCTCAGGCACTCTATCAATAAAAGGGCTGATATCATCACAGGGCTTTTAGTGTGCACAGATCTGCTTTGATGTTATTCCTTGTTTTTCCCCCACAGGATGATCAACAGGGGGCGCTCTCTGCACAGATATGACTGGGAGGCCCTCTTGACTCTCATCTCTCTGCCAATGAAGGTCTTTCAAGGTTATGATGATGCTGATGATGCTCAGTGCAGCACCACTTCAGTCTGCATTCCCCGCGTCCTCGGTTTGATTGTTTTGGGCGGTCATGACATGATTCCACTGTGAGCCCCGTCCACGTTGGAAATGGATTTGGCACCGAGAACACAGCAGACCTCGTTTGGTTTTGTTTGTCTTTGCAGATGGAGAAATATATTGGGAAGTGATGAGGAGAAGCACATGGGGACGAGGAGGAGAGGAGCGAGCACCATAACACCGCAGTCATTCTGAATACATTAACAGAAGAGCAGAATAAAGATGTCAATTTGGTTTTGCCATCTTCTGGCATGACAAAGCAGAGGCTGTTTGGAGAAGGCTTACCAATGAGGGGGAGATGCCACCGCGCTGGAAGAATGACAGCCGCACAAAAGGCTGTAATGTAATCACTTCATCCTTCTGACAAAAAAACAAAGGGGGTTCTAAATTTATGTGAGGTGCCATTCTTGTTTTTTTTACCATCGTAATTAGAACACATTACTACCACAAATAAATTTTGCCACTTTGGTCTGCCAGGAAGGAAACCAACACTTTGAAAGAACAAACACAAATCAATGGCACCTTCTCAGTGATGGAGGACGGTGTTAGGAATTAATGTCTGACATCACAAACACTTCCCAGCTAAGAATAATGCAATGTTTTCAAGCCAAAAATTAGAAATACTTTCATAATGTGTCATTTGTTTACACAAAAAGGCCTGACATCCATGACCTAAATCTTGTAATGGAAGTATTTGTGAATATTTCCGCTTCCATCGCTGCTTCCTGATGACATCTTTGCAAAACAATACAGACACTTGCATTCCTGCATTCCTGGTCTAATCTTCACAATCCTTTGTGTTCTCATGGAAACCATTTAAAATGCTAAACTGAAGTGACCCCTCGGCCACACTGCACTGACAATAAAAGCAAATCTGAGATAGCACAGAGCCAACTTGTTTAAGAGACGGTCTAATGTGTGAATGAGTCTAAAGCAGAACACTGCAGAGTGAAGCAGAGGGCGGGGATGATGGAGCTGTAGACAGGGATCCGTGCAGGGCTGGATCTGTCATGACATGCCATTTTCTTTTCAGCTAGGGAGAGCACTGTCTGTGATCTGGATGTGATCCTATGACAGGAAGTCCATATTACAACTTTTATTGTGACATGTGGCAGCTGCCCTACTTCCTAAAATGCTACTCTGGACTTGTATTACACCCTAACTATCTGCAGAAATGTACACAGTCGTTGCATCACTAAATATATATTGAATTTTGCAATACAGAAACAGCATGCATGATGGGAAATGGTCATCAGGACTAATGAAATAAATTAACGAAAACAGGAGAAGGGGGAACAGCTAATGTGGACAAACAAATTAGGCATATAAAGGCATTGCATTAATATATAACTGTGTTATAGCACCATTTAAATACAGGAGAGGAGATCTGACATGTGATCTGAGTGTTACGGCTATTTTCCTGTACTTTAGATTTCTTACTGCGTTTCCATCTTTGTTCTGTGTTTTGAGAGTAGGAGGTACACTCAGACGCTCTGAACATGCCAATTATACCAAAGAAATGCAAACAAGGTCACATGGGAAATAGGAATGCCTGCTGTCTGTCATAGCTGAGATCCTGCAGCATTACTTTTTAATGGGAGTAAATCCAGATAAGAATAAGTTTCACATGATCGTAAATCTTCTTGTCAGCTAAAGAGGGGATTACAGGTGTGCTGTGGGAGTTGGATGTACTGGCTTCTTCTTTTTTCTGTTTATTTGAACAGCAAAGATGCTTTCCATGCATGCTGCTTTACAGTTAAGCTCTGCACATTGCCAGATACCGTGGTGCAGATGCTAAAACACAAAAACTAATTGTTTTACTGAGGATTAGATGTTAGATTCATGATCCAGGAATAGAAAACTTGATGCAGCATTTCCGTTCACTTTAATTGTTACATTGTTGGATCTGAGCATATCAGATCTAACTTGGGCACCTTTACATGCAGCATGAACTGAATGGTAGTGCAGTATCTGTACAGTAAGTGTACGGCATTGCAGGCAGAGGGGGTGCAATTGATCCGTCCTGAGATATTTCTCAGGAATTCCCAAAGTTTTAATCCCTGAGTGCCGGTTTAGCTAGCAAATAATTGGGGGAAACCCATGAACTTGTCATATGGTTTGTGATTGGCCCATTGGTGGCACTTCACATTAAAATTCCTTCAGCACAGAATTCACATGTTTGCATATAAGACAGAGTACTTCATATTTTCCCAGCGGTCTAATGAGGTAATCTATTTTTCCTGAAACTTCCTTTTCTCCTCAACCATACAGTGTTTTTCCAAGGTGGCTTCCCCATCTCAGGGCCACATTAAAATTTTGGTTGTCTACCGAAATAAAGCACTAGCAATGATAACAGAAGGTAATTGTCATGACACTTGCGAGGTACCACTAGTTGCCATGCAACCGGTACCTTTCTACAAGTTGTCATTCCTAACCTGACAGGTGCTTGTTAGAGGTTGCAGTTTGATGCAGAAGCCGAGTAGGATAATGTAGGCGAAAGTGAAAGTATTCAAGGCTGTCCAAAACATTTCTGAGGACCGATGGTCTGAAGTATGAACAATTGCAAGCGTGATTCACTAACCTGAGCACAAATAGTCGCTTGCATTCACTGGCCATGGCAGAATTATGTGAATTCAGTGACTGCAATCGGAAACTTCAGACCAAGTTTATAGGGCATGCTTAAAATGGGTTCATAAATCTACCTGGTGGAGTTTGGTCCAAAAGCTCTGCAGCCTTATTTCATAATTTAAGTGCTTGAACTGCCCATTGGTGAGGTCTTCTTGATGAGTTCAAGACCTACCAACAAGACTTCACCTAAACTGAAGGTTTTTACCTTTTACCTTGAACTGATTTATTAAATTGGAAGGCAAACACATCCACCCATCCATCCTACTATTCCTCTTTGTATCATGTCTCTTTTATCAACACTTGCTCGGAGCGTGTAAGTTAAAAGGTTATTTGAATTTCCGTTCATCGCTCATTTCACAACATTTCCAGTAACCAGCTGATGGAGAAAACACCACTGAACACTGAAACTGAATAAAAAACAGCTAAATCATAAGACAAAGCCTCATTGCTTTGTTTGGTTTTGTTTAAGTCTCTTTAGGAGCTTTGCCTGGTGGCCAAACGCAATGAGCAAAGGTCCATTAATTTGCTGGAGAGAAGCAACTCATAGCTCCTTGCAGTTAATGGCTGATTTCTCCACCAGTCTGTCAGCCCTTGAGTCACAAATAGTAGTGGGTGGAGGGTGCTTGTGAGAGGTATTGGTGATGGGGGTGGCGGTGGTGTTGAGGAAGGAGTTATCATCCTGGTGGAAAAGCCTATTGGCATGTTTATCATTCTCAATGGACACATTAGAAAGCCAGGAGGGACTCATTGAGAACCTCTTATTGATATTCTCAATCTTCCTGACACAAAAACAGGAACAAGGAGCAACGCCGTCAGTGCAGAACTGTATTCAGTGTGCTGGAGAGGAGGTGCACGAACCCATACAGAGATGTAGAATTGGGTTTGTTCGTGGCACAGCAGCTTGCGTTGGAGTGCGATAAACGAAGGGTCATCAAGGTGATAAAGCACTGAGCTGGAAATGGGATTGTGCTGGCAGGCAGGAACGTATGTAAACTGATATATGTTGGTCCCTGAGCAGTCTGGATAAGAGAGGTACGTAGCAGGGCACGTTTCTACCCGTGACAATGTAAATAGAGGCTATCCACTTAACGGGTGAATGCCGCTGTCTCGCCTCAGCTGAAAATCTCCCAGGGCCAGTTATATTTACAGAAAAAAAACGCTGACACAAGTGGATGGTCATAAATGGGGTAAGCTCTCTCTTTTCAATTGCTTGTCTATCTCTGCTTGTTCCAGCAACTACATTCCTGCAAGTCTGACATCTAGGCATCTTGACGTGAGGTGTCCTTCTCGTCAGGTTGTTGGGGAATTCACAAGAGGGCTTTATGGATTATTCATGCAACACACCAAAATCTTTTCAGCTGGAGTGGGGATGAAAGGCGTGCGTTTTGGAGACTTTTGAAGGCCTTTTGCAGGGTTGCAATGGCCACGATAAGCTTCGAGGTGTGAAATATCGGCTTATGCTTAGTTGTTAAATGTGCAATAAAGGCTTTCGTGACCGTATATAGTTGCAGGCATTAAGAGTGTGGAAGAAAGAGCAGTGTCAGGACTTAAAGGTATTAAAACAGTGACAGCTTCAAAGGTTTCTGACTTGTTGTGGGGCTGTTTTATTGCAGGCTGCAAAAAAATATTACTATTACTTTAGATTTACTAGATTTAATTCTTAAATCCACAATTTCATTTCTGCCATTAGGGGTCTTACACAACAAAACTGCAACAAAGGGAGAAATTTGAGGATGTTGCGAAGTAGCTTTGGATCATGGGAGTCGGTGAGATGTGTCTCAGGCAGAAATCATGTACAAGGTAAAGTTTTACTCGTGATGTTTGCTGACCTCCTTCCTTCCCTCACTCTCTGGTGTAAAATCACAAGCATAGCAGAGAAAAATTGAGAGAGAGGATGGAGACACCAGATCAAAGTCCAGTCTGATGTAGCTCCTAACACTCAAATGCAAACTATGTGCCAGTGTATGTTTAGTATGAAGGCAGCGCCTCAGCTGTTGAAGGAAAGAGTGACATGTTTTATCTTTCTTCCTCTAATCTTCGAACCAGTCTCAAGAATCAAAGTTCTCTAACCTTTGGAGGAGCACATTTCTTATATGATACTGTAAAATCCTTTAAGGGGCAGAGCCATGAAAGGGCTTTGATGCTTCTATTGAGTCTCACAATTAAAACCTAATTGTGTTCAGAAACCCATTCAACAGAGCTCACAGTAGGCAAATCCTGCAGGTTGAAATGAGGTTATTATGCAAAACATAGAGGACAAAGGGAGGCTATTTGCAGTTAATTAACGTGGTAATTTTCTTAGTAACTGTCTAATAATTTATACAGCAGAAAGAATGCGGATACTTAGACTTCTCTGCTTACTTTTACTGGAGTGATCACCTCGTTCATAACCTGACTCGCATTTGTATGGCCCTCACACTCTTCCCGGGGAGTTATTGATTCCCCGTGTCCTTCTCATTGGCATGTGCAGGCACGTTAATAAGTAAATCCATCTTCTGTCAGTCCCCGCTGAAGGGAATGCAGTCCTCAGAGGATGAGGGTAAGATATCCACGTTAAATTTGTGGAGGACTACCATTCTATTGTTTTCTCCTGTACAGTCCTGCACCAGCGCGTGAAGTGCAATGGGACATTTGGGATACTAGTAAAGAGAATTCCAATAAGAGAATAAATTCATCTGTGGTGGTTTAATTAACATGCGCTGCTGGAGTGGAACAAAGCAATTTGATGGGATGTAAACACTCAAACAAAGACACAAAAGTGCACTTTATGAGAAATATACACCCAAACTGGTGCCCCATCCCTCTTGAACATGCACAAACCATGAAAAAGACCAAAATACAGCTTTGTACTGTAGCATGTTAGCATGCATCCAAACTGGCCACTTGGCATCCGAGACACCGTTGGTCTTGAACGTTTTTATTCCTTTCTGACTGAGGCTATTTTCACTGTTCCACAGTAGCTGTCCCAGCATGGAGCTGGTTTCAAACTGAAATAATGGGCCGTGGACTGTCACCATGCCCCGTGGCAGTTGTCATCTATAGAGACAGGTCTGGCATGCATGGTTCCTTTTCAAATATTGTATCGGGCTGGAAATCACTCATGGTTCTTCAGGGGGGCGACTGCAGAAATGGAACAAGAAATGTGAAATGTCACTGCCTCTCTTCATCCGTCCTATAGCACCACTCTGTTATATTACTTTTTGAATGGCATTTTGTCTCTATAGGAATACGCCTAGCTGACACAATCGAATGAATTTAAGGGAATGACCCAGTTGCAAAGGTCACACCCTGATAATAAGAGCCGAATGGCCTTTTTTTCATATCAGCATTTTAAATTTATGATTTATGATGCATGATAAGAGATAATTGCTGTCAGTGAAATGCCTTATTTTTAGCAGTGGAGAACAAGTTTGTGCTGCACTGCATATTTAATGGAAATTACCTTTTGAAAAACAGACAATAAATCCATATAAAATGCATAAACAAACAAATTATTGTAAATTGCAAGTTTTTCCACTTCAGTTAAAGGTCAGGGGAAAAATGGTTTATAATGTTCCTGTTGTCTATTTGTAGCATAAAAAAAATATTATGAAATATTTATGAGCTATTGTGATGGATATAGTTCATATGCAATTTCCTAAATCCATAATATACATTTTTAATAATGGGAAATAAAACTTTAAGTTTGTCCTCTTAAAGGTCCAGTGTGTGAGATTTAGGACAGAGTATCACATTAAGTGTTGACGTCTTCACATCTTGGTAATGAGTGTGAGATGCAGAATATAAAATATAACAGATGTCGCGGGCCCTCTTCCACAGAGCCGGCCATGTTGAACTGCCATGTTTGGAAAAAGGAGCTCAGAATGGACGAACAAAAAATGGCTGTAGACAAAGCCTTACTGGTTTCTGTCACATTTTGCAGCCACCATACTCTGTCCTTTATGCTTGGAAGGAGAGGATGAAGTGATGGGGGTGTCCTTGAAATGCTATTACTATATTAATATTTACTCTGTATGTACAGGATTCCTGAGGGGTGAATATTAATATTCATTTCTTCCATCGCCATTTCCACGGGCATATCAATGTCATCCATCCTCCCATTTCTTACACCCCTTCATCCTTCGCTGGGTTGCAGGATGCTGGAACATTCGCTGTCAGTCTATCACATGGAATATAAAAAAAACAACTGAATTACACAAAATGTTTATTTCTTTTCCTTTCCCCATAATATTTACATTGTACATTCATGCTTCCATTTCTGAAGCTGGACCTGTTGGTCATGAATGTGTCATTTCATGTCCCACACAAGTTTCCACATGTTGCTTCTCTATCAGCATGTGACTGCTGGGTGAAGGGGACACTTTTCTTTCCCGTATTCTTGACGCTGAATGCTCACCGATGCAGAGAAAACACCTGCGAACAAAAACATGGACACATGTGCACATGCAAATTTATCTCCAGTGCATTCACACACACACACGCATGCACACACCTACACAGGTGAACTGGAGTGTGAAGCAGAAGAAGCAGCAGAGTGTGAGCAGCTGTCAATCTCTCCATATCCCATCGCTGAGCTTCAAAAGGAAGACTCATCAGCAGGACGTGAGCAAAAAGAGAACACACCGGCTGCGGCATCACACGGTATTATCCTCCACAGCTGCCTGATGCAGCTCAGAGAGGCTGCAGACATTGGTCAGCTCACACTGTACCGTCATATTACACCAAAGCTAACAGAAATGTTGTAACAGAGATGTGTGTATTAATGACAGTAATTCATACATGAAACATCCTATTTATTAAATGAATTAAAATGATTATTAAAATGATTAAATTCACAGGTGGATGCTGCGCTCTCTTTGCACTGTGTGATCTGTGAGGGGTGAAACAGGGGCCAAGCCAAGTTTGAAAAAGTTTCCCATGCATAAACATTTGGCTCTTGGTAATTAAACGGGTGGAACAGTTGTTGTTTGAAGCGTTTGCAGCATGAATGTTAATTACTGATTTAGAGAAAGAGTCTCAGCCTGAAGCATCAAAAGTATCTCAAAGTTTAAATTAGTGTTTTGTTGCACAAAGTCATTAAGTGGATCTTTACGTTTGATTCATAGTACTCAACCTTTATCTAGAACTCAAGGACATGGGCTGTTTTTCCATGTATTCCACAGTCTATTTAACATATTATAATAAATATTATACTCATGGGGCGGTGTGGTGGTGGTGGTGGTGAGGATGTGGTTAATTTGATGAATGTAAGCACTGTGAAACACTCAGAAAATAACTTATCGGCTTCTTGCTGTCGGTGCTCCCGTGCTCTTAATCACTCTACGTGCCGCTCGGCCACAGCTGTCACGGACACAAACAAAAACCAAATGAAGCTTCTTCGAGTCAGACACAGACAGGATGTCATAGTTCAGTCCATGAACTTCTCCTGGATAGTGCTTTCAGTCAGATTTCAGGCTGACTGTGGAGCGCTTTGACAGGCCATGGCAGTGTGATGTCAGGTTGTGTCTCCCCTCAAAAGTTTCATTTGGCTCAATTTTTCCACCACAGCTCATTGTGTTTTTTTTTACAACCCCCTGTGGCGTTCACCACCACAGCTTAAACAAACTACCCTGCATTAGTTTCCCTCAAGCTAGGAAGGAGAGTGAGGTTAGAGGTCCACTGAGCTACCTAGCTCCTGGTATATATAATTATAATATATATATAATGACTTAATACATTAAATGAATTAATAAAAACACATGAATTCATTGCATTTGTCAGACACGTCATATACAACAGACAGAAGCTATGGGAATGTTCGGCACGCACGGCAAAGATTCATACAGAAATAAGACGTTTGTGAATCAGACGTTTGCTGTTGTGTGTCACAGTTGGACATTCATTTTACACACACAGTAAATCAAAACCTTAACCTTTGCCCCTTTGCACGGAGCTATGCAGAATCCCTTTAGTCTGCTGCTGAAAATAAAGAGCGCTAGGTGCGGAAGATGTTGCCCCAAGCAACTCACTACATTCCTTTTAGTCAATATTTATTCTGAAAATCGTTATCAATCCCATTTTCCTGATTTATGTCTGAGAGGAGGCACAAGAAAAAAAGAAATATCCTCCGGCTTCGTCTGCTGAAGGGAGCGATTATGTAACATTAAATGTCTTTTGTGGCCGAAGAGAATGGAGGGAATGCATGATGTCAGAGAGCAGAGGTGTTTTCAAATCTCCATTCAGTGGAGTAAAAAGCTTATAAAACACGAACACCCACACAACCCAGCACTGCAGAGCTGATAAGACTCAGAAAAGACGCAGAAGCAAATCCAGTGCAGCGCGGTGACAGTGCAGGTTTGTCCCTGCAGACTGTCCACAGAGACAAGTTTGTTCTTTTTGCATTGTTATAATGTCTTTCTAAATTATTATTAAAAAGGAGGTTACATCAGCTAACACTGTGATACAGTCTATCTCACTGGACAACATGTACTCTGTCTTCCTCTGACTGACTTGAGTAAGAGCTTGATATGCTACGAGGTCCACTGAACTTTGTCCGGGACAGATGGTGACAGAACGAAGGTTCATCCAGTCATCTGTCATTTTGATGGTGCTTGCCCTTTTACAAACAGTTTCCAATCACGTGCCAAAGGCTGCAGTTCCTCAAACGTCCACTTGAGGCTGACCCAGAACAAGTCCATCTCCGTAAGGCCCCATGTTAACATTTTAAATGTTATTTTATGTCTAATTTAACAAATTCAGAGAATCACCACAGTCATCCTCTGGAAAAGTTGAATGTCTGAACTAGATTTCAGGTTAATCCATCATGTTCCTGTCGAAATATTTCAGTCCGTACCAAAGTGTTGGACTAACAGACTAACTGACTTTGCCAGCGCTGGTGCAGACTTTGCCACAGGCTCATCTGTAGCCTGGCACAGATACACTGTCTCTATCCTCTGTCTCCCCGCATGAACTCACTCTGTTTACATTCATAGTCGCTGTAACATGACATCACGTCATTATATTTAGTTATTCCTCAGTAGTTATTAAAAATCAGGGAGATCTTTAATATATTTTCTATTTTATTGGATTCTTTCTTTCCCTCATTGCCTTCTCATATTATCTGGTATAGATCTTTTCTTGGTGAGGTGGCGTCTCTATTCTCTGCTTCTGCAGCGAGCTTCTTCTCCCTCAGGGATCAATAAAGTTTATTTTATCTTATCTTGTTTCTCCAGGGAAAGTTGACTGAGCGTGAATTCTCTCTATCATTAATGTGACCAGACTCAGTCACAGTTAAATGAATTGTGTTGACTGAACACATCCACCAGAGCAGTTTGACGCGTCCTTGTATAAGTTCTTCAGTCAGTTTAGTAAAGAATTCATAGATTAGGATTATTTATTAATTACACAGAGGCCTGTGTTAGCTGTAATCTACCCGATGCTGCAGTGTCTCAGGCTTTGCTGCACAGAGCTAAAAAAATTGTTAGAATATTAAAGAGCAAGTCGATAGCAGATGGAAAAGTGGTGGCCACACCCAAATGTGATGTCACAGTGTACTGACCACACCCAGGAGTCCATCCCTTCATCACTGTAGGCCGGTGAGACACTGCTGCTGTGCTTCACCCTCCAAAATAGTCGTAGATAGAGAAACTGAATTACTGACGGCTCCATTTGCTTTCTGCTTGAAAATCTCTCAGTGTTAATAATTTGGGAACAGATGTGGATTTTAAAACGTGGTTGGGGTCCTCCCACTGCAGCTCCTGTCTTGCTGTGTTAATCATTGTCTGAGCCCTGAAACTCTGGAAGACTCAACCAAAAAATGTCACAGCCTGCTCTGCCTGGTGGTGTTTCTGCTCTTATGTATAAGAGATTCCAGTCATATGGTATTATAAGTCATTTTGAGAGAGCCATTTCCCTGCCAGCCTTCTTGACAACCCAAAAGCTTAATATATATTATCAGACAGGGGAAGTGTACATTTTGCCTTGCCAATAAATGATTTAAAAACGGCTTAAAATTCAGAGCCAGCCTCGCTTTCCTACAGAAGAGCTTTAATCATATTTTACGGTAGATACTAAATCAGAAGAATGCAGCACGATGTGGGGTTTGGACTGCAAGCCTCTCTGTATTTTGACATCCTCTGTAAAATTGTGCAATCAAAACACACACACTCACACACACACACACACACACTTAGAGATGCACTTTGAAAACCCTAAACTTTCCGCCTTCATCAGTGCAAATGAGATCAAGCCCCGATGCTCTCTACTTGGCTGTGAGCTGACCTCCACAGTATGACATTTCTCCAGACACTCACAAAGTGCGTTTCTCATTAACACCAATGACATTTAGACTTTTGGGGGTTGGCCGCTCTTTTTAACAGCACAAGACTGTATCAATAATTTATAAGTGGAGATGAGATTTGCATCCAGGGTCAGATTCAAATGAATTAACTTGGTTTTCAGCTCAGGATGAGGCGTAACGTGAAACTAAATGAACGTCTTCTTCATGAATAATGTAGAGTTTGCTTTAGGTTTTGTGGAATAGATCGCTTTTTATTTCTTATTTGCATAACAGTTTACAAACCATTTGATTCAGAAAAGAGTTTAGCGCTTGTGAAATTCTCAAATATTGTACTGGCATTTATTTTGTTAAGTACAAAGGGTCCTAGCAGCTGCATCTAATTCAGCATCATGTAGGAATTTGTCTTTTCTGCATCCCTAATTTCATCTCCAGTTCTTATGATTTTATTTGTTACGAAGTACAACACAACACAGACATGGCAGCCAGCTAATATTATTTAATAGACACCAGTGTTGTCCTTTATTTTGCAAAAATTACCAACGACTCTCGACTTGGTCAATGTAACATTAGATTAGATGAGATTATATTTAATTTATCTCACAAGTTTGTTTCTGCAGTACATTGTTGGTTACACATTAACTCTATAATCCTGTAGTTTATGACTGAATACACTACTGTGAGGTGGTTTACAGTAATTTACTGGGCACAAACACAGTACATTACTGTAGATTACACAGCGAAATTCACAGTGTGAATCTATAAAGGATTCAAATTCCTGGTGGACACCACTTTACTATACTACTTTAATGGTGCTATGAACCCAGCGTGGATGAAATATTCATGAGAGCAGTCCATTAGATGACACCTTGGAACCAAAAATGGCATAAACAAAAGCTGCAGACGCGGGTGACAAATAGCCTCCTTTCACTTCTGCCCAATCTGCTAAGATCTAAAAGGATAAGGTCTCATCTCCTCGCTTCTTTTATCGATGATCAAAATCATTCTCCCGGAGTCGGGCTCTCTGCCACCGGGATGCAAAAACATGACAAACACAATCAGACCGAGTCTTGGTGATTTCAGGGAAGATTCGGCATGATATTAAAGGTCAGCTCATTTTGCTCTGATTAACACACTCCCTCGTCTTTCATACTCTTGCAAGGCAATAAATCTTTTCGCCCTGCTTTCCTGCAAACTCAAGCACACACTTTTAATCAATCTTCTGTCTTGTGAGCATAATAGTCGGACATGTCTAAATTGCTTTTCCTCCCTTTGGAAAATGTTAAGGTGAGAGGATATCACCTTTCTCGTTCCCTACAGCGAAACAGAATTAGTTTAAGTCTGAAGAGCGAGGGAGGGAATCCCTCTCGCAGCTCCAGTGCAATCAGCCCCGGCTGTATGTTCACCATCTCCACTCCATTACGCTTAATGGTGACTCCTAATATCTATATTGTTGAGGAGCTCCTCACATGAAAGCATGCATTTGACTTGCAATCTATACTGAGGAGTGAGTGGGACTCAAAGAAGTGCCTCGGACAAAAATCTATATTAAGTTTGAAGGCTGCGCTCTAGTTTGTGGTAAGTTATGGTACGTTTGATAGTGTTCATCTTCAGAGGGAGAAAATTGCTAGATGCAATTTACAATTTACAGCAGTGTGCCAGTACGTTGGATTTACTGCTTTCTGAAACACACCCATTTAACATCCCAACAGACCCCTAGCTACAGGATAAGGTCATGTTATATGATGTTATATTGTTAATG
Organism: Nibea coibor; assembly: GCA_023373845.1. Taxonomy (NCBI): domain Eukaryota; kingdom Metazoa; phylum Chordata; class Actinopteri; family Sciaenidae; genus Nibea; species Nibea coibor. The sequence continues at coordinate 3,416,949 of CM041739.1, read as the reverse complement.
TTAGCTAGCTCCACACATTACATCCGGATCCAATAGAAATATGAAAAATTGGAAACCAGCCTCCTGTGTTCATCTTTTGTTACGATGCATAGCACATTAATGTAGCTGCTATCTGATACAGGTGAAAATGCAAAAGAATAATCAGAAACAACAAACACAGAAATCTTTTCTGCAGGGGACACTGATGGTAAATCTGTTGCTGACAATCAAACTGCCTGGCTGTCACTACATTGCATTATTTCTTTGCACTACCACCCTGTGTGTGTTCTCTAAGGGCACGTATGGATTACCGTTAAGACCTTTTCACACATATTTGCTCAAACTGAGGCTTAATAATCGATCGTATTTGCTTTAAATTTGTGAGATATCTTGTTGGACGATAGAAAAACATTCTTATACTTCATTTTGGTCCTCTGATCCAGGTCCAATGAACACTGGCAGGGAGAGAGATTTCTGGGAGCATTCATCCATCTTCAGACACTCGTAATGCTGTTTTTTTTTTTTTACGGTGCTCGGGTGTATCCATTATGCAATTAGGGGCTCTTTACCAGTGTGTGTGTGTGTGTGTGTGTGTATTAAAAGTCCTCTGTCTCCTGGTGGAAGTAAACAGCACTTGTTAAAGGCAAAAGTGTTGTAATGCTTCCTCAGCCATCAGCTGCCTCCCCGAGGCGTGTCTTTCCCCCGAGGCTCACCAGTCAGCCATGGCTTCCTCCGGCGTCCCTGTGTCCTGCGTCCTCTCATCCTGTATGACAGTAAAATAATGGCTGTTGAATAGCTGGTTGATAGCATAATCACATGTTGCCTTGGGATGCTGCACACACACACGCAGCTAGTCTCTGGTGGCCACGTTAGAGCGGCACATAAGTGAATGTGTTCCTCTCGAAATAGTTTGCCAGGATGCAGATTTGTGCTCGCCGTTGAAGTGCCACTTTATCTTTCAGCGGGGTGAAGAGTCGTGCCATGAAATTCACTCGGCTTTTACCGAGATTTGATTAATTTCGTTTTCCGTGGTGATTTGAAACACTGATGTTGCGCCTGCGATGGTGCGATTTCACAGCGACAAATGAGTTTGGATGAGTTTGAAAGGAGTCACGAGTTCACGGCCGCGTGGAGAAACTTTTTTGTGTTGATTCGCCCACAGAGGATTAAAAGTGTCATCTCAAGATCTGCTTTGGGAGATACGAGGCATGAAGAATTTCACAGTAAAACATGATTCCATTCAGGCTCTGTTAGCCTCAAGGCCAGAACGAATGTTGCCATTCTTCGTCCACTTCAGTCTTGTTTGGTGCCCTTCGCTCTATTGTCAGGTGGATGCACTTGTCATAACCCTTCGCCATAATAAATTCTAAGCTTACATAACCAAATAGAAACCACAGCCACAGCAATCTGAGGAATCTGTAAAGCAGCCTTTACCCCAAAGAAACTACACGAGGACATAATAATAATAAACTTAAAGGTCCAGTGTGTAAGATTTAGAGGACTGTATTTACAGAATATGGCAGAAACAGCTCGTCCTTACTGTATAATCATCTGAAAAGTGTTTTTGTAACATTAATATGAGACTTTCATATCCACAGACGCTGTACGTTGTCTTCCTGCTACTGGCCACAGTAGTTCCTTGCTGACGCTAGGTGGTTGCAGTAACCACCTACACCCCTAGATGCCAACACTAAATATATATATCTGTACTGTGTTACCCTCCTTTCATTAATAGCAGGAGTTCAGATTGTTCCACAGGACCAGCTCGCTGTCAGATGGGAGAACGTCCAGTGAGAGATGAAGAGTTGAGATGCCTCAGTCCGTCTCTACAAAAGCTCATGAGCGCACTTTTAACGTTCAAACTACAGAGCTGCTGAAGTGTTGCTGGGAAGGTCTGTGTCTCCGAGCAACTGCCCGCTGAGGGGGGAACTGACCATGTGCACTAGTAAGAAGTCAAGTCACTTGTCCCGAATTAACAAGGCTACAGCTGAATTAAACATGAACGTCTCTCTTTAATTTGCAGTCCGCAGAGGGGCGCCCCTTATTCTGTCAATGAGATGGTTATCACAGACTCACAGTACTACTGTTGTCATTGTGCTTTGATAATATCACAAGAATCATCTTTAGTCCACCACCAGATTCTTTTTTGTGTTTCTGTTTTTTCAGTCAGATGGCTGAGAGGACTCCCCGATATTTTTGAATGGTCGTTCATACTTTTGAAACTCCTCTTTACAAATATTTTGAATGAGCGGTTTGCAAAATGCTGCAGCAAGAATGCCGTACAACAGACTGACAAATGAAAGGGCAGAAAGAGGTAAAGAAATAAGAACAGGAGAAATCGCAGGTCACCGGTAAAAGAAACTGGTGTTTGTGCTCCAACAAAATCTGTGCAGATTCACCGTCCAGTGCACAATAATGGATATAACAAGACATGCATCGCTTTAACACGATGTGTGTTAAATTTAATCTCAGCCCTCAGGATTTAAATCCCTGCTGCGGTTCATTTTGACCAATCAGTCTGATTAATGCTGGCCTGCACCTTCAATCACTTACAGATAATAACTCGTTTTCCACTTTACAAGCCATTGACGATGTATTTGTTTGTCTCCACCTTGAATATGAGTGTGCTTTTAGTTTCACACCAAACTGTGGCTCTTCTGTGTCGCCTTTCACGATTTCACAGCCACTGTAGGTTCAGCTGCACTTAGAGGTTTCCAGCTGGCTGAATCAGCGACCTCACTGCTACACTGCATACAAGAAGAACAACACTCCCTCCCCATTCAGACTCTGACACGTTGTAATGTGCATCAGATTTCTGAGGATAAACTACATCTAAGGCGTCACTACGAAGGACAAGACCTCTTCAGCTGAGGCCGCACAAATCGAGGATTTTTGAAGCTCATCAGCGGGTGAAAGTTTCTCGTCCTCTTTACAAAGACCTCAGTTCGTCGTCTGAAGTGACAGCCGCTCTTCCATTGAGACAGATAGATGTGTAACCTTTATATCAAGGTGGCGCGGAATGACGAATGAGAGCGTGGTGAAGATGGAGCGATCAGAGTTATCAGTGTTGTCAGTCCAATCTCCCTCCGTCAATGATCTGGGGAGGCAGTCAGCTATCATTAGTGTGCAATTTCCAGTCGTGGCCATGAGGCCGCTGAACAATTATTTAGCCCTGAGGCCACCTGAGAGGATTGGGATTTGTTCTTTGCCGATGAACCAAAAACCGTTGTTATATTTTTATGACACTGTGTTGAGGATTGATGCTATTTGAGTTTATTTCCACTTCATTTAGTCTGGGGTTGAGCCTAATTTCCCATAACGGAAAGGAAAAATCTGCACAGGTGGAGACAATTTGACATGTTTTCTGATGCATCTGCACTCAAGCAGATTCTTGAAAGGAGGCGACGCATTTTAAACCCAATTCTACATGAAATGACTTCTTCCTTCTGTTGTGGGACATATAATTTATTATTTAGGTTCAGTTTTAATCCTAAACAAAGCACCCGGGTGACCACCGCAGGGGAGCTACGCCAGGACAGGGAGGGTTGTATCTGTTTAATGTGATAAATGTGTGTATATTCTTGTTGCTATGTCGTGGTGTCTCAATGTATCTTGTGTTTATGTATGGAAACAAATAGTATCTGTCTATTTATCTAAAATCATCTTTGTCTATTTTACTTTCCAGAACCGAGAGACAAAGACGATTCATGTACGTATATTTTCACACATTTCTTATTAAAGTACAAAGGAAGAAGAGGGCAGATGAGACCTGGATATAAATCAATGTCACTGCAGCTGCGTGGTTAAATTATACTCTTAGATCAGTCCTCTGTTGACCGCACACACTGTCAGTTCGCCACCAGAGCTCTGTCTTGTCTCGCCGTTGTGATGGACAGCTCTGAGCGCAAACCCACTTTCTTTCTGCCAGCCTGAATCCACCCAGCGCTCAGAGACTCCATGTCTCAAAGACACTGACATCATCTCTCTTGTCGTTTGAGAATTTATGTTTTTGTCACCAAAAAAGAAAAAAAAATGCATTTTTTTGCTCGCTTTGCCCGTAGAGAGCTGCGACGTATGGGCTGTCATGTTCCGGCACTGTCACAGCTTGAGTCTCTATGATAAAACTGTCACACGACAACAACAGCAGCAGCCTGAGTGAACAATTCTCGTGTCAGAGAGGACACACACTTCCGCCGTGGCATTTCTCAGTGTCACCGCATGCCATCCACTGCGACGTCAAGTGGGCAGAACAAATGTCAGGCTTTTATAACCTTTCTTTAGTCAGGGGAAGGTGATTCATCCTCAATAACACATTGCTTCACATCGTACGCATCAGGTATGTCTGAGTCTAAACGCAGACCCCTGGAGCAGCTGGAGGGTCGTGGATGGGTAAAGAGCACTCGAAAAGGAGCCGGGAAGTATTTCTGATTAACATTTCTAAAAATCTACTACCTTCCAGCAGGCCGTACAAAGTGTCTTTTAACCACACTTCCCTTCACACAGAGTTGAGAAGTCAGGCTCAGAGGCAGAGCAGCGCGGCTGGACTTCAGTTAGATTAAATAATCTTTGCTCAGACAGTGTTTGTGCTACCAGACAGGTTGATACGAGCACTTACAGAGCCTGCTTTGTAGTCAAAGGTTTCTGGGTCAGTCTCATTCAAAGTAGGTCCAGGTTCCTTTTAGCAGGAGTCCTTAGTCTGTAGTCCCTGTTTGTGCAGAGCAATAACGTTCAATGAATCAGTGATCATGCGTCTTTTATTTCTAAGGTGGCGTTCTTCAAACCTGAAGCTGACCCAGTCTTTGCTACAGCAGCACAAACTAATACTGTTTTTTGTCGCTGTCGTCATAAATGTCACAGACCCTGTTCTGTAAACCTCACCTATACTATTAGACATGTTTCCACCACAAACCAAAGTTAAAGAAGAGACAAGTCAAGCATGTGAACAAATTTAAGACCGTCCATGCGTGGTCTGTAACCACTGTTCCTTTAGGGTGTTGCAGAGGACTGGAGCTGATCACAGCTGACACTGGGCGAGAGGCGCTGTACACCCTCACATCACAGGGCTAATTTTAAAAGGCAACTTCATTTATATAGAAAAATTCATACTGAGTGTGTTTTACAGGGGAATAAAAAATACAACAAAGGTAAAAGATTTATATCAAGTCTTTACATGCAGTTTGGCACCTTTGGCACCTCTCCATCTCTCAGTCCACCTTCCATACTTTGGCCTATGATGGACATAAGCCGGCCACACACCGGTCCCCGAGCCAAAGTCCTACCAAGAGTTCATCTGGCACGAGCGTATCAGATATATATTTGAGCCCAGAGCCACAGAGTCATTGGTAGCAGCAAGAAGTCATAAAACCATTCTGCATGAATATTTAACTTCCAGACTTTGGTGGTGTAAAAAAAAAAGACACAGGCAGACTGTGTGTGACCAAAGACACAAACATAACTGGACTTTCAGCAGCTGCTCTGTCTAATTTTATGAGTAATAAGCAATCACATAATTCTGCACCTCGCAGCTTTAAATTAAGGCTCAGCATCAGTTCAAGAAAATTAACTTCCAAGGAAACTTTACTGACAATAGAAAACTAGTTGATGGAGTTTTCAAATGAATGTCTTCTCATCTAAAAATATCTGTCTAATTCACAACTTCTCGTCGCCCGTTTTTAACCATTTAACTCAGCTGTACTGAGGGTTCCCCTCAGCTTTCACGGATATTCTCCCATTCGCATAATGACTCAGCGATTGTCTGCTGTATAAAGACCTCACTAATGATGAGAAATGACATGAAATGAATGACACAGCATGTCACAAATGGCTCATCCCTGCTATTTGTACAACAGACTGTGATTTCGCTAACAGCCTGTAATTTCTCCCTCATAGCAAGCTGGGGTAGAGAGAACAAGCAGGACCTGCGATTGGCCTATTTATAGTAAGAGTGTGTGTGTGTGTGTGTGTGTGTGTGTGTTTGTATGTGTTTGTAATGAGAGTCAGTCAGTCGGCAGCCTGAGTCGCTTCAGCTGTGCGAGATCACTCTCTGCTGCCATTAGAGGAAATGTCAACACTGAGGTAAAGGCTTTGAATTATTTAATACTGCTACTATAGACAGAGTGTTCGCAGTCACGCCATCTCCCTCTCTGTACATTTTCACACACAGAATACACAGCGTGCTCAAACAAACAGAGGCAGCTCTACAGAAGCTTTGACAGGCAAGTCAGTGAAATTAGTTCATGACAAGAAACAGGGAAAAATGTTTGCCAGAGTAATTTTCCTATATTCCTAAAATAACTTTTTTTCATCTGTGAGACAGAAAATTATCAGGACTGTTTGTTGTTGTAATACTAATTTCAGCCACTAGAGGCATCCCATGTAGACGAGCCAAAAACTGCAGTTCCTTGAGTGTCCACTCGAGGCTGGTTACAGGATCACCGCAAGCACCAATGATAAAATTCAGAACTTCACAGCAGAAATAAACATGTTTACAGCCTGGTACAAAAACAGTTTTGTTCTGTAGAGTTTAATTTCCCCGTTCATGACAACTGTCGAGCAACCAGGCATCATTCACCCCACCTCGGGTCCACCCACAGTGAGTGTTTTTGTCCAGGACCAGGACCCAGCAAATGGAGGACTGCCTGTGGTGGTGGGTTTTTTTTTACGTTTCACAGATAAAACCAAAAACTTCAGGAACTCAGAAAGATTATCTTGTCAAAGCTCTTTTATCAAACAAGAAAAGAAAATTGGATTTGGATCACCAGACTCTTTTTTTTTCTCCTCACTTGCCGCTCAGAGCTTCCGTATAGCTCTGTCGGCTATACGGGCTTCCAGGCTGAAGTGGAAACATGACATTCATCTCACACATCTCATCTCTAATTAGATGTCATGGGGAGATGAGAGTGATGCAGTCAGCTGCTACTGCTGTGACTGTGCTTCATCAAAACTCGCAGCCAATCCAAGATGGCATTATGTCCAAGATGGGCAGCAGAATCAGACGCAGCCTCTGGTGTTTGGTCCTGAATCAAATTTATGTCTCGATGTTCTGTTTGGCTTTGCGTTTGCATTTGTGTTGAGTTCATCAGCCACAAATCTACGTACACATAATGTGGGCAGTAGATCTAATTGCTTCTTTCTCACGTCGTGTCTCATCAGGCCCTGAAAAAAAGAACCCACATCTGTCCTCTCAGCACAATCTCAAGCCAGTGCAAAGGAATAACACCGGTCGATAATGAAGAAATAAAACCTCAGAGGTGGAAGCCAATATCCTCCTTGTGTTGGTTTGTAGTTAATTTAGTTTCCACTTAAGACACTGTGTGTGAACCCATTAACATAGCACAGCTTAGTGTCAGTGGTATTAGATTTTCTTTCTTGAACCAGCAAAGCAGAGCTTTCGGATTTTTGGTTGCTATTACATGAAAGGTTAAAAGATAAAATCCTGGGTGTCACAGCTGTGCACGTAGGATAACAAGGAGCACGAGGAATATAGGGTCCATATACAGACAAATAAGGCAGTGCTGCTGCACTTCCATTGTTTTATTTTTATGATAAGGTGCAAAGCTTATGGGACGATGAGGCAGACAGAGGTCAGAACCAGAGAGGGCGGTCCAAACAACAAACCCAACAGGGAGCTGGCAAAAATCCAGGAAAGGTCCAGGAAACAAAGCAAAGACAATATAAGATGAAACTTTATGTGTCCTGATGGAAAATGTTGCACAGCAGCTGCAGTACAAAGCAGGAAGAGTGCAAATTTAAAATATTAATATGCTGAGAATATAAACAGGTTAATGGCAAGGATCATAAATATGTATGATAAGTGGCATATAGCATGTATGTACAATAACAAATCTGAAGCTAAGTGTAAGTTCACACACACACACACACACACAAAGTGAATATTAAATCACAGCGAGTTTGTGTGAGACTGTGGAAGGGTCATGACAACAGCAAATGAGGTTTTTAAAAGCACTTTATTCGTACTGCATCTTCTGCAAGGCGACGTCTGACGCGTCACCCGACAACCAAAGGTCCAGGAATGTGGCGTGGAGGCTAAAGTCTCATTAGTGGGCGACCAGCACACGTCGGCTGAGATGATGAGCGGGTGACATGAGAGCTTTGTGGATAAGTTTTAAAGCTCGTTAGAGCCCTCTGACTTTGAGACAACTTTCTGTGAAAGGGCTTTGAATTAAACTAGACTTGGTGTTTGCCTTGAGAGCGGATTCCTGTCAGCAGCTGCCAAAAGCTCGGGCCCTTCCTATTGTCACTATTTGCTACTGACAACGGCAGTGAGTCCGTCACACACAGAGCAACAGACTACAGCAAAATGTGGCGTCCACTGAGGCATGGAGGCCTGTAGGCTGTTGTGCCTTTGTGACAACGAGTCTGCCTTCAAAGGCAGTTTCTGTGACAGAAACTCGTACAGTGTGCTGCAAAGGAGAAGAAACACGCTGTGTGGCTGCAGTTTGCTTGAAACCAGCACGTCCACTGGGGTACGATGCCTGAAGGCTGTTTGGGAACTGTGACAGTAGAGCTGTCTTCAAAAATAGTTCTTTTTTTTTCCAGCCAAGTCTCACATGTATCGAATTCATACACAAGACAAATGTGCATGAAACTGCAGAGCCTCGTGGATACAAAGCTCACAGAGCGGCTGATGTATAGCAAATTGTTTCTCCCACGTTTGATTTCACTCGCAGGACATTTAAAATTTGCATTTTACAGCAGCATAATCTTTGGCTACGTTTGGAAATTTTGAGCGGCAGTATTATATTATTTTATCCCATTCATATATGCAGGATGCCAACAGGGAATCAAATGGCTGAGCCAAAGAAGTATGAAACATTCATGCTCTGGCGATGGGTCCAAAAAAGCAGAAGTGTGTTGTCATATACGCAACCAATGAGCAGACTGAACTGTGCAGTGGGTTTTATCGCAGAAATTATTACAGAAATCAGAGCAAACCAGAAGATGTCAAACTGTGGCAAATTTTGGTGAGATATAGACCTACATATGAGGTGTCTCATGGGACATGTACCTTTGACAACATCTTCAGGTTAACAGAAAGATGATTTTAAATTGACAGAACAATGAATGAGTTTGACTTCACGGCAGCCTGGAGCACAGATGTTGGATCAGAGTGTTACGTCAGAGGAAACTGTGGGAGCCGAGTGGAAAGAGAGAGACTGGCTGTAGATTTAACTCTTATTTAAGAGCCTGATAAAATGAAAACACAGACATCACATCACGTGGAACTTGATGTTTGTTAAAAGTAGTCCCTCGGGGGATACAACGCATCCAACCTCAAACATATGCTACACAACATGATCCACTGATGTGGTGTCAAAAAACCTGACAGGGGTGAGTGAAAGACAAATCCTGCTGCGTCTTGAAGAACAGATGAACCCCCTGGGGTATGTTAGACGAGCCCCACTTTAAATGCAATGTATTGTCTTAATTGCAAATGTTCATTATACCATTTGTACCATTTTACTCTTCTCCTGAAGTAGTGTTGTATGCATCAGATTCTTTGCTATTTAACCAGCCAGCATTTATGTAGAAAAAAGACTTTTACAGCGAGGCTTTGATTCCTCATTTTACACCTTTCTAGTATAGTTTGTGATAGTTTAGTACGATTACTCCCCTTTTTCTGATCTGCTTCTGCAAATATAGATTCAGCACTTGATGAATTCAAGAATAATACAGTATACGTTCCTGAAAGCAGATTTACCTGCGAGCTCAAGTTTTCCTTGCGTGTTTGCTGTACAGGATTAGGCATGATTTACCAACTGTGCTGTGTCATGTTTCATTGCTCGGATTAATTGTTATTGTGACATATTGTATTGTCAATTAATTAACTGTAATTAATCTTTAACTTGATTAAAGTCTGGTGTTGTCTGAGGTTGTTTCCAGGTACATTAGAATATGTTTGCCAAGTTTAAAATTTCCCCCTATCGATGTCAAAACAAGTAAATGAATTTGTGTATTTTTATATAAAAACCTCTTTGAATGCTTCACAAAGTAAGATTCTTGTTGTTACCTGTATGTAAATAAAGGTGACATTAACATACTGTCAGCCTGCCATCTCAACTAAATGTCATTTAATGGCATTTCCCTCCAAAGATGCACCAATTACTTCCAATTTCTCTCTGTGCTGCTCCACAAACAAGCGTGAATGAAACATCTCGGTCTGAGGGTCACGTTATATGTGAGACCGCGAGCCTGCCGCGTTTCAGACACATTAAAATACCATCAGAGAAAAAACACGTCAGCCTTCACATGCTGGTTTCTTGTCAGTGTAACAGTGTTTGTGTGTGCTTGGAAACGTGTGCCCATACAGGTGTGTGCGTGTCCGTGCTATAATGCTATGGTGTTTTCGAGACCGGCGCGTGTGTCTGCATTTAATGGTCCCACATTCAGTGACCTTTCGGTATCCACAGGAATCCTCTGGGTCTGCAGTGACGGGGGGAGAGGACAGGAGAGGAGAGTGCAGGAGAGGAAGGAGAGGAGACAAGGGGACAAAAAAAATGAGAGGAGACAAAAAAGAAGAGACGAGACAGATTGCAAAGAGAGGAGGGGAGGAAGGAGAGAAAAAGATGAGAGGAGATTACACAAAGTCAGAGGGGAGCAGCATAGGAAAGGAGATAAGGTGACTAAGAAATGTAAGAGAGGAGAGAAAGGAAATATAAGATGACTTTAAGGGGCAGGTGTCTGGCACATCCTCCGACATATCGAGTAAATCATACAGTGAAAACTAATTCATGGAAATTCAATTCCAGGAAGTGAATTATGGGTAACCCCAACGTAAACACAGCCTGACCCAGCCAACTAATTACTCTGGTGGTTAATTTAATGTAGTCACGCTTTGCACTTGAGGTGATCTTTGACATTTTACAGTCTAGTGGTCATTCCATAGAATTACATCACATCGAGCGCGGGATGTTTGTGCGTAATGGAGGTTGTCTCATTTCGAGAAGCCTCGGCTTTAAATACCAGCAGTTTACCGCAGCACTGAGAGAGGACTGAAAGAGTAAAGTGACTGCAGCCAAACTGAGATCATGATTCATGGGGATATAAAAATGCAATCTGCTGCAATGCCGGTTCACACAGGAGTCAGAAACCAGGAAGGCTGTAAGAGTACACCTGTTACTGTTACTAGTGCCAATAATGTGGCTGGTGGATTTTTCAGTTCACATGAAGTGAGTAGCAAGACTATTTCTGTTCAGATTCATGAGACCTGGAGCCAAAAACAGAATCTGCATTGTTAGAATAGTTAAAACAAGTTTATTCAGACGAATGTTGGGCTGAAGTTGAGTGAGAAGATGTCTTATGTGATGTTTTATTCTATTTTATATTTATTTATGCTGTTTATTTGGAGCCTTGCAATGTAATCTCGCTCATGTACACTGTGAATGTGCTCTGAATGACAATAAAGTCTGTCTAAGATCCAGAGGCAGCGCTGGGGCTGGGCTGGACTAGAGGCAGGCTGACGAACAAAAAAACACATCAACAGGAAACTCAAACTGGAATTACTTCTCTGGACGTACTCTACATGTGTGATGGAACGATCTGAGTCGGGGATGATTTACTGCAGAGTCTTGATTAGTGGTTGAGATACAGGTGTGCAGGTTGTAGCAGGAGGAGGATTAGAAGCCACGCCGAGATGAAACACATGGACACACCACACGGAGAGAGACAAACAGGCTGACAAGAAACACTAGGGAAGGGGGGAAGGGGGGAGGATACAGCCAGATCACGGCGGTACTCCATCCCCTCACCAACCACCTCCTGGCAACCCACCAGGAGCCGATGAAGGACTGAGATACCAGGCCCTCCTTATCCACCAATTATTGCACCAAGTAGACTCGTTCCACGCGATGATCCCGGTTAAGAAGGGCAGACAGGACTGAAAGAGACTGCTTTTATCTGGGATAGATGCAACGTGAGATGAATTCTGATACCTTGAGTCTGACAGCAGATGTATCGACAATGCGTCCGTGTAAAATAAGTGACGATTCCCTGATGACTCCACCTTTTACAGTCAGCTCAGCACGCCTGGAACCTCGACTGAGGTGATACCAAAAACAGGTGAAACACAATTGAAATTAGTCCATTAAAGAGTTACTAAAATCTGCTTTTAAATCAGGTGATACACAGTTTGCATGCTTATTCATAAAGCTGCCTGAGATCTGTACTTTTTCTCCAAGTCGACCTGTTGTAACAAGATCACTGTAGTTAATTAATATGAGCTAATGTTTTGACAGGAGGCGGCAGGTGTTCGCTGCTCACCACCGCACCGCACAGTGAGGGATAAAGGCTAACATATGATCTTCACTCCTACTCATTAGATGACCTTTTAAACGATTGCCTTGATTAGTCTGCACATTAGTCATGTACTTCCAGGAGAGCTTCTCTGTAAGCCGGGAACCCAACATGAGGGACAGAGACTCTGCTGAGCACTGGAAAGTTTTTCAGACCATAAAGGAAATAATATTTAAATGTTAATGTGCCTATTTTCTCAGCAAGCCTCATCCCTGCTTTTATTGTGCATGTTACACTTACATTACAGCATGGTTCGAGAATAATCTCAATTTTGTCAAGTTTATTCAGATCCAGATGAAGATAATTGAGTAATATCGCATACGCAGGTGGATATTTTGCAGAATGTTCCACAAAATGGAAATGGTCTTCTTTATTTGGTTTGCTGAGGTTTGCTGTGCCGGCTGACTTCAGCCTTAAAAGAAAGAAAAGTTAGTGTGATTCTATATTTTTCTTCTTGTCAACAAATCTCATGGAAAAGATCAAAACCGACAGTGTGATAGCCCAACTCTCAAAACTTTCTGACTTCCCTGTCTACCATCCTGTCTGAGGCAGCACATCGCTTCCTCCTGAAGACATAGAGTAAATCTTTAAAACGGGCCACATGTAGTTTTATTTTTGAAGTAATTCCTCTTCTTTTTTTGACTCAAACTGAATTGGTACATTTGTTGGCGACTATTTTCAGCCACTGATTAAAAAGCACTAGTCAGTTTGTCTGGCAGGAGGATGAAATGGACTCAGAATAAACTCCAGTGTGTGTTCACGAAGGGACACGTCACCCACTGTAACCGTCTTTCTCACTGATATGTTTTTGTAACACTCGGCACCGAGGAATACGAGATGTCACTGACTACGTGTTGACAAGCAGCTCGACATCGTTGGTTCTTTCATTCGATTTGTTGATAATAAGAAAAATATAGAATATTACAGGCCATCCCCAGCAAGCTGCTATATTTGTTTTCTGTTGTTCTTAGTTCTTAATTTGGTTATGTAATATTTGTCTTTGCTTTTATATCTACATATTACACTGTGGTCATATCAGCCAAGCGGCCATGCCAGGCAAACAGTGGCTGTTACTACTTATTTACATAGTGAAGCCTTGATGCTGCAACAAGCAGATTTTCTGTTTGAATCACGAGGAATGCCCGAATTCAAACATGACTGCGGTAAATTAAAAGGTAGAAGATGAGCTACAAACGTGATTTTTAAGTTGGGAAGGGCTGATACACTTTGGTTTAGTCCAGCAGTAGAAATGATTAAAAAATTAATTAAAAAACTAAACCTTTTCAATATGTTATCTAGCAGGTTTTTGTGCTCAATGTGACTTTTCTCTGTAGATCAAACTAGGAGCTGTATATAAGGTTTGTGTAGGGGGACATTTACATTCGCTCTGCTTATATTGGAAAATATACTGTAAAGCTTCTGCAGGTTTCGGGACACAAAGATGGACAACAGGGAGAGTTCAACCCAAACACTGGTTTTATTAATCTTTTCTTTCAGGGACAAAGTCACAGTAAATGCACGCTAAACAAACCAATGCAATTTCTCCAAGCAAACAAGACATACAGGAACGTTAAGGGTCAGTTATTAACAGTACTATTCGTGGTCATAGGGGCTTGCGTCTAAGATGCACACCATTTTATCATTCATGTTCCCTGTTCAGCAAAAGAGGGGAACATCTGACTCTTTAGCTGCTGTTTCATGCACAGTAGGTCCTCAGTCAAAACAGCTACGGGGATGTCCCGACTGGCAATAAGCAGTGGACATCCTGACGTACCAATCCTACTGCCACCATTGTTGTGCTGGCTAAAAATGCAGTGATCCTTTGTTCTGCGTGTACTGGCCTGCACACTGATTTGATTTATTATGAGGATCTCTGTAAGCCCATCTGGGCTATTATTCAGCCCTCAGACATAATAACAGTATTTATATAGATACACACAGAAACAAACAATATTTGTACAAGTAGAACACGTCAAACCCACAATTAGCCCCATACACAAACATTGAACCAGCAGAATAAAATCCTGCATCCAGCAGGAACTCCAGCAGCGTTCATCACATATTTATACTCACTCACATACACGATATATACTGCAGTTATTACTTTGTAATGTCTGCTAGTTTATCGACAGGCCTGGTAGGAGGATTCTCTTTTACCAAGCTCGACTTCACCAACAGCTCTTGTCATGATGTACAGTGCGTTATAACATCAACTCAAATAGGCCTAGAGTACTAAACAGTGCGTTCACAATTCTATCTGCCTCCATTTGTGCCTTTGTGAGCCTTCCTATCTCTGTGATTGCCCCAAATGGCTCATTGAGTGTGTTCTCACTAACTGCCAGTCATCAGCGTGTGAACATACAACCACATACAGTCACAAACTCAAGCGGTGTGCAAAGGGTGGAGGGGTGACAGGTATTTTTCCCCTCAGCGCTTACCAGAACTGTATGACTGACTCGACTCAGGTGCTGGTGACACATAAATCCTCTCGATCCAGTTCGTATATGTTCTGCTGCTGCCATAACGCAGCACACGCAGAACTACTCGAGCAAGTGAACCAAAACCTGAAAATATTTTGACATATATAACATGATATAGTCATATCGTCTCAGATTTTGCACATGTTGTTGGACGTCGTACACTCTCCCTGTTTCAGCTCAGTGAATGGCAAGCCAGGAGAGCCAACCAGCCGTTTCATGACTACGTCTAAACCTTTATGGTTTATGGTTTAAAGTGAGTGCACCTCTGTTTATTGTTGCAATTAAAATGTAGAGATACTGTGTGCAGAACTTCCTGATGGTCATTCTGGAGCTGTTTAAACTCTGGGAGCTTGTCTCGTCTCACCCCTAAGGCCAGGTTAACTCCCCGAAAAATGGCAGAAATCATTACGTATGGTGCTGTGTGGATGTGTGGAAGCATTCCTCACTTAGAGACGGAAGAAATCCTTCCGACAGTTTGTCACCATTAGTTGAGAGAACAACAATCCTCCATTTACCTGCTGGAGAAACATTTTCTGTCAGCAGAAAATGAATCCATTCCAGCCACCTAAGCAGAAAAAAAAACAATTTTTCATTTATAATTTCAGACACAACTCACTTATTGACAAACTGGGGAATTTCAAACACAGCACAATTAAGTCGAGGAATTCCCAACTCGCTCTCTCTGCCAGCCGCTGTCTCTCGGTAGCTTCTTCTCCCTCTCTGTAGGTTCCCTAAAATGCAGCTGTCAGGAGCCGTATCCTGCTTCCCATGGTGCAATGCATTATTCAGAGGACCTAGATTTATCCTTTGATGTAGTTAAATTAAAATGACAGATTCACAGACAGGCTATATATCTATGACATCTGCAAAGCTGCACCCAGAGGAGATTTGTCCTAGGATCCACAGAGATGAAGAGCAAAAGTTGCAAAGTTATCTGAAAATGTGTCACAAACCTGATCATCTAAGAACAACTAAAAGTTTTCTAATGGCTGAAAACTCTTGGCCAAGACACGTGGATCCTGATAAAAGGGTCACGTGAGGGGCCAAAATTACACTTTTATTTCCAGTTTTAGACTCCGGCTCTCCTGTCTGCTCTAATTACAGCATCCATCACACATAAAGAGGACCGCTCTCTACATCTGCCACCTTTAAGGCGGACATAGGAAGCACCGCAGCTAAATGGGCGCTTTAATTACCCGCTGCCACTCTACCCAGATACACTGTATGAACTTCAGGTCTCTCTCTCTCTCACACACACACACACAAACAGAGCCAAGCAAGCTCGCATACAGGCATTCACAGACGTCCACAACAACCTCTGATTAAACTGATTAGCCACATTTACATTTTCAGCTCTCTTTGACTGAGTGAATGCTGCTTCCACTGATGACATATCTGGCTTTAATATATCAAATCTTAATATTAGAACATTAGAATAAAATAATTCTATAATCAGTTTCTTGCTGCAAGTTCAGACAGTCCCCTTGACTCGCACTGTAACATGCCTCACTCTCTGCATCACTTATCCAACACACGCTTTCTAAGTGGCAGCGCTCGTATCACCCACAACTGCATTCGACTACCACGACTGCAACTCGACTGCTGACAGCACAGCTGGAGATTTGGGTGTGATGTTCTGGTTATTTCTCCTCTCTCCTCAAAGTTTTTTTTCAGCCTTGTAGTCTTCACCCTGAAAAAGAAGTTTGAGGTAATCTTCAGACTTTGCGCAGCCAGAAAAAGTTTTTTTTTATCTTTCACAGACACTACGAAGAATTATCATTCGTAAAACCTAGCGTACCTTCAGTTTAAACTGTGGTGAAGCTTACTTACAGTGACCTTCCTTGGTTGTCCTGAGACATTTGTCTTGTTTGTATTGCACATTTCTTTTATTGCCTGGTCTGCATTGGACCTGTCTGCACTTATGCAAACATTTTACAGAAGGTTTATGCTGTCTCTTTAGATTATAATCACCCTCTGTACTCTGAAAAACTGAATTTTAGGTTCTCTAAGTTGTCCATACTGTGGCTTCTCTTTTATTGTTCACATGCATACATGCACTGGCAAATGTAAAAGCTCAGATATCCACACTTACAAAACTACATGAGCGCCTGCCTGCACACATGAAAATAGATAAGAACATCTGAAACACTGGTCTCTTTCTTTCACACCAGATTAGCCTCAAACACAAAAACACAGAGACTTATCTGATGTATGTTGATCTCTATAATCTCCTGTGATGTTGTGGATAAAGCTGAAATCTCCTCACTGTTTGTTGTCCTCGCATCAGTTCTGTAGCGCACCGAACGCTAAGCCTTGTGAAAACATGTCGAGAGTTTTTCTTGCCGCCGTGGAGAGAGAGTTTTTGAACAGGAGGGCAGTAAAGAGGCACCTAGACAACATCCTGTCTTTTCATTTCCAAGGGTATGTGGTGGAAGTTGTGTTATTTGTGCTATCTGTCCCCGTTGAACCCCGAGGCTTCAGATACAAGGACAACTTTTCTTGAACATCTTATCTAATGTCCTCATCTCAGAGAAAAAAAGGACAAAGTTATCTTACGAATCGCTTATCAGCCTTAAACCACTAAACTGTGGAGAAGCTTAAGGATGTGGAAATGCCAATAAAGGGGCATATACTAAAACTATATACGATATGTATCCATCCTTTTTCCAGGAGTAGGTTGTGTCTCGCTCAAGGGATGATTTAAACTATACTGACCTTTTGATCGTGTCCATGTTGCATACTGCTGTTTTCGCCAAAGGCACAGTTATCTTATATCTAGAAGCCACGCCTCAGTCTTAAACATGAGAGAAGCACTTCACAGAGTGTTTCATTTCATCTCATGCAGAAGAATCAGATGGTATAAAAAAGCTTTTACAAACCCAAAGTACTACTGTGTGCTTTGCAATAAGAGTAGTAATAATCAGCAAGAAGATAAGGTGAACTGAAGAAGATCACCGCAGCTGCACGGAGCGGCAACCTCCATGGCTGGGAAATGAAGCTAAAAACTGTAATTCCTCAAACGTCCACTTGAAGCTGGTTGCAGAAGTGAGTCAGTCACCATAAGTCTCCTTGTTGAAATGAAGCATGGCTGCTTTGACTGACAAGTGGGTGCTGTTACAGGCGGCTTATTAGAGTGGCCAGGCTTCCCCAAAAAATGACCTACGATCTGACTTTGACTCAAATCAAATTCCATGACTGTACCACAACAAGAACATTTTACATATTTTATACAAGAACGTGAAAGAAAACCGATCCTCTGCTTGTAAATATCTATAAAGTGCAAATACAAGTTGAAGGAATGGAACATTTATGAGAGCTACATCTCCCTGTTGCCATAAAAATTATTTATACTGTCGACTTTCCCCACGCCTTAATGTCATTTTAATCTAACATTACCACAAAGCTGTAAAACTTTAATCTAAAGCATTACATTCTGTAGAATCACGAATCATGTCTACCACTTCTTCTATTTTCAGTATATAGTGTGACTACACAGCTTGCAATACGAGTGACCATCCTGGAAATATCCCAGATAACTCCCAAGTTATAGCAACGGGTCTGCCAACATGGCATGAAGTCTGCATTAGCAGGGCAATCAAAATGAAAAATGACCAATTAAATCAGAGAACAGAGGAGCATAGCAGCAGTGTAATGTATACAGGATTTAAGACACTAGACAAACTAGACACAGCAGTGAGAAGCATACACAGGAAATATTTTGAAGTATGTTTTTTCCAAGAAACACTTTTCACACTTGTTTTTCATGATATGTGTTTTTTTAAAGCACCGCGTGCTCCAAATTGATTTGTTTCTGCTCACTGCCTGCTAATCTCACAGTGGGCAATTTGCCTTGCTTACATTTACATTTATATTTACCAGGGACCATTAAAATTTTGAAGGAGACAAGCTCAGAGACAGCAGCAGAGGCAGTCGTGCAGCTTTTCAAAGGATCATTTATGTATTCTGTCAATGCTTAAAGTTATCTTCATTACCCAGACCAAGCCAAAAAAATCAATACTTCATCAGGGCTGTTTGGACCATGTCTGCACGGTGCAGTGAGCGTGCAGACTTTCAAACCACATCCATTTTTATAAACCTGTATGCCTTATAAACTCTCTCAGGAGAGGGGCAAACATGAGTTACACAATTCTGCAGTGGATACTGATGATTATGTCAGAACTCCATTTGGACTCAAGGAGGTCATGTATTCTGTTGCAAATATACAAATAAATATGTAATTTAATTAATATTGTGACCTGAAAAAAACCTGGAAATGAGAAGGTTGGTTTCGCGTTCAGCTTTTTTTTGCATCATGAAGGAATAAGTCATTTACTATAATTAATCATTTATGATGGGAGTGAGTTGGCGCCCCAAGCAAAGGACTTTAAGTCTGCTAAGAAATATGGAGTGTGAGATGGACGGGCAGATTGGTGTAACATCAGCAGGATTGCAATGTTGTACTAAGCTGTTGTAGGTAAAAAGAAGCTGAGCCGAAAGGCCGAGAACTCAATTTTCTAGTCTATCTACAGTACGTTCCAAACCTCACCTATGGTCACGAGCTTTGGGCAGTGACTGAAAGAATGAAATCGCGGATACAAGCTTGTTTCCTCCGTGGGGCGGCTGGGCTCAACCTTAGAGATGCAGGGAGGTCGGAGTATATCCGTTACTCCTTTGTGTCGAAAGAGCCAGCTGAGGTAGTTCGGCATCTGATCAGGATGCCGCCTGGGCACCTCCTGTTGAAGGCCACTCTGTGGCAAACTTGGCTATACTGGCTATATTGTAAATGTCAGTTATCTTTAAACATAACTTACATCATGGCTGCCTCGTCATAATAACCACATTTTGTTGTATACTGTGGTAGTGGTAACTTGAAAAACTTAAATCAGTGGATTTTGAGGCAGAAACTAGTGATAAGAAAAAGTCAGATGATCTCATGACAGCAGCAAACATTTGAGAACAAACTCCTTTATCGGACTGTTCGGTCTGACGGAGATCTTTGCAGAACAAACAGTACAGTCGAACAACCACAAGCTGTCTCTATGCAAGATGCTGAGATATTATTCTGTGGGGAGACGGAGCCAGACGCGGCTGTGGGGAGAATTGCCACAGCTGTGAAGCTGCAATTGTTTGAGGGTATTTAATTTTTGAACTCGAAGACAGTATACATAGACTGAGGCAGTTGGGCGTTGTTCTATATCCTGTTCAGTGACAGTTTGACTGGACACATGGTTGGTAATAGCACAGACATCAGCAAGGACGAACTTAAGGACGTAAATCCAGAATATGCAGATTTATGTACGATTTATTACGTAATCTAAATCCTTGTTTCGTCTTGTATTATGTATGTTGTCTATTCCAAATCACCAGCACGCTCCCTTTCTCCTACTTCCTCCACCATCCCTCTCCTTCCGGAAACTCAATCCTATATACGACCTGCTTTTCCAGAGACTCGCTTCATTGCCCCAATTTCCAAAAAATATTAGCATCTGATGCCGGGGAACATGGGAGACATGAACACCATGTGCCACCTTTGTTCCTCACACAGCCCAAACACTGTAGGGAGCTTCAAACGCCCACACAGTGATCCTTTAAATCCCCGTCTCTGCTTGTAGAGAACATAGGAAACATTGCAATGCAGATCACACGTGCACACATATGGGAAACACACAGCATGCTCGATCTTTACAAGTACGCTCGATGTCACAGGCATCAGATTAAGAAAGGGAGAAGATTTAGATTCTTTTGATGGATTTTGGGGGGTTTGGTTAAAAAACAGGCTATGTTGTATTCATGTCTGTAAATCACACTGAACTCAAAAAAATAAATCAAAGCAGGTGAGAGGAGCAACACACGTGAACACAAACAACCACGTTCCACTGATGTAGACGCACTGCAGATGCATGAAGGCGAGCAGCAGATGCCATCGCTGCCGTCAAGTTTCTGACGATTCAAAATCCCCACAATGATTTTCTTTGTGAGCAAAGCTTTTAACTATTCTCTCTGATGGGTGCAGCACTACTCGCCTGCTGTGTCTTGGGATAGCATTTCTCTCTTTTCTTTTCTTTTTTTTTTGTAAAGGGAAAGTGAAACCAAATGACGCAGTGCAGCTGATCTCCTTCCACAGCACAAAGGTTGGAGTAATGGTTCACTGTCAGGGGCTCTGAGACACCCAGAGGTCCACAAGGCAGCTTCAGAGCCAAGTGGGGAACAGTCCAAGGCTCCACTTATCTATATTTTCATATTAACCATTATTCAGATGACTCTATGAAAGAGCTGAATGATAAACCCACAGAGACGATGACTCGGAGCATATTTCTGCTCATTGTTTTAGTATTACGACACATTAACAATATTGTACAGTCTCTAGGATTAGGCAACTAAGACGCTTAAAGATTGATTTATTTTGGGTTACACAATGTAAGTTAACTTAGGTCACATGAAAGCAAACCTCCAAACATAACCAGACATGGCAGATTTATTATTGTCAACTTCACAGCAGAGCGTTGAACGTGCAAAGCCAGACACTCGCTGGGTATTTTTGTAGTTTGAAACGTCAGGTCACTGATCAGGCTGCTATATTTGATAAACTGGGAGTGAGAACATGTTGGATCAAAACCAACCATCACCGACAGACATCACATGTAACTAAGTGGATAAAAGCTAAAGCCTTTTTCAAAATAACTGTGGTGGTACACTTCAACAGAACAGGCTGGCAGAGTGATTTGAAAGGGCTAGCTTCTCTGTTTCCACCTGTAACAGATAGAAGCTATGAATGAGAAAGAAGGACGATAAATCTATGCAAATCGAGGCTGAAGAGGAGCGCGCATTGTGAGCTCTGACAAGACAAATGTGTGAGTTATTTCAGTCTTTAACACATTAGGGATTATGATGAATGATGAGTCAATGCATCGACTCGTTACGTCAACTTTATGGTAAGGAAATGGCAGCTCTGAACAGCAGGAGATTTGCGGGTCTATAAGTGTGAAGAAATGTCACAATGAGCATGCCCGTTCAATACAGATTATGTAGTGCTGCTCCTAATCGCATATTGTTGTTCGTGTCAAATGCTGCTCTGACCTTATTGTTATTCTGCCAGCACTCTTCCCATTAATCCTCCAAACCTAAATGGAAATATTTATTTCCTATTGTTTAGAAATCCCAAGAAGCAGGTCATTAGTCCTCCGTGAAGTTAATGTTTCTCAGCAACTCTTCTGTAGTATATGTTGCTTTCCTTTGAACTACTCACAAATTTCCCTGACACCAGCCTTTAAAAGATGGACCACTTCCATATTATGTTAGATTGTGATCAGAATATAGGCAGCTCTCTGTGTCCTCATCACCGATCCGCCCTGGGGATGATTGGACGATTTATTCTGCAGTGAAATGTGAAACCTGAAGTGCAGCTCCAGCCTAAGTGCTGTCTCTGTTTGCGAGGATGGGGCACCGGCAGGAGAAGACTGCTACGAGTTTGCATTGAGGGAAATTGACTTTAAAGCGACTCTGCGTTTCCAGGCAGCCTCTTGCTAGTGAGATTTATAGCTTGTTGACTCTTACTGAAGGAAGGCTAAAGATGTATCTGTGGAATATAGACCTGGAAGCTGCGGATCGATACCACTGATACTGATATATTTGGACTTAAACTACCAATCCTGGCAAGATTCTGCTTTAAAATTTGATTATTTTCATGTAGAAAGTGTCCGAATTATGTGTTTCATGTGAAACATGGAAACAGGAAGATGGAGCCTTGATAACACAATTATTTTCTTACTTTGTCAGACAGAATTGATTTCCGTAGAGGACGGGTTTGATTATCTTTATCCATTTTGGAGACCAACCTGAATCTGAAACATCATTTTGCATCAAGACTTATGTGTAACCATGCCAACATACTAGTTTAAAGAGTTTTAAAAGAAAATAAATAAATTATTGAGAAGATAACGGAGTCTGTCGCCTTTGTTGCACCAGCTTGACAACACTTAAAAGAAGCTTAACGCTGGTGTTAGTGAGTCAGCACCAACTAAATAACTAATTGCCATTCCTCCCTCATTGGATCAATACTTTTTTTGACCAAGAAACTTGTGTTTTATGTCACGATGCCAACCAGAATCAGTCAGATCCGTGGAGTGGGCGGATTCAAAGGTCAGGACCCAAGTAGGGATCTTACAGAAGGGTCAGACCGCATCAGTACAAGTGCAACCTATTACAATATCCCTCTATTCCACACACTCCCACACACCTATGCACGCAAGGAGCAATTTGGATTTCAGTGTCTTGCCCAAGGACACATTACACGTGGGCAGGAGAAGCTGGGCACCTGCTGAGCTGCAGCAATATGTTTGATTCTTACTGCTTGGGATTGCAAATCAGCAACTCCTACACCAATCAAAGGACCATAAGGTAGCCTTTTCTCAAACTTTAACTCAGTTTTAATGAGTCATTTGGTAATGCAGCCTTAAGCAAAGGTATTGTTGCTATAGTTACCTGCAGTTTAATACACCTTGCGTACAGATTTGAGAATAATAGTAGAGTTATTAATCAGACCTCAATTTTTCTGAAGAGTTTTTGTGTTTTCTGTGTAGTGTAACAACATGTACAGACCCGATATATAAAACTGACTTGATATATTTATGCTCAGTCTACATGAAGTGGCAGAGGAATCAGCCATGACCTTCACTTTATTAACATTTAATGGTATTTTGATATACAGCAGTTAGAGCATGTTTGGTTCTCTGCACTGAAATATCAGTCTGACTTTTTCCTGCAGAGTTTTCTGGACATTTCCTCTGGGGCACTGCAACAATTTAAAAACCCCGATCTATCTACAATCTAATTAAATGCACACTAAATCCGAGCTCATTAAAATTTAAAT
Source organism: Nibea coibor (assembly GCA_023373845.1). Classification (NCBI taxonomy): domain Eukaryota; kingdom Metazoa; phylum Chordata; class Actinopteri; family Sciaenidae; genus Nibea; species Nibea coibor. The sequence continues at coordinate 3,393,309 of CM041739.1, read as the reverse complement.
TCAATATTGTTATTTGCTTGTTGTGAAGCTGCTTTATGCGTGCGCTAAATGGCAACTTGACGTGGAAAAGATGCACTTAACGTTACAGAAGCTGTCCTAAATGCCAGAATCTGAAAGTTTGCTTTGCCAAAATGTGTTTTGCCATTAAGAGTGAAGTAAGTGTGCGGGCGGAACTGGCAACAACAGTTTTGAGACTATTGCGGTTTTGTTAGAGTACTAATTAGAATGCAAATCAGAGGATGTTCTGCCAGCAAAATGTTCTGTCACCACGTCCTGCAGACAAAGAATACACTTTTTCAGTCATTAGGGCTCCAATCAGTCGTAGAACTGACGAGGAATAAAACATGATTAAAATGCAAATGGTTGTAAGTGTTTCTTTATCACACAATGTGGGCGAGATGATGAAATGGAGGCTGAAGAGTTAGACTTCAGCTCCAAGGTGTGAGTGTGTACGAACGTGCATCACATCTGTTGCAATTATGGTTTAAAATCTTAATGCCAGTATAATTTGATAACTATTTTTTATCACATATTTCAAGTTATTGTAGTTCATTACTTGTCTAATGAGTGATTTGTTGTGTATTCTTTGTAAAGTCTTCAAATTACTGAATTAAAAGTCGTTTTTGAATTTCTATGAAGCGATATCAAAAACTTTTGAGGCTCTGCAGCTGTTTTATTCAGTCTAATACAGCATGATTCAACTGCTGTGATCCAGAATCCCTCTACTTAGTTATTTTTCTGATACTGGAATGAATTAAAACTTATTAAGCTTGATTTTTTTATGAGTGAGTGTTTTTTCCAAGGCCAACAAAACACTTTGTACCTTCTGTAACTCTCGTGGCCCTTCATCTGGCCTATCTTGTAAATATAAAACCGTTCCTAGTCACTTTTCCTGAAAAGCCAAACAAGCAAAAGGCTGAGACACAGCTGTCAATCATCACGTCTCCAGAGTTTTTGTGCTATTTGCTGAGGACTGAAGGTCAAATATTATATTGATGTTGGTCAATCAGGACAAATATTTGGAGGAGGAAAAGGGTGGAGGCAGCAAGTAAAGAGTTTTGGTGTTTTAAAACCAGTCCTGAAGATCAGACGTGAACAATATTAATGGTAATTATAATTAATGATCATCCACCTGTGCTGCATTGTTGTACCCACATTAAAAGGTTTGCTCCGTATTCTCTTGTAGGGGGTTGCATTAGTCAAAAATAACCTGAACTAACTAAAAGAAAATAAATCAGCTCTCCTGTAATGTAATCTAATGCACCATAATCTAATGAAATGTAATCTAATTGTTCGCTGGGGTTGCATGAGTCTTTCTTCCTGCCATAACGACGGGGCTGTAATCACTGTGAAGCATTTAATCTCATCTCGTTTGGTCTTATTATAGGATCGCATGACGTCAAGCTTTGTACCATTGTCATGATGAGTTAGATGAGAAATGTGAGAGTTGAAAATTGACTGATAATTCATGTTCAGGTCAAAATGGCACACAAACAGTGACTGACTGAAGCAAAAACAAAGATTACAATGAATCACATTAAACATCGATGTAGTTAAGCAAGTCTCAAGAGTCCACCTTGTACAACCAAAGTCAAAGCTGTGTTCACAATCTCTGCACAAAATCAGATATATTCCCAGTGGGTGTTGGACTCTGGGATCTCAAGGTGTAGTTGTGGGTTAGCAGTTTGAAGCTGAGTATGTATTAGCCGGGATGAGAGTTAGCGCCTACGAGTCTGAGGCCACAGTTCTCTGCTGGAACATGGTGGATTGCTCCCTATGGGTTGGCAGGGAGTTGCTGCCCCAAGCAAAGAAGTTCAAGTATCTTGGGGTTTTGTTCAGGAGTGAAAATTGAGTGTTAGATAGACCAGCAGGTTGGTGCAGCATCGTCTGTAATGCGGACGTTGCACCAGACTAACGTACGGAAGGCAAAGCTCTTGATTTTCCAATCTACGTTCCAACCCTCACCTATGGTCACAAGCTACGGGTGGTGACCGAAAGAATGAGATTGTGTATATAAGCCACTGCAATGAGCGAGGTGGGATGGTTCAAGCATCTAATCAGGATGTCTCCTGGGCGCCTCTCTGTGGAGGCGCTCTGGGAACACCGAACCTGCAGGAGACCTCTGAGCAGACCCAGAAATTGCTGGAGGGACTGGGAACACCTCAGGATCCCCCTGGAGGAGCTGGACTGTGTTGCTGGGGAAATCTGGAAGTCTGAACCTTCTGCCACCCAACAACGCTCTCCTCAACTGAAGCAGTTATTGCTTTTTTTTTATTAGCAGTCTAGACGTCAAGAGCTACAGTGATCGATGAGCCTCGGGAACAACCTCTCATCTGACCTCAAAAAAACAGACTTGCTAACTCGCAGGTTTCCTTTAACAGTTTGTTCTTTAACTCTGAGGCTGCAGATTCATTCCCTACAACAGCCAATGTTTGCATGCTAGAGTCTGAGCTCTGAACTGTTAATACCTCTCAGTTGAATCCTCTTGTTGCTGTGAATAAAATATTCAATAGTCTTCCTGTTCACAGCAAGAGAAAAAAATCTGCCAGCAAAAGGTCGAGATTCACCAACCTGACTGAGATCACGTCCAGCACAGACAGGGGAAGACACGATGACTCCAACAGTGAGTTTGTTGACGTTTGTTGCTGAAGCAGGTCGTTTTAATCGTATCACGATTCAGTGATTTCTTCACAGTAAATCCAAAAATGCTGTTTATTCTGAGACCATTAAAAAGTAATGCAAAATATATATTATAATATCCAAAATAAAGCAAACATGAGCATCAACCAGGTACCTAAATAGGACTATGTTTATTGGATTATGTGTTTCTTTAGCTGTTTTACTGTGCTTTAAAACATGACTTGGCTTGCTTGTGTGTGTGTGAATACACTACTTTGTCCATTATCAGTAAACAAGAATTGTCCATTAGCAAAGTGCATAATAACTACCTGCTGACTCATTACATGCTGCGCGCTGCAGGTGATTTTAATACTCTATCTATGCTTTAGCTCCCACAGAGCCCAGAGTTGTTTAAACTATTTACAAGCCAGTTTTAGTAAATACCTTGTGGGGTGCCTGGTGGGGCTGTGGAGGACTACGATAAAATGACAATGAAAGAAACTATTGATCAGCCTGTTGGGAACAGAGCAGTTAAAGAAAAAGGGAGCCAAGCTGGCTCATGAGTTAGTGGTTAGCACCTTAGCTACAGCAGATCAGCCCCGTGAGCATCATATGAAGCTTCTAGACACACAGATCAGCAAAGAAGAATCAGTTCAGTTCAAACTTATTTATATAGTTCATAACAAAAGTTATCTCATGACACTTTCCATGCAGAGCAGGTCCAGACTCCTCGAGCAGAATCGAGGTCACTGGACGGGCATCAGCCGCGACTGGTTGAGTTAAATAAAGCTATGCTATGGTAGCGATAATGATTATAACAATAGTATATGTTGTGGACGTCAGGCAGGATCACAGCAGCAGCCACGATCCATGAGAACTTGCAAGACGAGAAAACACAAAACAGGCCGGGTCGTGTGGTCCAGTAATACTTTGTATTTCCTTGGCAGAATACTTCTGTGTGGAGGAGACAAGCTGCCACGCTGAATTTAAAATAAAAAGGTAATTACATGAACTATCTTTGATGTATTTTACATCTTATCAGAAGCTCTCTTGGCCCACGAACTCTCAAACTAATGAAAACATTCTACAAGTTGAATATATTGTTCTGTGCCATCATGAGAGCAGGTGCAGATTTTAACCCAAATGCTTCTGTGCCGTTTTATTCAGCCTTATTATAAGTTCTCACCTGGTAGCTCCTCCAAAAGTAGGCTGCGGATTTTTAGCAGCTGAATCAAAATGATAAAAGGCAATCAGACCTGGGATCAGAGCCCCGAGGAAGTGTCAGGTTCTGTTTCTTTAACCTCTTGATTGCAGGAAACCTTCCTCTGCTCCTCATGCACGCCGGCATGAAACCAAAGAGGCTGTCGCTTCACTGCAGGCACTCAGTAGGACACGAGGCCACTGATGGTAAAAATAACGTGTTTGATCAGGGCTGACTCATTTTGGCTCATTCCCAGAAGAACACAGAAATAGTCAGTGAAAAAAAAAGAGGCCAAAACTAGTAAACTTTTGAGGAATTTAGTGTTTTCAGAGGAATGTATGTGTAAATATATAAATACTGCCTCCAAACTTCCGCTGTAAATGATTAAGCCTCTGAAAAAACGCTTTGTGTTTACACCACAGGCCCGGAGAAAGCTTTCACCGCGGATAACAAATAACCAGTTACCCCATGATGCATCGAGGCGCCTTCGTCCCCAAGCCAGTTTAATTAAAATGATCAATCTGGAACACAGAGGAGGTTCGCCTTTGTTTGCATGCTATGGCCTCATATTGCATTAATAGAAGAGATTAATATTTAACGACAGCTTGTGCGGGCTTTCAGGGGGAACTTGTGTGGGCCACAGGTGTGTGAGAGAAAGTCCTGAGTGAATTTCCAAACTCAACTCATCAAGTTTGAGAGAATTTTCCAAATTCATCACATGCAGAGTTGTTATTGTTGTAATCACGGACTTCAGTTGCTGTTTGCAGACATGTATCAACAGATTAATAGATTTTCCATGCCTAAAATACACATCTTGGTCCTTGGTCAGGATTCAAAATATGAAGAACATAATAGCAACATGATAGAAGTGGACAGTGCATTATGCTCCAAAGGTGTGTGAATGCATTATCACCTGCAAAGCTTGACATTTTGGAGTGCAGACATCTGATGAAGAGGGCAGCACTCACACCATCACCTGGGAGATGCTGATCATTTCGTACACTCGGGCTCCTGCTTTCTTCCACATTGCATTTGTCAGAGCCGTCTCACAATGCAAGACATCCAGGCAGAAACATCCCGCCCGACAAAATGGAAGACGGAGACACAATGTGCAGACGGTAAATGGGCACATCACTTTACCCAAATTATTACCCGAGCCTGAAAAGCAGCAGCGGTGTGATGGAAAGGATGAAAAACAGTATTTTTTCTATGAACACTTTTTTTTCCATTTATAAAACATTCAAATCTGGAAATGAAAAACCTCATCCTGAGATTAAAGGCTACATGTCCCCATTACATAGCAAAATCACTGAAATCAATAGCTTTCAGCAAGACAGAGTTAGCAGCTTCAAAGTAAATGAAATTATTTATCAAGGTAGATCCGTCCTCTTTACAGAAACAGTACAGTATGAGCTGCTGAGTTGAGTTTGTCCTACTACTGAATATATTTCCAGTAAGAAGTATTGAATTAAAATGAAATAGATATTTAAATAACAGTAAACAAACCCCTGATATTACCAGCAACGGCTAAACTGGCCACAAGTTCGAAAGAGTGTCAGGTTACATTGCACGGACCCTGTGAGATGAAGTCATCGTCTTTTAGAAGTTGTTTAAATCAATATTTCAAACCAACACTGACTCAGATTTCACAATGCACACAAGCATGAAGCATAAAGACTCCAAAGACAGCTGGCTGCAGTGGAAAGTTCAAGAAAAGCAAAGTTAGAGACAGCTGAAGCTCTGAGTAGGCTACTTTTCGGTTGGTTTGCTAGATTTTCTACATTCTACATACTTGTCTACACAACCATCTTAAAAAATGAGCATAATTTATATTCATAACTCTTAAAATAAAACAAACATTTGCCCTCTAGTGGCCAATTTCATATTAAATGTACGATAAATGTTTGAAATTTGTGTTAAATTATATGACATATTCAGGTTTGTTATGTGAAGGTACTTACAGACCAATTAGTTCCCAGTTCTTTTCAAGATAACCTATAGAGGTTGTCTTGAAAATGTAGCTTTAACTTTCCATGTACGTTTACATCACCACATCTCCACATATATTCCATGAAGGTCTGGCAGGATGTCCACCAAGACCAGACAAATACTGTCAGACACATAGAGAGGAAGGAGAGGCAGAGATGCTGCCCTGACAGATTCATTAGGAGCCTTAAGGTCACTGAGACTATCATCACACAGCCTTTATTTGATTTGGGCAGAAGGGTGAAATCTTGTTATACCTCCTAATGAGCAGAAAATAAGACCCAGAACCCGCAGAGATGGCGAAGGGCCTGTCTGGCACCTTTTTCTTGCTGACATTTTTTTTTTGTCCATGCTGAGGAGTCAGAGGAAGGGACAAGGACGAGCTCGGGGGACAGAGGAAGCAGCGCAGGGACACTCTCACCCGAGTCACCTCGGAGGATGTGTCTTACCCTGCTTGTTTTTTTCCCGCCGGTGAGATGACCGGAAGACAGCGAGTGCAGGCAGCTAATGAGGGCGAAGCTCGCTCACTGTGACTCTCAGCTCATTGCGAAGGTCGCTGTCGTTACCAGAGCATTCACTGAAATAAGTGAGAGAAATGCGGTGTTGAGGCAAATGAAAATGATTCTTTGTCACGCTGGAAGAAACGCCATCCATTTCCAAAAGACGGAGGCGAGGACTTAATAACCTATTTTAAACTTTCACTCATTAGTACACCAGGACTAATACACTATCTGTGGAGTAGCAGAGTACACTGTCACGCCGGCGCCAGGAGCTCATCTTTAAAATTATTTACACTGTAGCAAACCTTGAAGTGTTTTTCATCTTCTTTTTTGCTTTTAAGAGACACAAGGTAATGCTTTCTGCAGAGTGAGCATTTTAATGTTCTTTACAATATGAAAGGACTGAATGGCTGGCTTTGTCAGGGCGGATAATGTATTCCATTAGTGCTGAAACGAAGAGAGCGAACTAGATGAGATAAAACAATAAAAAACAGATGAACCTGCAGAAAAAGGAGTGAAGGCTACACATTCTGCAGCTTTTATGACTGATTATGCAATGGCCGTGCCATTTAATACAACTAATGCATTAGTTAATTCATTTTGAAAATGAAGAAGCGTCATTGTCTTTGAAATTTGGTTAAAAGTGCAAATTATACATCAGAAAGCAGCAGAGCATCGAGGAGCAGAGTTCAAATGATCGTTTCTGTCTGTACAACATAACTGATTAGTTCACATGCTGCTGCCTTTAAGTTCACCTTCTTCTGCCTCCATCAGCTTCTATTGTCTGCTGTAATATTGTGAATGTATTATTCTGTGTCACAGTCGACTCCATTGTTGTCCAAAAACACATCAGTCAGCCACACCAATGCACTGGGCGACATGTTCCCTCATGAATAAACAAATGCTGTATTTTACTGTGACTCGATGCCACAGACGACATCCTGCTGCTGAAAATAGACCAACAAACACACGATCAGCTCCTGTTGACTGACATTTAAATATAAATATTACTGAACTTTTTAAAAATGAAACTTCTCATGTGACGTGCGATTTTAAATATTTACAACTTCAGTGTGGATGAACGGGCTCGGAGCTGAGAGGTTTGCACCTTCATATTTTCTGTTTTATTTGTGATTGAGCCAGTGAAGTGAGGTCAAATAAAATATCTTCATTCAAGTAAATTTCTCTATAATACTGAGACCCAAAAATTCATCCATGAGTCAGCGCTTGGTGGCAGTGGCAGGGAAAACCTTCCTTTAAGAGGCAGAAACCTAGAGTAGAACCTGACTCATGACTGGCAGCCATCTGTGGTGACCAGCTGACATTAGAGAGAGAGAACGATGCACAGCAGCAATAACTATAATAATAACTATAATTCTGGAGAATAAGCTCAGTGCAACTTGAAATCCAGCGTCTACAAAGACCATCAGAGCCGTATCGTTAAATGACTGCGGGACCCTTTTACCGTGCTGGTTGGTGTATTACCTTCTGTCAGCGATACCCAAACATCTATAACAAGCAGTCTCACTCTGTGAACTCTGGACCCTGATGTGGTTTCTATATAATACAGTAACAGTAGGAACAATAATGAGCTCCATGAACCTGTTATTCCTCGAGGTTTAGCCTGTTGATCTGACTGCAGTGCGAGCTTGTTATTCTAAGTCATCTACAGCACGAGGTCTTTGGGTATCATCTAGTAAACTTGTGACAAACCAATTGGATATTTTTTAATGAAGATAAAATAGATGTAACACTTCTTACAGTGTGTGAGAATAATAAAGATGAATGAGATGGAGGTGCTGGTAGGGTGTAAATTCAGCTGATTTACTGACTGATGACTGATTTAACCACTTCCTTCCTTCCTTTCTAGATAAACGGCAGATCTTAAACAATAATACAATTTTAAAACGGTGGGATTTCTTGCACACAGCTGTGCTGTTATAAATGCCATTTTTCATTTAAAGTCTGTGCATGTTTTAAAGAGCTTTTTTCATGCACTCATGGAAACATTGAAAAAAAAGTCCCTGTACGCCAGCCAAGGCAAGCATCCAATTTGATCACGAGGGGAGTGACACATATTTGTAAAAAGGATTTTTCGATGTGTTCTCCACATTTGCCTCTCCTAGAAAGTGGTACTATATACAGAGGTTTCCATGGAGATGAATATTATTATATCTTCTAAATATGATGAATATTTATAGCTTATTTATAGTATGTTACTTCCTTTAGAGGCTTTGCAGCTGTGTCACATGTCTTTGCTACTATGCGCTGTTAGAGCTTCATTTTAGAATCGATTGTGGGAATATTATGTATAAGCAATATCTAAAGTAGCATGAAATATGCAGTATATAAAGTAATGTGCTGGAGAGAGGTGAGGGAAGATACGCAAAGGGTCTTTTGGTTGTTGGTCAAGTCACATTTGCAGTAAAACAGGTTGCAAAGATCACCTTAATTTGAAGTCTTATCTTTAGCCCTGCAGTGCTTTTCAACAACGCTGTGCTTTCTATAGCTTCCTGTTGAAATTTGATTTTTGCTTCTTGCATGCTCGTGCAGCCTGAGGATGGTGGATCTCAAAGGACTACTGGGACATCACTTAATGTGGCAACAGGGATTGCCTTAGGGAGACGCTTCTGTTAGCACGGATACTGAAGAATAAAACACTGATGGGCGGACATCAGTGGCCACACAGATGAAGACGAGCATGTTGGTAAAAGGATGGTACTTATAGAGCGCCTTTCTCGTCTTCTACTCAATCCTCTCTTACACTACATATCTCATTCACCCATTCACATGCATTCATACACTGATGGCATTGGCTGCCTGCAAGGTCGCAACTGCTCGTCAGTTTGAGGAGGTAACCATTCACACACATTCACACACCGATGGTGCAGCCTTCAGGAGCAATTTGGGCTTTGCTCAAGGACACTTTGACATGTAGAGGTTGAGGAGCCGGCGATCGAACTGACGATCATCCAATTACTGTGTACTGTGCATGTATATGTGGACTCTTGCGTCACGTGTCCTGATGATTTTCTTGATGTCGGTCTTGTGGGATGATACAACAAAACACATCCAGCTCTGGCTGGATTAAAATGTTCTCTTCTCTAAATAACCACAGAAAGCACAGAGGAAAACAATTGACAAATTGCACAACACCGAGTTGTGCTGACGTGCTAAACCTCACACATTCAGTCCTCAGTGCAGGTCAACAAAAGCTAAGCATCATTATTATGCAAATGCAAATTCACCCTGACTGTCTGAGGTGCGAGCGGCGGTGGCTGCTGTCCCAGCACTCACAGCCTAATGTAATATTACGGTCGTCTGCAGGCATTGTGCGTATATCTGAGCTCCCTAAAAGCCTTGAATGGGCTCAATTATGCTTTCATCAGAATGAGTGAATCAGAATGCATTCCCCTTATCTCCTTTTGCCCCAAGCTTCCTTCGGCCCCTCCAAGAAACAGACATTAAAGTCTCCAAAGCAGCTTCCAAGGAGATTAGATCCATACAGGCCTGCCGCAGTAACATGGCCAGAGACGGGAAATTAATACCAGCCACCAGCCAAATGACGGAGCAAGAACTGTTAATAGTGGCTGGCTCTTGCTTCATACAAATGTAATGCTTTGATTAGCTCATTAGATTTTTTTCTCAGAATAAAAATATGCAGAATTACATGTGAGTGTACATACTGTATACTCGACAATGCACACCTTCTCCACAACTTTCAGCCTCTAAATCAGTTCATTTAGCAAAGATAGAAACCATGAAACCAAACGATGAAGAAGAATATTTTATTTCTCCCTCTTTTCCTGCCTGCTGCCCGTTCATGGAGTGCTGCTCTCGTCAGATTCCCTGTAAGAGAAGAACAATCCCTCTACTATGAAACAGAAACTGTCGGTTTCCTCTTGAAGTCTTCTGAGCTTTCATTACGTCTAGTATTTCAAGTTTAGACAAGTATTGGACCTTTAAGTCCAATAATTAAGTCTGTGAATAAGGCAGTTATTACCACAATTATCATGATCAGATATTGGCCTGTACATGTTACGGATCTGCCACCATGACAGCAGGATGTGCTGCAGATGCTCGCGGAGGTCTGACACTGTGCCATGAATGAAACAGGGAACAGGAAGGATTGGAGTACTGTGATTGTTGCAGGCAAAATCATGTTATGTTTGCACATGAGCAGCCTCTCCATCAGTCCTCCTACCCCATGTGGTGCCAGTCACAGTCAGATGAATACATATCATATTACCTCGCACACAAAGATGAGAAAATCCATTAAAAATCTCATGTCATGGGAAATGACAGAGGCTGCAAAGAGAGGGAAAAAAGCCTCCCCCTCTCTCTGTTTCTCTCACTGATGCAGTTTTCCTCACACACTGTGTGGTTTGCATAGCGTATGAGATGAACAGCCAGTAGCTATGTGTATATTGATGGACGTTTCTTTGTCCACTGTCCCCTCGATTTCCCCTTTGTGCTCAACAGAGCTTGTTCATTTCAGGACAAATCGTTTTGAGGAATATTACACCAGTACAATAAATCTCATCCATAAAAAATGTCATTACCCCGCTATCTTACAGCACTTTGTAAGTGGTGCCTTGGCTGTGCTGCAACACATTATGAATTTCTGAGAAATCTTCTTGTTGATTTAATATCTTGTCGAAGATTCACTCCAACATGTCTGATAAAAAATATTCTTGTGTCTGGAAAAAGGATGGAATCACTTCAGGATGTTTTGATCATATTAAAAGTTGATTTAGCTCGCTGCAGCACATTCATATTCACCTCACAATTACTCACAATTCTGTAATGACTTGAAAGAAACCAAAAATAAAGAGGTTTAATTTTTCTTCTTTGCCTGATTCCAGGTTTGGAGAGTAAGAGACTGCACGCACGGGTGTTACGTAAATGAAAAGATACCTCTGTTCTGTCACAATAAAGAAGACATATGTAATCAGATTACTACAACATAACCTTACCTAACTCTGACACAGGCTGTGGTCATCTCGTGACTCAATTACTGTAACACTGACTGACATGTCCATGTTTTGTCTGCCGATGAAGAAATGTGCAGTTTGAGGTTGTAAGATTCCTCTAATGCAGCTTATACATGCTTGTATATTTATATGCTTCTAAAGTTTGGTCCTGACTGATATGAAACCCAACGTGAAGCTTCCAGTTCCAGTCATAAATTTATTATTATCTCTGAAAGAAGAACTTTTTTCTGGGTGGAAATTTCTGGGCATTATTTTGGTTTTGAAGCAGAAAACTGAGAAAAACATCAGAGCGCTGTCATGGCCATGCCTCAGTGTGTTTCCCTCTCCCCCCGTGCCTCTTGTTTTTCCCCTGTCTGTCTCTGTATTTGTGTGGGTGTGGTCTCCCTTCCTCGCTCTGCCTCCTGGCTCTCTACACACCTGCCAATCATCTGCAATCTGCACACCTCTGTGCTATCAAACCATCACTCCTGCCTACAAGAGCGCTGGACAAACTGCCAGTCGTCTCTGGATCATAGTTCAACTCGCCCTTTGTTTTTCGTGCTGCATGTCCTGCATAGCTTAGCTTTGTACCAGTCCAGTCAGTTTGTTTGCCTGCTTGTCTTATACCTACTTGCCCTGTCTCAGATTTATCTGCCTGCCTGCCTGTCTCACAATTCGCCAAGCCCGTCAGCCAGCTCTCATCTCGTGGGTTTCCCCCTGCCAGGCTCCTGCCTGTGAAGACTTGTTTCACCTCACCTGCCTGTCCAGTGTCTACATTTGGGTTCACGCTAACTAAACCGTGACAGTACAACGCAACTTCTGCCTTACAGCTGTTCAAAAAACTGTCAGCCAATCATCTAAGTGCTCGACATCTAATTTAAAGAAACTTTGGTTCCTTGAGATTTTATTTTTGCTTTGTAAGCTGTCCTGTGTGAGTCTGTGATGTGCTTTCATTGTGAGACAGGATACTGCCTGAAATGCATAATAAAAGTTATGATGATGATATCAAGTTATGTGACTCTGACTTTGTGATACTGAGTGGGTTAATCATTTTTAACATGGTAATATGGTCACTACAGTAATAGTTATTCATTTCATATGTTCCAGCTTCGTCTGCCCGGTTATTGTGGCTCATGTCCATGATCTGAAAACCCACAATGCAATGAGACAGGGAGGATTTATTCAAATATAATTTAATATTAATTTGCTGCATCATAACAACATTACTTAGGCTTAAATCTCATCCTGGTCGATTACCCACTTGGTGCTCCACTTCACAAGGTCAAGAACTCGTATCGATCCAAACCTCAGCTGACTTCTCTGCATATTATAGCATCAGTCTAGTCCACAGCACACTGACTTTACAGATAAAATCATGTCTAAAAACATATCAGACCCCTGATTATATTCAGTGTGTCCAATGCCAACCATTTTGAATTCCCCCAACCCTCGCACCTTTACTTTCCACCTCACTACACATTGGGGACACTCTCTTGTACTCTTGTAAGTTCTGGATTCTAGACATTAATCCTCGGATACCGGGCTGAGCTATATAGCTGGTGACGTATTTAACAAATCTCTTATAGCAAAAGTTCAAGCAGAGAGACTGTCTTACCAACCTTTTCCAGCACACCTGCCCACCATCTCCTACTGTTCCAATATTAATCATGCGTCTATTGTGGGCTTCCCTCCACAGATCACATCTCTGCTTGCATATTTCATGCTTTACCTGGCCCCATTTACTAGAACATCTCCAGAGCCCTTCTACCCCCCCCCCCTTTGCTAGCAGATGTAAGCTGCAGAGCCAAACTAGATTTAGGCTGCGTCCTCCTACACTTCTACAGTATGAATGTTAGATAAATGCACACGTCTTGGCACATTCAGTCTCGAGCATCTTCCCTGATCTAAATTTTTGAGCAGCCCATATGCAACTATTTTCAGTAATCATTCAATTTTAATGGCAATGTTCATGCCCATGCAGGAGGCAGCGCGATCACATAATGCAGAGAAAGTAAAGGTAAGGAGATCAGGGTGGTGAATTGGCCTAATCTAAATGAAATGTGCAGGGAATAAAGTGAATCTCACATGGTTCATATCAGTTTTTGTCCTAGAACTTTAAATATAAGCTGCAGAGGGACATTATTCATCTTCTAGTTACCAAACAGCTTCAGGTGTTGTGCATGGACCTGATTTGCATGTAAAATTAGAAAAACAGGATAGATTGTGATTAGATTTTATTATAATGTGTAAACAGAGGTTAAAGTTTCCCTCAGAACAGATGCTGCTAATGTAAAATAGTTCATAAACCAATAAGTGTAGATGATCAGTTGTTTTGTTTCTTTATTTTGTAGCCTGCTTTGTTCCAACATCCATCGTCTGTTGCATGCAGAAAACTGACGTCTCTGTAATGTCAGCAGGCAGCAAACTCAAGTCACTCGCTGTGTGCTGTCAGTTCAAGGATGGAGAGTGTCTTGAGTCGAGTGTCGAAAGCACCCTGAACTCTTTCAGTGCCACAGGCGAGTCCAACACTCCTCAAACACCCCGATCTCTCACTCAGGCTCTGAGAGCCGATGATGACATTCCATCACCGAAGTGAAAGAGATGTCAGGCAGGATTATGCGAAGACATGCAGCCTTATTTCTCCATCACTTAACTAAATTTCAGTTTAAAATGTTGAGTTATTATCACTCATTTTGCTACTCAAACTTTATTACCACAATAACATCATCTGATTAATTACATGATTTATTGTTACCTGTCCCTGTTAAGGAGCAGTTTATTCTCCAACAGGGGAGAGTTAAATAAAGGTGGATGGAGCTACAGTCAGTAAGCCATGTTGGATATTCAGCCCTGGGAAGATGGCTTGCTATTGGTCAATGGCATAAATTTGAGAGTCAGAGTGGAACAATGTTAGATATCTACTTTACCCCTGCAAGCTAAGCCTCTGGTAACAGTTTAAACAGTTGCGTGATCAAGTTTTTATGCATATATGGACAGGCAGTCGCAAACAGTTTCATCTGTGTGTATGTGTGTGTGTGTGTGTGTGTGTGTGTGTGGACAACTATAGTAAACAATTTCTCCTGCAGGAGATAGATAGTGATAGATCGACCAGTTGTTCTATACTTTTGTTCTCTTGAGCGAGACTCACTCAGTCCCTGAAGTGTTTCTCTTCAGGAGATGAGACGTCTGATCCACCATGACACAGCAAGATTGTCTTGGGGAACCTATTATCCGTGAAAATCTTCAACAACATCTCAGATATGAAGCTGTCTGTGAGCACTAGATTTTAATAGGGTATGGTATCCCACAACATGGTATAAGATAGTGGTGAGAAAGAAGCATTGCTCAGGTATAAAGTCTACCCTCCAATGTGCACATGAAAATGTGTTTTCAGGGAGCTAAGTGATTAATCTGATGGTTTGAAGTTCGATCCCTGGTTCCTCCAGTTTTGGGCAAGACACTGAAGGCTGCACTGATGAGTAGTTGGCACCGTGCATGGCAGTGTGTGAGATGTGTGGTGTAAAATCGCCTTCATCCAACTGGTCACCCCTAACCTCCACCATAATAAGCAGAGCTTGTAACGGTATGGCAAAACTTTCAGTGTGGCATTCGACAGAGTCATCATGCGCCCAACAAGAAGTCACTTGTTAGTGCAACATGAACACAGTCATCAGTAACTGTTCAGTGTTTGAACCAGTTCTGTCATTCTTCTGGAGCAGACGGTCTTTCAGGCTCTGTGACGCACTGAAACCATAGAGAGTGAATCCACAGTCCAGGTTAGAGTCATTAAATAAAACTTTCTCTTCCTGGATTTATTCTAGTCTGCTTTACATTATTAGTCACTGCCTCTGTGTTTACCATGCTGTGTGTATTTGGATAAACCATATAAAATATGTATTATGTAAACAGAACTTAGATTTGCCTTCCTGTGTGTGTTTTTGTTGAAACAGATGAAAGGTTCATGTATTATGAATACTCTTCCACACCTGCAGCTTCTTACCTGTGCTGATTTTCTATATAAATGCCAGTGATGTGAGAACCAGTACCCAGAAATGACACCAAAGAAAACTTTTATTGAAACCTGAGTAATTCTGACAGAGTTTGCCAGCTGGCTAACACTGAGATATTAACAGAAATGTTGATTAATGTGTGTTGTCATAGTAAATGAATCCATAAATCATAGGAGACAGCAACAACTGGGAACAAGGAACATTTTCCATTAGCTGGAAGTCAAAAACATTAAGAGCATAATTCAGCAATAAAAATTCTCTGTTGGAGTCATAAAACTTCTTCATTATTGACCCATATCATCAGAGAGAAGCACTACATCTGCAGCATAAAGCAGAAGGTTGAAGTCTTCAGAGGGATTTGTCCTACCTCTCTTAGTGAACTAACATCTAACGTAAACATTTTTGGACATAACCAAACTTGTCGTCATTCCCTTTCGAAAAAATCTAAAGAGTTGCAGACTTAAAGTGATCAGGAAGAGTTTCCTCAAGAACTTGTTGATTTCTTTGGGGGTAAATCCTCATTCCTCTCACAGACTTACTTCAGGGTGTCCATTGGGACCAGAACATTGTCGGCAAATCTCAAAATGAGACATGTTCCTCTTTTACTTGTTGGGCACCTTGCATGCATGGGTTGCTATGGTACAAAAACAACTCTAAGCCAAAGAGAGCTTAGTTTTCATTAACCAGACAACCCTCCGGATGCAGATTCATACCAGGTCAAGCTACATTTGGACATGAGGAAAAGATGTCACTCTGCAAAAACTCGTTATCTGCATTATCCTGAAGATTTTTTTCTTCTTTACTTCCTGTCACGCCCCCAACAACAACTGGAGCTAGGAACTGATCCTGTGATCAGTTAACAGCTAACTGTATCAAACTGTCCTGCTGTCACCGTGACTCAGACCTGCACGGATGGACAGGCTGATTGTTAACTGCACTGCTATCAACACGTTTCTGTTCCCCCCGTCTCAACCAGCCTGTGAAGCTCCCTGCAGAAATGATGATTCCTGTGCAGCCCACAATAACTGATGACTCGTCATCGCTCCAACAAAAGGAGCCATTCAGAGACTCCCACAAGAGCATTAGATTTTTACCAAACGCTTCAAGACAAGGAGCCAATTACACACTTCTAATAAACACCACCCCCGCGCCACACCCCACGCTCGGCACACAAGGGGGCAAAAATTGGTTGTTTATCAATTGCCTCTCAAGACTGTGGATGTATGAGGGCGAAGGAGAGCCGAGAAGGGGAGAACGAGTTTCTCCCAGAGGCCCGGAGGAATATCAATATAATCATGTACTTGTTCTCTTGTTTTTCTCCTTAACTTCTGGAGCGGGTGAGTTTGCAAGAATGGAAAAATAGAATGTCTTAAAATAACTTGTTCTCTGTTGCAGAAATAAGAGAACTACAACCACTAATGACGAAGGTAGAGGAGAAGGAAGTAGTTTCAATTACCTCTTAACAGCAGAGTGGAAAGAATTGTTAAAGGTCCACAGAGATTACAAAGTTAATCGGGCACAAGATATTTCAAAACGTTGCCGTGGTGCAGCCATATATAAAAGAGAGTAGTGCTTTTGGATATTTCACTTGATTTTAACATGATACAGCTTCAGTGAAGCACTGAAACGAGCTAATGAGAAAAATATTAAACTGTCAGATAAACACGATTCTTCCATACAAATGAGAAATTAGACGTTAAAGGTTCAGTGTGTAAGGTTTGGCGGCATCTCTTTCCAAATGTAGAAGTTTGTCCATTCTTGCCTGCTGTAGAAACATGGCGGACCTGGTGGAAGAGGACCCACGGCTAATATAGATATAGACGGTTCATTGTTGTACTGGACTTGGTTGTAGATCCATGAAGATGTGTCAGCACTCATCCAAGAGGAAGCCATATTCTGTAAATAGAGCAGTGGAGCTTTGAGGGATTGTTGTTACTTCTCAAATGAAACCCATGCATGAACCTGAAACCTTACGTCCTTGAGAGTCTTTGTGTGCTGCAGAATTTGAGCACTCATCATAATTTCAGCCACTAAAGAGCCTGTGAGTGGACCTTGAGTTAATTGAGTTATTATTATGTCAAACCCATTGATTCCAAGGTCAATAATTTTTCTTTGTGTCCATCCGATTTGATTTCCTGAGTTCAGGAGGTTTAATTTAGTTTTTTCCCACTTGAACACATAAGATGTTTGATCATGTGTAAAATATATAGATTCACAGCTTTGATTAGAGGTATTCTCCTTTTTATTGCACATAAAGTTTATGATATTATATTATATATATTATATGAAATTTTATGATAAATTCAGCTCTCATGCACATTAATCAAAAAATCTTCATTGACTTCTGTCAACCTATAAAAAAAGAGTCCATTAAAATTCTCAGATCTCAGTTTGGAACCTCGACGAGGTTGTAAATCTTTCCTGCTTGTTTGTGTTTTTGCGTGTAGCTTCATGGATCATTACGTTGCACCTATTTCTGGATTGAAGCGCTTAATTAACTCCTGCCCTGCATCTGTTTACCAAAGAAACATTAACCACTGTAGTTTGAACGTTTCTAATACATCTTTTAAAACGTAATTCATCAGGCTCATTAGTGACTTATTAGTGGATCGTTGACATTCATCTTCCATGGCCACTGTTCAAACCGCAGCAGGCTAACGGACTAAATCAGGTTCCACCATTTATTCGAATCTTTCTGCGTGTACAGATCGTCCGTTTCCAAAATACAATTTTCAAAGAATGCTGCACACCAGCTACAACACGAAAACACAGTCTGATCGCCGCTGATGCCGTACGCTCTGATCTCAGCAGACACTCTCCCTCTCTGTCATGACGCATCACCACATCTGTCGTCCATTCACATGTGAATTACACGGACACCCTCCCCGCACTGAACCCATTCAACATCATAACCACAGTTCATTTCAGAAGCCCATTTCCCTCCATGAAACATTATTACCCATGATTCATTTTCTCATTATTGCGAGCTGTGGCTGCATTAGTCGGATCTAAAAATTTTTGATGATAATGGAAAAAAATTGAGCAAAATATGCATTAATGAGATGATCCGTCTACAAATGACTGTATAATACTGGACTGTAATTACAATATGAGTGTACAGAATCTGTAATGAATGTGTAACACTGTGCTCTCTTCTTTGACCTAGAAATAATAAAGGAAGACATTAGGAGAGGAAATGGATTCGTGGACGGTGAACATGATGGATGACGTGTGGTTAACGCGTGATGGTCGTTTCTGTGTCTCTGGGTTTCTTTGCTCAAACTGACAAGTCCAAAAGGACCTCAGAAGAAGGAGGTTCAGATCAGGATACATCTGTTACAGTATGCAGGAGGAGATCATAATAAAAGACCACTTAAGGAGTATGCGGCAGGAAGCCAGAAAAAAGCGCAGATTAATAACGTCTACAAGAATGAGAGGTTTATAGTAAAAATATTATAGGTTGTTAAGCTCTGATGTTAGAGAGTTTTCTGACCAACTCAAAGGATTTTGTTGCTAAGCACGACTAGAAGTGTGCAGATCTGTGTCAGGAGAGTTTGGGTTCAGCTCTGATATCATCTGAAACCAAATATATGCATATATCATCCACCCACCACCCACCCAAGCAAATATTTAGAGACCTGCACCCGCATGGAGACTTCCCTTCACCTGTCTCTTAAATTATGTCGAGCAAAGTGAGCTTTTCAGGTGTTAACTATTAAAAGGCTGTTCTCAATGACTCACAAGGTTTGCATGCATGCATCAATGTCAGCAAATGTCATGGGACATTTATGCAACAAAACTCTTGAATTTATGAGGAGGAAGGCCGCTTTACTCCAAACACTTTCATTGCATGAACGTGATGAACCGGTGAACCCAAAACATTAATTAACATTTGATTCTGACAGATCTTGCCAGCCTGTCAGAAGATTTAAATAATCAATAAAGTCACGCTGCTGTGCCTCAAGCGTAAATGCCCAGCATCTCTCTGAATGAGAAGATTGTTCACCCTCCCACACCCATCTGATATTAATCAGAATGTTAATTTTTATGACCTGGCTCGCCCGTTGCCTGCGGATATAACTGTGATCAACGCATCACTGGACTCTGGGGGTATGTGGGTGGAGAACAGTTGGCTGTGCAGGGCAAAATGTCTGTCCAGAGTGTATGCACTAGAGTAGTGGAATAAAAGTGAGACAATGTGCAGGTTACATGACCTAGAATTTAGAGTCTTGCGGTGCGTACCAACCGGTTAAGAGGTTGTACAAAACAGAGTAATTAATGAAGTTGATTTTTTTTAAAATGTGAATCACCACAACCAGGTTTAAGCATGCAGTCGGACACATGCACACACACAACCAAATGCATGATCCCTCCCAGATGTCTGGCTGTTCAGTGCTTGCCTCCAGTGGTAGCACTGTCTCAGAGTGACGGTTCTATCTTCAAGATGTTTAAAGGTCCAATATCTTAAATTTGGTGACAGACCTCAAGGTGTAACTCCTCTCCTGTAATCAGGCTGAAAACGACCCTGTGGTGGCCAATCATTTGCTCTCAGTGAAATGAAGCCGTGCATGTACTGACTCATTGCAAAGGACCTGTGTGCACATTAGTCTGTGTCTCTGTAGCTTTGCCTTTGGCTAAAGGGAGCTGTCAGACTTAAGAGGTGATGAAGTAACTGCTACATTTCAAGAGTCGATGCTGATTCCAGTTGCTGGAGTTGCTCAGATTGAGTTATTGACTCGTGTTTAAACAACAGCCAGAAGGTTAAGCTGCTGTAGGAATCTTTTTGTGTGTATTCAAGAAATCTAATAATGTTAAAAGAGCAACAATAAATTAAATGTTTTCAGGCTTCTTCTCCAACATACTATTAAAGCCATAGTCGCTCTGTAGTGACTCAATTGTAAGGTCACTTCCAGCCACAAGAATTTGTGACTGTTCCTGTTTTGATCTGCCGGGCTTCATACTTCATCCTCCAGCATGAGTACAAGAGCTCAGAGAGACAAATTGCAATGTCTGTATCTCAACGAGGCCTTTGGGTGACGTATGATGACCCCAGTTGAACAATTTAGTTTTATTATGAAAAAGGACCCAAAACTACAGGGCAGAACTTCATGGTGAGCAATTTAATAATACAAGCTCAGTCGCTGTGAATGCATATTAATAAAGCTTCAATCCTCCAGGGCTGCACACAATAAAAAAACAACGACACCTAAGGGCCCAACGTGGCAGGAATTATTTGTCAGTAATGATCTTCGGTAAAGTGTCAGGTACGGTATATTGACTATTAGCAGATTCTGTACCTTGCAGCTATGTGTAATTGATGAGTTTGATTTTCTATTGGTTTTCTGTATGCTGAGGACTGTATGTGCTGAAGTATTCATTTGAACTCAATATGTGGTCAAAACCTGCTTCCAGTCAGGTTACGTGGACTCATCACCAATGCTGCCCCGAGTACCTCGGGATCTTGTTCACGATTGATGGGAAGTGCGACATGGACAGGCACCATTGTGATGAAGATGGAAGCGAGCCATCAATCCATGATCCGACCCTCACCTATGGTCATGATTTTTGGGTAGTGACCAAAGGAAAAACTTATGTAAGCGGCTGAAATTAGTCTGAACTCGGACATCCGGAGAGCCGCTGCTCCTTTACGTCAAAAGGAGGCCGCTAAGTTGGTTTTGGGCATCTGATCAAGATCACTCCTGGGTTTCTTCCTTTGGAGATTTTTCTAGGCAGGCCCAACTGGCGGGAGACCCGGGGGCAGACCCACAACTTGCTGAAGGGATTATATAGACCATATGGCCTGGGAACGCCTGAGGATACCCCAGGTGGAGCTAGAAACCATTGCTGGGCAGAGAGATGCCTGGAATGCCCTGTCGAGCCTGCTGCCACTGTGGCCAGACAGGAAGAAAATGGATGGATGGACCACCTATCTGGGGATTAACATTAAATCCCCACAAGGTTATCCATCTATACTAGGGGTATGGCTTGTTTTAGGTTTTTGGGTTAGAGTCAGAATGAGTCACTTCCACCACCCTATGTGCTACCAGTCCTAAACTGTGATTGGCTATCTGCCCAGTCAGCGGTAGGACGTTAGTTTGAATGTTAGTAAAGCAGCCGATTGTTGTTAAAATGTTTTAAAACTTTGTAGAGGTGTTTGCAAGTCAACACAAGAACAGGTGAGTCAAATGGTTTTAAAGACAAAGTTGTTTTTCTGAGTATTTGGGAGAGTTACGTTTGGAAGCACTTCCTGCCATCTCGACATAAGGTAGTGCCTTACTTTGGCCATCCTAGTCAAAAGTCTGGATTCGCCACCACTGAACCTTGTCTGAACCATGACATCACTTCCATTTTCAAGACAAGAGTGTGAGTAATGTGTCCGTGCCTTTACTTAGAATGGGAATATATCCTAATTTTTTAGACATGCTACCCTTATTTCTGTGCTTGGGACGACTTTTGGCAATGAGTCATGTTGAACAGTAACCAGACAAACAGAAACCAGCATTTGCCCTGGTCCCCCAACCTCCAGGTTAAACAATTTATCCTCTTGGGAAATGTGTGGGCTGTGCACAGATCAGCAACCACACGGGGGAATAGATGCGTCAATGGCGTCATGCAGGATTCCCATGTTGATATACGGGCCACCTCGCCACTTAAACACACAGATCAGCTTTGGCAGGTCACGGGGGATCCTGATGTCAGTGAGTCAGAGCAGGCATTTCTGTTCCTCCTGCATAGATAACCAAAGACGTACCGCCAACCACTGTGTGTGTGTGTGTGTGTGTGCAGGAAGTCCAGACAGTCAGAGAAAGAAAGGAGAATATAGTACATTAGAGTGGGCCTGAGTTGCATTAACAAGATGTCAGGGGAGTGCTGTATGTATGTGTGTGTGTGTTTTCATGCTTGGGCTTTACATCAAATGTGCACCCAGGAGGAAGTGAGGTTTTGATTTTGTTGCCCCTTTTAACTAACTGAGCTCTCAGGGATATTGTATCAGGCTACTTTCAATCCATCAAATGCATTTAGGATAGGTTGGAAACCTTTGCCCTACATGGATTTGGAGTATCTGTGTTTAAGTGTCACTTTTTTTAATTCCTTCATTGTCAAGAATAAAACTTTTAACTCCACAAGAACACACAGAATCCTGTGCGCAGAGAAAATCAGAAATCGAGGTCAGTTGTGAGTCGGTTTCTCTCGTATTTACAGAATGAACCCTTCCATGATTCTGGAGTGTATTTGGGAACCATGATGATTAAATTGATGAAATTTAAACATATGACACTTTCAGTGCATGGATGTTTCATGTTTCTCCATCCGTTCTGATTCCAGGTTGTCAAACGCCAACTCTTTGTCACGCCCTTGCTGCATGTCAAACAGAAACGTGCAGCGCCTAATGGCGTCTGTGCGACACGAGTGCTGAGGACAGGTGTGTTTTTTAACACATTGTGAAACAGTAACGGTTTGGTTAGGTTCATGCACCAAAACTGCTTAGTTTGGTGCCACAGGTAACTTTTGGTGTCACTTGGGTAAGAACCCTGATCTCATGGGGAAATCCTGTGTGTGTTTGAGTCATCCATGCACCACACTACCTCGAGGCGTGGACTAATTGCTCTTTATACAAAGTCACCTGATGCAGACGGGTTTAAATTTAAACCCTGTGTATCCATGAGGTGCAGAGGGCTGTGAAAAAAGGTTCAGTATTTGATACCCTGATTCACCAAACCTGACAAATAAAGAAAGTACCAAGTATCCTCTCGGCACATGAATGTTCTGTCTTCAAAGAAACAACAGAAATAAAGGGTTAAACTTTGATGCTTTCAGATGAAATGTTCCTGAATGTTTACCAGTTCAGTTAATTATCATGAGAATAATTATCAAATTACGGAGAAGGTCAAACTGCCCCTGCAGCATAATCAACGATGAGTTTCACCATCAGCCGGCTGGGCTGAACGTGCACTACCTTCGGCTTGGGTGACTTCCACTTTATTCTGAACTCTGCAGGGTCACGAGCCTCCAGTGCCACGCCACTCTCTACATATTTACAGCACTGCGATTGATCATTAAAATTGATTAGAGGACATTCAAAGTCCCACTGGGAGTGCAATACTGCATTGAGCGTGAGTGTGTGTGTGTGTTTTTTTTAACACTTAATGTGAGTCACTATTGATTTCAGCTCGTGATCAATAGTCATCTCAGGCTGGCAGGTGGATGCAAATGAGCTCTGCATTGGCCAATAGCGTCCTGGGAGGCAACCTGTAGCAGCAGCAGTACTCCAGCTTGACAGTTGAAGCTAATAGAAATGAATAGAGAGCTACAGAAATGTGCTGCACTCAGCAAGTCTGTACAAAATGAAGAGGAGAGGTCACTTTAAAGTTTAAGGAGACATCAGGAAAAGATCAGCACAGTGCGCTCATGCTAATCCGCTTTACGTCAAAAGAAACCAACGGGAGGAGACGGCGAAGGAAAAAGATGAAGCGCTGGTGAGTCCTTCTCTAGACGAGGGACACGAGTATCCTCGTCCAGCATCGTAGGGGCCTGAGGCAGGAGGCTGCAGTGCTGGGCTGCTGTATCTTGGACCTTCTCAATCACAGCAGGAAGAAAAGGCCATTATCTGGGTGGCCGGCATCCTTAACGATTCTTCTAGCCCTGTTTTTGCAGCTTCTGGTATAAATGTCTTCTAGGCAGGGTAGAGCATCACCTCGTCTACGTTCAGCTGAACAGACCACTCTCTGCAGAGCCTTCCTGTCCTTTTCGGTGCTCTTTCAGCACCAGGCGGTGATGTTCCCCTGAATGAAACTAAATATATGACTCAGTGACCAAACCGCACACCTCATCCTGTCTCTGCTGCAGTATAAAAATATAAAACGAGCCTATTTTGATGTAAATCTTGCACTGTGCTGCTTTAAACGTACCTAATAGCTCCATGCAGGTAATACCCTTTGCTTTAATAGCATGATTTTATACCGGCAGGGATTTTCTGTGGCTTCATGTATGTGCAGTTGCACACATAACGCATAAAACTGTTAGAATTGACTTTACTTTATCTCCGTCTGAGCTGCAGTGTTTGGGAGAAATACCTGGGTGAGGAAATTGAGGAAGCCTAATTACCTGAGTTTGGCAAGCTGCTCAGCCTTTTGTTAGAGAAATTCCTCAAATGAAGTGAACGGGTGAGATAAAATGAGAGCGAGGATTAGAATTCTCTACATGCAGCCTAATTCTAGGAAACATGTCAAGTCCCTGCTATACAGCTGACTAGCAAAGGGCTCGAGTTGTAACGATTTTACATACAAATCATGCAAACTGAGAGAACATCGCTGAATGCTGAATTGTATTTTAAATGAGAAGCAGCTCAAAGGGTGTTAGATATGAAATTTCAGTGTCACAGATTTGCATAAATTTGCAGAACACATCATCTATCAGGGATAAAGTTTAATACTGTATTATGTTTGGTGTCGCTGAAAAGATCAGCCTCACAGGTAAAAAAAAAAAAAAGATCCAGGCAAAGATGTTATGAACTGGGAACAAAACGGGCTCAAGAGGCATTATGAACTAAAACAAGCTCATAAAATCATATTGTGTCTGCTAGGCGTCAAGCTCACCGGGTAGAACAAAAGTATTCTCGTCAAGTAGCACATTTCTTTTTGGAAGGAGCACAGTTCAAACTCGTTCCATTCAACACATTTGTTGTAATGCCGCTGCCATAAAGATGCTGTACTGCGTCAGTGCGATATAATTTAGACACAGAATATATATGTTTGATAAGCGGCAGTGCCATGAATGTCACGGTAAAAGTGGATATGACATTTAGGGGATCTGGGGAACATTTCAGTATAGAGCTGGTAGAGCTCATGGAAGACACTTTAAATCTTTAAATCATCTGCATCTGAGATGAACTTAAGAGCTTTCATAGATGTCATCAAGTTTCCGAGCCAGGGTCCATCAGAACAGAACAAAAGATTAAAACACAGAAATGCATTTGAAATGGAAAATTATAAAATATGTATGCGACCTTGGCGCCGTCAGTGATTCAGGCATTCAAATGCGCAATTTGAATAAATCAATTCAAGTCATAACTGTTCTGCAAGTCAGCGGAGGCTCATTATTTCCCTATCAATCTGGGTAACTATAACATAGAAACTGAATACTACTGTGCATAATGAAAGACCACCATGTACGGTGTCAGTCATGTCGCTTGCAACCACAACGTCAACGCAGCAGCGACAGTCTGCTAATTTGCACAGAACAGCGAGAACATCGAGACATTTCGAGTCTTCCTTTCCACCACACTTCCTCCTGTCTTTAAATCGTTGCTCCATCCTGCATATTAATCATGAAACCTGTGAAGATCTGCCACCGCCTTAGTCTGACCTTGTGTAGTGAGATGTTGTTTGGTTTGAAAATTTTGGTATACGCCAACGTGCAGATTGTTGGTCTGAAGTGCCCCCATGAGTAAACCCGCCGTGATGTCACCCGCACCCACTTTGTCGACTGAGCGTCATCATCTTGGTGTTTTTGGAGCCAGGTGTGACCATATTTGGATGAGAGGGTGGAGCTTGCGAGGATTTGCATCCCTCTGTCTTTGCTAGATCTTTACAAAATAAACATCACATGTTAAGACTCACTGACTGAATCTTTACTGAGGTAATAAATTAAGTGAGAAGTTTCTCATACACTTACACACAATCAAATTTGTTTTGTTACCAGTTGCATTGCCCCCTGCTGGTCATTAGAAATAGTGTAGATTTAAGGCATTTCTACACCTCCACAAGTCAACTTTCCGGTGATGCAGCTACTGCAGCCAACTACAGCTCACCCAGGGGCGGTGTGTCAAAAAAAGGGTTAAAATCTCGGTGTGTGTTTCAGCTGAAAATGTCTGCATGCGACTTTGGCCCTGTTGGCATGCTCAGAGGCTGCCTTGGCCACAGCACAACATCCATTCTTCATTCTCGCCCCACAGGTCACATCAGAGGGGTGCCCGAGCACCTCAGCTGCCTCCCCGATGTGACCTTGGGCAAAAATAAATGAACCTGAGCAAGAGGAGGTGCCTCTGTCTCCACGTCGCCCCTGCTTTGACAGAGTCTGTGCACAGCACTGACATGTCCTGATGTGCAGGAGAATATTATTACGTTATAAAACAAGGCGGGCAGAATGAAGAGCAATGCGGTGCAGGAAGCAGCACAGGCTGGAATTCCCTATAGCAACACGAGAGGAATCCCACGGGAACATTTTGTGATTTTTTTTCCACCTCGCACATCTCCTGGATACAAACGGAGCGTGTCACACTAAACAAGACAGTGCAGGCAAACAAAGAGACACCGGCTACAACATATTTACAGCATAGCCCTCATATTCCCCGGCATTTTCATCTGCACTCCCGCTTTAAGTCAGTCCCTCTCCCCGATGCAGAGAAAGGGGAGGGTTGGGGTTTGGGCTGGGGGGTGGTGGTGTAGGATGGAGCATCCAGCCAGCGTCAGGACCGAATAATTCATCTGTCCTCCATCGGCCAGGAGGACGTTAGCGGGACGTTTCCCCCCTCTCTCCCTCTCTCTCCATCCCTCCGTGTGATTCAGTCGCTCCTTCCCATCACGGTGTGAACGCAAGCAGCTTCACCCCCCGTAAACCACCCCCCCCGTCACTCCTCCTCTTTCTACGCGTGTGTGTGAGTGAGAGAGAGAGAGAGTGTGTGTGTATGTGAGGGTGTGTGTGTGTGTGTGTGTGTGTGTGTGCAGTAAGACGAAGCAGGCAGGCAGGCAGGAGGAGGCACCAAGGACGTCCTTTTTTCCAGCCCCGCGGAGCCGGAGATGCAAGGGACGAGCAGTTCGCTTTAGCCTGTGCTGCTGATACCTGCTGCGGGATAACTTCGCGCTGCAGCTGCAAGCTCTCCTCTCGCTTCTCCGACCCTTGTTTGGCTGTGTGTGAGGAGTGTGTGTGTGTGAGGAGGATCTCAGCCCGCCGTCGGACGGAGGTAAATCGACGCTTTCGGTCTCATTCTTTTTGGAGAGAGGGCTCGCGGAGCTCTCCACTCGCGCGGCGGTGCTGAAACCGAGCTCCGATCAAACGAGGAAGTGCATGTGCATGTTCCACCATCGCTGCCTCCGCGGGCAGGTCCATCTTTTTTCGGTGTGCAGCCGTGAAATCCGCGCGGTGTCACGGCGGCTCGCGCTGTTTGCTTAATTTAACGAGCTGCCCGTCGTTCATGCCGGAGCGGGATGGCTGTGTCCATGGAGTGTCCCCTCCAATGGAGGATGGAAAGTTTCACCACATGATCAGGAAAGGGGGGGGCGAAATAAAAAGAATACACAGCCGTGGTTTAGTCCCGCGTCCACATGCGTGACAGACTGTCCTGTGCAGAGCTCAGCTGAGGACTTTTCTCCAAAGTCGGCTCGTCTGCGGGAGGAGCTGTGCCACGCAGAGGTTATTCCTAATTGTCGTGACAGCTACTCTA
The DNA here is from genome assembly GCA_023373845.1 of Nibea coibor. Lineage (NCBI taxonomy): Eukaryota > Metazoa > Chordata > Actinopteri > Sciaenidae > Nibea > Nibea coibor. The sequence continues at coordinate 3,365,578 of CM041739.1, read as the reverse complement.
CTACTAAAACACTCAGCAGCCCGGGATTGCCGGGTAAAAGGATCCTCCGCGCTGTCCGTGTATTCGGGTTGTGTTTGAACCATTGACCTTGGTGTCCTTCATTTGGCGCATTGAGGAAACACAAAAACACACACTGCATAAGGCTCCATGTGACCGCTTGGCTCCCGCGAGCTTTAATCTGATCTCCATGTGGAAATATTTCTAGTAATATTTAATAGTCTGAGGTGACTTCACGGTGACCTCCTCGCCCCGCCTGATGGCACTTTAAGCCTCGATCTGTCTCCTCCTCCTGTGTGTTGGTTATGCATTGCTTATTCTGCATATTAAACACATTTTAACGAGAGAAACTTCCATTTTTGTCCTTTTCCTCTGCAGATCTGGCTACAAAGGACTTCTACTTCTCCGTCACAAGTGAATGTAACATCGTTCGGATAAAGAAGGCAGGGAATTAAAAGCCATCATCATGAATTTCGTTATGAAACAAGCGTTGGGAGGTAAGATCACTCACACGTTTTCACACTCTGAGAGTCCGGCGTGTGTGTGTGTGTTTTATTTTTCTCCAAAAACTTCTGTCCGACTTCTTCAGCTGCCTTCCTCCCCCAAATCCACACATGATGTTTTCTCCACAGCTGCAGTGGAGGCAGTCATTCATCTTTTATTTCTCACTCTCCTGTATGATTTTATTTTTTCTTTCCTTCACATCTGCTGCTGCTGCTGCTGCTGGCTCGCTGCACACACGCCGTATTTTGGCCCCTGGGGGCACACTGAGTATAGCTTACTGTAACAGGCTGGTGATTTGTAACGTAGATTGAACCGTTGTGGCCAAAGAGGGCATTTCATGTTCCAGTGAGTGCCACCTGCTTACCAAGAGGTGCTAAAACAAGTCTCAGTCTTCACATTAATCATGCTGTGGCTGTGCCTCTTGACTGGACGCTGCAGTGGCTCTTATCTCGACATGCTGAGTACACATTTTCCACCTGAAGGTGGGGAAAAAAAATCTATAATCAAGATCTAATCTTCAATAATTTCATTCCAGCGTGCGGGCACGTGAATGATTTTCTAATTGCTTGCGTTGCTGCGACTCCCCGGACATGAGATTATCATGACAGAGTAATGAATTCTGAAGGAAAATGAACTTGTTATCATGTATGAATATGCAGATGGTGCAGTGGAAGGTTGAAAGGACTTTAAATGGTTTTCACACAGCTTGGTGATTCGTCTGTAGAGTCAACGTTTGCGCAGAGTGGAAATCCAACACTGCTGCTGCTGCTGCTGCTGGCGTCCTCTGGAGATGATCTGATATTTCTGCATTGAAATCCCTGTGTTACCCTCAACCATCAGGAGGATTTAGATTAAATAAAGCACCTGAAAACTTAAATATTTCTCTGTAACCATACAAGTACCATACAAGTTAAAAGTTATGTAGAAATTAGGGTCAGGGTTGACTAAATAACTTAAAATGATTCTCTTAAATCCTCCGAGAGTCACAATCAAAGATCACGTTTGGAGAGCTATCAGAAGAGGTTTAGCAGTCCAAAATGAAGCTGCGTCATCGGGACTGCGTGGGTGTGGTTTCATCAGATCACATCACGGTGGCCTGACTGATGCACAGGAGTGTAACTGAGACCTGCTCCCTTCAAACAAGGGCAGATAACGCAGTCTCTCACAGTAAGAAGCGGATCGAGAAGCTGTGTTTTCAGGGACTTTAAAACCAAAGTTTCACAAAATAACTGGCACAGAACAAGATGTAGCAACTGTTGCATTTTCGGAGACACGGGGTGATGTAACTTTGACACATTCTGATTCCTATCAGCGCCTCACATTGGTTTCTTCTAACCAGGATTAGGATAGTTCCCTAAACAATGACCGTTAGAGTAGCAAATATTGAAATTTGGCACGTGGACTTTCATAGCTGTGTCAAAACATCCACAGAAACGTCATCGTTTGGCCAATACACCAGATACGACTGCCCTGAGGCGGTGATAGTGTTTCACAGCAGTCATTTAGTTAGTTACAGTTTGATCTCCAGGTAATTGCAACAAAAACATAATGTGAAATATGAACACAAATGCAGTTTCAGTGCTAGATTATTGCTCTTTTTTGCCACTGTGTTCACAGTTTCCAGTTTAACTCACCTCCCAAAAGTATCATCTAAAGTAATAGCAACTAAAATCTAAGCTTCAGAGCCAGTTTATTCTCACTGAACAGGACAAATACTATTTAAACAAGCTGTAAGTACAGTCCTATCAGAGGTTACGCAGGTTACGTTTGAGCAGGTGAAGGTAGACATTTATATGTGGCACCAAACACTAAGGAACATCTGATAACTGAGCAGTGGAAAGAGATTCACCTCATCACATGGCACCAAGCTACCAATAGGCACACACGCTGTTTGACTACCTGTTCTCCATTACGTGATTTAATGTAGCATGTACGTGCAGTCGTGACTGCCTCCTCTGGCCTGTGAGTTTATGTCACAGTGAGTCTGTACAGTGCGGCAGGTAGAGACGCTAAAGGATGAGACGGAACAGGATCCACTTCATTAAACAGCTGCATCTTCTTCGCCGTGATCAAATGACATGAAACCGCCTCATTCTCGCTCATTTATTTCCCGACATGAAAACTCTCCTCCTGTTTAGAGACGCTTGATGTAAAAATGTTATTTCATGAAAACTTGTTGTCCAATATGAGACTTCTGATGTAAGCTCACCCAATTTGTAAACAGAATATGGTAATATATATTTTTTGGATGAAGCTGGCTGAGCGTGTCGTGTTGTCAGTCGCCAGGTGTTTCTCATTATTTCAGTGATACCACGACGCCGCTGGAGCGTGTTTGCCTACTTCCTTTTTCCAATGTTTACATTCTCACAGGACAAGATGGCTCTGATGCCTCCTCTCTCTGTATGTCCACAAAGGGCCTATGATCCAACATTAAAAATGCATTCGTACTAAACTGGACTTCTCGAGGACAGATTTAGATAACATTACTTCTGATATCTAACTAAAGAACGAGAGAACAATGTTTGCATTTGACAGCTGTGCTAATAATATCGCATAAAACTTGTAAAAGTGTGGAATATGCTGCACAATAAAAGTAAAATTCATACCCAAAATAATCCTTTAAAGGATCATACCAGTGGTAACCCGCCTAGGATATCAGCATCTACACAACTTGAGCATTCGTGTTGCCAACTGGCGAAGTCTCTGTCAGCAGATCATACAGAAATTATCGGAAACTATAGCCTATATTTAAAAATCTTCAGCAGACATGCACATGATTGGTAGTTACGAAGATAAATCTTGCACACTGGTATGTCTCTTTAAGGTGGGTGGTCTCTGCAGCTGTGTTCTGTTTGTTGGTAACAGGTAGCCATGTGTGTTCATTATGTGTTAAGACGTGTGTGTGTGTGTGTGTGTGCGGTTCACTGCTGCTGGGTGTGTTATTGTGTCCTGGGGAGCTGCTGGGTGTCCACCACCGGGCTCGTACAAAAGCTTCTCGTCAACAAAGACGATGAGTCAAATCCGCTGAACTGTGCATAAAAGAAATTTCACACATGAGGAAAAGCAGGCGGCTTGTGCCAAGGCCTTCACCTTAAGCAGACTATTTCTTTCCATCTTGTGGAGCAAGTTTTTTTTTCTGTTGTCTTCTTAAGGAGTAATGAGTTTTCAGTGTGCAGTGGATTAGCTGTGGGCTATTATCTCACTTCCCTCTCTGTCTCTGTGCGCTCTGAGGAGAAACTCACACTCCATCTGCTCCCATTGAGGCTGTGATTTGTATTCTGTCTGTTTTGTACAGTGAAGACGAAGGTCGTCTCACTCGTGCCTCGTCTCTGTCACCCACGTCCCGTTCAGCCTTTGAAATCCCAATCATGGACCAGTTTCTAAAGGGTCATCTGTGGAGAGTGTGAACAGTTTGTAGTGGGATATAAGAAAAGACTGCACAGGTTGTTTTGTGTGTTTTAGCTGGTTCACCACACATCATGTGGATTTAAGTGCCGACATGCACAGGGAAATGATATTTCTTGCACTTGGCAACTATTTTCTTTTGCAATAATCAGTGCAGCACAGCTGTGTATGAATATACAAGCGCAACAGACCACGTGTGATCACGTCCAGCTGTGATCATGCTCAGCAGATCTAAGGCCTGCTTAAACCAAATTTTCTAGCTGGGTCTGAGTACACCTGTGCTAGTCTTACACATCCAGCTCAAAGTACAGGTGTACTTTAACACGCAAATGTGCACTTTTGACTTGACACTGCTGACCTCAGAGACAAAACAGAGGGAGCTGTCATCCATCTCTATGGACAGATTAATGCAGAATCTGTAGGCAAGAGACAAGATTTTGCTTTGTGACGATTTCTGGGCTCCATTTGTAGTCCGAGTAGTACTGACCAATCATGTGTGAGCAGGTGTTGCTTGCATGCAGGTAACAGGAGCTTTAAACTGTTAACTGAATGTAAACTGGCTGTTTCACTGCCTTCAAATAAAGAATGCATGATTTGCAGATGAAAGTTTGCAACTTGCAAAAACACCTGACTGGTCCTTTAACTTGTAGAAAATCAAATCAGAGTGGAGTCTTGCCCTTTTATTTGGCTCGGACCCCCATAAACCTCTTCAAGGACTCCTGGAGTCTGTGAACCACAGATTTAGAACCACTGGCCATAGATTAATCACTGACATGGATGGAGAAAAGTGTTGACAAATGAGGAATTGATGTGGTCTGCCAGGCAGTTACAGGAACTGTGTGTGTGTGTGTGTGTGTGTGTGTGTGTGTGTGTGTGTGTGTGTGTGTGTGTGTGTGTGTGTGGAGCGTGCAGGGGGGAGAGGGGAGGATTTATTGTGTATGACATCATCAAAAGTGCTCGTAAATAGAAGTCGCCTTTCTCTCGATGAAGCTGCAACTCCTGCTCCTCCCTCCTCCTTCGTCCTCCTCCTCCTCCTCCCCCTCTCTCGCATCTCTGCCCTCGACCTCGGTGGAAGAGGAGGAGGAGAATGAGGTGTAGGAGGAGATGAAAAGTGACAAATTGATCTTTAAAACTGGGTGTTATATCATCAGCCGCTGACGGCAGAGGTTGTAAAGTCGCTCTGCACTCTGGGCCGACAGAAGCTGTAATCTCCGTTTAATGGGAGACGTTTTCTGTCCTCTGCGCCCTCGGAGTTACTCTCCTTCTCCTCCTCTCTTCCCCTGCTACTCCTATTCATCGGTCTTTTCTCCCTCTAATGCTCCTTCCTCTTTCTGATTCCTCATTCTCTCTCAGTCACGTCTCTTCCTGCCTTTATTCCACCGTCCTCTGCCACCTCCCTCAGCTCCTCATCACTCCCCTCCCTGCCTGCGCAGCTCCATAACCTTCTCCGCTCTCACTCCATCACTCTTTCTATCCCCTCTTTGCGCCTCCATCCTTCAATTTTAGGTTTCCTTCCATTTCTTTCCTCCCTCCCTCTTTTGTAGATTATAGTAAATCTAAAGGGCGAGGCATGGAAACCTCAATCAGGCAGCCACAGGGGAAACTGTGTGTATGTGTGTGATTCAGTGTTTACTTGTGTGTGGCAGGAGAGAGAGAGAGTGAGAGTGTGTGTGTGTGTGTGTGTGTGTGTGTGTGTGTGTGTGTGCAGACAAAAGAGACTGGGGTGGACCTTGTGTGTGGGTGCCCAAGTAAGACGGAGACAGAAATGATGTGAACACACACACACACACACACACATCCACACACACACACACACACACACACACACACATAATTGAAAAGCAATACACAACAACAACTACTACACATGAACACTGACACACACCATCAGGGCAAAAACATCAGATTTAAACCTACTGACATACTGATAAACAAACCACGCACACACACACACACACACACACACACACACACAGTGTGTTGTAATCAGTGGGATGCGACAGACCTCCCGCTCCGTTGAAAACCACAGCAGGGGAAACGTTGCGGGAGCTCTGGGGGAACTGTACCACAACATACAGACACACAGCCTGCAGTTGAGCCCTGCACACACACACACACACACACACACACACACACACACACACCTACTGGACAAACATGTAAACATTCTCTAAGAGGACAAACGTCTGTGTGTGTGTGTGTGTGTGTCTATAATAAACAGTGGATCTGCTGCAGAGGACTCGGGCAGGATGCACAGACAGATATTCGCACTGAGTCAGGGATTTGAGGCACTCAGACAAAAAAGGAGAGTCGCACTGTTGTCAGTCAACTCCAGATTTGAATTCCTCTTCGTGACTTACTTCTTATAGCTGCCTTTTCTGTGCACTGTTCCAGCTGCACTGTCTGGAAAAATGATTCATTTCAGAATCTTAAAATATTTTACATAAAATTTAAATATTCTGGAGGCATTTGGGACGTTTCTGACCTCTCAGTTACAGGACAGTTCCACAATCTTGGCGCCACGTCTGCCCTTTGAGTGGATTTCCATTCAATCTTCCGAACAGACACAAAGGACTGATTGGATTTTTGGAGTGATCTGAACTTTTATTACCCATAACTGGGAAATAAACAGACAGAGCTTGAATTTCAAGTGTTTTGGGTGTTTGTAGAGTCGGGAAATCAATTCTAATGAAGGGATAAATAGTGTCAGAACCAAGCAGGAGGTTTGTCATTTCACCTCTTTCCACCTTTATTGGATTTGTCACAACTGTGCCAGCAAGGCCTAAATGCAGAGAGAGAGGCAGAGTGTGTGCAGTTCAAAGATGATTCATAGACACAAAACACAAAACTTACAGGGAGGTGAGGCAGGCAAAGGTAAAAAAAAGAAAAGGCAAGGTGCAGGAAAGCAAAGATCCCAAAGCTCATGGACAAAACGGGGCTGAATGGGTGACACATTTTTTGGATAGTCCTTAATAAATTGCTGTTAAATTGAACACGAGTGGTGTTGTACTTAAGCTCGTCTGATTGGCCTGTGTGGTACAGTATGTCGGACAATAGAGGCTGCAAACGTCTTCCCTTTATTGTTCGAGGAAGTATGTATTTTTAATAACCAAGGAGACAATTCTCTGTACTTGTAATGGCATCATCAACATAATCGCCATGACAACAGACCCAGACTTTTCCACATTACAAAATACTTGTACAGCAGGAGAGAAAATACACAAATATTACAACACTTTGTCTGAGAGAGAATTTTATTAACCCCTGAAAGGCAGACATGCTGGAAACACACACATTTAACCACACACACACAGTGCATATCATCTAAATGTGGGTGTATCAGGTCACGTATGTGGGCAAGTAAGAGAAAGTTTCATGACTCTGTCTTAGCTATTGATAATGTAACGGTGAAAATGTATTGCGTATAAGGCGATTCCCCGAGCTGTGCTTGTGCGGTCACATAGGAGCGAAAACATAATTATCCTAAAGGATTAATTAGGATTAGATGAAGAACCCGGGAGGATAGATGGCTATATGAAAATATACTGCACGACCTTACAAACCCCTCAGGTATACGAGCTGTTTACTTGTTTCAAGAGAGAAAATGAGACCCATTTGTATCTTCTTTTTTTGTGTGTGTAGCGTCTGGATTTCTTTTGTGTTTTCAAATCTTTCTCCTCCTTTTTGTGGATATTATAATGTACATCCCCTCCCTCAAAGTATTAAGCTGTAAATGAATGCCCCACTTTTGTTCTCTCCTCCTCTCTCCCCTCTGTCTGTCTCTAGCTCTGTCCACTCTCTGCTAATGAGGCTGATATGGACTACGTCTTTATGAGCTAAAGGCCTCTGCGCTGCCGCCGTCTTTAAAAAGAGCTGTGGGACAGATTCACGCGCAGCCGGTCGACAGTTGATTGTATAGAAACGTCATAATTTTTCCCTTTGTGTCAAGCTTTGATTTAAGCGCTGGAAACGCGGCCGTCCTTGAAGCTAAAATGGGATTTTCTTTTTCCCAGTGCAGCAGCGTGACTGTGACATTGCAACATGTTATTAATGCCCTTCAGCCACATACTTAGAGATCAGAATGACTGCTGTTTTCAAATCTTTGCAAAGTGCGGCTGGCACGCACTATTCGTTTCAATCAGGGCCGCTACCAGAGCTGACCATTTAACCACAAGCTTGAATAACGTGACATGTAATTTCTCTGTAACACATGCTTCCTGCTGGATTTCATATAAAACCTTTGCACATGGGTGGGCAGTGTGTGTGTGTGTGTGCACGTGTGTGCGATTCAAATGAGTTTCTTCACACTTAACTGGCTTTTCAGCTGACTTGGCATGTAAGAATAATGTTTTATGGTGGATCTCATCCTATTTTAACCCAATTCAGAGAAATGAGCCAACACGGGAGGCGATGTAATCCTGATAAACTGATACAGAGGAATGATATGTGCCCGCTTTAAACACCTCCGCTGCACAGCACAGAGCCTTATCTTTGAAAATAATGACTCAGTAAAGACTTGATTTTTATGTTATTAACATTTTCTTTCAGCATGATTGGCAACATGTGAAAGTTTAAACAGCTAACAGCAGCTAAATATGTAAATGCTCACACATCTCAGTTTATAATAGGCCAGTCAATCACAGTGTGGCTATAAAACTGTTAATATGGTAATGTCATTAGGTGGAGACGAGGCTTATTATCATCTAGCAAAGGAAGGATTACACCTCTGAGATATCTGTTAACATTAAACTTACAAAGCCTTTTAAAACTTGACCTTTATTTCATTATTTTATTACATAGAGGTTATTAATGTGTTGAACTGAAATAAATACAAGTGGAATTTGTTTTAAATAACTCACATTAAACTTATTTTGATGGAAGCAAGTCGTGTTATCACAGGCAAAGTGTTTTATCAGTTCAGCAGACTGAGAGTCAAAATAATCAGTGTTTTCTGGGCGACAGATAAAACTTTTTCAATCATTCAGCTGAAATCAGATGGGGATACTCAAATAAGCAATTAGTTCTTAAGTTTCTTGATGATCCAAGCTTCCATTTTCCCTGCAGTGGGTTGGAAAGAAGACAAATGAGCCTCTGTGGAAGTATTAAGCTGCTGAGGTGATTGAGTGCACTGAAGACAGAGAGATAGAGCAGGAATCACTGCATGTACTGAGCTTTTTTTGATCACAAGATCACTATATAGTTTGTATATTATTGTTAATATACAATGTTGGGTTCTCTGCTCAAGGAGGAGCTGAAGATCGAACCACCAACCCTACATTTAATTGCTCGCCTGCTCTACCACCTGAACTACAGCCGACTTGTATCTGTCAAGTGAACAAAACAAACAAAAGCATTGAATCATATTAAATTATGTCAGCTGACTCCTTCTCAGAGCTACGTGCATGTTTGTCAAGTCTAACACTTTATAACCATCAAAAAGTTAAAAAAAGAGCCCACACTTCTCTTCACAAACACACCTGGCTCTACTGAAGTGACCAATTAAAGAAAAAAAACGATAGTGAGAGTCTGTAGATGGTTGATGTATTGATAGATTTGTCATCAAGGTCCAGTAAATCACCCCGATGGTCAGAATCATGGCGAAGTGACAGCGACCGGCATGCAGGGATTTCCTGGGAGTTACTGACCACTGTCTGAGTTTGGCTAACTCATGAAGCCTCCTCAGGTTTTGGTTGGTCGGTTCTGGCTCTGTTTGGGGCAAACATGTTCTTTTGTAGTCATTTAAACAGCACAATTACAGTAATTCACTGGTGGCTTCTTCCTCTTGCTTCCACATAGAGTTGAAACCACGTCACCGTCACGATTCAACCTAAAGAGAAGCCTGAGAAAATCCATCTTGGAAAATGTTCAAATACAAAAGCACAAAAAAAGTTGAGTCAACATCCAAATAAAAAGAAGTCTGTACATGCCGACTTCAACACCAAAGAGACTCTGTGCGAGACTCAGTCTCTGCGCGCTGCTGATATATTTCTTCTTTATATAATAATGACGATTGATTGACATTCTCCTATCTGTAGGGGTTTTCTGCCCTACAACAGCCTGCCGGGGGCGGGTAGACTAACTACTGCAGAGGGAATCCCCATGAGGCTGACGTGGCTGTCAATCAAATTCTTTTTATTTTCAACATGAAGTTCCTGATGCGTTCCCTGCGTGCAAACAGCTGCAAAGACGGGCAGAATAGCCACCGTCAATAGCTGAATGCACACCTGGACTGGACCCATGAAAAGCTAACCTCAAACCTAAAGCTCAGCTTGTGGTTCACACAGGTAACACCCTTCACCTTGTGTGAACCGGTGCGTGATGTCATGTCTCTGGCTTATCACTACCAGACTGCCATCGGCATAACAAATAAACACACACGGAGACACAAACCACACGACAGTCCCGCTCCGTCATCCTTGCAGACAAATGAGCTTCTGTGAACATAAACACACAAACACATGACTTCTTTTGCTTCTGAGCTAATTACATCTCCAAATGGATTTTTTTTTTTTTGTTCTGATCTTGGTGGGGAGTTCAAGGAATCAAAACACTCTACCTGCACCGCCGCGGGGAGCTGAGAGGCACATGTGCCGCACAAGAGCTGATGCTTATTACTGATTCACACTTTGACCTAGAAAGCAGTTAATAGCGTACACCGAGGCTGCATGACACTTAACTATACGCCGCGGTGAGAGGGATGACTGGATAGCATACATTAGCAATGTGGAGCACCCTCTCCATTGTGTTTGTGTGTGTGTGTGTGTGTGTGTGGCTGTACATGCATACCGTGTTCAGTATCATCAACATTATTCTGCAGGAATGTTGCAGCTTTTTTCTTTTTGCAGTTGACTCAGTGCTCCCGCAGCTGTTATTATTTCATGATCCACGTTTTTAAGGCCATTTTCAAATATAAAATATATAAAATGCACCAGCTATAAACGTAATGTGATTTTAACACCATCTGTACGTACATCTGTAGCTGACTAGTGACCTTGAACGCTCAAGCTGCGCGTAGAATGATTTTTGCTGTCTCTCACGTTAAAAACGAGGCGGGAGCCCGTTAAAACTCAGATGTCTTGTACACTGTACACATTGCGTTGTATCCTACAGGTTTGTTGGCAGCGCACAGGCAGCCCATACATTCACAAGATCAATGCCAAGAATCTATAACGACACAAGCTGGCATCCTTCCAGCCACATCAGCCATCTGGCTGGGTGGATTTAAGCAGCGCACTCAAAAATCTGGAGGGTTCATTCGGAAGTGTTGAAGGTTCATTTGGATTAGAAATGTTTTATTTTGTAATACTTTTGATTTTATTTGTTTAGTTTTTCCAGCATTCATTAAAATTCCACTTAGTTCATCAGAGTCTCAGGTGAAAAATCCAAAGAGTGTTAACATGGCTTCATTTATTTGGATCGCATGTTCTTTGAGACCAGAGAAGTTGTGGCGTAAGTGGTCAGTGATGATGTGGTGTCCATTGAGCTATAGAGCTGCTCGGTCCTTTTTCCTGAGCAGCTTGATTGGTTGATGGGATGCAGGTGTGGTGGTAATCAACCAGGTGAGAGGGAAACCAAAGGCCACAGCACATACACAGACTCAAACTTAACAAAGATGTTCTGTTTAGCATAAAAATAATAGAAAATAGAGAAAATCAAGCAGCTTCAGATACAAGATGAGCATTAAAGTTTTTCCTGAGCTTGCGTTGGTCGATGTTGAGCCTCAAAAATCTTTTTGAGGAGCGCCTTCATTCTGTGATGTGATGTTTCACTTTGTAGCTCACCAGCTGAAATTAGTCTGACTTTAGCTTGACTTTGCACAAGTAAACAGAAGCACCGGCCAGGACAGCAGGTCAGTCAACCCAGCAGCATCCAGAACTTTCTATAGAGGTCAGCAGCTGTACACTTGGTGTGCACACACACACACACACACACACACACACACACATATTGGCATTGCCTGGGCTGTCTGAGTTAAGGGCATGAGGAATCAGTGATGTGTGGTGGCCCGCTGAGCCGCCGGGAGGATCCTGATGCAAAGAGACGCTGCCTGCTGCTGTGACACACACGAAGGAGCGCGAAGTTATCAGTGTCTGCTGCAAGAGCGGGAGAGTTTGTTTGCTCCCACACAAGTTGGGTCGTGCAGTGAGTTTTTAAAGCACATGGCCAAGAAATTACTGAGTCAGTGTTGTTGCTCGACAGCCCCTGCAGATGCACTGAGGGCAGTTTGTGCAGTCAGGCTGCAAAAATCTACTTACTGCTCCGTCCGTGATGGAACTCAAACATATGTCTGTTCACCAAAGAAGACCTTATGAGCATAAACATAGATAAAGTGCTCTCATATTCAAGATTTAGACACATATCCACCCTGAATACACACACACATGCAGGCAAATATAATGCATACAAACGATAGAACAGGTTCACATGCCGCTGACATAGATTCAAACATGAATGCACACTTATTCATTCAAAACACAACTGTGTTCAGAGACCCACAGAGCGGCACATTTGTCACGCACATGTACACCACAGATGGGGGCTCTCTCTCTCTCTCTCTCTCTCTCTCTCTCTCTCTCTCTCTCTCTCTCTCTCTCTCTCTCTCTCTCTCTCTCTCTCTCTCTCTCTCTCTCTCTCTCTCTCTCTCTCTCTCTACCTCTCTCTCTACCTCTCTCTACCTCTGCAGTGACTGCGGCGTGAGGAAATGAGTCATCTGTTTGGCCTGGATATTTGCACCTACATTATGCAACATCACGGTGCCGACCTCCACTGTCCGTTTATGATGATTTAACATCAAACAACATCGTTTAGTTTGGGTCAGGAGGGTTGAGTAGATGGAATACAGAAGTAGTTTTATAATTACTTCAGGGACAAAATGAAATTGTAAAAATAAAAGAGTGCGTTAACGTAGTTAATCAACTCAGCCACTGAAATTTGTCACTAAGAGGCTGCATGCCTTTATAAATCCACGGGGAATTAGAAGGTCGAATTGTTGTCTGAGTGCTCCAATGGGAGGAATAATCTGATTGGTTGAGAGACATTAGTGGGTGGAGTCAGAACTGCAGCGCAAATGTTAGCATATTAGCAATCTGCAATGGTGTTGGATATAATGAATATAACCTCTGTGAATTTTATTTTGAAAGTTTTCTCCAAAGACATCCTCACACTGCCGCCTGTTACAATGATTGTCTGCAGAGGTTCAAATCTCAGCAGACACCAGGTGTCTTTGTGGGTTTTCTCTGAGTACCCTGGCTTCCTCCCACAGTTCAAACACATGCACTTAGAGGTGACTCTAAATTGGCCGTAGGTGTGAATGCGAGTGTGAATGGTTGTTTGTCTCTGTGTGTCAGAACAGTGATGAACAGGCGACTTGTCCAAGGTGTGCCGGAGCTGGAAGAGGCTCCAGCCTCTTGCAACCCTAAAAAGGACAAGTGGTTACAGGAAATGGATGGCTGTGTTTATAAATCATAGCATTCATGCTCTTTAAAGTGCTAGCACATGCGGTTAGCATCTGAAATATCAGCCTGGCATGAAAATCAATTCCTGCTCGTCTTATACACACATTATGTTTATTTATTATTATACCCTCATTACAATGTGTAGTTCAATGAATGTTGTGCCATGGAGTACTGAAAGTCTCTCTCCATGCCCTTTTAATACAAAAGTTAGTTGCAGCTGATTATATAAAGGAACCACTGTTGCCTAAAATAACTCTTGTGACGTCTCCCCTCCTTAGATAACCACTAATTTTCCACTTGGCTCTCAGATACAACACGCTGGGCTCCTCTAGCCCGATAAGAACAACGTGTAATTCTCTGGCGAGGGCAAAAGGCAACAGATGACCTTCACTGCACCTTCTTGACCCGTATCCAAAATGGCCGCCCTATTCAATATGTCACCTTGGCATTAAAATGACCATCCGCCCTGTGGCTTGAGTTCCGCCGTCATTAGCAAACACTTTGAGGATTAAGAGCGATTCCCTTGAAGTTGCATCCGCACACACACTCACACACACACACACACACTCCGTGAAAAACAAACAAAGAGGCTCATCAATTATATCTACTGCAGGCTGAGCTGCTGTAGGTCCATTAAACTGTGTTGCTCCATGTGGTCTGCTGGTTCATTAATCAGAACGCTCATACTGTCTGCTGCAAACTGTCCCTGCAGGTGCGTCTATCTCCACTCTGTACTCTTGTATTCACTGTGGGTTAGAAACATGGGGAGGGTCTGGAAGCTTTGAGATTACCCTCAAGGTTACACCAAGGTTGGCGCTCTTTTATCTTTGGTTGTTACTATGTGTAGAGCTCATAAAATATGCCTCTGTGTTTGAGCTGAGTCATCAAAGATACTGTGTGTATATATAGTTTTATGTTTGAGATCAACTAAATGCAATGCACTGCTGTTTATTTGTGGATCATTCAGTCTGCTGACGGGCAGAAAACGCATATTCAAATGCATCAGTTGTACTTTTGCAGAGACTGGGGCTCCTTTTAAAGACTTTTCTCAAACCATCTGACACATGGTGAAGGAAGAATCCTTCCACATCTCTGAAAATGTAAAAATCATCAAGCCATCATCACATTCTCTTCTGCATTTACTTAGAAATCTCCTCCTCTATAGTCTACAGATAAGACTGCTGCTGGGTTTCCATCTTACCAGTTAATTGGTGTTAACAGCGTTCACCTGGCCTCCCAGGTGTAAACCAGTACCTGATTAGAAAACAAAAGGCAGCAGGACTCTGAGTCCTTGAGACTCACACTCGGTTTTGCAATATTTGTCCTCAGTTCATTAAAAGCCAAATATATTTTGTGTTGAATTCACACTGCTGCATTCATGCCTTTGTTGCTTTTCCAAGTCCTAATCCTGTATCACAGGTAGTTAGTTTCTATATAATTCTCCACATGGGTCACTATAAGCTTTTCCTTTTTGCACTCTGTACAGGCCAAGCCTCATGTCCCGCTGGTTGTCATATGCCGAGTGTCCTGAACAGTCCTTAGTCCCAAACAAAGCCAAGGTTTCTATGGTTTGATTCCCACCAGGCCAAGCCATGCAGAAAATCTACGCACTGACGATATTGTATGCTTCTGTGGATTAATAGCTTGTGGTATTTGGCCGGGTATCTGTGAACTGCCAGGGGAGAGGGACATGTGGAGAGAGGGGCGGGACGATGGTTAAGGTGGGGTGTGGAGAGCACGATGGTCTGACTCTAGAGGTAGGATCGGGGGCCACGTCATCCACCATATGTCTCAGGGAAATTCCTCGTTCACTGTTCTGGACAGAGCAACAGGAGCAGGACGTGAAATGACCACAGAGGTGCACACAAGGAGGCGGAAAATATGGTGAAGGAGAAGTAAACACAGAGCAAAGAGAGGCTCGCAGTACCGCTGTCAAGTTTATTCATACAGCCCAATATCATGATCACAAATTTGCCTCAAGAGGCTTTACAGTATCTCACATCCTCTATCCTTTGACCTTTGACTTGGATAAGGAAAACTACCCAAGAAAAAGGAGTGACCGCTTTTCCGGGATGGACAGACATGTAACAGTTGTCATGTACAGAATGGAGCAACATACAACTGCATATTTAATGTTCAACTTGTTAAAGTTACTTAAGTTACATAAGTGGCCTGGCTGAAAACCAACACTGAATGACCTTTGACCCCTCAGGCAGCACTGCATTTAAACATGATTACATAAAGAATATTAATTTTAACCATGTTTAAGTCGATTTCTTCGATTTCTTTAGCATGAGCAAGAATTACAGTTGCTATGGCTACCTACAGTTTAATATACCTCCTACATTTATATAGCTCAGCGGTTAAGCTGTTCATATGATATTTGTTTGAGGGTTGAAAGGCTGTCAATCAGAGGAAATGGATTTTGTTGTGTTTCATTGGTATACATATCTAGATTCCATAACGTCAGTCTGCCGTTTTCTGAGCTGCTGAACTTTTCTTTGTTTCGTTCCACAGATTTGAACGCTCTCAGTGGGAGCTTCATTGCAGTTTAGGGTGGAATCCCCTCCAGGACATTACAGTGTGTGTGTGTGTGTGTGTGTGTGTGTGTGTGTGAATGTGGTCTTGAGATTACTGTAGCTGGAGACTTTGTGCATATCCCTTCGGCACTGAGTCACGGCGAGATTCTCCCAGCAAACCCATGAGCTCAGGTGATGACTCTCGGGGAATCAACTCTCCGATCCTGACAGAGTCTAAGCTTTCAAAGGCTGAATGTGCTGTCCACAGCGGGCTGCAGTCTGGGCTTTCATACATCGCTAGTGTATGGTGAAGCACACATACCCTTTGTGGACACCCACTCACAGAAAGTTTGCCAGCAGCATTTACCTTTTGTGATGTTATTTGTTTGAAGGCTGCGGGATTGTCAGTGTAAGAGAAGCAGAAATTTAATACAGAAGAAGTTACTTTAAATTGATACGTACATTAGGACCATAAATCCATTCACTTATGTTGCAACTGTATGATACTTAAGTCCTACAAAAGCCAAGCAGTAGCAGCAGTAACCAACACAACAATCACAACAGCAACAGCTGTCATGAGTAACACAACATCCACTATAAACAACAACCGCCACAACAAACCCAAAAACAACCACTACAACCAAAAAACACAATTACTTCTACCACAACCAAACAACAAGCACAAAAACAACAACCACAACAATGGTTGCAACAAAAATGACCTTAGCAACAACCAAAACCAACACTGCACGGCAACAAACACACAAGAGCAGAAGAAACACAACCACAGAAGCATGAAAACAACAATTACTCCAACACAATGACCACGAGAACGGAACAACCACAACGACTGCAACAAAAACAACCACGGCAGCCACTACAATGACAGAGACCACCGCAACAAAAAATAACCACAGCAGAAACCACCGTCACACCCGTCAGAGCAAAGCATTTGATAAGATTTGTACACAAAACAGTTTCATAAAGGAAAGTTCTTTGAGGCAGCCACAAAAACAGAGGAAAGAAAGAAGAGTAATGGACAGGTAACTGTGTGCACTGTGAAAGCGTTCCAATTTACCGCAGAGGTGCAGCAGATCAATACTTTAAAGGCTGGACCGTGTGACAGCAGAGAGGGTTTTTTGCACAACAAGCAATTTGGAAAGGAACTTTGTTATAGATCATAGATATCTGCCCTTTCTCTGTAGGTCTTTGAAACGCAGACCGCTTTTCTCCCCCATCAAATATGAATAGAGGAGCTCGCCTCCAAAGCTGAAGGTCTTGAAGCGGCATCACTTACTTCGCTCACTGTGAACCTTTGTGAAGGTACGCGGGCTCTGGAGATGTGGGTGTTGTTGAGAAAAGGCTGCCAGGCTCTGCCGTGTGTGGGAGTGTGAACTTCTGCCGACTGCTAAAAAGCTTTATGAAGCTTCCTAGAGAGTTCCACCTAAAGAGCAGCGGTAGGCATCTGAGAAAGCAGGTCGAACCATTATTCGTGGCTCAGGGGTTCACAGGTTAGATACTCCCTTTGACTGACTCTCATTCTCTTTGCAGTGCTTCAGGGGGGCTTTCTTATCCACACAAATAATTCAACAAGTTATATACTTATATTTTTTTTTATATGTGATCTAGCTTGTTTCCATAGTCTGAGGAAGTCTTTGCTGACAGTATTCACATGCTCAGCTAAAGGGCCCGTTTATGGAACTGAGCAAATATGTCTCCTGTACGATGCCAAGCCACTGAAAAGAGAGCAACTGTGGAGAAAAGAACATACAGACATGGAAAAGAAGCCAACTGCCACGATGGAGCTCTAATTAGTTCACAGATGTGAACTGGATGGCAAGTGCCTCGTTTCTTTTTTTTTTTTTTTGGAGGTTGGGGACGGTTAAATGTGTCACCAGCAGCAAAGGAGAGAAGCATGAAATTAGTCTGCTCACATGCAGCAGCTCTTGCTCTAATGAATCACTGAGGAGCATCCAAAATCACATTAAGGTGTGGATTTATTATAACCCCGACATCGCTGTACACCTCGGAAAAGACTGGAAAATCAAACCACTTCACCAAACAGGCACAGGAAAAGGGAATATTCTTGTCATATGTGGAGACTGACATGTTTCTGAGACAAAGAAGTAACAGAGAAGACCTGAGAGGTGGAGTGCAACAGGTCACCCCTTGGTCCAGGCAACATGTTGATTCTACAACATATTTTAGTCAGTATGCATACTTAAAGCAGGAGGAGGGACTTCACAACTGGATAAAGATTTAAGGTGAAGGCCCGTACTGCCCGTTAGCTGAGCTTAGCATAAAGACTAGAACGAGGGCGACAAAGCGAGAGGTAAGAAATAAAAATCTGCCTATCTGCTCCTTTAAAGCAGATGAAGATGTACACTTTCATCCAACAATGCACAAAATAAATGTAGGACCTGCTCATAGCTACAAAACAAATAAAACAAATGGTGGCAGTTGGTCGACGTTATGTACTCCCAGTCAAAAATGTGAAATTAGGTTGCATTGATTTCTCGAATCTCTCGAATCCAAAACCTGCACTCTGCGACAATCAATACATGGTACATGTTGTATATTATCACTCAGAGGTATGGAATTGAATTCGCTCTCTCCATGTGCAACGTTTCAGTCCTTGGACGTGGTTTTCATGCTGAACAGTAGGGCGCATCTTGATGCAGATGGTGTAGGGTGGGGCTTCCTTTTACCGACTCAAGGGTGCAGTTTGGGTAATTTATTCAGTCATGGTGAAAGGGTCGAGATTGAGGGCTTGGAAGATGACCTCCTGTCAGACATTTCATGTGACCTCGGTGACCTGAAGTCTGTCAGGCTGTCAGAAAACACGCCGCCAGGAATAGATTTTATATATTAAAGCAAAGTGGAGACAAACATAAAGGTCTTCTCCTCCTCCTATAGGTGTTCAGACGATCACTGACTCACTGATAACACTTCACATACAATAACACTTACAGTTAGTGTGACATCGCTGAAGTCAAGTCACCTCGCTGACTCCCCGGAGGGAAAGATGATGGAATCAATAGCAGCCCAAGGGTCATGGCGAGGAGAATTGCTCTTTCTATTACCAGAGTGATTATGAGAGTGAATTGGCAGCTTTGTTATCAGGGCGGTGCACAGTTCAGACATCAATGCCAGTTTTTGTACTCCAAGACAATGGAGAGGAGATATCTGCCCAATCCATATCTACAGTGCTACAAAGAAACATGTCCCACAGGCCAAAGAAGCAGAATAAAAGCCCATAGTTGAGTGAGCAGATGGAAAGCTATTAAGATGACAGGAGCTGGAATATACAATGTTTTTACTGGATTTCACTCAAAAATCACCCCGGCTTTCAGCTTTAAACCAGTTCTGACTGAAATGTTATGTCTCCATGCACCCAAAATATGTTTGTTTGAAGAAGATGAGGTCTTACTGAGACACTGACAGCTCAGAAAATGCTTCCTGTAATAGAAGGTGTGGGTAGAAAATGCAAGCTGCTGATTATGCACAGCTTTTTGTAAATAAACTGGAATGATTTGTTTGTTAGAATACGATCTGTGCTTTGTATATCCAGCAGGACTGTGATTCGATATAATCGGCGCCTCTACAGCTGTGTTCACCCTGCGAACGGTAGAAGGTGCCGGCTGCCCTTCAGTGCACAAAGCTACAGATGAAAACAGATGAATTTAAAACAGCGTGAAATTGAAATATTGATTTCCCACAAGCCATTTAATAAAAGTGATTATTGCTTGAAGGCGGTTGTCTTCGGAGTCAAAGTCGTAACTAATCTCTGTAACCAGATATCTGCATATGAATGGATCTGCAAGCGAGGAACCGAGACTTTGGTTGAAGAGTTCTGGTTTCGATTTGCCGTAATGTAAATACTATTGACCAGTCACATTTGAGTGGACATCGGTTGCACAGTCCATGTGGAGAGAAATGCAATATTGGAACCCATTCCTGGTGTTAACTGCAAAATCTGCACCTCTGCCTAATGTTTCATAGTGATTCTTAATCCCTGAAGTTAAGCAGGTGAAGTTTAGTGACAATGAAATGCGGCTGGTTCAGGTGAGCCAGCTAAAATATGCCAGGGTAGCTTTGCATGTCACTCTTTAACACAGAGCATGCATCCTTCACTGGATGGGCTAAATGAAGTAGTATATCCACTTCTCCAGGAACCACTACACCACTGATGAGGGCTATTCATTAAGCAGCTAATGCAGTCATAACGACTTCAGATTAGGCTAAATAACATCTGTTGTGGAGAGATAAATGACATCCACTAAACGTCTGAGGAAATCTAATTGGTCTTTTTCTTCTGTCGGCGCTTTACCTTATTTAAGTATCGCAGACTCTGCATGCAACAAGTCGGCAACGCCGCCACGTTGAATAAACTGCAGAAGCGTTATGCAAAAAAGGTGAATACGGAAACATGAACTGTAAAATCATTTGAACATTCACATCATCAAAGGGTCTCGTTAACTTTGACGTTGACTTGAAGAAGAAGCAAAATATTTAAAGAAGCAGGTTGAAGGCTGTCATGGGTTTTTTATTTTTTTGTTCCTGTCAAAGCGAGTGCTGAGCCGACCTAATGAGAGACGGAGGATGTGATGAGGAGATTGCAAATGAGAAAGAGGCTCATTTACAGAGCAGCCGTGATGGTATGCTAATGGTAAAGCTGCTAATTACTGATGATTCTAGCTGATGTTGAGTCATGTGACAGGAAGAGTGTCGATTCATTAGTTTCTTCTTCTTTGGCCCTGGAGGGGAAACTCGAGCAGCTGCATGGCATCGAATCAAAGAGATTTAACTTCAACAGGTTTAGAGCATCTTTGTTTGGAACCAGTGAAGTCACACTGAATGTCAATGTACCGTTGTACAACGCGCCCTCCAATCAAACCCTCCGTTTGCAGCACAGACTCAGAGCTTCAGTGTCTGTTTAACATCAGGCTTTTGGTTTCAGCTCAGCACACGTGAATATTTCAAACTCTTCACAATAGTCTGTTTTTCTTTTTGTGCTCGGTATCTTGAAACATGAAAGGCAAATCAAACAGAAAAAGAAACTCATTTGATTTGAAATATGTTAAAATATTCCAACAAAAGTTTTTCACTTTGAAAAAAAATAACTTCAAGGATTCGATGACAAAAGAAAACAAGACGCAGTTTCTTGGCAGTGTTTGCACTTGTTTCTTTGCTTATCCTCCAACAGAACATTTAGATTTTCCCTCAGATTTCCTCTAGATTATGTTTGAGTTGTTGTGATTGTACAAACTAGAAAAACCTTTTTTTGTTGTTTGAGGTTCTTTGAAATACCCAAAGGGATTGGGATGTTCTGGTACGTATCTGTACGTATGGCTAAAAACCAAATCTATTGATTATAAAAAAGGTTCTTTAAAGAAACATTTCTTTGAAGAACTGAAAAAAGGGTTCCCCTATGGCACCATAGCAAGTTCTAACACACTTGCAGACAACAGGATCCACCAAAGTACCTACATATCTCCATCTATTCTTCTGAATAGAATGAACCATAGTTGTGTAAGACAGCGACTCTCCAGCCTCTTGACTGTATGATATAAACTGTTACAGACTGGTATCTTGGCTAGAGTTCCTTGTCAGACTTTCCATCAGCCTGCTGAGTGATTTAAGTTGCTCTGACAACAGTTCACTCCCCCATTTGACACCTTCCAGGTCCAGTTAGCTTCCTAAAAGCCTGGCAAACACGAGCTTCTCCTCCCTGGGTTAACGTAGCCTGCCACCGGCCAGTATCCCCCCGCCCAACCCAGAGGAATAAAGGTTAATTTTCCGAGTGAGTTGCTCCTGTCACATGCATTAACGTACTGATTCATACGCGGTGTAGTGGCCGTGTGTTGGTATGTACGCTAACGTCGGGGCGGTGAATGCATCTCGGTGGCTGTGAGTCACACACAGCCTCTGGCTCTCAGACATTGAGCCTGTCAGAAGGTCTAAGCGAGATTGACCGCAGCTAACCAGGCGGCGGCAAGTGTGATTACGAGTTGTGAGTGTATGGTTTGTTTTTTTCTGCATATACTGTATGTGTGTGTGTTTCTGTTGCTGTCTGTGGGACCTAGGACCGGTTCCAAAAGCAGGATTACTGAGGTATCTGGGTAATTTTGCTGAGCAGAGATCCTTATATCTGAAACATGGACTGTTGTATTTCGTAAAGTTACCCAGACCTCAATGAATCTGCTTCGAGTTTTTGACATTTTTATAAGGAATATGCCTCAGTATATTGGTACAAAACCTAAAGATTTAAAAAAATATGAGGATGAAATCAAGTCAAGAAGAACGAATTGGAAACAACGTAACATATGTCAATAAAAATTTCATAAAGACAGTATGGCCGCTATTTTAAATGAAAGTTGCACAGTTTGTCCAACTATCTGCAAAATGTTGTCAAGAGCATAGTTAAGTATATTTAAGTAAAATATATTTACATTAATTCAGTACAGGCTTGTCTTTGGGTGAAGATTAACCCATCCAGCGGAACAACATTCAACCTCATACAAACATACAAACTCTCACTCTGATTGGACAGTTTCCATGATCGTCATCAGGACCTCATGAGGGATCTTAAACGTTATTAGTATCATCAGACGACAAATTGACTGCGTGTTATGAATAATGACTAACAGGCAGAGACGGACGAAAAGGAGGCGTCTTGTACTGTAATGATTCAGAGCTTATTACTGTGGCGTCGCTGTCACACACTTTTTAATGGATGTAATGAACTGACAAGGCGCACGGAGCAGGCGGTTTTAACTATTAATCAGGACGTGCGGGCATACGTGTTACTATGGTTACTAAATGATTTGCATAGATATGTACACACATGGATTTTACAGATCAATTATGAGATTTCACAATCAGCAGATGGATTAATTAGTTTAGAATTAGGAAAAAATCACATCTGCTCTCATAAAATTCTGCTTTTGGTCCGTTTCCTTTCACAACACACAAACAGGTTGGAAGTGGACCAAGACCACCTCGTTCAAACAAGACGGTCTGCTCGGTCCAGTTGTTTGGTGCACACCAGGGTTTAATTGACAGCTTTCACACCGGCCCAAATGATCCACACAAACCTGGCAAGCGCACCGGAGTTCATTTTAACAAACCAAACAGGCTCCGTGTGAAAGAGTCGTAACTTTGTGCTCAGCAAAATAAGACACACAAAGTGAATTCATCTAAACTGAAATCAAACCAGCAAAAGTGTCTGATGAGAGTTAGACTGAGCCAAAAAGGTCAGTAGGTTTTGTGCTTTAAAATCTAAACAACAAGCTAAAATGACTTTCACATCTGATTAAATATTCATAAGCGCAGCTTTAAGGAGTCGAAAACAAGATGATGTTACTTGACGGTTGAACCTCTGAGAGCAAAGTGCTGATAAACTTCAACCGGTCAAACACTTTATGTGTCTTTACCTCACATCCCACTATGAATACTTGATAAAGTCTGCAGCAGGTGGACGTCTTAATGCTCACACACTGTGTAAAGAGGATCGGTGAACCAGACGAGGTGAAGACAGATTTTCCGCGACGCAACACACCCACAAATGAGGTTACCGAAGGTATTTTATCTGAGGGAAAGCTAAAAATCAGCTATTTGGTGGAGAGACTGAGAGCTGGAGTCAGACGGTTGGTAGCAAATTCGGTGAAAGTATAATAAGTGTCAGTAAGTGACTCGCGGAACAAGTGACGCTAACGAGGCCAAACAGACAGACTGCCTGCGCCGAGACAAAGAATGTGGAACATTTCCTTTCCTGCTTTTTTTTTTTCTCTAAATATTCTCTTTCATGGAGAATTCAGAGGCACATTCAGTCTCTTTTATCTCTGCGATATGAAGTCTTTTCGGATAACAGACAGATATTAAAGTTATTGTTTCAGAACGGGTCATATCTGTTTGTAAACAGCTAAAAAATGCTCGAGTCTGCTACAGCGATAGTTAAAGGATCCGCTGTCAGTGCAAATGAAAACGCTCAGACACAGTAATGGAATTACTCTTGTCACTGTCACTCCTGTTCTTTGTGCTTCCACTTGTCTTTATTGTGAAGTAAAGACCCGAAAGCTCCCGTACTTAGTGTGTGATCGTGCATTTACAACAGTAAACAGCAGCTGAAGCTCCACGTGAACTCTCCCACTGGAGTGACACAGCTTTAAATACACTGCTGATAAACAGAAGATCATTTTACCAAGGTTCATAATGAAGACATGTCGAGTCAGCATTAATGATTATCTGTAGAGGACTAGAGTTTCAGTGCATCCATCTTTGGCCTAATAATACCTCACAGCGTCCTCGCTGACCTTACCTTGACAGCCTCCCCTGATACATCAGCAACTCATTTGTATTCAAGGAGCTCTGAAATGTCTTTCGACACAGTTGTTATTCACGGGTCAGACCATTTGAAGTCGACTCACGGACTTCATCAAATTGAAATAAATCTGTTTTGCATAATGAAGTCGAGACAAAAGGAGCGTCTCTCGCTAAATTTTGCTTTTCTGGCCCAGATGTCAGAAAACCTGGCGAGGCCTGCAGCTGGAGGTGATTTAGCGTCTCGCTGAAGGATGCTTTTAGCGGGACAGACACTCACAAACAACTGCTTTCACACATGTAACGCGCTTGAAGTGTAATCTCGTTAAAAGCTGCATCCACCCACAGTCCAAATAGCTGAACCGGATGTATTTGTCAGGCTAAATTCACCATTAGCACTGTCCACCTAACAGGGCTTGTGTCATCAACCTCCTTAAAAGAGACTGAGACTATTTAAAATGTAAATAAAATCAATGTACGTTATATAATATAATCACAAATGATGAATACAGTAAACAATAGATAGTGACAGACATTATTTATTCACTCAACTTGATACATCGCTGTTGGTTTAGACTGCCCTGCCAGTGATATAACTGATTGATTTAGCCTTTTGGATAATGTCAGCTTGTTAGCTCATTAACCAGTACTTGTCAGATGAAAATGAATAATTAATGTGTTATTATGGCACTTCCATGTAGCTCTTCTCTTGTCCTATTTTCTTCAGTATGAATATTTTATATGAAACAGATCAGTTATTTTAAATTAAAGGTCCAGTGTGTCCGATTTAGGGTAGTTAGGGTAGCGTATAATCGCATGAACTTGCGAATTGCTATTGCCTGGCTAATGCCACCAACATTTATAGCATATTTGGAAATCATATTAGAGCCAGCTGTGGACATATAATCACAAAACTTTGAGTTTCTTTACGGAGCTTATTGTAACCAGATTTGTCAGATTTTGTCAGACACAGTTAAGAACATGTAAAGTGTGGCCTCGTCTGCACCGGAGAGGAGGAAACATTGATATTCTGCACGGCTCCTCTTCCTCTGACAGCCAAGGTCACCAGCACGGATGAGTCAGCATCGCAAACCCCGCCGTCACACTCTACTTCCTTTTTGTCCTCTGCGACAATCAACTCTCAGCCTCTCTTTCTCTCTACTACTCCTCTTCTTTCCTCCTTTTCATCATCCCCACTCCTGTCTCTCCATCTGACTCTCACCTTTCCCGACTCTTGCCCCTGTCTTGCTTTCCCTCCTCTCTCGTATGGGGATTATATTTCTTGAAATTCAGAAAGAAAAAAAATATGGCAGGGGGAGATCAAGGAGCGCCTCACCACCGCGGAAAATTTGCAGAGAATCCAACGCTGACCTCAATTCTCAGCTCGCTTCTTACGTTTCCTTTTGCTCTTTTTGCCCTGAGAAGAGCTTCAAAGAGCCGTGGGAGAGGCATGAGGCCGGTCGCCTGGTGAACATCAGAGGACATCTAGAACATCAACCCAGCCTGAAACTGTGCCAAGAGTGTGTGATACGACTGAAACTCAGCCGAGGGCACGAATCTGCTGCAGTCAGTCACGCTTTTCACACCTCACTGCCTGGATGTGCCAAAGCTGTGGTTGCTGTGGCAAAGTCAAGACAGAAAACATGGAATATATCTGATTTACCTTCAGTCTTTAGCATAATATTTGCAGCTTCCGGCCTCCCTCCAAAGATGAATCATACCGCCGCAGCCTGAAAAGCATAATCAAAATCTGTGTCGTGTGGAAAGTTCACCTTTCTGCTTGTTTGCAGTTGGATTCCTCTCAACTACACCTACTTGCCACTCACACAGGGTGACAAGTAGGAGCTGTTTGTTATTTGGAGGAAGGTGCGAGCGAAAAAAGGTTGAGCGTTTATTTTGGTCTGAAATTCAAAATGCTAAATATACGTGGCAGAAATAGGCACATGATATTAATGACGGATGGATTAAAAAATAATAAGTGAGAGAAAAACAGCAGTTGTTTGTGTATGTCTTTAGTTACTCCTCTGTTTTCTTCATCCATCAACACTACACCCAAAAAGCAAATTCAGGCATCCAGCCCACTGCATGCCAACGCAGAGGAACCAGAGAAACCAGAAACCGTGTCAACTTTTGCCTCAATGCAATGTGCACATCACCTGGCAACGTACTGCCAGTGCAGCAATGTGCACATTCCCAGTTCATTAATGAGCGGTGAAACTTGGTTTTCCATCCAGATGGAGGGTGAAATTATTGTCACAGTGATAAATTTCCAGGGTTGTAAAATCTTGTCTCTTTGTATTATTAAGTGCCGTGCAGTATTTAGACATCTGGTAAGGCTTTATGCTCACGGATCCGTGATTCAAACTTATTTTCCAGACTTCATAGTCTGCTACCTGAAACACACACACTTATATCTGTGCTATTATTGGACACCCTGATGCATCAGGCCTCTTTCTCATTCAGAAATCCATTCACTCATCCTGGATTTGGTTGGGCCAATCACAGACTAATCGGCTTCATATTTGTAGCATGATTGGGACAAAGAGTTGTAGTCAGTGAAGTTGTAGCTGTTACCGGGGATGGGGATCTCGTCTTAAAATGATCTGATCATATTACATATCGAGGTTTTTGTTTAAGCATGTTCATGTGAAATTCTTTCCTTCTTCGTTGAAACCAAAGAAGAGAGAATGATGGAAAACACAGTCGAAGTCACAGAGAGAGGTCACAGAACAGTGCGAGCTGAGCTTCATAATGCAGCCATACATGCTTTTGATTAAACCAACAGAAGTAATAATACAAAGAAGCCGTATCACTAACTGCATGCTGCAGTTTCACGAGGCTGAGAATTAATGCGGCCGCCCTTTATGAAAGGGTAGGATGTGTTTTATTACATACTGTCTCCTCATTTCAATGGAGGGTTTTATGGAGCTGAAGAAAGAGAGCGAGATGCTGCAATTGTTCAGCGGGCTCTGATTCACAGTATGAATCAGCCCCGCTGTATTTCATTACCAACTGTCAGCGGGCTTCCAGATGGGACGGTGGCCAATAAGTCACACGTGGAACTTCACATCAGAGTCAAAAATATTTTTGATGCTCGAACATGGAGCGCGCCTTTATTCATCCTCTGCCAGTCAGCATTGTTAGGAGTGAGGACCGCTTTGGCTTTGAAGTGGAGCGGTTTATAACTTTCTTTTTGTGTTCACCAAATCTCACTGAATGTATAAAATATGAGGAACACCTGGTCTCCTCATAGAATACAAGAGTTCAAGGGAAAGTTATGATCCCATTTTGATTTCTAGATTTAAAATTCTCTTTCTCTTCTTCTGCTGAATAGACAGGAAGACTTCAGGAGGTGTTAACGGTGATTTATGAGGACGGAACAGCTCAGGATGCTGACGGTAGCATTTACCTGAATGTTCCCTCTTAATATTTTGAGTTACTTCAACTTTCTTTAATGAACTGGCGGAGGAAGTGCTGAGATCTTTTAATTAAATAAGTGCATGTCCCTGCATTCATGTCCGGGGTTTTCTTATTGCCTTCATTGTTCCAAAGCACATAAACAACCATTTTTAAGATCTCAACATAGCTTCTTTGCTTGTTTTGTCACAGGAGTGCAAAATACTAAAGAAGTTGGTCCAGATTTTCAATATCAAATATAAATAGTGGACTAAAATGGATAGAAATAGATAGATAATACAAAAGTCGAGTATCTCAATATGACTTCCAAAAGGCAAAATTAGGTACATTTTTCAAACTGGCAAATATGCAAATACTGCACCTTTTAGTCCACTGGCAGTTCTATTTACTAGTTATTTAGTCTTCATCTGTTGTCCAACCACTGGTGGCATCCCACACTCTGTTAAAAAGTGGGTGTGTTTAGCCGTTGGACAATATCATCTGCAGACGAACACAATTTATAACGGCCGTGAACTGTAGAAAACAAGATGGCAAGTGTCGGCGTCTTTTAGAAATCGCTTCCTAATCTAAGCCATGCAGAGCTCCACGGTGCCCACTCTTGTATGCGCATACATCTTTGTTCCTGCATGACCACTCATGCTCTGAGAAGGACTGGCATTGAATTGCATTTTCATATTTCACATGCTCAAACAGCTCCAAAGCCGCACAAATCCAAGCCACGGGTGAACGGCGCGGAGGCCGGTGCGATCTCATGTTTGAGTAATGGTGTTAGTTATCATTGAAATCAGATTTCCCCCACGTGATCGATGAGTATACTCAGATAGTGGCAAGGGAGGACGAGGCGAGGGTGATTATGCGTAGCGGGAAGCCATGGATCCGTCGGGCTAATTCACTGACTCTCCGAAGATATCAGGAGGCACAGAGGATCGGATCATAGTTTCTGATATTAGCGTGGAGGCAGGAGGTGAAATTGGAGCTAAAAGCCTGACTGGGGGGTGAGAGGGAAGCAGAGCCTTGGGTCTTAGGAATCAATGTGCATGCATAATGCTGAGAATACATCCCCGTGGAGGATCTCAGCCAGCGCGGCTCCACGGGGTTTTCATGGTAATGCCTATTTCGTAAGGTGACTGCGGCATCACAGCACTCTCAGAGGTCGTGCTGCAATTTGGGATTCAATTTCGACTCTGTTTACCTTGGCTCATAAATTTCAAATTGAATTTTGTATTATCCATTCATAACTCATCTCGAGTCAATTGTTTGTTAGATGTGTTTCTTCTTAAATCCTTGCGATGGAATTGCTGTCCTGAATCTTTGCTAATAAAATAAACGGCTTTGGTAATAAAAAAAAAAAAGTTATAGAGCCACTTGAAGAACTTCCAAGTATGCAACACTGAACTACTTGAGCCTGTAAATCTCTCTAGCTTATGATTTTCTGTCTTCTTTCGACAGCTTAGCGAGATAGAAATGCAGGAGGCTCTGAGTCTTAACCTCTCACTGCTTGGTTTATGACTTCCAGTGATGTCTTGCACATATTTTAAATGAACATCAAGATATATTTTGCCCTTTTTTTCAGCCTTTAGATGAAACCCTCATCGGATCCTATAGGGATGTCATCACGGCAAAGATTGGATCAGTGATTTTTTTAGATGATAGATCCGGAAATCGCGTAACATGAAAGCGCTGTCAGAAGCTGCTATTGTCCCTAATGTGAAAGAGTCTTTTAGCTGCACGGATGATGGGAAATTTTTATTGCAGAGCTGAAGAGGGAGCCGCATTAGCATCGGTAGTCATGTGGGAAATACAACCACTGAAAATGCAAATCTCTGGGATTGATGGATTCTCCTAAACAAAGCTCACGGCTGACAGATAAATTCCCTTTTCCATTCATAACTTTAAGACTCTTAAGTATCTATAGAATGAAACAGAAACTTTTGCTTCTGGTAGAAATATGCTACACACATAAATATAATCAGCAGTGTAAGAAAACATATTTGATTCTCACTTTCAGGTTCATTTGCATACAGTAACAGCAACTGGGGGAGATGAAGGAATCTGTTAATTAGTTCACCTGTTAATTGGCTCTGGGTTGTTATTCAAAAGTGTTAGAAGTCACATCTAAAAATAAAAGTGATGATTCTCAGGTAGACGTGAGAAAAAGTTCAAGTGAAGGCATTCCTGTGTTACACTTCCTAAAACTTCCTCATTTTTTAAGCCACTAAAAGTCAAAAGCAGCACTCAAGGACTTACTGTGTAATTGCTGTCTAATTAATTGATGAATACAATTCTTATTTTTTTCAATTCTTATTTGTCACTTGTGCTCCGATCCTCTCAAAGGCAATTATTCAGCTCTACAAAGAGCCTAAATCTTTGTCACATCTGACTCGGACATAATTGCTTTCAGGTCTCCTACCTGGCAGAACAAAGGAAAACAGCAGCACACAACAAGCCACTTATAATTAGGTCTTGAATAATTTGTGTGAGAGTGAACTAACATGACCTCGGTGGATGGTTTGACTGACATGTGTGGTTATTACAAAGCCGTGAAGAAATAACCTTTAATTTAGTTTTAGTTTAAAAACTTTTTAGAAAAATGTCACCTGTGTTACCTGCAGAGGCGTCCGCCTTCTCCGTTCTCAGAGCATTTCCACTTAAGAACGACTTTCTTTCTACCGATCTGCACCCGCCAAACAGGAGAAACAGCTTCTAATCTTTGAACGTTAGTGGCGTCCTCTTCAGTTGAGCTGTAGCATTACATCAGTGCTAGGTGAGATGTATCGAGCTGTTAGTCAGAAGTAGATACACGCTTCGTTCTGCACCGTGATATACAAAACTCACACTAAAACTCACTGGATGAATAAATAGCAACATTTTTTTATTTAGCTGTAAACTTCTTTTAAAAGCGATTTTACCTCTAGCTCTGATTATCTGCTTTCTTTCCCTCTGTCACAGAACAGCATCTCCACAAAGCTAATTGGCTTGCCACGCTGGTAAAACATTACAGGAGTGTTTGTGTTTTGTGTGCTAACAAATTGCTTAACTCTGTTAAAATTACAAAGGGGTTGAACTCTAATAGCAAACGCTGCAGCAGAGACCAATTTATGTTAAAATATGGACGAGAAACAACAAGACAGGCTGATGAAAGAAAGAAATCCTCAGGACTTTCTCCATAACACCAACTCTAACATGGCTTTTATATATATATGAATCTGAACAGCATGTTTATGGTGCCAGCTGCTGTTGCAGATGAAGCAGGTGTTGTTTTGGGTACACATCAGTTAGTTGACTGCCTGTCAACCTTTTCAAAGCATTGAAGGAACAGCATGGAGGAACATTAAGGTTGGGAAACAGGCCACGAACAAACATTATCACACAAAGATGTGACTTACTTTTAAAAACTACAAAAAAGACCAAGGATAGACGCTGTGGACGACACCGTTTCTGCTCTGTTTCTTCTGACTGATGTCATGTGAATTACTTCCAAGGTCATACCCAATCAGGGTTCACTAGCTTGATGCAGCCCGTTGACCTGTCAAGGTAGATGCACATGATTTGAACTCTGATGGGAATTGACAGGTGAAAGGAAGTAGCTCCCATCAAACTAACATATATTCTGACCAGGGAAACGCCATGTATGCATAATTCCATCACAGTGTGGCCATTGAGGTTTTCTAGTCAGTAATAACCGATAAAAAACAACACATTTTCTTTTATTTGTAAGTATTAAACCCAAACGATTGTCCTTGAACATGTAAAGACTTTAATCAACTCTCCATTATGTTAAGAAAGTCTGCATTAATACCTTTTATGCCTTGCAGATGTATTTAATGAGCCGTCTGCAGGCTATTTTTAGATATTTAAAAAAAAAAGGCCTGGGTGTGAGACTATGCTTATAAAGTACAGTCTGATACTTTATTGATCCCCGATGGAAAGAAAAAAAAAACAATCTTCTATTCCTTGTCGAAATGGTGGTGGAGGTCAGCCATAACAGGGCTAGGTTTTATAGAGCAGCGCCCTTGAAGCGGTCAGATGGTTTGTAATCTGCTCAAGGACCCTTCAGAGCCGTGACAGAGGCTGAACCCTTGAATCGATGACGTGACCTCTGCACGGTCGTACAGATTTCCGCGTTGCATGGCCAGCTTGGTTGAATCATTTCTTAAGATTAACAATTTATCCCCCAAGATCAATGATCATTGCTTGTACCACAATGCATTATATATACAGCATATAGACCTTTTTATATAGAAGTCAATATGTTATGGACAAAATCCATTCATCCGACTCAGCCGCTGACAGTTTTATATGCTACGCTGCAAATGATTAGTTCTATAATTCTTCAATTAGCACTTTACAGGAGAAGAATAAATTATTTTTGATTGTTTCATTGCTTGTTTGAGAAACTCATCGTAAAGCCAATTTTTGCCTCGCATTACTCGCATGAGTACCATTGATCGAAAGGATGCAGAGATAACTACCCCATTACGTGATTTAGAGTCTTTAAATTGACTTTCTTTATAATCCGTGGAAGTCTTATGTGTTTTTGTTAACCTGGACTTCATCACTTTCACCTTCATACACACATTTCAAATGTAGGTGAGGCAAAACGTGACACTGACACAGTATCCTCTAGTCACACACTGCGGCATGAGACTGGACTGCTACAAATGTGCTCATTTAGCTGGATGCTGATATTTACTTCTTCCCATTACACATGACGATATAATTCAGCGTTTTCATTCGAAGTTCTCGAGTGCATTGGTAATTATCTAGAGGGAAAACAATTAGTTACAGTATGCATTACTTTTGCTACACACTCTGAAGCGATTGTGCCCGGCTTAATCGGGTTCATTTGAACAAATTAGATCTAAATGGCACACTCTCTAGTCTCTCTCGATCTTAACTTTGTATTACTGAATCTGTTATCCAGATTTACTTATTAGGTTAAAGAGCCTAAAACTGTAGTGAAAGTGGAGCAGCAATGCCAAAAGCCCCCAAATATATCTGCTATTCACAGGATATAAGTCCAGGTAACATGAAGCCCATCTGGAATTGCAGTTTCATACACTTTGCCCTCTGTTTTCTGCCTTTTACCCCCTGTGACTCCGTGATGTGAGAGTCCTGCCGCAGCGTCACCTCCATGACTCATTGCTGCAGTGACTCCAGAGTAATTGCTTATGAAGTCCTGCGATTGCTCTCCGCGATCTCTGGCACGCGACCAAACGTGCCATCCTGAGCTGTCGCGGGCTGTGAGAGCACGCTCCACCACAGATAGTACTTATCTGAAGAGCCGCAGAAGCTATCGGACCTAAACTCCACACAAAGCCACCGATCGTTCATCATGATGATTGTGTTTCAGTGTATTTTCTCCATGATATATTGTATTTTTATAATGATGTCTCATGGGTATGACTAAATAGCATTCTTACAAAGCTCACTGAGATTTCGTGATTAGTTTCTAGTTCTTTCTAGAAACGCTCTGATCATGAACTCGAATGTAGATTTTGATTTATTAGCTTAATTTCATGATTGACAGTGTCATTTATCTGGTTTAACATGCTTCGTCTGCACATATTACTAAGAAATCGACAAGTAAATGTGTGTTATGCTGACCCACATTGTGTGTGTGTGTGTGTGTGTGTGTGGGTGGGTGGTTTGCCTCGTCCTTCGTGCCAGCCTCGATGTGATAAATGTGGCCTGTCCCTACTCGCTCATCGACAAGGCCAGACTCTGTGAGGCTGTCTTCGAATGATAATGGTTGCGAACGGGTGATAAAGCACAGGACTGATGTACCTCAAGCCTCCATTTCCCATGTTACCCCAGAGATTTACTGAGGTCCTCAGTGTGCTCCTTCCATTTCACTTCAAGCACATGAAAAATCATTTTGTGTTTCGGTCTGCTTTGCCAAATACTTCAACCGCTGACATGCTTCCTGTGTTTCCACTTGTGCTGAGATTTTCACTTAGTTTTTCACCTACATGTTCACTGGATTATAGGCACCATGCAAAAGAAGGCAGGCAACCAGACATTCTCTGAACGCTGCCACATGTCACCCGAGAGAAACTCCTTCACTGAAAAATTCAGTAGTGCTCATTTTGCAAAAAGAATTTAAAGTTATTTCAAAGTGAAAGAACTAAAATTAAGCACAAGGAAACATATTGGAAAACTTCTTTCTTGTTTTTATTGTAGACACAGTGAAGACACCCACTTTAATGGATACTCTGATATTTTCCTACATGGACCCATTTTGGTGTCTAAGTGACTAATGGGGACAAAAATATTTGAAATTGGTCCACATGAGCAAGAGTGCTGCGGCCAGCAGCCGTGAAATGGGCTGTAATGTGTAAGTAATCCTTCGGGACACTTGCATAGTGTCAGTGTACGCCCATTAAAAGTGTCTGACAGTCACTCATGGAAAGGACGCTACTGTCTACTGCCGCCTTGATCGGGTACTTTGTTTGTGTTATTGCATGACTTTGTTGAGCTCAATACTGCACCACTTTCAAAGATCGATGTCCTTATTAGTCACTTAGACACAAAAACATTGGAAAATAGGCTTCATGTTGAAAAATAAGGTTTACCTTCAACAGAATGAATGTAGGAAGGAAAGGAATGAAATGGAAGGGCCTCCGTGTCTCTCCCAAGGACCCTTTACAGGAGATTGAACTTGCCACCATTCAGCTATAAAATAATCATTCCCTGGTCAGCCTGTCACTCTTGGCGATATCGAAGACATTTTCTGGACTGAATGGGGCTTTCTCTTCTGCTGTTACCCAGAGCGTTTCCGAGCTCTCCAAGGACAGCTGTGTTCCAAAAGCCAAGCCAGCCTCCCTGATACAGTCAATAGTTGTCAAGGACCCGAACAGACAGCTCGGTGTGAAAAGTGACTCAGTGCTCTTCTAACAACAGAGCTTGTTGTTTTTTTTTCATCTCTTCAAGGTCTGACATTGATAAAACTTTGTGTAGGTGTTGGAAAAAGCCGCACATCTTTTAAAAGCATCACAATGCAACCATGACTTTTTGGTGTCCTTTAAGAGGTTGTCGAGATGTGAATACAAACACAAATTTATGTCGCTTCATAAACACCCACGCAGATACCTGATTGGTTCCTTCTACACCAGCGACACTGCTAACACAAGTTAGTTGTGTTGTATGTGTTATGCTGGATGCTCGTTTAAGTCACACAGATGATTTTTCAAATAACTCGGTCACTGTGTAGCATACTTGTTACTCTGAAAGCGATTGTAATGGCGTGCCTCCTCTGGTCAATCATCGTTCATGTTCATGATGGACTTTGAGGCCATGTTTGGGCATGGTGGCCACAGATGCACACTACAAAACCCTGAAGGCAAACTCTTCCCACATGCAGAAACAACTTCTACAAATCCTGCAAGAGTTTCGCAAGTCTAGGGTCATCAACTGTTTAACAGGGAGAGCAGTATTCAGTTGGTTGCTATCTGCATCTTCACCATTAGATGCCACTCAATCCCTTCATTCCAAAGACACTGAATTCTTGAAAACCTTCAAAACATAGATCAAGCATTCCTGATTACCAAAACCACTGAAACTTCACCGGTTATGTCCAATAAATTTAGGAAAGTCAAACTAAGCTGTATCCAAATACTCACTCTCCTCTCCCCTCTGTTTCAGTCTCCAGCAACCGTCGAGGAAAACATTTGGCTCATTAGCTGCCTGTTGTTCCATTTTCGTCATAAACTAGTCTCTAACTTTGTTAGTGCCTGGCAGGTTGTGTGCAGTGTGTTTATCTGAAACAGAAACTGGGTTGTTGAGAATGGAGAGAATGAAATCTACAGTACATGCTGTGTAAAACTGAAATGATGCACAAAGAGAGAGATGTTAAGAATCCCTTTTTGTTTGCACAATGGTGTTCTGACCCAACTAAAAACCTTTGAGATGCTCACTGAACAGCAGAGCTAATATTTTCAGTCTGCTCTTTCTGTACCCAGACATGTTGTCTTATGCTCTTACGCTAAAGTTCCCTCGGTGGTCTTTCCGCTGGGTTTTTTAGACCACCTTCCTGCTCAGCCCCGGGCAGGAGGCTGATGATGATGATGGTCTGGACGGCTGGTGTGGGCCGTGGGGGTTGAAGCAGGGACTGGTGGCAGATGGGAGAGCAGGAACACAGAGTCCTTGAGCTTGTCCCGCTGTTACCTCTCTCTTGCTTTCTCACTTTTTTTCTGCAGCATCTCCTGTTATTTTCTCAGGTTCTCACGATGCATTTGCCCTGTTGTAACATGTTCCTCCATCTCTGTTCCTTTAAATTGTTCATCACCTTCGTCTCTCTCTCTCAACACGATTGTATCTTCTTCCTCTTCCTCTTTACTTTCCCCCAATATTGCTTTCTCTATGATCATTCAATTGTCATCATTCTAACTCTTTTACTTTGTTCTCCCTGCACTGTTCTTTCTTTTCAGCCATAATTGCTCTTTTATCCTTTCCTAAATACTCCTTGTTCTCTTTTCTCAACATCGTTGTACATTTTGTGGATCGCTCTTTCATCTGTCCCAGTTACAGATTTTCTACTTTTAGCCTGTCACTCTCGTTTTTCTTGCTCACTCATTCTCTCCATCGATCTCTCTAATTTGCTGTGTTGTAGTGGAAATAATCATCCTCATTCTCTCTCCAGTTAACCTTATTCCACTGTCCTTGTCTTCTATTCCGTCCTTCTCCGTGTGCCTCTGGGCACCACGGGGGACTCTCCTCATGTGGTCTCACACGTCCTTCAAAATGAAACATGCAACTCATGCCGACACGCACACACACACAAGTGGAAACCTTCTCTGAGCTTGAACGCACCTGGAGGACGCGCACTCGATTAAACTGTGTGCTTCGACGGCCCACAGCGACTGTATGCACTTACTGTGACATGCATGCACAGATGCATGGGAATTTAGAGCTGTACGTTTTGTTCTCCTTCTTTAACACCCGGCAGAGCCTTATCCACACACACACTGAGACCACCACAGACACTCTATCATCGTGTTTTCACACACGCGCCTAATCTAAAGCCAGCCTTTTATTTAACTCTGCACAGTTTAATCCACTGCGTGACATGCCCATCCGAGCCATCCAAATTTCTCTCTGATCCCCTTTTCAGGTTCTGCTCTTTTTCAACAGAGGAAGACTTCTCCTAAATTAAAATTAGCCCTCAGGCCTGAGATGTCCTAAAATGTCCTATTAAGCTGTAATGAGTTAGCACGGTTGACTACCTCTACATGAACATGGTAGGGTTGGCACTGCAACATGTTAGGTGGAGCAATGTATGACGTCCCCCAGCAGCGTGGTTGTGGGGATGGTTATGGTGTCTGGACTATAACTGACCAACAAACTGACAGACAGACCGTCAACAATTTTAGATGGTTGCCATGAAATTTTATACATACATTCATGGCTCACAGAGGATGAACCCACTGACTGACCTTTTTATTGGGCCACCATGAGGTTGACATTGTTTTTAGTGAGTCACCTCAAAAATGATTAGATTGATTGCATGAACTTTGGTACAAATGTGCATGGTTCCCGGACGATGAATGCTAATAACTTACCACCAGGTTGACATTTGTAGTTCAGAGTGAAATGTCTTGACATCCGTCAGGTGCATTACTATGTATACATGGACTATATGCACTTTAATGTTGCTCTCTGACTACAATATCATCCAATCAAATGTTCCATTTGTCCAAATCTTTGGTTTTCTGACTGTGTCAGATGGTTTGTGACACCAAACCATCTGTGAAATGTTGGAAACACAAAATACTGGCCGGGCGAATCAGATGAACCATTTATCACCGCCATGAATGGGTGAACTTCAATCTAAAAGATCAACAAACCATATAACTTCAAGTCAATCTTTTACCAAAACCCGTCATAAGAACACAAAAACATCTCTTTCTTTGAGAAAGACCTTCAGAGCTGAATAAGTCTACATAGTAGCTTTTGGGAATTTCAAGATAATGAGAACTATTTGCTGTTGCCTTGTCAACAAGTTGCCTTGGATAGCTCTAGCATTGTGGTGAGAGATGAGTTATTCAGTGTGCTTTCTAATTAAGTACTTTTTTCCCACCATGGACAACGCTCTCAGCTCTTCCTCTGGAGCTTTTCCCGTTTTGCTTACCGTTCCCAGACACCACAGCTGTCAGCGCTTGATGGCACCAAGGCTTTTGGGAACAACAACTGTCTCATGCCACTACACAGCAACTTTGTCATGATCAGACAAGCTAATTAGCCTTGAGCAATGAGATCAGTCATGTGGAGGTTAGGGAGTCGCAATGTAACATGTGAAATGCAAGAGATAAAAGAGCATCAATTACAAAGGGGTAAAAAATCATCAGCAGTAGTCCCCAGATGAGGTGTGTACGTCTTTTATCGAGGACAATATCTGTTCTGCCAAATTTTATGAACCAGATTGTTGCTGTAGATTAGGTTCAAAGGTTTGATCTCTGCAAAAGAAAGGCCTTTCTACTGAAGGACACAGAAAAATAAATACCTTCTCCTCTTCATAGAGTGTGACTGCAGTGTAATTAGACAAGTCTGGACAAGATTAAACATGTTTCAACACATTTTCCAACTATTATGACTATATTTGTCAGACTGTCAACTCTTATGTTAAAAATACTACATTACATCCATATAGTAACCCCATTTTATAAACTTTCTAAGCACAAATTACCATTTCAGAGTCGTGTCAGTGCTAATGAGGAGGTTAGACTGGTTCATCATGACATGACTGTAGGAAGATATATCTAATAAAGTCTAATCTCCAACAAGATATCAAGCATGTCACGCTATTTTTAAATCTGCAGACTCTAAAGTTCAACAAGTTTTAATTTCAAAAGTTTTTCTGTTCAGCTTGGCCAAAGATGAATGTTTTATCCCTGAAGTGATGAGAGGGATATTTTCCATCAGACTGAACTCTATAAGGATTACTATGCATAAAAGGTTTGGGGAAATCTCCTCAAGCTACAAACAACAAAGTCAGAGAGAAGTTTGACCTGAGGCAAAGCACAGCAACACAAACTGTCTTTGACAAATAGAAAACATAGACTTACGAGTGTTACTGCAAGAAAGTAAGTCTATAAAAGTTCTGCTTTATGAATAAACAAATATGCAGCTATCATGTCCCAATGGTTCTTGGTGCCTTAAATGAGGAGAACATTGAGGAAACCTGTGAGGAACCAATGATCCACAAACAGTTTCCTGCTGACGGGGCTTAAATAGTTGGATAAACGGCATTAATGCACACAAATAAAAGCGGTGAAAGTACAGTTGAAGCATTATCGCCTCTTAGTGAAACATTTAACTGAAATATGTCTGTAAAAAAATGTAATCATGATCGTTTATTAGCTTATAATCGCATTAGCTTTTTCAAAAGCTTTCAGCTGCATCTCCCCGTCTTCATAAGCGGATTGGTCCAAGATTTAATTGAGAGTGAATACTAAGCAAAGATTTTCTTTTCCAGTGTGAAGAATGAACTTAAATACTCAACATATCTGAGAACTTTGTGTTATATTGATCCTTTGTAATATACATAATAGTAAAGTACACACGCAAGAAGCTAACAAGTGTTTGGAAGTGTGTATAATTACTTTAAATCTCTTTAGTTATACACTGATTACTCAATGAGTCAATTTAGAGTAGATGACTCCACGACTGGCCTGTCCATGCCTCCACCGCATGTTACTGTATATTTTACATGCAACACTGACAAGAAAAAGCCTCGGGGTAGCATGCCAACACGTCATGTGTTCTGCACACTGAGGAGTGAATGAAAACACAAGCAACATCACCATGTCTGTTTATTAATTAGCAGTCACCCTGCGCGGTATGACTAAGGACCGGGGCTTGTCTTGGTCCGTCAACACGGAAAGTTCGGACTGCAGCCAAGAACCTCAAGGTCACTGCTGTCTCATCAATTTCATGGCTGAAGCAGATGGTTGTGTCTTTGAGTTGTTCCTCCAGAGAGCCTGCGAGGCTCAGCGTAGCAGGCGAGCACAGACCGGGGCGCAGGCAGATGCGCTAATAGCAAAAGGAAGTACACTGGACTCGGGTGCAGTGAGAGAGCCGAATGTATTCCCGGAAATTTGGCCAGTGTGGTCCTGCAGGTCGAGTTCTCATTAAAATCAATTTCTTTCCGGGTTTGGAAGTGAGCAAAGAGTCGAGGGTTCAGGGTTCATTGGGCCAGTGTGTGTGCACTGGCTTGTTTCCAGCCACTGAGCTGGAAAGAAAAGTTAATGCCTCTGGAGTGAGACACACAGCCAGAGTCTTGTGTAAAGGTAATGTTCAAAAGCACAGCGGGAGCACCTCAACACACAGGATGACACTCAGGATTAGTCTGTGCAACTTCTGGATTTTAACTATTCCAAGTTTAACCTTTTTGTTTATAAGGGTTTATTTTAGCAGCTAAACCGACAGTATTCTTACTGCTGAGTGTAATGAGGAGCTGGTCTATTTTAACAAGCAGGTATACAGTGTTTATTTTTGTCCCTGTCTTCTTTGCATTACTTATTATTAGTGTCAACGTCACATTAAAGGCAGTCTGTGTTTCAAAGGTCTGTTTTCTGGGGAGACTTGCATCTGTCCCTGTGTCTGCAGCTGACATGGATGTAAAACACTTTGCTCAAGCACAACAAAATGGCAACGGAACAAGAAGTGACAAAACAAAATGTTTACTGTGAGGGACGATCCATCTCTGTCTCTCGCTCTCTGTGGAAGTTGTTTTCATGTTTCACACAAGAGTGAACGGCAGCGTCTGAGTCCTGACAGCTTCAACAGTGCGCACACAGCAGCACGCATTTTTCATTACGTTCTTTTAACATTGAGTGTCAGTGTTTCAGAAGTCTTCCTTCCTACAACATCTGTGAATTGTTTCAAAGTTCTGGTTAAGATTAGGGGAAGACTGTAGTTGTTTTTAGCCTTTACGCCTGTATGCCTCGACTCCACCGGTAACAGCTCTGTTCAGTCACAGCCTTTTCCACGCCGCCTCATACCTCACCAGGAGCAGTTCAGAAATGCCCATCAGACTTTGCTAACTTGCTCAGGTGTGAGTGAGTAGTGCCACAGTGCTTCTGCTGGGGTTGCAAACATTGTCTAGGACGACCATGATCAGTTGACTCTCCACACTCCTACATAAATGCATACTTGTTCCCAGGTTGGCAATGGAGACAAATTGCAAAATCGTTCAATAGGAACGTAATTCGTAGGGATGCTGGGCTGGAAAAGACTACACCAGCTGTGAAATGACGTGTCATTTGATGGCGTTGGCTTTCACCAGATGCTCCACACAGACCAAAGCCTAGAAGATGTCAGTCAATTTCACATAAGCCTTCATCAAGAGCTGGCCTTTTAGCATTTTCGAGACTCTCTTTTGTCATCAAGTAAAAACTGCATAATTACCAAAGCTACATCATCTTCTCATCACGTGCTTGATGTCTTGTTTAGCATATCTAACCAGAACAGAGAGGGGATGGGATCAGTGAGCACCAGCGTTTATTACCGTCCTTTCAACAGGCCTTTTGTTCTCAGGTCCCGACCCAGATTCCAAGTGGACGCTTTGCATGAGGATGTAAGGCCGAAGTGAGCAGCACAAAGGCAATCAAGAGAATTGCTAATAATTTATTGCAGTGCCTTTTATCTCTGTCTCTTGTTCATGGCGTTAACCCCTTGTTTCTTCTATTGTCAGACACTTTTGTCTTTGGTTCAGTGGAGGGCAGATAGAGCTGCCCTTTGACTGGCCTGGGGGAGGACTGAAATCCAAAGCACATCTATTGAATTATACAAATCTTAGATCTACCACTCTTCACATTAAATGCCTAGAAGGAGCCGATAGCTGCGATCTGTTATGCAATTACTGTCAGTTGCCAGTGTGTTGTTAAAAGATTTCTGCTTTACATTGTTTCATTTATCACTTTTTTTTTTGTCTCTCCACAACAACAGGGGCCACCAAAGACATGGGCAAAATGCTCGGTGGAGAGGAGGAGAAAGATCCCGATGCTCAGAAGAAAGAAGAAGAAAGGCAAGAGGCGCTGAGGCAACAGGAGGAGGAGAGGAAGGCCAAATATGCAAAAATGGAGGCAGAGAGAGAAAACGTCCGGCAGGGCATCAGGGATAAGGTAAAACAAAATCATGCTTGCAAGAATGTTGACACCCTTCCAACTCTTCTTTCATGAAACATCGAGGGAAGGGAAGCAGTTCTCTTGAGCAACACTACCACTCGTTTGATAAAGAGCATGCATGGCCTTATTGTTTAAAACATAACTGGACCAAACATATTCAGTGTCATCTGTGTGACTTTCTGAACCCGACAATCCAAAAAGCATGTCCTCTTTGAGCACTGCTTGGCAAAGATTTGAACTATTTCTGTCTGTGAGTAAAATCATGGCCGTATTTGAGGAGAAGTGTGGACCATTATCCCCGTTTGTATGACTGATCACGCTTTGCTCTTCTCTATAATGGCAGGCTTTTTGCTCCCACTGAGTGAGACCAAACTGTGAACCCTAAATGTTGCCTGGATTACTATTTCTTATGAAGACAAAGACGACAATGTTGTATAAAACTTTTCCGCAAAACATTAATTCCTACGATATCCAAACTGAAGCATGATTGAAGGATCAAGACATTCCAGTTTTATCTTGTCATGCAGACGGATTGGGCTTTTGTTCGCATCTCTGACATTTCTGCCAGAACCCCAATACAATGATGAAGAATTCATCATCTCACTGTATTGTGAATTAGTGTAGGGATGCCAGGCTAGAGGAGAATCACGTATGTTCTTAGATCATTCTCTTCTTTCATATATAGTTTGCTTTAAATGACTGCAGACTACTCAGGTTCGTAAACCCAAGTTGCTGCACGCGGTTCAGTTCAGCGTGGTGATGAAATTCCATTTTCAAAGCTTCAAATGGATTTTTTTTTTGTCTTGTCTTGTGACTGACCCTTTTTTGTCTGGCAAAGACTCCCTTGTCTTTGATGAATTCATGCTTGCTGTTTAATTCATTGGTAATAAAATGTTAATTGATAGTATCAAAGTGTCTGCAGCTTGCAGTAAAATTCCTCTTGACATATGCTAATATTTTATTGAATATTTGACTTGAACAATCTTTGAGGGCTCTCGAGCCGAGTGTAAAACTTTTGTATGAAAGAAAAAAAAACTATCTTTGGAGTTTGGAGGATCAGCTATGCACTCCACTGAGTCCCAGCAATTCTTTGGAACGCTTATAAAAGAATATAGAGGAGGGAGACGGAGCGATATGACAGCCTATCTTTGGAAAGTGTTTGATTATAGCGAGTGGAGAGGGGCTGACTAAGCGTGACTG
Organism: Nibea coibor; assembly: GCA_023373845.1. Taxonomy (NCBI): domain Eukaryota; kingdom Metazoa; phylum Chordata; class Actinopteri; family Sciaenidae; genus Nibea; species Nibea coibor. Next base: position 3,322,633 of record CM041739.1, on the reverse strand, counting down.
TCTTCGCAGGCCTTTGTTACTGTGGAACAAGTCTGATAGTGAGAGAGACCGACTAAGACAGAGTGCAAGAAAAAGAAACAGAGGGAGGGAAAGCAAAGAACAAACAAGGGATCAGAAGGAGATACAGAGGAGATATCCACCGACCAATCACACCAATTCATTTTTCTGTCGTAAAGTCAGAAAGAGCGATTTTTGGTGTTGAACTAAGGCTTTGCTTCTCAAATACTGCGCAAAAGTGCTTCCAACTGTTCGTCTAAGCATCCTGCTTCCCTTTGTATATTTTGCCCAAATTTAGAAACATAAAGCCATAAATAACCACAATATCTCTCTGTGATCTGCTGCCTCTCCAAGGAGCAACTACTCTGCATTAGTTGGTTAGGTTTAATTAGATTCTTGGGAAAGATAATGCCTCCTGGATTACGAAGAATGTTTTCAGTCAGCTTACATTAAATGTGGCAGCTTGAGCATGGTTAGTGAACAGTTCACATTAGGCCAAAGAACTTGGACTCAGGCTGGGCACAAAGTATGTAGGGCAGCCTATGTGGCACTTCATTACATGTTCTCCAATGGAAGGGCATCCTAGAGGGAACTTTTATCATGTTTTGGCTCGAGGCAGGTGGGGCAGCCTATATTGCATTGAGTTTTTTCCACTGGAAGGGCACCCTCGAGGGCTCTTCACCCTGTTGACACCAATGAAAGGGAACTATAGATGGCATTTATCATGTTTTAGCTACCATTGGGGCAACCAAGAGGACCAAAGACATCCAAGTTCTGTGCAGTGCAGTCCTTCCTGAGGGAGACATGAATATATGTACAGAATTTAATGATAATTCATTAAGTAGTTACTACAAATGTGAAGTTCATGGTGGTGCTAGAGGGAAACAGGATCACCAAAGTCGTTAGAGTTCACCCTCTGGGGGTCATGAATATCTGTACAGTGTAAAGATGTAAACCTGATCTGTACACATTCGGCGTTTCAACCTGCTAAAAGCGCTTTATCAATCAATGAAGTCAATAATTTACAAAGAGGGACAGTAGGTCTTAAACTACAGTATATATTAAAGGGATGTATCATATGTACAGCAAGACTATTAATATTTAAAAAAGCATTTACGTCATGGGAATAAGGTTAACCTGTCTGCAGTTATTGCAGCCATAAACATGCCGAGGACGAAGATCGGTCCAGGTATTAGACAGAATCTCTGCTCTGTCGTTCACTGATGGCTCTATTTGCTGCAGCTTCCTGCTGATCGATCGTTGCCCCACACTGACTTATATGTTACAGCAGCATCTTTGTTTTGCTCAGTCCATTTTGGCATTTATTGCTGGTGCATTTGTTCCTTGGAGGATTTGCATTCTAAGACTGAAATCACAAAGTAGTAACTCGATAGCTGACGGCAGAGTAAGAACTTGAAAGGAGGAATCCAAACGGCTTCATCGGCTGCAGGATGAATCCTCCAGTGTTGAGTGACTAACAACTGTCAAACCACCAAGCAACTGTTATTATCTGTCAGTGTACTTTGGCCTTGAAAGTCGTGCATTACAAACATTTATGTATTCATTTTGTATTCAAGTGTTTAGCCCATCACTTCACACCTTACAGTCTGTCTCCTAGTTTCCTTGGAGGCATTTCTTAGAAATATCAAAGCTTTGAAGAAAGCTTGTTTTGGTTGTGACAGAAGATAATGAGCTGGATGCAGACTTCAATGAATGGCAAACACATCTGAACAAAGGCAAAAGGAAGTTGTAAAGCTTCAGTTGGTGCTCCACTCTAAAAACACACAAAAAGCTGTCCTGCCCTCGTGAACGTCATCACAGCGGAAACGGACAGTAGACATTTACGGCTCCAGTATCACATTAATGTGCACCTGGAAGAGCAGCAAAGAGGTCACGGATGAGTCCAGCTCATTTTCCGCATCTCTGCCTCAAGATCAACCATCATTCAACCTGTTGACCTCCCTGTGCTCTGCAACCTTTTCCTTGCAGTCCGACTGTATTGATTTTGCTCCCACTAAGACTACACACACACACACACACACACACACACACAAAACAAAATATATACTGTACTTAAGGCAGCAACAGACACAGATCCAAAACCATTACATCGATACACAAGCTGGCTGGTTTTACGATACCTTGAAGTTAATATGAATATCATCCACTCTCCATCTGTTTGGATTAATAAATGCTTTAAATGCTCAATTAAGGAAGCAGTGATTCAGCTGACATGGAGCATTAGTGACAAATTGTCTGAGCCTGTCCAGGCTCAAGTTGATGTCATTGTTCACAAGTTCACTACAAGTTCCTTTGAGTAGCCTTTCCAAGCTACTCCACAGCCAACCTGTTTCCACTCCCAACTCATCGAACACAGCTGTTTGGAGTAAACATAATTTCCCAGCTCATGTTTTCTTTCTTTAAAGTTTGAAATGGCAACCTTGTGCTCATTCTCCTCTAAACAAACTCTTGATTTATTAGAAGTCAGCTGGGGCTCGGGGTTTTGTGAGCTAATCGTTAGCATCGTTCATTACTGAGATCCTCTGCCCTCTAATTGGTGCATAAAATATCCAGGAAGGTCAAATTAGACTAAGCAGTAGTAAAAAAAACAGTTGGTGCCCTCCAAAAAAGCACGAAACCCAAATTTCTGTTCACTTCCAACTCTCCAGCCAGTCGCAGAAATTGATTATAACAGCTGTTCATGCAGCACCCCAAAAAGCCGCAGTATACTGTGCTTAAACTTCACGAGGAAGCAGCCTGAAGCTAATTCATGCAAATGAAGAAATGTGAATTACTTTGCAAGAGCAGTAATCATTCTCAACCAATTTACCTCAAATGCATGAAATGAGCATGTTACGCCTCACTCGTATTCTATGTATAGAGTGAAAAATGCCATATTTTGAACTTCATCGCTTTCTATAGGACAGCAGTGAGAGCGAGCCCTAGACCTCATGGAAGAAGCTGTTGAATCCCAGTTGCTGCTCGGGCACTCATGCCTGCCCAGTGCCCCTAGTGTATATATGTAAATGCAGAGAAATTACAATAAAGGATAAAAGGTTATAGCACTTTCTAAATACATGTAGAAAAGGCAAGAGGTAAAACCACAGACCTGACAGTTAGGTGATGGGATTTCTACCCCTTTCATATGAGGGTGCTGTTTATGCAGCAGGAGCCTGGGGACTAAAAGTAGGGGAAAGCTAGCCTGTTTTATGCTTTGCAGCATCCCATCCACACAGGTCTTAATGTCAGTGCCTGTTTTTCTTTGTTCTCTTTTGTGTGCAGTATGGCATCAAGAAGAAGGAGGAGAAGGAAGCTGAGGCAGCGGCTGCTATGGAGCAGGCCTCCGAGGGCAGCCTTACCCGTCCCAAGAAGGCGGTCCCCACTGGCTGCGGCGACGAGGAGGAAGAAGAGAGCATCGTGGATACGGTCATGAAATTCATCCCGACCCCGCTCATGGATATGTTCAATAAAAAGTAACAGTGTTTTGGGTGAAACATGATTAACTTCTTACAGCGTTCATCTAACTCAAGACTAATGCCGTACCTTTCTTCACCCCCTCCCTCACCCCTGCAACCCAACTTCTAAGTGTCCTAGAATTGAGCAACGTGCCATGACTTTGCCGTCGATTTAAAATGTCCGATCTCTGGCGGTGATACGTACTTTTTAGTGTCTCACGCTTTCTCGATAACCTGTGAGTATAACTCTACTTTTAAAAGTATGTAACACCGACATAGATCACATTACTTCAAGGCAAATCTTATGCCATGTTTTCCAAATGTCAAGCACTTAGAATAAAACCAGATATCACCCATCATCCACCCTTTTTGTTTGTAAATAGCCTCGGGTTATAAAAAAAAAAGAGAGAACTATATAGGAGTGAAATGTGACATAACAAGATGACTAAGAGTATAAGCCATATTTTTAACGTTTAAGAAATTATCCAAATCATATCAAAATTTGATTAAATTTTCCTGTTATGTTCTTGCTAATATTTGATACATACGATGTATATAAATACTGCATTTTTATTAGTTCTCCGTTGTGAGGATCCACCCCATGAAAAGTGTCCCTCCGTGTTCTCATCGGTTAATTGTGAATGTGTAATATGAACACTGGTAGAGTCCAAACACCGCGTGGAAAAGCAGACAGCGAAGGATTCAGTTAGGTTTTGTTTCTTCTTTTCTTTTAAGCATGCGGTAAACTTTTGTGCAGTGAAGTACGCGTATGGATACCATCTCATTTGTTATGATGAAGCGAAATACGTTGATATTTGAGGCAATAACCGGTTTTCCATTTTTATTTGGTTGACGTCTCGCCCACCGTGTACATTAGGCGATAACTGACTTTGTGTCTGAAATGTTCTTCCATGGGGAAAGCTGTAAATGTTCTCCATACATGAAGTTTGTCTCAAAGCAGTTAGATGAAATTCTTACTATAAATTCACTTGCCATTCATGTTTGTGGTTTGAGTTTTTAGGTCCTGCTGGAGGTGTCGATTACTCTGCTTTTGCAGAAGGACTTTACATTTTCAGTCCAGGCTAGTTACTTTTATTTTCAGTTGACATTTCCATCTTTTTTTTTTATTATTCTAATTATTTTTTGTATAAAGAATAAACTTCACAAACACAACAACGTTGTGAACACACTATATGTGAACAGACAGTGACAATAGTGCAATATATTGTTCGAAATGAAGTTGTCCTGTGTCCGTTGGTTTAACTGATGGGAGTAAAGTCCCAAATCAGCAATAACAGACAATCTTCATTGTTGTGTGTTTAGACTTACTCCTTAATGTGTTAGTCGATGTTCAAGGCACAGACCGTGTCTGCATAGTGACAGTGGCGCCTTCGTAGGTCGGACATAATTTGATTAAAAAAAGAGAAAAGGGGGAAGTTGGGACGATTTGTTCTGTGTCGTAAAAAAATGTTCAGTCATATGTTACGAGATGACGAGCGCAACGAGAATTCATGTTTCGAAATCACCAACCTAAAGGCAAAATAAAGGCAGACATCAACAATACATGCAAAGATGGAATAATGAGGGACTCGACCCGATGGCCGCTCGACAGAGTGTGTTTACCTGCTCTGGAGAGCCCAGCCTGTCCTGCTGGGAAATGTAATGGCACAAATTTAAAAGGGATGAAATCAAATGTTCTCCATATGCCTTTTTTATTTTTATTATTTCTCCGTCATAGTCTCCATAGTGTCTTGTTAAAACATTCCAGATATTCCAGACATTCCACCAGACGTGTGCTGGTAACATTCAAACTTATGTATCTACAGTAGACCACAGTCGATGCCTTTATTAGTCTACAAGTACATCACAGCGAAAGCTTAAATTTGATGTTGTTGTAACCCGAAAAATAGAAATAGACAACGAATATACATATAAAGTTTGCGACTCGACCAAGTAAAGAGTTATTTTAGCTGCCATGTACAGAAAAAAAATCCCTGGTGATGTTGAAGGGGACGCGTCAGTGTGCTATTAGCAGAGATCAGTTCAATCTTGTGATAAAACTTTGTTAGAAACTGTTTTTGTGATTCACATGCGCACAGTAGCCGTAGCTGCATAATTAAGGTTTTCTAAACCCGCTTTTGTCACATTGCCACTGTTTTTATGAAGCTAGCTGAACATGAAATAAAATCTAATCCTGAACTTGTGCATTCCTGTGGCATAGACGAGGGAAACCTTTTATCAGTGCTTTGTGAGCTCTGTAATCATGTTGAATATATTTAAAATAAAATCATCCAAGGGCACAGTGTGGTACGGTCACCTGTAGAGCAAATCTTTTGAACTTTGTGTGATTTTATTGTACTTGTAAACTGCCTTTTGCCAGCCTTCATTCAAACAGCGTGTTAGCATATAGTTAGCAACCGATGTTTACAGTTTATGGAACCATGCATCAGCAACACTCGACATCAAATCCATCATCAGAGCAATTATCCAATCAAACCAAAGAATAATGCTGGTAGTAGTAGATTTAGACAAAGAGGTTTCATTTAATCTTTTATTAATTTACTGCATATCTTATTTATTTTGAAATTCTCAGGTATTCTTCCTTTAAGTTTTACTAGGCGTATAAACCATAACTAGCCTTCTCTTAGCATAATTAGCCTTCTCTGCTACAAATTGAACAATTCCATCACCAGAGGGCTTAGCAAGCCTTCTCTAACTTTCAATTACGAATGACATATCTCTTGTTTGGCCCAAGAATATTCCAGAAAGCTACAATTACTGCCCGGTCAACCCACGTAGAAGACTTTCCCAGCAACCGAACCTTAGCAAACATCATCGTCACGTGTGCAGTTCTTCAGGCTGCACCGGTGAGCCGAACCGGTGCGCTCTGAAATCAGATCACCCATCTCCATCGACGTCACCACGAACCCATTCATCCACCTTGTAAATGCCAACTGATTGCGCTCTAAATGGCTTATAGACCACTGCCCAAACAAACTGCCCAAGTCATGCGTAATCAATATTTAGTCGTCCAGTCGACTCCAATTCAGTGTTCAGTTGGAAGTCGCTCATCTGTGCCGCTCATACAGACATTCATATGATTAAGAAACTGCCTGAAAAATATTCCATTTGGGGAAAAAAATACTCCTTTGATGTGACTTGAATGTAACTGTCTGATGTTTTCTCTCCTTGCATCTGTCTTCTCTGTTCTGTATGTGTTGAGAAGATGCTTACTCTCGTGCAGTATTTTTTTTTTATTTCTCGTCTGTAACCGGTCCTGTTTCTGTCCTCTGGTGGTTCGTACTTTGAAGACAAAAAAAAAAAACTAAGACAAAAAAAAACATGCTAATTTGGTGCATTTTTTTTGTACTGCGAAATCTTCTCACCCTTCTCCCTCCTTCTCTCTCTCTCTCTCTCTCTATCTCCCTATTCGTTGACAAAATGTATGCATGCTTATGGTGTGCGATGTAGGCAAGGTTGTTGATAAAAATCGTTCTGTGTCTTCTCTGTGTTTCAAAAAGCTCCACCTGTTAGCCTCACTGCATGCCATTTTAGACAGATATTTCAGTCTGTAACTTTCCTGCAAAAATGGAATCACCGCACACTCTGAGAATAAAGTGATTTCATATAATTTTTCATCGTCTTGTGTTTCTGCATTCAAACAGTGCTGCAGCGGGCCTTTGGCTCCTGCTCCTTCTGTGTAAAAATGAATAACGATATATATATATATGGAAGCAGTGCTAGTGTCGTACAGTGTATTTCTGGTTTGGGAGGCAACATCATTCCTGACTTGTGAGACTGAGACATGGCCTTCGGTCATGGATCATGCCTCCTTGCATGACATTCGTTAAGGAAGTATATGTGCAAAGACCTTTAATGTATATCACATGTTACTGTTTCTGTCAGTCAATCTTGTTTTTCATCTCAACATGGCTATTGTGCATTTTTTTACGTTATTATTTTTTTTTCTCCGAAGGAATTTGAACATCTCTTCAATAAAAGCGAAAAGGGCTTTAAACAGAATGCACTGTGTTGTTCAAATGGTGATTGGAGGGTTTTTCCGAAAGGCCCCGCAGGGACATCAAAGCGATGCAAATAGCATCTCTCATATAGCAGCAGTTTGTTTGTCATAAGTGGGTCTGTGATATCGATATCGGGAAAGCTTTTTACATCAAACAAATGCTCTGAAAAGATAATGGAGGAACGCCAATCAAGGATTTAGGGATGGCAGTGACTTCAGAGTTGGGTTTCATTTGCAGCACAGAAAGGAGGACGACATTAAACCCAAATTAATTGATTATGATGCTTTGACATTTTCCGTTTATTGCTTGCTTGAGTTTCCATTTGTATTCTGAACGAGGTTCTTTCGAAAGGTTGCTGTCACTACCTTTCAGCAGTGTAATGCTTTTTCTTTTACTTACCGTCCACTCAAACATCAGAACATTTTAAAGGTTAGCTGCCATGTCAATCAAATTTGCAGTGTTTTTTTGAACGGATCATTTCTTCAGTGGCATGTGAAGTATTTTCATTTGTCTGACACATCAGACAACTTGGTGGTAAGCTATCATGCTTCAATAAGCGCATGTGGTTTGCAGAGCAGGGGAGAAATCTTTCTCACTGCCTCTTGAAAGTTGAGTGATTTACAGAAATTACCCCAATCCAGAGTCAAGCTTTTACTATTAGTATGAGTATTAAGGTTAGCTATTAGATGCAAACACCTAGCTTTCCCTAAATGAAGACCCATGAATCTCTTGTTGTTAAAACAGCAGTGACAGAAGATCTCAAGACGATATCCTAAGAGCCAAATCAATAAAGCCAGACTTACAGCCATATTGGCCTCCTAAGAAATGAGTTTAACTTAACTGTGTGATTCCACCTTGAATTTTCCATCCCTATATTCTGCTTCTCTACTTGAAGTTTTACTTCAGCGATTTAGTGTGGCAGGGACGGACAGATTCTCATCTTTTATTACAACAATCCTGAAGCCTACACTTCCCATAATGCAGCTCAAAGGATAATTTTGTTAGATGCTTCCTTCCTGGTAAATCCCAACATGTCTCAAACATCTTCACTCGTTAACGCAGGTTTCCGTCTATAAATTGAAACCCCTGAATGGTGGGACTTTGTTGTACCACCCTGGATGAATAAACTAAACGTCACGTGTAAAATTTGTTCCTTTAAACTGCACCGCACCACCTGCTTGCATTGAATATTGGCATCGAATGCAAATTCTGCCCTGCAAAATCGTCCAAAATGTAATTCCAAGAGAGTGGATTGATGTGATGTCAGCGTTCTAACTTTCATCAGCATCTCTAAACTCATCCCAGTTTATTTCCACATAATAATGTAGTGTATAATTTCAATGGTTGTTAAATAACTAATTAGCCAGCCAGTTAATGAGCTATTTAAAAACCAAGCAGACTGTTCTCAAGCTACAGCATTCACTAACACCTCCAGCCTATATCAAAGGTTAAATCAAAATGTATCCACATCAACATCTTCTCTTCTTCCAGTCTACTTGTGTGCCGTCATATTCACAGTGGAGCTCCATAATGGCACCAGACCCAGTTGCTCAGTTTGCAGCAGAACTGCAGAGCCTCTGTGGGTATCACAGTGCAGCTGCTTTTCCACCACTTCAGGCTGTTGAGCACACACAAGGGTCTTGGCTCCTCCTTGGCAATAAAAGTCCACAAGTCTCCGTGCAGGAAATGGAGGTATAAATCAATTCCATTAGTATTCATGCTCTGAGGTAGCCTTTTCAGACCGAGCTGCCTTTGTGCTCTCTGAGCAGCACTCAGGCTGCAGGGGAGCCATGGCTCTATTGGTGTCCTGTAGACATGCAACAGTCAATGTCAATTAGCTGCTCTCCACTGGGCACCGGTATCGTAAACCAGCCAGTGTGCACAGACTGGAACTGGAATCTGGAAAAAGGATTTTTCTTTTCTCGAGGGTGGACAGAGATATTTCATTTCATGGAAACATGGACACACCTGCTGTTATCGGTGACCATCTGGCTGTTTTGACTGATATATGGTAATTTGCTGTGACCTGCTGTGTCAGACAATAAAGACACACAAAAGATTCCTGATGACATATTGATTGCAGTCCAGTACTCTTCTCAAGGTAGAACATATCCCATAGGTTGAACTGTGGTTAAACTTCATGTTCTGAACACAGAAAGCTGTATTGCATTACAGTATGAAGAGTGGTCTAACATAAATCATGGTAGCCTGAACCCTAAAGAAGCCTGGCATATATAAACTGCCTTATAAGGCAGCAAAATGGTTCTTGTGAACATTTTAATATATTGTTTCTTGACAATATTCACAACTTCAGTTAATTAAAATTCTTTTGTTCGAAGGAATCTTACAGAATAAAGAAACATGCTATATTTGGACTTCATGAGCAGTAGCTGTTGTAGGGAATCACCAGTTTCTTTCTCTTCCTGTTATTGTTTAGCATGCCAGTAAATCTGAATGAGATGTAACGGTATTCAGAGCTCATGGTTTCCATAAAATGAATGGAACGACTGAACTGTGGAGAATCTAACTGATGTACCACAAAGTTGCATGCACCATCGAAGCTGCACCAAAGAGACGTGATACATGTTTTACCACCTATGACTGACTAACTAGGTGCACTTCCCCCGTCTGCACTGAACAATGGAGCTGTCCAAAGAAGTGCTGAGCTTCTAAGATGACTGATGACGTAAATGAACAGATGGTTGTACTGTCGTGTGTAATTGAATATGCATTGTGTTTTGATGCCCTTTACCTTCACTCAAGGTGCTCCACTCATTGGCTTCTACTGGACCTTCATCAATGAGACCTTTGTTGTTTACAGGGAAGCTCTGACTCTTAGAAAGACGCACAACTAAAGTGTTAAAGACGAAATCAACATCACATGTAGAGTGGGTTTATGTATAAAATAGCTCTGCATGTGAGGGCAGTGCGATAAACAGCAAGGTCTCAGCTATAGATGGGAATGTACTGTGTGACCAACAGTGCATGACCAGCAGTGCCGAATTTCCATATCGCAAGACTAATACTCAGAGACAGGCAACCACCTTGAAAAGGCTTTGTTTATTTTTCTCATCAAAATACATCCGACAGGCACACCATATGCTCCAAACAGATATGCACACAGATTCTCTTGGTTTGCATATTTTGATTCTATGCAAATGAACTCCTGTGAGGTAAATGTGACTCGTTTCCAATCCATCAGGCTGCTATTTGACTGTCATCGCGCTGCGCTCTGTCTCCATAGTTCAGCTAGGGGACTTAGATAGGTATCGCAAGCATCCTGGGGAGACGCTGATGGACAAGTCCATTGACACGAGATTGCAGCAGCCGCGGCGGCTCAGATGATGCTATAATAGGTCCGTTTAATGAATAAAGTAGCCCAGAGACCTTCCCCACCCGTATCAGCGACAGACGTGGGAGCTGCTGCTGCACCACCTCAGTGACAAGAGGTCTGACGTATTATAAGGCATTTAATTTCAGCCCAGGACTCCAAGGGGACATTCCTCCATTTCACCGTGTTAAAAGAGGCGGACAAATGAGCTAAAAAGGATTAAAATAAGTTCAGTTAAAGAGCACTCCTGACCTCAATTAGTGAGCATTTCTCCTCTGAGTCTGAAGTGCTAGCTGGTATATGATGATGGTAAGTCTTTGCCACACAACCTCCAATCCGTCTAATCCTGTGTGGAGGCCTGCATTATATATAAAACTTCTTCCACAAATAGACGTAGCATGAATACTGCATGTTCCTCCCTCCGTAAGGATTTGATGGGAGTAAACAGGATGTTTTGCTCAGTCTATAAATACTGCTGTGCTTCAAAAACGTTTCCTTCGGGGAAGCTGTCAGTCGCATACTGTTCTGATGTGCCGCTTCTCCTGTCTGTAAAAAAAAAAGACATCATCTTAGATTTCATCAACCAGCATATTCACTGTGAAAGTAGGTGTGTTGCACATTCAGCTACTGTGCCTCAGAATATTAGCGATCCAGTTCTTCACTTCATGCTTCACATATCCAGGTACCATTACTGTCTGGTGTTTTCTTTTATTTTAGAGGTGGGTGGCGTTGATTAGACAATAAAACCACAGCAGGCGAAGACACGGTCCCTCTCTGCTATCGGATGAGGCTGCAGGTTTGCCAGAAGTTCACCGAGGTTTGGCAGAAAAGGAAACAATTGGCTCACAACCAATGTGCACAATTGTCATTCAGGGTCATTCATTTTAGACGTCAGTAGCTGGCCTCGATGTTTATTAGAAACATTTAATGCCTGAGCAAATATGGGCAGAGTTAAAGGCATCAACAGGGAACAGTAGTGTTCTCCTGTTATACTATACATGCTATGTTCGTAATCAGGCCTGCTTGTAGCACGGTGTTACTGGTTTGGGTTTTTTCCTCAGCACGGTTATTACTTTCAAACGTGACACACTAAATATCGCAGCACATTTTGGTGGGCTAAATCTGCAACCTTACTACAAAAGTGCTCTTTTGCATTAAGCTGAGCTGCAAAATTGAACTGCCAGTCGTCTATAGAAATTTGACAACAGAGAGGGTAATGCTCTCAGCCTGACATCTGAATTTAGACTCTGAAGCAGCCGTGGCACAGAGTGGTTTAAAGCAAAACACGCCTTCCACGGCTATCAAGGCACTGGCCATGTAATGAAGAGGGGAGAGAAAGAAGAGAAAAGGCGATGGTACCGAGTCCCAACGGAAACATTCAGATATCTTATTACCAAACTGTTTTATGAAACATATGGGACTCCTCAGCCCAAGTTCCCTTGTTGCATCTCTTATTCCGCCCACATTTCCTCTCATCCAGGCCTGAGTTGTGACCATTTGATCCATCCAGAAACCAATTACATATAGCAGGCAGCCTAATTGTCTCAAATTTAATTTAAGACACTCATTTGTTCCACAGTCAAGAGATGGGCCAAGATTTATGTAGAGAGGCCCCTGTTCTGCTTCAAGCAAATGGGGCTGCTTTGAAATTGAAATGCTGGCTTTGGTATAAGAAGCACTGCGCAACTCATGATATTTATTTGAAGTCAGTGGCTTCAAGAGAAGGTCATTTAATTTGAGATCCTTGTCAATGCATGGAGATCTGTGTGCTTAAAATCCAGATTTCCAATTACGTTAAGCAGTGTAATGTGCCGTAGCGCTGCCTCAAATGAGTCACCAAACTGAATTTCAACATCCACATCTAGTGTTTCATACGTATGCTGTGGGGCATCTCAGTATCAGCATTAATGAATATTTTCAAAGACACAGAACTACCTCGTTTTGATGCCCAGCACGTCTCCAGGAAGTTCTACATCCAACGAAAAAATGATTAACTGAATCATTAAAAAACAGAAAACCTGAGTAACCTCAATTTAAAGTTGCCTGATTTAAGCAATGTATTAATTGTTGAAGTGTCTCATCTCATAACCTCGGACAGTTCGTCACACGTCCAACAACTTTTCCAGCTGGAGCTGAAAATAGGACAGCGGGATCTTTATTTTTTTGCCCCTCTCCTTATCTATCAAACCATATGGATGTTTAGCTGTGGGAAGAATCACATGACAGAGGTGGAGAAGATGGCTGTGCTGATATTCGGGAGGATTTTCTGGGGATGCGGAGGAATTCTCGGCCCCAGAAATAATCGAGCTGATGCGATGGAGATGATACGGGTGTTAATTCTCAAATGTGACTCTAGTAGTAGTAGTGAACCTATATCACTCCTTAGGTTTGTGTCTTATTAGGACCCAATAATGCAGACAACAAGGGTACCTTTTCTTTAATTAAGAACAAACAGGAGTAGTGTCACAGCGGCGGCATGCCCTTTCATAGCAGATCACTTTAAATTACAGATAAGGCTGCTCATTAAGACAGTAAATCAAAAACTACGCGAGATTTCTTGGATGCATCAAATTATGGTTTCGGCACATGAAACACGTGCAATATTCTCAGCAACAGTGGAAATTCTCAGAGTTGAGATTAGACCTAAAAATAGAAACATTGAACTGGTACCAAATTATGAACTGAACTGCCATGCAACCTGTGAGGTGAGCAAGTGTGGGGCAGAGAGCGGGGTAAGAAGAGCTATGCTCCAATAAATATTCAACAAAGGGGTGGAAGAGGAGACGGTGAGAGGAGAAATACATGCTGCTTAGAGTCCCCGTAACAACCAAAGGGAATATCATAAAATGGGTAACACATATTCAACCACTCATATTTTCAATAGCTGAAAATTTGGCCAAATCCCTGCAACATTTCCTGGCAAAAAAATTGGCAATTTAGAAGAATGCTCTCCAATTGTTTCACTGCCATTCAGAAACAAAAGACCAAACAGACCCAGAGACAGTGTCGCCACAGGGACGCGCTGCTGCTAACTGCCTAACAATCAGCAGCAGAGGACATTTTCATGTGCATCATCATGTTGAAGGTTGATAAATCTGTACGACAACAGAGCATGGTTTAATATGTAATTAATACGTTTTAAGTGGCTGTTTTGTGTGAACAAATTAAATTAAAATTAATATCTTAGAGTTATCCTTTACTTTATCACTGAAGGGCCCCACACAGCTGCAGTGAGCCAGGCTCGTTTTTCCTGATTGAACCTCTTGTTAGGACTGTGTGGATTGTGCAGACTGTGCTGGATTGACATCTCCCTCACTCTCCTCTTGGTTTTGTTCCACCATTAATGAAATTTGCTCCCATTCATTCCTTTGAGAAAGAGGGAAAAGACATATTTACACCCAGCCAGGAGTTAATTCCCGCCTCATTTACCTACTACAGAGTTTAATCGGGTAAAACTCTGATCTATGAAATCACAAGACTCTCCAAAATGGTGGGCTTCAGCTCTCATTTAGGAGTTATCATTCATACCATTGTTTGCGTGCGTGCATGTGAAGTAAACAAAGCAGCAGAGAAGTATGAATGCAGTTGGCTGCAGACAATTGATATGAAGTCGATAAGAAGCTCGTGCTGCTGTTAGCTGCTCTGTGTGACTGTGCAGAAACTTTAAGTAGGCTGCATTCAGACAGGACACTACAGGTGAATAGGAAAAATTAATGATTGGATGTCACCAAGAAACTTTCCACCATGTTTTGGGGTATAAAATCTTCAATAATCATCTCTGTGCTATGGAAGTAGAGGAAACTATGAATGACTATATTGAGAAAATCACATTATGTATTATAAAATCCCAGGTCGCACAGGGTCAGGCATATATCTTTGGGTCTCTTCAGGGACAGCGTCTTCTCTCCTTGAGCCACAGAGCAGCCGTCTCTCCCTCGACACAACTAGCACACCTGATACTGGAGATACAGTGAGTATGACCATTTATCAATATGGAGTAGTTGCGTCACTATTCTGAGAGCTTATAGATGAACCAGCTTTTAAAGAACTGAGGTGGCACCATGTCATGACAGCCTCCATTCTCCTTGGCCAAGCTTCAACACCGGTGAACAGGGTACAGTAAATGTATGTTTCAATATACAAGCGAAGCATCATCTAATGCTAAATGTTGTCAAATCTACAGACACAAATAGACAAAGTGAAGTAAAATGGTATTACCCATTGTCACATGCCAGAAAGTTTCAAAAGAAAGAACAGGAACAACAATCATCTGTAATGCTTCTGAAACACAGCACAGGTGATAATAAATTCATGCACCTTGGGAGCACATTTCAGCAACTACTGTGCTATTTTTGTCCAAACATGGATGTGTCATTTTGGAACAAAGCTTCTCATGCTGCGTGTAAAGTGTCTCAGCTCATAAAGGAAAACATTTGAAGATTCATAATTTCCTCTTTTTCACGATGGGAGGCGGTAACAAGAGGTTTGGCATTTGAGATACGCTCAGTGCAACCCATTTCCAGTTGTATTATAGTTCAGTCATGGATACTACTGTGGCCTTATCTTTTCTTTTGTGTCGTCTCAAGTGAAGGATGGCAAAGTGACCCCCAGGAAAACAAACTGTGCAGATAAACAAAGAGTCTTTGTGTCCGTGCAGACTCCACATTTCCACTGCACAAAAGGAAACGCTGACTTTTATAATAGCCACAGCAACGGAGCCCTATTTCCCAGGTGTCATGGTGAGGAAAATACCTTATTTTTTCTTGTACAGAATCAGTGTTACACAAGAGATGCCCCGCAAGTGTTTGTCTCTTTACTGCCCCGTTTTAATTGGATTTCTTTGAAAGTTCGGATTAACCTCGAGGGGCCTCGTGTCTCCAGTTGTGGCCTGACATCCAACGTCAAGCTGCCTGTCCGTGAGGCTGATTAAATCGCTCTCGGTTTCTTGGGGCTGCTAGTCGTCATGTCTAGACTTGCGTTTGATTGATTCTCATTTCCCAAGCAGGAAGTGTTAAAGGGTCACAGGGGATCCATCCCAGGATCTTTATGTGCATTCATTCCCTTGTGCACTGACAATAGATGCTAAAACAAATGCAAAACTGCAAATTCATGACCTAAAACGCAGTTTTATTTTTATAATAATCTGTGTCCTCTGTAGACTCAAATTTTGGTTCCCTGGTTCCTAGTAGTACATGAAGAACATAGTCAGCATTTGCAAAGAATTATCCAAACTCATTTTGTTATGTTTATTATTAGTGCAGTGGACCTTACAGCAAGAGGCGCATACATATACATTTTAATTAGAAATAAAACAAGACAAGTAACAGTTTTTAAGCACTCTGTGCCCTCATGAAGACGGTCCTCTTAGATATTTAATTAGCCTCCTCATTTAAACCTCATTTGGTACTCGCTTAACGCCAGTAAATTTCCATGGTGGCTTATTCTTAGGACTTATAAATATTCAGTTCATCCATAATCATCTTGATTATAATCAAGTGTTTGACAATCATCTGTAATTAAATGCTGCAGGGATCATGAAATCCATCCTTTCCCATAATATAGTTACAGTATCACTTCTCTTCAGTTGAAGAATCAATCAGTTACTTCAATAGCTGATTAAATGTGAGATTAAGAGTTGACAAAACAATATTTACTCTCTGTTCTGGAGCTTTTCATGTTCTCACATGATCTTCCTCAGCAGACGAAGTTTGCTGTTGTGAAATTAGACATTTCTCAGGTCTAAGGTCTTTTTCTAACCTCGCTGACAGAAACATTCTTGCCAAGTTGAAATCAGTGTCTTTTCTAAAGCTTGTGATCGTATCAGATTCTTTAATATTTAAAGATTTCTCGAATATTTAACATGATAGAATTAAATATGCAGGTTGAATCAACATGTTTATGGTTCATATTAATGGGAGGAGGTTTGTCTCATTTTGTACGCATTGAAAAATTCAACATCTGGCAGAGAAAGAGGAGCAGGTCAAATCTTTTAGCCCAGCTTTGTCACTTTGTCCTTTGAATCAGCAGCTATGTCTGATTCTCGCTGTTATTATTGTGCAGCTTCCTGTCAAATTCATCTCGATACGACTGAAGAAGTCACGATTTGAATTCTTCTGCATGTGCAGCTGTGCTCTCGGCTTCCCACCAGCTTTAGATCTATATACAGTACGGTGTGTCTGCTGGTGTCCTGGAGCGAAAAGGCAGCAGAGAGCCGAGCCCCTGTCCCCCGTTGGGGCCAATGGAGTGAACAGATCCTGAAACATTGATGTGGAAAGGCACATATGTGCACGTCCCCTGGTACTGCATGGATTCCCAGTCACCTCCAGCCAACGCTAGTATATTAGAATCTGTCAGAATGAGAAACGGTCATGCTAAATAAGTCATAACTGTATTTGCTATTTATATTGTTGGTGGATGTACAGCAGAACACTCTGATTTTATTAGAATTCCCTTCATCTAACCGAGACATATGGATAACTGTAGTCCCGTGGCGTGCCATAGTTAGCCATGAATACACAAATAACAAGATGCATAGTGAAAGATCCCCAGCGAGGGCACTGAACCACTCAGAGTCCAGCTGTGACAAAACTGTGACGGCATACAGAGAAGATCTCATTAATTTTCCATCATGGACCCTTTAGATGTCTGGGTTCCCGTCCCTGACGATGTGTGACAGCTGCCAAGTTTTTTTTATATCTTGTCACACGCTGATTGAAAAATTATCACAGTGAACGAGAAGAGCAGCACTTTCCTGAAGGAAGTGACACACTGATCCAATGAGAAAGTGGCTGTACTGTTTGGCAACCTTTGGCTTGAACTGCCTTAGTATGGATGTCATTTAGAAACATGGATATTTCCATCCCACTCAAAGGGCCGCAACTTACCAATGAATTCTTTGTTATCTTCAGCTGATCACAGAAGCTACTTTGACTTCACTAATGAGAGTTTTTTCCCAAAAAACTGTAAGAAAACTCTTTTATATGTGCGCAGATCTGAATTTCACAGTCTGGCTTTCAGTGTTTTAATGTCTGATTTGTCTGCTTTCTGAAAAATGAATGCACTCTGTAACTGCAAAATCAAATCCGCTGCAATCTCTCTTATCAAGTCTTTTTGTTTTTCCTGTAATTGAGTCCTTGAGATGTTCATTTCCAATGCAAAGTCGCCTGTTTCCTTTCATTTTTAGTCCAGGCTACATTTTCTTGATTCTAGTACAACATGTACTCTTTTTCTTGAAAATCAATTTTTGGAAAACTTGGAAAAACAAGTTGAATTCTGTTGATTTTATTTTTTATTTGAAAGGACTTTAGCACTCAAGTGTAGATAGAAATAACTTATTAAGATTATTACGACCTCTCCCTGAACACACATGTTGACATCTTCTATCCCCTTTGACAGGTTTCAGGTCACAATGACATCTGTGGAAACTTAAATGCCTGCTGCCTTTTGAATTTTTCCATGCTGTAAAGATAATTCTGTTCATTAGCTGCTCAGTAAATTTGCTACACGTCATGCTGGATAATTCTTGACTAAAATCACAAGGGCAGAACAAACATAATGGCATTAGTGGGCGTTGAATGCTTTTAACGCCATTAAGGATAATCCCCACATTACTCTTATTGAGTCAAACCCACATATTATGAAAAAAGTAGGCTATATATTATTATTATTATATTTTTCAGCGCTGAAAAGAACGCTTTTATCAGTTTTAAGACTTTCAAAGACCTCTTGATACGCAACATTTATTTAATTAATTAAGGTGCCATTCTATCTTTTTTGTATCATCTGGTGTAAAGACAAAATTAACAGTGAAATTTGTCGCGGTTTAGTGTTTCCTGTTTTATTTTGTAACTCTTTGTATCTGTGACTTTACTTCTGTCGACAGTTTTGATTGTCTTTTCCACCCTGATTACTTTCACCTGTCCATGATTAGTTTCACCTGTGTCTTCTCTTGTATATTCAGCCGCTGTGTCGTTTGGTTCCAGCCTCAGTTTGTCTTTGTTCTGTGTTCAGTCATTCCTCGTGTTTGATAAGTCTGTCTCGTTTCAACTATAACTTTTTATTTTTTGTACCCTCTGTTTTATGTGGACTTTAGATTCAGCCTGCTCCTCCATTGATTTGTCTGTTTCTGTGCTTACCTGACAATCTACATTCATTGTTCTGCACCAAATCTGCAGTCTGCATTTGGGTTCTACCCCACGCGTTCCTGGTCATCCTGTTTAAACTAAGTAATATATTACTTTTAATTTGGGAGCTCTGTTGATGTAAAAAGATAAAATGGTGAAATTATCCCTTAAGGTAAAAGAAAAGTGGGTCACATGTGTATGAAGACCACAGCCACAGGGCGGTTTGGAGGTTTTGATTTGATTATAAGCCACATCTATAATCTTTTCTTTGATCAAGCATTGTGTGTGTTTGAGTATCGTCAATTATTAATACATTATAATTCACTATGAATGCCCTCATAACACACTACAGCATGTGGTCTACTGATAAACCGCTACACAACAACAAGCGCACAGGCTGAAGGGAGTTTCCCCGACTGGGAGCGGCAGACTACCTTCCATCTCGTGATCGGTGTTGGTTTTTCTGTTCTAAGATCAAAACGCCGGAAAGACCCGGCATCAAAGTCACGACTGTCGAGGCGAAAGAGTGCTGATTAATATCTAATGCCATGAAGTCATAATGCACAGAACTGCCATAATCAGGCAGAAGGAGGTCGTTCACTATGCTGTCAGACATGTTGGCCTACTTATCCTCGAGCTCCTGTGGGAAAGATGGTAAATAAATTATTTACCAGACCACTGGAGTGGTTGAAAGGGCACGTGTGCTGCTGTCTATGAAGAAAAAATCCATACGCTTTGCTCTGAAATCAAACATCCTGAGTACCCCGCGACCATGTATCACCCAGCATGTCAATATAGAGTGGGTGTGGGAAAGATTTGGAAACCCAAAATGATGGATTAGTGCAGTGCAGTGCAGCGCGTGACTCCCTCGATGACCAGCCTCCACTCCCCCTCTCTGGCATCGATCAGTCCCCTTCAGCAGCCTTTGTGTAGCCTGTGCTCCATTTTAGTAACACCAGAGCACTGTCCTCACATGCGGGTTCGATTGATATTCAGTTTGGACGTGTGATCACGTTATTTTGTGTTTTTAAATGAACAAAATTCTGTTCAAATTCATTCATAAATAATATGTAGCGTTGTCAGTGTGTTGCTGCCTCCAGGCAGGTAGTTAATCTATTGTCAGTAACAGTAATGCGAGCATTGTAGCGAGCTGTCTTGAGGCTTATTTCTTGTGTTTACTAATCAATATATGTTCCAGCCCGTGTCCATTAGCTTCTGGTAATGACCGAAGAAAACAGTTCATGGACGCAAGCAACTGAAATCAGCCTCTTCTGCAGGGTCCTCAGAGACAGGATGAGGAGATTAGAGAACTGACACTACTTGGTGTCAAAATGAGCCATTCAGGCATACCCTTAAAATGACTCCTGTATGCCTCTGAGAGGTTTCCAGGGATAATACAGCCAGCAGGAGATCCTGTGGTAGACACTGGAAGAATTACATATCCCATCTGACCTGAGTGGTCCTTGTAGCAGGAGTGTGTTTTCACTACTTCACCAGCAGTCTAAGTAGAAACAGTAGAAATATCACCGGGGTGACGTACTTTATATTAATTAAAGTAAACGTATGGCTGGTAATGCTATGATCTCTTCAGTTTGTCATGATTATGCCTCGGTGAGATTGGTGGCACTTGCTTTGGTGGTTTAATACAGATAAATATGTAATTCAGCTACAGCACACAGCACACTTGAGCTTAGATTATTCATAGAACATGTTTTGTTCATGTGGATACATACATACATGTAATTCTGCATATATACTTGAGTGGGTCATCACTTGATTACTTGAGTTTTCTACTGATTCTCACGAACCAGGCAACACTCGGTGTGAGTGTGAGGTTACTATAAATATATATTTTTTAGCGACTGTAACAATTTCCACATCCATCACCATGGCGATGCTGAACTATATATTCTTATTTTGGAAGAAAATGTATGTCACGTTGTACAGAGACGTAAACAACACATGGGGGTCAGTGGGAGGCCAGCACCGCGTATCTCCCTTCATATTTAGTTGTATTCACCCCCAAACGCTGAATTTGCATTATGTTGTTAAACGAGTGGATGAATGTTTTGAAGAAAGTGACATCAAATAGGGGATCATAAAACATAAAAGCGCAGAATTAATGCACATTTTTATGAGGCTGCACTGGCAAAAAAAAAAAAAAAAAAACTCACGAGGCAAACATACAAAAAAAATAAAAAGGACTTAAACATCAGTGGGATTTCTTTTAATCAAGATTCTATCATTTGATCAGCGTCTCCGCTACACTGGCGACGGCACTGGCAATTAAAAAAAGATTTGAAAGAATTAGTAATGAGACAGAAAAAAGCAGAAGTGAGGCTCCATCCTTTAAACCCTCATTCTTTCCAGCCTGCTTCATCCATGACATCCCATAATGCCTAAAAATAAAGGGCTGACACTGCGCTCGGAGACATTTTGGGTGACAGTGACAGAACTGAATTTTCAATTATTCATTTGAATCATAACAGGATAATGAAGAGGAGGGAAATTAATGATAAGGACCACCTTTAGCTCAGAGTATCAATTTGTCCCCATGCATAATTTAATCGATTCCCCACGGAGCATGCTCACTGCAAACACAGGCAGGGAGATATGATTGAAAGGAAAATGGGAAATTAATGTACCAAGGCTCTTAAAATATATGTTGTCTTATTGTGGAGGGTCCCTGAGGCGGATGCTTATTTTGTCTTCTCCTTTTTTTTCTTCTGGTGTCAGCTAAATGGCAGAGATGGGACCAAGTCACAGCTGCGGTTTGGAGTCCCAAAAGCTAAAAGTGGGGCGCGTTACTTATTGTTTACTTGCATCCATTCATCCATCCAGCTAAGCAAAAAAAAGCATTGACACATCCCAAGACAACACAAAATCTACAAACAAGAATTGTCTCACATAAAAGAGAAAGAGTTGTGTGCCCTCTACAAAACAAAGCAATCAGAAAATTTGCATTTACATTTTCTCGTTGCCAAATGTTGTTGTCTTTGTTCTCCTTCAGATCATTAGCGCTGCATTTTGGAGGCTGTCATCGTGAAATAAATAGAAGCGTTGGTGGTTTGTTTAAACAACTTATGTTAAACCTCTGTTTCAGGACAAGCTAAGTCTTGCTGTCCTGGAAAACATTGCTGCAGTTTCTTGGCTGCAAAAGAAGAAGTATCATGATACTGCTGTACAAATCCTCGAATCATCTTTTTAAGCTCCGCGACTTGTTTTTGTTCAGTCTCACCACGTTCTGCACAAGGCGGCTTTTTCTTTTGGTGGAAAAGCCACAAGAAACAGCAGCGATAGACACATTTAGCAGCTAAACAAGTAGATGTCTCCCCGAAGAGAGTGAATATTGACTTTCACCAGGTGGCCGGTGGCTTTAACTGCTGGATGGTAAATAAGCAATCAGGTTTGCTATCAAGTTTTAAGCTATCAACTTAAATAGTGACGATATGCCAAGGCTGTGTTATTTCCACTGCTCCAAAGTGCATCACTGCACAGGTTTAAGATGGAGCAGGGTGGATAGGTGATTTGATTAACGTAATCAGAGCCTGGATCAGGAATCATAATGATCACTGATTCATTTGGGTCATTTTGACTAGCCCTCTTGTATTTGGATTTGTATATCAGTGTTAGTACAAAATGGTCTGACCCCTCATCAACTGGAACATGGTATTTATTTTCCTTGTGGTCACACATATTTCATGTAATATGGCAGAAAAATCTGTCAAATGCATTCAGCAGCCCTTTTTCATGATGTGACGTTTCCTTGTCACTGTCATACATAAAGAAGAACCTGAACAGTAATTCATTATATGTGGCAACAGCAGCCTTGAATTAATAATTAATTGTTTTGTTCAAAGCTGCCTACTGAGGGTTTCAAAAAGTTGCTGGGATCCAGTCATGAGCATGTTTCTGTAATCTCAAGGCTGCCGCTCACCTCTCCAGCCTCTCCGATGCTTCACTGCCTGTGATAAAATATTGCAGAAGTATTTTTAACATGTTACGCATCAAACTCATGCCCAGATTTTAGTACCAGCGCAGAACCTCAGTTCACTGAAGTATGTCTGACTCGTTTTATCAGACTGACAGACGAGTTGTTCAGGCATCAAACACTCAGCAGGAGAGGAAGCGTGCTCGTTTAAACATCCAGTGCAGCTGCTCTGTTGTCCAGTTCTGCTCTTGATGGGCAGGATTACCATTCAGGCATGCGAGGCAGTGATACATGAAGGACAGCGGTGCATCAGTCGTCCCCGTCTTTTATTAGCACAGAGAGGAGGATCAATTTAAGCCGGGCACCAAAAAGCAGCGACAGTGCGCGATGGAATATTTGACACGTCATTATCCACACCTGACACTTAGGCAGCTGAGAACTTTCAAACTTTCTGACATTCAACTTGTGACCTTCTCAGCGACGTTCTCAAAGCTGCCGGTGAACTCTCTTCCCCCCTCATAGTTAACAGATAACACTGAAAGGTCATCGGAGAAGTTCATGTTCATCATCTGTTGATGTGATAAAGGTTAATAAATATACCAGGAAGGTACTCAGGTGGAGATGGCTCTCCTGGGGCGTCTGTTTTGCATTCCAATTATGCACTTTTCACTTTGTGAGAGACAGCATTCAGCTTACATTGTCTTTTCATTGCCTTTCAAGTGCCCAATTAGTTTTGTGATGTTTGATGTGGGGAGCGCTGAGGTACCTCGAGGACTAATTTATCTGTGGCAGACGTGCACTGTTGACTGACACTACTGGTCATGGATGACGAGACCAGTTAATTGCATATTTTGTTGGAGGTAGTGAGGGAAGAGGGTGCACTGAACAAGGCGGCGTTGTATTTCCAGATGAGGATCTTTGGACGCTGAGGGGTCACTAAGGTCTTGGACCTTGGCAACTTTTCCTTGTTAGCAATTATGCCAACTTTTTGGGGTACGTCTGTTGTCGTTGCCCCCGGGAATATCAAACCTTTGACAGCTGTAATGGAGTTTGGACTTTGACCAGTATAGCCCTATCTGGACATGGACATAGAATTTCATGATCACAGGTTCATCTGGAGCCAAAAGACGTGTTTTAAAGTGATCTCCTTCAATGAAAACATGAAGTTAAATAATTCTTTTCCAGGCCTGTATCCACACTATGTGCTGTGCTAAGTGGGTCAGACGTTCTTGGCACTTATATTGCAGTCAAAGCATCAACCATCATTAACACCCATTTGAAATTTACCATTGAAGCATGAGCAACAACTTCCTTTGAATTTGTAAATTATTAATTGAAATCCGATTAAGTGTACAGTATATTCATGGCCCAGTTTCCATAGGAATTACGTCCATGTTGGATGATTCTGCAGGACACGGTGCAGCTGTACCCTTTATGTATTATGCATCCGCTTTATGCATCTCATCTAAGAGACAATTTATGTTGGCTACCTCGTGCTACATGACCACAGCCTTAAATTTACTGCTGTGCACAGATACTTTCTTCAGCATATGAAAAACAGCGTTCTTACATCTACTCCCATATATAACTCATCTCAACAGGGTTTGTGCTTTTCAGAAGATAATATTGGCTCATTTAAGGGTTTACAAAGGTTATGTATAAGTTTTGTAACCCAAATCGTGAGCTTCACCTAACTATAACCAAGTACTTCTGTTGTCTAATTTCAAAACGCTGCTCATATAATATAAAGGCATCTTATACAGACGCCAGAAAGCATCTTGTGTGAGACATTGAGGAGCATCACAAAGTAGAGTTGGCGTAAGACGACCAGGATGATAACATGTTGGGAATAAATGATAAAAAACTGAATCTTAACTTGCAAAATAATCAATAAAGTTATACTGTGTAATGTTTTAATGTTCTGCTTTGTGAATAGCTGAGCACTTTAACAGCGTGCTAGCCAATGAGACGCTTTGCTTCATCAATAAATACTGGCATGGTGCCAAACTACTGCAGCGTTGTTGTTGTTGTTGTTGTGACAGCACAAACCTGTGTCGGTGCATTGTTGAGCTCATTTGTGAGTCTATGTCTCATGATCTTTATTGTATTTCTTTGGTCGTGATTGTTTCAAATGATATTGATCAATGGTAAAATGTCTCTAAAAAGGTAATTAGTCCATTATTTCTTTTGGTTTACAGTCCATTCAAATTTGGCAGCCATAACTTCATGTAACTGTTCTAATATATGGCTACTTTATATTCAAACATATTTAAACCTGCATAATTGCACCTGGCAAGGTATGTGCACTGTCAACTTGAACTCCATGCTTCTAACGTGAGCTCATGCCTCCAGGAGACATCTGCGTCGAGAAGCTACTGAGTTCGGTAATTTTCACACCCCGAGTGTCGTCTTTTTGCCTCCATAGTTTTCTGAATTCTTAATTGGCATAGCCTCCAGGAAAAAGTCTTTTTGCCTCTTGCTTGTCTTTCCATCAAAATACTATCAGAGGAAAGAAAAAGTCCTTCTCCCTCAGAGCACAGTAGTATAAAAAAAAGTAATGAGGTGTAAAAACAGATAAATCAGAATTAGCTCTCGTGGGTTCTAGCTAAGAATGCTGTGATTTGATTGAGCAGCCTGCCACACACTTTCACAAAGTACTGCATGGACTCATGGGTTTTCAGAGGGCAGCAATAATATGGTAAGTTGTTCTGGAAGGCCAGTCAAACCCCAACGCTCTCCCACATGACATTTTAAAAAAAAAAAGAAAAGAAAAACGAGTGAGGCAGCCAGCTACACCACATCAGTGGCCACGGTGCCTGTCGACTGTCATCACAAGGCCTGAAGGCAGAAAAATCCTGGCGAGGGCAATAACTGAGTAACAAGAATGAGGAGTGGGAGAGGGAATGGAACCAGGAGTCTTCAATGTTGAAGTTTTGACTTATTTTTAACCCCAATTTATGGATGCACCTGGCAAGTTTTATGTGTGCGGGCTTATTAGCTTCACTCACAAAGCGTGGTCGCATTAGACAGCACCCCATCTATTTTAACCTGTAGGTCCAGCCTCACTTGCAAACTCATTATAAGAGGCTAAGACTTGGTTTAACCCACATAGCTTTATTTTTAATTCCAGGCAAGATGCCAGTGGTTACACGCAGATACCACACACTGCAGATCAGGTCCAATGTGAGTAAAAAAAATGATGTTGACAGAGAGCTAGGATTTTTATTATATAATTTGGATGGTGCAGCCATGAGAAATGTCATCATAGGTTGTTGTAATTTACTGAATTCAGCTAAATAAAGGATTGGTATACTGCTTAACAAGCAGATACAGATTATATTTCTCGTTGGGGAAAATATAGATTCATTTGTTTTCCCCAGTTTCCCCTAAATATAGCAAACTTTGCCCGGTTGGGTCCGGCTACACTCACATATAAAATACTCCAACATACAGCACGTCACATGCAACAAAACCATCGCAGGATCTGTTTAAGGTGTCAGGCCTCTGCTTTGCTGCTACTGCCAATAAACGGTTACGTGTCTTCAGGATGTCTTGTCAAGGACTAAGCGTGAATAGTGGTGTTAAGTTGGCTC
Source organism: Nibea coibor (assembly GCA_023373845.1). Lineage (NCBI taxonomy): Eukaryota > Metazoa > Chordata > Actinopteri > Sciaenidae > Nibea > Nibea coibor. The sequence continues at coordinate 3,296,181 of CM041739.1, read as the reverse complement.
TTGTGCTTGTGAGGCAGGCGGATAGCAAACTGATGTCTTGGCTCCGTTCAGTCGCCCATTTGTGGTTATGCTGGATGTTTTGGAGCTGGCTGTTAATTTACGAGACAGTTTATTATATTTATTATCTCTGATCACAGCTGCGCTGAGATAAGATACGAGACTTCATTTATCCAAAGGGAAACTGTTGTGCAGCAGCTGCAGTACAAATTTGAAAAAGTAGGACAAGTGCAAATATAAAATGTAATACAAGGAGGTTAACAAAACATCAAATATAGACAGGTAAAATAAAAAACTCTATTAATTTCATTAAATCCTCTTCATGAGGTTTGGTCCTCCACGCTCTCTTTTCCATGTTCCTTTGGCGGTTCCATTTCAGGGCTTGTCAGGTGATGCTTGTGGCAGGTTTTTCCATTTTCTCTTTCAAATTTGTAAGTCAGTGGGATCCTGGTCCCATTGTGCACTTTGTCTCCTCAGCAGATGTTTAGTACCTGCCTGAGGCAGATGTTAATGGATGTTTCCAGCCTGTTTGTTGTGTGTTTTGGTCTCCATGTCTCGCATTGATTGAGACATGTTTTGAGCTCCAGATCTTCCTAAGCTTGTTAAACCACAGCCTAACCTTGTTGTCCCTCCTGTGGTGTCCACAGCATTGCTTAGAAATATGTACGCTTCTACCTCTTCTGTGGCAGCGCCGTGGATCAGAACTGGGATGCTGTTTTTCACAAGTTGATTGATCTCAAATGATTTTTTGGTAGAATAACTTCTTCTGGGAACAAACCAACAGAAACAAATCAGTGATGTATCAAATACGCTGAAAACTGTGAGTCCAGAGAAAGTGAGACTCACCTTTTTACCTTTGATTGCCTTGTTCGGGTATATTTAATGCCAACATATGACAGGATTTGTTGGTAATTCCACATGACGATGACTTACTCACATTTACACAGCTTACTACCGCAGTGGAGCACAGCTGCTTCTGAGCAGCTGCACTGAATCATCTGAGACTTGACAGTCCACCAGCTAGATTTTCACTTGCTGCTGCTCCAGCATTACTCTAACCGCCGGGCTGCCATTACCATGCCGGCTTGGCCCCCCGAGCCAAAAGCTCTTTAACCTTTTCAATTCTGGACTCAAATGGGAATTTTAGTCTTTTGCTCTAGGGCTACGATACAAAGAAGAGCAAATCGCTTCTTTTTTCTCTACTAGGAAATGCCTGGAAACAAATTATTGGACTAGTCTACTACTTATATGTCTACTACGTCTATTCTGCTTTATAACACACGGATTTCTGAAATATTAGAATCACAGCCAGATGTTAAAAAATAGACATATTGGAGGGTGCAATCAGCCACAGGTATCTAGAGGCATGTTTTGTAGTATTTGGGTTTGGTTATGACCCACCACGATTATTTCTGGAGCCAAGTTTGGACAAGGGTAAAGGCACCTGTCAATCAAGCAAACATACTTTGTTTTAAGCCTCATTTCTGCTGTTTTAATTGTCACAAAGATGCCCTTATGCAGAGAAACTAGCTTTTGATTTTGGTGTAATAGCAAGAGTGCTGCACTTCCATACCAAGCGGCAACTTCTAACTCATCTATTCAAATGATATTAAGGGTTAAAGCATATTAACAGTGTGGCTGCTTTGATTGACAGGTAGGTGCTGTTACAGGTGGCTTGTTTGAGCACCCAGGCTTCATTCAATGCACCTCAGCTCTACCCACTATCCGCACTGCACAATTGCCCATTTTTAGATTAGCCAAGAGGCAGCAGGAGCACGACTGCCAAGACAGCAACAGCCATGAGCCACCACACACTGAGCTTCACAACGGGTCTTTAGAAACCTGTGGGTGATGACTGCATGTTTCTGCCGTCATCCACCACAGATTATACAGGTCTAAGAGATGAGTATGGAACATAGACTGTATAAAACCTATTTTCAAGTAACAGAAGCTTCTCCCTCAGAGTCAGACCATCAGAGCTGTTGTTCTTAAATGGTTTCATCTCAAAGTGTAGGCCTGTTATCTTGTTATCACAGCGGGTACTGCGACTTGAAAGTCAAAGTCTTGGATATTGACTTATATTCACTCCGATGGATTTTGCTCTCCACAGGCTCGTGTCGTTGGCATTGTTCTACACTCCAGGCTACATGAAAAGTATTGAATCTTCCCTGTGCCTTTGTCCTTACCCGGCCAATTTAGCATTGTGACTGCAGTGTGTCATGAAAGCATTGTCTTGGGGCACGCTCCCAGGTGGATTGATTTATGGGCTTCTGCCTCTAAATTCTCATTTAGTGTCAAGAGGAGTGAGGCAGAAATCACAGCCAACAATGAAAATTTGCTTTTATTTATCTGGCTCAGTATCTCCAAGTATAGTTTTCACCCTGCAGGAGCCAAGAAGGTCACATAAGGGTCAACTTCATATCACAAGACAGAAAACTGTTGCCAGAAAGAAGAGGCAGGGATCAAAACTACCGTCATCAAGCTACAAAAATGACCTATACATCTCTATGATAGGTTGATAAGCACATTAATCTATACATCATCAGGTACAGCGTGCTGGACTATAGTTTGAAGCTGAGGGAAGTTTCCTGATGGCTGGTGTGCATTAGCTTGGTGAGCTAATCGCAAATTTTAATTTCTGCCATTAATAAAGCTGAACAGACTTCTACTTGGCAAACAAAAATGCAAACAATTCATTTGATGGAGAGCAAACAGCGTCAGCACAAAGAATTTTTTTACCAATAAAGTCAACTGGATTGAAATGAGGTAATGAAACGTCTCCTGTCTCCATCACTTTAGAAACTGTTGTTTGTATTGCACTTCTGTGAATTATGTTCATAGACAAAATTCAACTTATTCAGTGGTGAAATGAAAACTTAATTTACTGCAGTATTAACACCATATTCCATTTCATACTGCGAGCCTGTCTTACTCATCAGGCCTAAAATAACGTCATTTATTTCTGTGTTCTTATATTTATGTTCATTGTCCCCAGAGCCGCAGCCTAACAATATAACACAGTATTACTCAATCAGGAGACAGTGAATCCCAGTAGAACGTAGCATAACATAGTATATTTAGATATTTAAAGTTCCAAATACAGAATACTGTTTCCACGAGTCCTGCATGTTGAACCGTCCATGTTTCTACAGTAAAATGGACAAATTCAAACCAAAAGAGGGTCTTTCCCATTTTTAGCCCCCTATAATTATTTTTCTTGACCCGTGACTAGTCATATTTCAAAAAACACTCCACACGACATCCATCAATCCATTGTCTGTAACCTTATCCTCACGGTCACGGTGGGACTAGAACTTATCCCAGCTGACTTTGAGCGAGAGGCAGGGACACTACATGCAGTATACTGTAATACTGGATTATGCTGTTCTATATGACTGAGAGTCTGAATGTATTTAAAAGAGAAAAATAAACATCTTATCGTCCATATCTCCAAAAAGTATTTGTCTCTTTTAAGCCTGGTTTATATAGAAACTTGTTTTTGATTGGACAGTAACAGGCTCCAGAAATCAAAGCAAGTCAGTGTTTGTTTGTCTGATCTAGTAACATCTGCAAAGAGAAAAGTTAAGTCGATTCTGCTGATCTTCTCACTGCAACATGAAATGATCTCTGCAAAGTGGTGAAGATTAAGGAGCAAAATAATTTTTCATTTTGATTATTCCTCCAAATAATTATAAAAAAGGAGTATGAAAAGGTCATATAGATTGTTTAGTGTATCACAATAACCTATACTGCCTTAATGCATGTCATGGTCAGAAAAGTCTGATTCAAATAAGTACAAAGTGCGTCACTTTATATCAAAGTTTTCTGGCAAAATGAGACAAAATGTGATTGGAAAACTGCCAGAAATCATAAACACGTTTATGCTATTCATGAGCAAACTCAATAAATGTCATTTTAGGCCTGAAATCACTTCAGCTGTCACCATAAAATGTGCATTAAAATACATAAAACCAAAACTAAAATCTCTGATAAAAAACCTGGAGTGGCCTCGGTGAGGATGATGTCTAAATAGAGGAGGATGTTACCAACTCACCTCCTAAAACGGATGAATTCACATCAAAACAAATTGATTTTATTCACACTCCCCATGACTTTGCCTCCTCCTTCTGCCTCTAATTATTCTTTCTTGTTGGTGGTTTGTTTTTATTTCATATGAAATCTCACCCTGAGGTGATCCACAAAGTATTCTTTTACAATTCCTCGACTGAAGATCGAACTGAATGAGAAGTCTGCGGCTGTCTGCGGCTGTTATCGTAATGAATTTCAAAGATGAAAACAAATTCCGAGGCTTAAGATTTGGGTGTCACAATGAATAAGAGAGGTTCCGTATTCAAATTTATGCAGTGAACAAGTGACTAGGGAGGGGCCGTCCTTCATCAGTTTCTTACATCTGCTTCCCAGGGCAATATGCAGAGCACTGATGGGTTGTAGGAACATAATTACAGCCCTGATGCATATGCTAAAACTCTTCTCCTTCGACTTAACAAGTTGAGTCTTTCAATACACCAAGTGCTTCTGAAGGGATTTACATACTGCAACTTTTATGTGCAGATTGTAAAAAGTCTCTGTGTTGTGAGTCTTTTATCTGAGATTTTACTTTCCTGCCCCTTGTATTATTTTCTTCTCCTCGTATGCAATTTATTTTTGGCTCTGATGTTGGTCTGGTGATGGAGATAGAAGGTCTGTGCTATCTCTACCACTGGTCAAATCTCCTCCCTGGGCAAGTGCCCAGACATGATGATCCCTCACTGGCTTCCCATCTGCAAACAGACTGGAAAGTCTGAACCGTTACCAAGCATTTAACCCTGATGTGTTTTAGCCAGTCTTGACCATCATTTGGTGTGTGAGTGGTGGATACTTTTTTTTTGTGGAAAGAAAGTTTGGGAATTGCAGTTATACAACTTTAAGCCCCACTTATTTTATTTTTTTCTTCTACTGGCTGGAGTGCTTCTCTAACTCTATTTTCTCCGGTCTTGATGGCTGCTACGTCTGAGCAAAGCTCTTTGGGGATCGCTACAGGAATAGTCACTCTGCTGCTGAATAACTCAAAGGTCAGCTGTACCCTGAAGGTAACAGAAAATGATTTGTTACTGGAAGGACGCCAGTCAAGGACACTCGGCTGGTAAGAGCTGCTCATATGCAGCTTTAAGAGAATTCGTAAGCTCAACTTGCAAATGTTGCATCATGCAATTACCACTTCACAAAGACCTCACCCTCCCTCTGCAGAACTGACATTCTAAACATGCATTATGCAAATGACAGAGCGGTGCAGAGTTGCCAGTGCCCATGTTAAATATGGCGGCGATCATCTCTATATCTTCGGTGGCGTTCAAGGTACACGGCGTTCACTGTACAGCAGCATTCTGCCTCAGCACTTTTAAATTGATGTGTTTGGGTCTGAAGCACTGCAGTAATGTCACAGTAAAAAAGACAAATAACCCTTTTCATTTGCATTTAAATGATAAATTATTCACCGCCTGCACGTTCAACTCCCCTACTCAATGAAAACTACCACCTGTCCAACGAGATGCAAAACACGCTGCTCTATATGAATGGAATGCTGTATTAGTACATCCAAGCCTATGCAAATAGGTTTGTCCAAGTAAAGAACACACTATATATGCATGCGTTTGAAGTGCAGTGGGCTTTGAATAAATGCCCTGAAGACGTACCTCCAACTAAAGACACCATACATATTCAACGGGTTAACTCTTGAAACTAAGTAACTGAAAATTATGAGCCAAAGGCTACAGATGGAGAACAGGAAGGAGGCTGTGAGTTTAAACCCTCATCGTTCTGTCAGTGTCACAGGAGCTGATGGTACAGGGAGAGATGCTCTTTCTTTCAGCCTAAACAGTCAAATATTCTAAATTTTGGCTTTCATTTTCTTTGCCACGGCTGAGGAGGAATATGTGTTTGCTCTGAGAGCACACACAGATGAGAATGAGGCGGTTTACATGTCTCTCAGAGGCTGTGCACCTGGTAGGGAACTCTCTCTGATGACGACACACGGCTTTGAAGTCTGCTGATGGTTTGATGTTGCAGTAGTCCAAAGCTTACTGAGCCAGGACGACGCCGTGTCTGTGCTTACCCTGAGCGCTATATCACCGTGCACTCCCTCCAGTCTGTCGGATAAAAAAACAAAACACAGGCAGCAACTGAGCAGTAATTGGGGCAAAAATAGGTTTCTCTCTATGTGCTTTACATCTCCCTGAGCCATATCTCCCTCCTTATTTCAACCCTGCCAAAAAAAGCACAGCGCAGAGATGACCAAAATAATCCAATCAGGTCGCTTCCATGGCTTTCATTTGCTGTTAATTGCCTCGCCTGCGCTTAGAGGTCACTCGATATGTTGCAGAGCCGGGCCAAGGGCGCCGCAGACTACATCTCCATAATGGCCGCGATTCCCGACGGGATTACCAGCGACGGCACCTCCACATTCTGTACGCCTCTAAAGCCATTACCCTCGGTCGAGCACCCGAGCCCTGCAGCATGTCAAATGCTGTTACCGTGCCATTTAGCACCACTTGCCATATGCGATTCTACGTTTGTTGTTTACTGCCAAACCTTGACCGAGCTGGCAAACATCTCTACTTCTTAGGATTTTACCTTTTACTGCAGTTTTAGGGCCCCAAAGAGATGAATGCTCATCGTTCACCCATCACAGAGAGATCTAACACGAGTTTTTGGCCTTATGTTTGAAGGCTGACAGTTTAAAATGATAACAGTCTTTTGTGGTGAAGACATTTCAGAACTGCACAGTTCAACGTTGATAGGCAACAACAGCTCTGGCTGATACTTGGCCACATATTCTCAATTTATTTCCCCCTGACTAAAGAGTACTGTGTTCTTTCTCTCTGTTTTTTTTTCTCCTTTTAACCGCCCTCCTCTTTTTCCCCGAGACTGAATGTGGTGTTTGAAGCCTCGGCAGCTTTTACAGCTTGCCCTCCGCAGAGAAAAAAAGAGACCGAGTGGGAGGAGAGAGAGTAAATGTAGGAGCAACAAAAAGCAGAAACAGCAGCAGCAGCAGAAGAAGAGCAGTGAGTGGGGTGTGCTGTCTGCGCCGAGCGTGTGTGTACAGATAAAAGTGATTGTTCGGGGGGGAAATACATTTATTATACATTGAAGAAACCCTGAATGAAAAACAGTCTACCCCTACAAAGAGATAACAGTGCAGAGATGGAGCTTCAGAGGACGGAGCAGTGTGGTGCCATGCATTTACACACGGAGAGCACATTCATCACAGAGACAATAATGTTGCAAATTATCTTAAATCATACCTGAAGGTCCGTCTATTCTGTGCTGAATCTAATTATGCATTTGTTTTTACATTTAAGGCATTGAACTACGATCTATCTCATTTAACTTCAGGCCAATTAGCTAAAATTGATGAACACATTTAGACATCACAACATGATTCTACTGTTACCTGTAAATATAAAGTCATTTCTTCAGCTCGTTATTCAATATTTGCATATTTTACTGACAATAAAGACGTTAATAAAGGTAAACCAAAAACTGGTGGAAAAACAGTCTCAAGGAATGATCACAGCATCTAACGGCGCCAACATACAGCTGCCACTGTGGCTGCAAATCTAACAGAGGTTAGTAACAGTGTTGTGCCAGAACTGGAGCTAGGAAAGCGGGCAGTGTAACCACACTTAACAGCTTGGTGAAATAAAAGGCTGAAAGACAGATGCCGAGCTGGGCTGACTGTCTCGTGCTGCTGACCTTGTTGATGCAAAGTTGTTGACTTGCTGGTTTTTAAACATAAGTAATGTAATCATGTGTACAGATATTTATATTTACAACAGTGGGATTATAATGTAAATATAGGGGGTGCTAAATTGCAAAAATTTCTACCCAGTGTTGCTTTAATAAACAACAGAGATATGATACGATACATGTGTCCCTCTTATTTCCTTGAAGTTTGTTTGCATCTTGTGTAACTCTCTTGTCGTTAGGCAAAAACTATCTAAAAACCATCTCTTGTATCCCACTCAACCAAAAGCTGCTCCACCGATAGCAGAGGAACATGAAGCATTCCCAGAGACGTTATGTCCTCGCCAAATGATGCCCTGCCTTTCTGCCACCTCCGTGCTGGGAGCGTTCTCCACTGCAGAGCTGCCAGCCTCATGTAGACATGCCTGATTTTTCTGCACAGTAACCAGGCACCAAGGGGCTGGCAAGATTTCTTTGAGGTGGTGCCTTTGAATTTCATCGGAAACACACAAATGTCTTATTTTTATTTAACATAATCGAGTCACACATCAATGAATCAGTTATAGAAGTTAGAAGTTGGTAAAATATGTTGAAAATAAGGTTTAAAAAGGTATTTTTTCTTGAATTATGAACTAATAATCTGCCGCTTGGTGGTCTTCATCACCACCAGTAGCATTGCTGCTACTAAAAGCAACGCAACTCCTCCTAATAAATGAATAAACACATTTACAAATGTGACGTTAAAAGAGATTTTGGGATTCAATTCTCAAACAGCATGCGATGTTTGTAATGTAAACACTCACAAATCAATATGCATCGCTGTCTGCTTTTTGTTTTTTTTGTGATGGAAATGACACTAAATATGAATTATTAGGAAGGATTTCTTCATCGTGATGAATTGTCGGGAGATGAACAGAGACAGAGCTGATGGATGAGCGATGACAAAAACACTGAGAACAAAACGGCTCATTATCGCAGACAAAAGGCCGGCTACAATGAGACTTTCCGCACACAAACACTCAGAAACCGCTTAAATTAATGCACATTCACTAATGGAGCACACTGTGCACACACACACACACACAGATGATGAGGAATGAAGTGCAAGGCTGCAGGTTTCTCAGGAGACTTCAGCTGAATTGAAGAAATGATGGATCAGTTGTTTACAGTTATGAATTCACTGAGGGTGGTGATGAATAGGAAGCTGTCTGAGTGTGTGTGCACTATTTATTCATTGTATCGTGAGGACTCACCTCCACTGGAGATTTTATGTTGTTCTGCACCTTTATGCAGGTTGGATTTTCTTGTATGTTATGTATTTTATTCTTGAATTATTGAATCTGTTTGTGTTTTAAGTTTCAAGTCTGAAGTCCCACAGGGTTACAGCTGGATCCCACCAGGCACCGCTCTCTGACGTTGCAGTCCGTTCTCCACAGAAGCTCCAGATTTGTTGTATTTGCTGTTCTACGATGAGTACGGAGACTGCATAGCTGAATAGTTTGCCTTCTGCTTGTATTTACAATCAAAGGTCTGTGCAGGGAGTTTTATTCTGAGAGCTGGGTGAATCCTCGATACCATTTCTGTCTCCGACTTCCAGCCACAGCAGATCATGTCCTTAAAGTGAAGTAAAAGGTAAATTACCTGTGTCAAAAGACAAAAAAATTTACACTATGAAGATACACAACATGCTTCCTTCCTTCTACCATGGCGTACACCATAGCAACATGCAAGTAACACAGTCTAAGCTGCCAAGTGGCCCACTGGCAGCAGCCTGCAGCTCTCCCCATGCTTTTAAAGGACCAGTGTGCAGTGCAAGATGGCGTCTTCTAGTCTTCTTGCTCATTGCAACTCCCTCGCCTCATCCTCTCCTTCATAGCATGAAGGAAAAACTGCAGTGGCTGGAAAACATGCTGAAAATGCAAAAAGTGTTTGTTCATTCTGGGCCACTGTAGAAACAGGCAACAAGGTGGACTGTGTGGAAGAGGAGCCACGGTATCTGAAGATATAAAAGGTTTATGCTAAGGTAACAAAAAGGTAATAATTATTATTTTCAGATGATTATACACCAATGAAATGGACCGTTAAGCTTCAGCTGCCGCCGATCACTCACTGCAGCTTTAAGGCAGGGGAGTGCAGAGAAAGAAAGAGCCGCCGCTCTACAGCACGTACCACAGATGCTGTGAAGTGAGATTAGGAAGGCTGAGTGATGCAACCTGGAGGAGGCTGTGATGGCAGGCTTTCGGTGCCTTCGGAACAAATAAAAAGCACTTTTAGCCCCTGATTGCAGGCTGACCGCATGTCATAGGAAGCAGTTTGCTTCAGCCTCTCAAGCCTCCGGGGAACGAACGTCTTCACAAGTCCATAAAAAACAGATCTTTATGTGAAAAGTTAAATGAAAGCATATCAAATATACAAACTGAAAGAAAAGTCAAAATGTTATTTTATTTATAATGCAACAGTAGACAGAAGGTTTTGCATCAGGAACATTATGTGAGTCAATCATGTTGTAACATATGGAGCGCTGAGATGACAGAAGAGATTTGGGTACAAAACATATGCCTCAGTTTTGAGATTATAATTTTTACTTGCTCATCATGCATCCATCTATTATCTGTAACCGCCTATCCTCACCAGGGTCACGGTGGTACACCCTGGACAAGTCGCCAGTTCATCATAGAGGCAACCATTCACACTCACATTCACACCTGCAGGCAATTTAGAGTCACCACTGGACCTACTAAGGTCAAGTCTTTGGACTGTGGGAGGAAGCCGAAGTAGAGAACCCATGCAAGCACAGGGAGAACATGCAAACTTCAGCAGAAACCTTCTTGCTGTGAGGCGACTACTTACTAATACTCATTTAAAAATTCATTTAGTTTCTTAAATGTGGTAATATCGTATTGACAAGACCCTCGACTTGTCTTTTCTTGTGTCTCTGCAGCCATTTCCTTTGAGCTTCAGGTCTCTCAGATGTGAGACAAAGAGAACGACATCAAAGACGCGAGCCCAGCTGCCTTCAGGGCTTTCCAGAAGAAAAATCCCACCATCTTCACTTCAAGGACCGAGCACAGAAAAAGGACATGAAAGAGACGCTGGCTGTTAGTGAAACATTTGAACTTTTGACTTCATGGCCATGTGGGATATTGGCTAAAGGGAGCCACTCCTGTCACATTCGTGGAGTCCGTGGAGCTGTGCAGGTAAAACCAGGATCCCTCAGTGACTGGAGGTCAGCTGGAAGAAAGAGCGATATCATTCTCATTGCCTGCACAATACAAAGCTTGATTAGAGTCTGCAAAGTATCATTAGTCTATCATCAAGTGTCTGTGAGAACATCAGTAATTATATTGCTCGTTTTTGAATAACAGAGCGAGAGAGAGACGAAGAACGGTGTGAAATATTGAGCTGAGATGTCTTCAGCAGGCAACAAAGGAACTGATCATGAAATATTCATGTCGAGTGAGACTGCAGGTACTGGAGGGAAGAATTATCATGGTTTTACTTGTAAGTATTCATGTTTTACTAAGTCATTTTAGTAATAGTCAAAGCTCACACAATGTGCATCAACATGAAATCCTCGTGGGCAATTGATCGCCGTCAAAACATGTCTATTAAAAAGCGACTGATGTTATATTGGGTCTGTGAAGTCTCCTCTTGAGGTCACAGCACCCACAGGAACACCAGCAGTCCTCTTCAGCTCTTCAGTTTGTAGCCTCATCCGTGTACTCCGACTCGACTTCAAAGGCCGAAATCAGCGCAATATTTGGCCATGACAATGAAAATCTTTTATTTAACATGAAGGCATGCTCTCGAGACTTGGTGCGAATAAAGCTGAAGGAACAGAAAGTGTTTAAATCTCCGCTGGTTTGTGTTGTCAGGCACTTAACAATCTGAGGCGAAAACAAGCACTTTTAATGGACGCATTAAGGATCGTGTTGTAGCCTGCAGCATTCTCGCTCAGTGCAAATTTAAAACGGATTGTCCTCTTTAGCCCTTTGACAAAAAAACACATCGGCAAACAAGGAAAACACAGACGTTAGTCTTTAATTCAGCTGACCTGAGTCATCCGTTTCTGCTCATTTCTGTTTATTCTAATTATCAAACAAGTTGCCATAGCTAAATGATAAAACAGACGCCTTCAAAACAGACTATAGCAAACGCTCATCATCATTCAAGTTAAGACAGATCGTGGTCATGGTTAAGGTGAATACTGACGTTGACTGCTGGTTGGCAGAGGACATGAAATTAAGTCACAAACTGTCGTCATTGTTGCTGTCACAGTCCTGAAACGTCCGTTCGGATCTCAGATCGGAGCCTCGTTCTTATTTGACTGTGTCACTGTCTCCAGAACAATACAAGATGAGAACGTGGGCACAGCGTTTCACAAACCGAGTCAAGCTATATCACAATTACACACTCGTCAGCCTGACCGTAATGAAGTTGGGGAGTGTGACGGATCAAATATTCAAAGGACCGTCCCAAATACAATTCATGTTGTTAATTTTCATTTGGCCTCGGACACTGACGTGTTTTTCCCCTCATCATATTCTGTAAAATACACAATTTCTGCTCATCATTTTCTTATTGGATGTTGACATGAACAGTGCTCATTGGCTGTAATGGTTCTCACCCCGGGGGTCACAACATAATTAGCAGAGGTCGCCAAATGACTGTGGTGAATAAAATATTATGACAGCACAGAATGACAGACAGGAACTATTTCACCGATTGTGGTGAAACTGGATCATGCTTTACTGTCCACCTGTAAATCACAGAGAGCTGAGGCTCCATAAAGTAACTACAGCTGCTGTTAGCTCCGCTTGTTAGCCCGGCTGTGTGGACTGTGAGCTTAGAGAGCCGGGAGAGAGTTAGCGTTTGCACCTCAGGAGTTCTGGACCGCCAGGAAGACGAAGAAGAGTTTTTCTGGTCCAGTGCCTGGTGTCGTGCCAGAACCGGAGGTGGATACACAGATAATGTAACTCTACTGATATAACTGAGACTGAAGACAGAAGTACATGTGTACAGCTGTCCGTATTTGCCACATTGTTATTGCACTGGGTGGCCCAGTTACCTCAGTAATGAAAATGTATTTCTATCCGTTATTGTTCTTTTAGGCCTGAGGCAGGCGTGTTGACTGATGACTCAGAAGGTGCCGTTTCTTTTCAGTAAATCTAAAAATACTAATTAAAGCCCAAGTCGAATTAGTCGCCAGCAAACACCTCCTTTGTGAGTTTGGTAGCGTTCATGTGTTAAATTACAGTAATCCCCGAACGTCTCGGGAACGCAGACGAGGGGGGTCACCAGAGCCGACCAGATCATTCTGCTGGGTCACGACTCTGAGTGCTTCAGGACCTCTTCGCTAGAGGACGGTTTCTCAGGAATAAGAACGTGGCAACGTTTCCCTGCAGCAGAACTTTTCTGGTCTTTGACGTAACGCACGGCTCAGTGAAATTTCAGACTGAAGCACTCAGGGGAACTCCGAAATCTGCTGAAGCTGAAGAGTAAAGTGCTTACTCGCTTGCTATTTTTGACAAAATGATTAAATATGAAAAAATGAAAGGACATGATCACAGAGTTTCTGTCAGTACTGAATGTCTCTGAAACAGATCTCTGCTCTCACCCTTTGGCAGTCTGTGTTTACATGCTTGTTTCTGATAGAGCTTAAACAATAGACGTATAGCTGTAGTAGACTTCTTCTTACTAATAAGCAACAACACACACCTAAACAATAAATAACAGAGCATGTTGACCCTCAGGCCAGACACAGAAATACTCAGTGAAGCAGCGTGGAGCTGAGTGCTACCTGTGTGGATTATAAACATCAGACTGAAAGTCATTCACCTCCTTCCATATTTGTTATTTTGAGCACACAAGTGCGCTCACACTGTGAATTACGGCAAAAGGGAGCTGCTGCTGCTGAAGAATACTGCAATATTCAGATAAAAGTTCGGCAGCCAAAGTCCGTCCACTGCATCAATAATAATAATAAAGTAGATATTACAATATATTTTATTTATACAGAAGTTTTTTTAACAAGGTTGCAAAGCAGATACAAACAAATAAAGACAGATTAAAAACACCAGAGGACAAAATTATGTGAGATGGGAAACGTTCACTGACAAAACACAGCAACGTGTTAAATATTCAGAAATGTTTCCCTGTAAGAAAGTTAAAATAAGCTAATGATGTACGCGTCTGATCTCACAGTGCGAGGGCTCAAACCTGCGGATGTAAACTCGATCGAGGAGGTTCACAGTTTAACGCTTTGAAAGAGAGAGAGTGGAATTTCAAAATCAATACAGACCATAGCGGCGGTGGGAGGCACTGAAACTGAAACCGCTGTCAGATAACAATGTGTGAAGGGAGATTTACACAACAGCAATTTTGTGTGTGTGTGTGTGTGTGGCTTGATTGGATGTGCTATGGCAGCCTATCATTTCCAATGCTCACCACTGAGGGCTAATGAGGGCAAATCGCCGATAAGGTTTTACACGTGCCATTGCACAAGAGCGCACATCCGTTACACGTTAGCAGCAGGAAGAACAACACACACACCGTCCTTTCAGTTCTCTGCAGGCCAAATCACAGATTCACACTTGAATACAGACTGAAGACAGTTTCATGGGGCCAAACAGAGTCTGCAGGCAATTTAACAACCTCAGGATGTTTCTCCAAACAACAGAGAGCAACGATTTTTTAGTTTAAATTCATCCAAATTAAAATTCTCTCACCGTTAAGAAGCTTTTTCATGTGACGAATGTTATTCGGGCTATTCAGATTTTATTCTTATTCAAATATTATACCATTTGCATAGGGGTCATCCTGAGATTCAAACAAAGTGAACATACTTAATAATGTTTGGGGTTTATTTCATGTTATTTTTCATCAGCTATAAGCCTGTGTGTGTTTCCTGTGCTGATTAGAGGAGCTGAGAAATGTTTAATGCACTGCACTTTAACCAAACCTCTTTTAGAAACAATTCAGGTGACTGAAATATGACGGCACTTTAGTCCAAAGACTCAGAATGTGCTGTCACAGTTAACACTGCTAAGAAATGTCTATCTGCTGTTTAACCTTGAATATTTCCAGTTCTGACTCACTCAGAATGTGAGAGTGTGAAAAGCATTTCCATTAGCAAAGATTCAACCTGGAAACCTCCCAGAAACAAAAGCATTTCTATAATTTGTAGACGTCCGCCGTCTGAGACAAATTAATTTTAGAGCTTATCCAAAGTTGTTCCAGTGGGTTCTGAAACGTTTATACTCGTGCTTTTTGATTGAACGCAGTGCCAATGAAAATTTTTCAGTGCACCCAGACGGCTCGATATTAGAAACAACACTGCAGTATCTCAGTACCTTCTCCACCTTCCTCAACTGGAGCATTAGAACTTTGCATTGTTGATTCATTTGTTTTCTGTCAGTAAATTTGATGATGTAAAGAAAGTGTAGCTTTCTCTGAGGTGGCCCCTCATACATGCCGTGGATAATCGATTCTTTCAGCGCAGTCAAAGTCCGCATGAAGCTGTATCATCTCCTGAACTGTCTGTTCTCCAAAGGAATCTTAGCGGGAGCAAACGTGAACTTGTTCGTGGGGCGTTACCTCCCAGCCGAGGGGAAACCCTGGGGCAACATGGGAAATCAGATTCCCCTTTTTCCAGAGAACCACCAGCAAGAAAGAATTTAAACCATTTCATTGGTTTATTTCAAATCAGCAAACAGCAAATCACCAAACAAAAGGAACAGAGCTTGAGTAACCTAAACTTAAAATCGACTAAAAGACTATTCACACCGAAACATGTTGGCTGTCTTAAAGTGGAGAGTCCAGGAACAACCTCCACATTCGCACCATTGACTATTCAATCAGTCAAACTCACCTGCAGCCCATCACACCGAGGCTCCACAGCAGAAAGAGAGAGAAGAAGGACAGGCACAGAGGAGATTAAAGCACATTCAGGAAAAGTTCGTACGACCTCGGGGTCATAAAACGGTTTCACCGACCCTGAGAGAACAAGTAGGCTTTAGTAAAAAGCTTAAATACACTTTCATAAAGAAACCCGCAGGCTACATTTATGCACAGGCCTCCAGGCAACTGAATGTAGCTCGAATCTACTTTAAGAAGAACTTTTATATATCCACCATAGTTTGTTGCCAGTTCTAAATCAAACTCTTTAATCCCTTGATCCAGCTGGCAGCAACTCACCAGCACTGAGCACCTCATACAGAAGCTATCATTAGCTTCAGCTGATTTGATATTATTCTGTATCATAACCCAGATGTGTTTTATTAGATTATCTGAATGTCTTAACCTGACCGCACCAGATGTTTTCCAGTGAGACATAATCATTGGAAACGCATCTGTCTATCGCAGGTGAACTTCAGCTGATCAAATCAATGAACCACATGACGGAGTCAAACTCCAACCGAAGCCAGCCGAGAGAAAAGCCTTCACATTCACATGTTCAGGCCCGTCGCACATGCATGTATTCATGTTATTCTGTCAAGACAGCAAGTGGTTCAAAAACTCTGCAACCGTGGCTCCAAACGGGAAATATTAGAAAGAGAAGAGACGATCAGGAGTTCCCCTTTTCTAACAAATTAGCTCTGAATCTTGAACTGGTTCCATTCAACAACAGTTAAATGATCTTTTTTAGTAGGAATAAATGTGTTTCTGCTTAAACAGTTGCAGCTGAATCTGGCTGGCCTACGCTACGACTTTTAACATCTGTCAAAATGGTCGTACTTGGAGATCTTAATATTTTCTAAGGTCGTTTTCGGCATTAAAAAGTTGAGAAACACTGATTCACGATATTTAGAATTAAACAAAAAGATAACAATTTGAAGTAGCACTTAAGAAGAATAAGAATCTGGTTCTCACACCATGTAAGATCAAAATTTAAAAGGATTTAAAAGCTCAGCGCAGATTTCTTTTTCAGCTTCGGTGTGAACAAACACTCCCACTCAAAGAGAAACCATACTGAGCCGTATGTCGCCTGTTAGTTCTACGTGAGCATCCACAAAAAACAATATATTGTAACAGACACCAAGACAACACGTGTTGAGTGACACGTGATGACAGAAAGACTTCCCTTGTTCATTAAGTGCTGCAGATATTGAATCCATGATGTGACACACGAGGTCCCTTCTGCATGAGGCTGCACGCTGCCAAGTCACATGCGTGACGGACATCGGCAGTGTTTATGGAAATATCGCCTTTAGTTCTGCCGCAGGACTGCAAGACAGCCAGAAAAACACAAAGGCCTGGCATTTCTGCTTTGTCTCTGACATTTACAAAGGGACAGATAAACACAGCGGCTGTGTAACTCATCAGAGGCTCGTTCCAACAACAAAAAAAAAACCTTTCCGATTGAACTGTCACAACGGGGCACGGCGCCACGTTAAACCCCCATTTTATGTTTCCCTGTTTTCATTTCTCGGCCGTCTCGCTTTGCTGCCACGTTTCCTGGACGGACACAGACATGCAGAACCAATGAATGAGGAGGGCGGAGGGCGATGGTGGGGTGGGGGGGTGGATACAGCAGCCACGGTGCACCTGTGTCTCTCAACGGATGCATTTCATGATGCGGACCCAGAGGTGTCATCAGCTTATTGTAAATGAGAGCTCCACCCTGGGGGTAAAGAAAGATACCTTCCTCCATAAAATGGCTGCTGGCATGAAGCCAAAGCACTGTAACCAATCACTCTGACACCTAAAATGTTTGAAAAAAGAAAAGGGAAATATTGATTTAAGAGAATTAAAGCTACAAATCTGATACAGTGTCGTGAAAATGAACCCATGCGTGCGCCGCACAGGCCCGTCCACACACAGCAGATTGTTGTGCGGCTCCATCGCCTCCAGTTGTCACAGCAGATAGAGCGAGTATGCGGCAAATTGTTTCAAAGCAATATTTTTATTGCCGTTTGTCAGATTTTAATGAAAACACAAAGGATGTTTGAAGCCTTCAGGCCGCTTCATCGTCCTCCTGGCAGCCGTTGTGTAAATCTTCCGTCACATCTCCGTCCTCCATTAGAACGAGTCATCGCTGCAGGTTTGTGTTCATCAGATTTAGTTAGAACCGACAGAGAGCCTAATTTTAATCTTTGGAGTCAGCTCAATAACAGAAATGTACAATAACAGCAGCAGTAATGCCCTGATGTGTGCTGAATTACATTTGGGTAGCGCTGGGTGAAATAATGGAAGCGTTAAAGAGGCATTAAGCCATTTCTGACCTCGTCACATCGCACAGCTCAATTATCGTAGTTGGTGTGCTGTGGCTTTTAAATGCACTCTCCTTAAAGGGGGGTCTCCACCATGTTTCTATGAACAAAGTGAACTCTGGCTCTATACAGAGACTTTGAATCTTTTCTGGTCACTGTAACTTTCAAGGAGAGGGTGAGACAGCGACAGGGTTGAGGAAAGTACACAGCGAGATGACATGACATCAAAATCAGGGTTTGGTAAGTCAGGTCAGACTGAAGTCTTCACAGGCAAGACATTGTGCAAGTAGACAAACTTTATTTGTCCCCTGGGCACTTTATCCTGGCTTAAAAGTTAAGAGATTGTTTTGGCGACTTCTGTTTCCAAGGTCAAGAATGAACGTCAAGATACATCTGTTCATTGCAGACGCTGAACGCTGCTCCATTTGAACGATTTGGCCTTTGAATATTTTACTTTCAAAGCTGTGTTAATGTTTTCTTGCAGGGTGTGTGGCTATGCAAAGCCTGATGTCTTTTATTACTGCTGTTTTTGATCATATATTAAGTGGCTTGTGCTTTTCTTTTAGCCCTGTGAACTAGGTGAACGGGCGTACCCCGCCTCTCTTCCAGTGTCGGCTGGGATCGGCTCCAGCCACCCATGACCCTGATAAGGATTACCGCTTATGGAAAATGGATGGATGGATGGTTTTGTGAATAATTGTGTAAATTAAAGCAGCAGAGCATGCATAAACAGTAGATGTTTGAGTGCTGCAGAGAGGAGTGTGTACAGTAAACAGGAACTACTGAAGGCTTTTTATATCCCGTTATTAGAACCTTTGACAATATCGATTGTTTACCTGGTCAATGCCATTGATTCAAAGTCTGCCTCTGACAGCTCTAACAGCTCATCCCCTGCATCAGAACAGAAGACTTGAAAAATGCAGTGCAAGCATGGATATAAAGCAAAGGTCAAAGTTTTGGCTTTACCTCAGCAGAGACAAACAGTGTCGGCCAAGAGGCATTAAATGAACTGATTGTCTTTTTACCGCCAGGTGAAAAAATTTCGAATTTTGAAAAATACTCACAAAATTCAGTCAACAAGGAAGAAAGCTGATAATTACTAAATTCTGAAGTCTTAATGAAGCCCAATGTGAAATGAAATAGCCGCTGAAAACCAAATTTCTCCAAGACTGAAAAGTTTGTTTCATCTTCAGTTTCTCCTGGGAAATAAATTCATGTAAAAATCTTCTTCTTTATTGCATGAAGGCCTTTGAACCACGTCCCCGTGAACATTAAAATGTTGTAATATTGGTGTAAATGATTCAGTTAAGCAAGTGAAGCGGGCTAATTCTCAAATTCTGCAGGTTATTTACAGAAAAGCGATAAAAGTTTAAGATGGTTCATATTTTCAGGCGCCCCTTGGACCACTGTCAATTAACTTTATTAACAGTGTGTAACCAGGACGACCTCTTCATTCTGGAGAAGCAGAAGCAGAGCAGCAGAACCAAAATCCAGATTTTTACCAGGATAGTAACATTTAAAAATATAAACTAGACGTCTTTATGAGTCGTGAAACAGACCTGTGAGGAAACTTACCACAGCCCATAAGGAAATGATGACGCATGATGAGAAGACCAAATTCAAAGCAAGAGTCTACACAGTGCACAGTTTGAACTCAGCTCGTTTATCTTCTATTATGATTATGATGATGATCCCCAAATAAGAACAGATAACGAGTCAGCTTGGATATACTCACACGCAGAGGACTCCAGACATTCAACAGTGCCACATCAAAGCCTGATAGGACAAAATCATTTGACTCGTCCCCAGACGAGGGACCGATGGAGCCATGAAGGCCTCTACAAAGAGTCCTTTCATTACAATTATACTGTCTGTCCTAAAAAAACTAAGAATGAATTGAAATGAATCTGTTTTAACATCACATTACACTAAAAACTTAAAACCCTTTGGGTGTTAAGTGAAGTGCAGTCAGCATCGGCAGCGTAGTTAAAACAGCAGCATCACAGCAGCTTTGTTTTTGGACTTGGTGTTGGACTGGTCATGCCGGTCAAGTTATCGGACTGCATTCCTGACATTAGCTGGCGTTATGGGACATGGAGAGAGAAGGCACTCGACTGGAGCGCTCGATAACGTCACATCCGTCCGAGAAAGTCACGGAAGGTCTAATGTAAGTTACGTCATAACCTGTAAATGTAAAATGCATCACAGTCTTACATCTGGCACCTCTTTGAAGAGGAACTTCTTTTTGTACACTTTAAAATTCTCGGCTTCATTTGCATTTTCTCGGAGCCGGCCAGGCCCTGAAACTGCTTTAGTGACTGAGATCCAAACTGCGGTGATGTCCCGATCTGTTTGCTACAAGCAGATGAAAGCGATGGGTCGTGCCAGGTTACAGCTACATCTGGTTGAGGAGAGGTTTTACGTCGCTGTGGGAGCCGTGCAGGGGGGGTCATCAGACTGTCGCATGAACATCAAAGCAAAACCTCCCTTTAATGATTCATAGGACTGTGGGTGCCGCGAGAGTCGGCACCGCTGGGACCTCCTGCATGATCCAAACCTGCTGCCGACAAAACAGTTTTGTGACATTTGACTAAGTGTTAAATGCGTGTGTAAATAGTACGTTCATCGTGGATTAAAATTCAAAAGAGAATCAGAAATGAGGGAGAATTGTTGGAGATATTAAAGCGGTTCAGGGGGTTTCATACGAAATGAGACGTTTAAATAGTTCTGAAAAGTCTTGAGGGCACAGCAGTACTTTTTGAGAGCCAGAAGAAGTGCAGGATCACATTAGCATATATTACATCTGGGCTTTCTGTGGGAAACCGAGGCCTCCAGGAGGGCAGACGTCTGTGTTTGTTTCTAAATAAAGTCGACTGCCAGTGAACTCATTCTGCGAGGTGGAGCGTATCAGGCTCTTCTTTCTTCTGTTTCAAAGCAGCCATGCTAAAAAAAAACGAGCAGTTACATCTACGCGGCTTTGCAGCAACTTCAATCGAGTAGAGTAGAATCGTTTGTTCTGACGTGAACTTATTCTGCGTGTACACAGGTTGGAAATGTCAGAAAAGTGCCACTCGGTATTTCAGCTGAGCTTTCAGTGTCATGTGGTTACATGTGGTGACGCAGAGCAGCTTCAGAAGCTGCAAATATTTGGGAAAATCGCTTGAATCGGGTCATTTGAAGGTTACAGGAAAAGTGAGAGAAGAAAAGAACAAAACTTTTTATTGGCAGGCCTGACAAAAAGATTGCAGATGAGGGAATCCCTTTGCATCATAAAATACGACCGTGCATCACAGGAAAGGCAAACTCTTGAATTCAGTTTAAAGTGATCCTGAACTTTGCTTTCATTTTGAATTCACTTCATAGTGACGCACGATGATGTAATTTAGTGTGTTTGGATGGAAAAGCTGCACAAATTTGGAGCTGAAATCTGTTTCAGAGTATTGGAGAAAGTTTACATGAAGCTGAGTCAAATCAAGTAAATATCTCTTAATACCACTTGAGGAATTCTGAACCTCTCCTTCAGATTTTAGACTTCAGACTTCTCTAGCCTAGATTTTAATTACCTGATATTTTAAGAGTGCATAAAAGTTTTAAGTTTATGTTTCTTTAGATTTAATCCTGCTGCACGGGTCAGGTTGTGAGTTATGAGTTCTGGATTTCCGGTGTAATGATTCTTGAATTAGACGTTTGCACCTGTTGAGTTTTGGTCTATTGAACACACACATCATAAGTATACAGAGCACTTGGAGGCATAAAAGAACTGTTTCACCTTTTGCCAAAAGAAATCTGAAAATGACGTGTCATCAGTGATTGATCTGCTCAAAGAGCAATATGTGCACACATTTTCTGTTTTGTCATATGAATAATAGGATTCAATAAGAACTATAACTCATACTTACCCCCGTGCACAGGACGGCTCTGTGTTTCATACGTTTTAGTTTGCATGAGCAGTCACAAAACCAAAACAGGCTGTGTGGAACTGAGGAGTGACCCGGAATTAACCCTCCTGGTCTCTCTCCGTCAGCACCCCCCGGGCTCATCAGTCGCCTCCACCCTGTGACAGTGAGCGTTGCCTCGCGCAGGGTGTTTTCCAGTGGAGGTGGTTTTAAGGGTTAGCTGGCAGGCAGCCAGCGTAGCAGCACGCTGCCCCGCTGTGTCGATTTAATTGACTATGAATAAGGGATAACGTCGTAATTGAATTAGGCGGCTCGACGCCGACGTTGATGTTCGAACACCTCCTCTGCAGTCAGCGAGAAAATGTCAAATATTTCTCCATTTTGTTTCCAAACAACACGGAGCGCATTTTGACGTGTCGCAGCGGGAGAAGCACCGGTCTGAATAAATGAATCATGGATCAATTCCATTTAGTTTCACACGGTGACCACAGAGAGAAAAACAAAGACTGAGGCTTCGTTTACTACACCGAGGACTCGAAATGCTGGATTGTGCACCACCTGTACACTGAGCATCAACCATCAAACTATCAAACTTCTTCACTGCGGCACACCTCGTGTGTATTTATGAAGGTTTTAAGCACAGCCTGAGGTTTGTGGGCAGAGAGTAATCTCTCTTTGTCGACGTCTTCATTTTCTCCATGATCATTAGTTGTCAGGAACATTCCTAACTTTGAGACCTCACCTCGGGTTTGCATTGTTCTCTCTCTATGGTCGCTCCAGTGATTTGTCATTTCAAGTATGTAACAGGTCACTAGGGGGAAGAAAAGCTGGGGTGCCAGTCAGATTCAAGTCAGAACAAAAATAATTCCCCCAATAAACCCACACAAAACAATAACCAGGCAGATCAGCACAGCAACAATACACAGAGCAAACTCAAAGCGATTTTCACAATGTATATTCTTCACAATGCTTCTCCCAGCACAAACAAAAGAAAAGGTTCAGTTTATTCCTTTACAATGCCAAACAAAATGCAGTTCAGTCCAGGGCCTGTGCCACCACAAATACACTCCGGGTTTTACCGCGGACACCCACTAAAACAAACAGAAAATAAACCAGCTCTTGTCGTGGTGCAGCATAATAATAATTTGAAAGGAAACTAAAAATACACAACTGGTACTCACTGTACCGGAGTTTATTCAGTCAGTCAGTCAGTCAGTCGGCCTTCTTCCACCGGAACCGGCACCGGCACCTCCCGACTCCTGAAACAGCTGATCCTCATTAACGGGGACAAACAATCCAATGGGTGGTCGACTGGACTCCGAGACGCGGAAATAAAAACGTCATGGTTTTAACCGCTCGCTGTCTCTCTCCGGGACCTGTCCTCCTCCTACTTCCTACCGGTAACTTACAGCAGACCTAAATCCTCTTCCTGGAGGACGGATTGAAACTGCGCGGGCTGCGGTGGTTTACTTTCATTGGAGTAGGACTTGAATGTGGGTGGATGACGGAGGTGTGTTTGAATGGAAAGGTGAGTAACAGCGTGATTCAGACTGCGCGCGCTACAAGGCATGCAGGCTCACTGAGACACGTGCACAGAGCGACAGTGATAGTAGCAACTGTTGTTCATCAATAGTGGAGAGAAGGTGCAGGATTTGTCCTGAAGATGCTTACGCTGTAAGGTTAACTGAAGCTTGGCCGAGGAGACTGGAGGATTTATCTATACACTTGTCAAGACATGATGCTGCCTCAGTTCTGAAGAAGCTGTCCTCCATGTTCATGGTCATTAGTCTCCATACATAGAAGTGTATTTACACTTCAGTGGTCCGACATTGTTATCTGACTCTGTAGAAGCTTCTACTTTATTTATCTGCTGTGTCTTGGGAGGTAGACCGCTCTGTCCTCTGACCCTGCTTACCAAAGTAATGATGAGGGTGGCGCGTGCTTTCCCAAACACGAGCACACAGATCTGTATCTCAAGGTGAAGAAGTCAGTGTCCCCATAACAATCCAAGATTGACCCCAAGACATATGAGCCTGTGTGACCCACGCCGTGTGTGTGGCATGCGAGAATAGAAGATCTCCTCACAGTAACATTTGTGAAGTTGATGTTTTCATCAACTTAGTGGCAGTGACCTTTTAGAAAACATGATAATAATTCATATAAAATGATGATTTTAATCCATATCTGACCCTTTTTGTTTTTATGGTGATCCAGTTTTTTCTTGCTGACCAACATATTTATATTTTACTGCAGTAAAACAGACAGAAAAACTGTGTGCCTGTTGTCAAACATCCTCCATCCTCCAACTTATTTACAGAGAGACAAAAAAAATCTAAAACATGAAGCTGTGAGCTGCTGGCATCCATTATTTATATCTCAGATTGTGTGTTCAATTCACGTAAGTGGCACTTTTCAGGAGCTACAGTCGCGGTGCTGGTGGCATAGATGAACGGTTACACTAAAGTAATGATCTAACATTTATTCCAAGCTGGAGCAGATTGCAGTGGTCTTTCTGAGCACCTTCACGTGCGTCACGGATGTCGTCAGTCATCAGGCCTTTTTGTTTATCTGTGAAATCTGTGAGTGAAAAGAAGCTGCAGGATTTCTGTGTCTGTCACAGAGACTGACACGGCTTCACCTTCAGCACATCGCCGAGATGACACTCAGTCCCTCTGAGCAAGGCACTGCATTTTCTGTATGTGGGTGTTTCAGTGTGAAATAAAGTTGTGCATTATGCTGTAGCCAGTTTTATCAAAACTACTGTTGCTAGGAGACGTGAAGACTTAATCAAAAGAATATTCTGGTATTTCCATTCATATTTTTCAGATCTGTGTCATGTTTTCATAATTATAGCCATCTTAAGTATCATTTCTTTTTACTTGGCATTAAAATTGCTCATCATAGAACAACTAGCTGGATGATTAACCATCTGCACATTAAGCACAAGGAAAAAGCAGAGCAGACAGATCACAAGCAATCTCTCATCACCTCATATGCTAGCAGTGTTAGCACACAAAAAGATTAGCCACCTCGTCACGATGATGGTGACTGGAGATTCGCTCGTGTTAAGCTTTGCTTCTGGAGCTGATGGACGTGCCTTACTCGTCTGGACTTTGTGGTAACACTCAAAGACAAGCCCGTGATGAATTGACTTGATTGTCCTGCACAGAGCTCCTCAAATCCATCCAACACCTTTGGATCAACTGTGACTCACTAAGGGAAACCAAAGGTGTTTATAGATCTCACAAATGTCTAGACTTGAGGACAGAGAGAAAAGCTCTAATGGAGAAGAGGAAGACTCGATATTGTTTAAATATGTAGATAAAGGCACACGTGTAACATGAGCAAAAATAGTTGTGTCAAAACGGAACTTGAGAAAAGCCCGGCTCCTTTCTCACCCTCACCGCTGACCAATAATGGCATGAAGTGGGTGTGAATGTCGGATTGTTGCTTTCAAAAAGTGAGAGAAATGCTCAGACGCAGCCTCCCTCCCTGATCCAGACTCAGACGGGTGTGGGAGG
The DNA here is from genome assembly GCA_023373845.1 of Nibea coibor. NCBI lineage: Eukaryota > Metazoa > Chordata > Actinopteri > Sciaenidae > Nibea > Nibea coibor. The sequence continues at coordinate 3,270,813 of CM041739.1, read as the reverse complement.
AAGATCAAAACAACAGGAACTTCTGAATAAGGACACTGACCCCCTTCGGGCTCTTGCACAGATCCCTGCAGCCAGCTTTCAAAATCACATGGAGAGCTGTAAAGGTGCCCTGTGGAGCAAAATGTTTACAGTCAGCATTGTGTATCCTCAAGCTCCAAAAATGTGTGTCAAGTATTTTGAATCCAGTACTGTTTACATCCAACAGTCTTCTTCTTCCCTGCTTTCCCTGTTGGTGCATTGCAGCACATCTTGGCAAGACCGATAAATCAGCAGGATAGTGTGAAACCATTGGCCGGAGACCAGAGACCCCGGCTCCATGGCCCTACCGGAGGTCAAAAACACCACAGGGAACCTTTAAAGGAGCGGGTGTCGTTATAGCTACAGATGAATACCCTGAAGTTCAACGGTACTTCAGATGTACACATACTGTTATATCAAAATATACTGCAAAATCCTTCAAATTAAACTATGAGCATGGTTGGACAGCAGCAAATATCTGACATTATAACTCAGAATGGCTAGAAGTAATAGCACAAGGAAAGACAACACGGAAAGGTAGAAGTCGGATTAATTTATGTTACTGTGTCAGTTTGCACCACCTCAGTGGTCAGCGGTTTCTCCATTCAATTAACATACAAGCTACACTAAATTACGCAGTGATTAATGTTCCAGCATATCAATTAGTTACCACCCTTTACCTGGTGAGTAACGACGTGCCAGGATCTATTCATGGGACTGGGAGCCCGTAAACTCCACTGCCACTTCCTAACAAACACAATCTGTCATGAGGGGGGGGTTTTCCACTCCACCCATGGGTGCTGTTGACTGCGTGGAGCCGGTGATGGAGGCCGTTCATCTCGTCACGCCCGGCGCCTGGAGGACATCACGGGCAGCTGGAGTCCAGAGCGTTGTTGGTGAATTATAGCTGGTAATTATCCAGCCCTTCGGCGTGATGGGACTGCTAACGAATGGCCTCAATTTACATGCATGATCTCAGCAGTGTGTGTTCATACGTGTGTGTGTGTGCGTTTGGAATATTGATGCTGATTACCAATTTTCCAGTGAACTGTGATATTTTTATTATAAAGTAATGATGTCACTAATGCCTGTGCCCAAAGCCCATTCTTCATACTAACAGTATCCAGTACATGATACACAAAAAGAAGGATTTAATGTGTTTGACCATTCTGGACACAGATGAACAAAAACGACCTGCGCAGACTTATTTACCAGTTTTCTTTTGTACCATTGCACCATCTGAAACGAGGGGATGCCCTCGATGATTTTCCTGAGATTAAAATGAGGTTAAATGAATCTGCAATTTAGATTCTGCAGATGTGAGCCCCTCCTCTGTAATATGCAGCACTAGTATGCATGCTCACGTCGTTGAGTATACCTAATTTCCATCACTGGAAATGTAATGTAATGCATGTAATTTAATGGGTTTTCAATGGTTTATTTCACCAAAGCCAGAGAGGTAGGAGTGTTTTCTCAACCCATAAAGGAAGAAATACATCCTGTAATAAACATCATTGGAGATACATGGAAAAAGATACATTCATTGGAACACATTGTTATTTATGTGTGTGTATGTACTGTGGGCTGAGGACACAGATCAAGTTTTAATGAGCGCCTCACAGTAAGAATTCGGTGAGCTTGACGTGTCATTCTAGGAGTACAGAATCTCAGCTCAGTCTCTCTCAGCACTCGCTTGTTCTGGAGCTTTAGACACGTAGATGGCGTCTTTGGCGGTGAAGTCAATAATCTGTTGGCTCTTCACCTCCAGTCCTTCAAATTCATTTATTAAGGATAGTCAAATATTGTCCATCTCCACCCCTGTACATATGTTAACCAAATAACAGCAGCGTGAGGTGGAGTCTGCTGGTGGAGAGCGAGTTGTGTAGCTTGCACTGAGCTGCTCCTTTAAACCAATGGGGAATGATGGAACGGAGGAAGAGCACATTAAACACATTTGTTTCTTTCATGCTGACTGCTCTGCATTTAACATTATTACAAAGTGTTATTATTCTCTGCGAGGGAAGGTTCGCTGAGCGTGCTCCTCTCAGCTCTTTTATAGCCCTGCTGTACATTGGTATAATTAAAGCCGCCCGGTGTACAGCACTGCTGACCGCTGTGCTGCTGCACCTGAGCAGCTGTTGTCTTGTAGCTGAAACAAAGACGTTGCTAAATTAAATTGTGAACTTTGATTTTCACTTTATGTGTCTCAGGAGTGGTGACATTTATTCCTTGCCTGATCCTGTAGTCCGAAGAGCGACCAACAAATCCCCGGTGTGATGAGTGAGTGAGTGCTACAGAAACTCATATTTGCAGATGTGTAGATGTAAGCCAGTTGTTTTATGCATCTCAACAAATCACAGGAATTTTTGTGGGAACAGTCTCCAAGTTTCTTGTACAAAGTCATTAAAATATTGACCCAATCTAATGAACCCAACTGTGAATTTCACACGAGTACTTCAGCACTAGAGGTGCGATGGGCGGCAGTTCATTGTGAATTCAGCCTCTAAATATGGCACGACCGAAAAGTTGCCCAGCAGTAAGACTTCATGCAAACCGTTTCACATATCATTCTGTGACAACTTATTGCAGGTTGCATGCATTTTTCTTGAAAACAAAAGTCAAACAAACAGTTGTAATTTGGGAGCCATTCGGTACGTTGAAGCTGATTGTTCTGCTTGCATGCAGCGAATGCTAACAGATGAGTTCTGTTTTTCCTGTGATGGGGATAAAGGTTAGAGTCTGCATAAACCCTTCACCTATCCTTCACCTGCGAGTCCTCTGATGTGCGTGGGAGCAACAACCTCGAGACAGACTCGTTTTCACCTCCGACTCAACTATGTAAAAGAACAAAATTAACTACCTCGTTGCGCACTAATGGAGGCAATAGGAGAAAATAACCGTCCAACCAGAGTGGAGTGTGTACATTAGTGCTTGACACTAAATATGCCTGCAAGCTTGAAAGCTCATGAGAGGCATGATGGAGGCTGTTACTGCGGGGCTGCATGTGTAAACAGAGATGTTAATGTCTGTTAGTTCTGCCCTGAGAGATCACAGAAGTGATAGCCTACATTTAGATTCCAGCAGCAACAATAATGGTTTGTTTGGAATAAACAGAGGAACTGGGTAGTTAGCATAAGTAGCATTAGCAAACGTGGCCATGCAGATGAAATAAATGAGCAAAAGAATGGTGAAAAAAGAGTTTTCTGCTCTTCCAACACGATGAACGTCCCTTGTAACCACTAGAAATCCCCGTGCAAACATTAAATGCCAAGTCTTCGTTATAAAACTCAACTTTAAGTAGATTACGGGAGTAATATCCTCAAATTAACGAGTGTGCAGCGACTGTGGGCACTCCCACTGAATGTGTGACTGCAGGATAAACAAACCCAACCATGGCTGCACATTAATCATCCGCTCCCACTCTGATGTAAACTAATGGCGCCGACTTCTTAATCATAATTGAATTGGCTTGAATTCACAAGATTCCTGACGTGTCAATGTATCATGTTTTGGGAGCTTAGTTCCACTTGACAGGTTCATTCTCTCGCGGTTCTCCGCTCCGCGACGTTCAGCTCTTCAGAGTCCTTTCAAGTCTTCCGCGCTGGCCCCGTTTGCGATCGTGGATTCGGTGAAGAACCACATTGTCTGATGTGTGGGCTGCACTCCAAGTCTTTCTGTGCCTGAACACACACACAAAAATATGGTGTAATTACGACAGACTAACCCAGCAGACAATGATTTGAACATTTAATCCTTTAACTATTTGGTGATACCATCAGAGGAATAGCAAATTGTCCTCGACTCGATAAGGATTACATTTCAAAGCGAGTTAGTGATAAGACACGTTCTGCTGCAAGAGCGCTTCTTTACAGTGGTGGAGATTATCTCAAACCAATCAGAATCCAGCATTCTACCTGTCCATGAAATAAATAATCCTAGAAATCAAACCGCTGTTATGTTGCAGGCTGCAATATACTGTCATCTTTATCATGGCAGGTATTGGAAAGAGCTGGATTTTATATCTTCGTGCTGATGCCAAACAAAGAACCTCCATCTGTCGTCACCTTCAAGCTCCCCTCAAACAGTCTTCCATATCAGTTTACTCATCACTCAACATGAAACTGAGCAGCAGCGTCTCCGGTGAAAATAATCACAGCCGTGAGCGTCCTATCTGGCGTGTTATCTCGCTCGGAGTGATTGGTTTCTTTTTCATGTGGACAGCCTCGCAGGTATCTGTGTGTCGCTTTGAACACATGAGGAAATTCCCATTAGTGCTTGTTTATTTTTCTGTTTCAGCTTCTGTGTGTACGTGCCAGTGCAGTGAAAGCCTCTCAAAGCCGCGTGTGCATGTGATTGATTGGCCGACGTGCCGCTATTGAAGCAAACATGCATCATTTGCAGTCTGCAGCCGGCTGCCAGGACGGTCGTGTGTTCGGCACATGGGGTTATCAAGAATTTGGGATTAGTAATAGGAACACTTCCTGTTTTGACCTTTGGTTTTATAACAATAATGTTTCCTGCCTCCAGCCGTCATAGAAATATATGGGGCTGTTTTAATGCAAGTCCTGCCTAAAGAACGTTTCACTGTGTGTTGGGCTGTTCATGTTTTCGCTTGTATCTCGTGCTCTAATATCAGATTGTGCATGGATGTGGTGCAAGTGATAGAGCGGGTTGTCCACTGACTCCCACCTCCCATGTAGACATGTTGAAGTGTCCTTGGGTGAGGCAGCCACAGGGGACGCACAAGCCTTCCCAAATGCCGGTCCAAAGCTTGGATAAGTGGGGAGGGTTGCGTCAGGAAGGACGTCCAGCAGGCCCAGTGATCCAGCGAGATGGAATCAGGTGAGCTGGTTCAACACCATCCCACTGATCAGCAGTAATTTTCCAGGAAATGCAGCAAAAAGTGTTGGGACGTTTTGGCTGATGTCAAACAGTTACCTTTTACCTCCTATGTCCTTTCCTAAACACTTTCCCTTGACCTCGATGAAAATGTCAAGAGGACTTACAGATTTCAGTAAAACAGGTTTAAATGTATCCAAAACATTTGCTTTGACACGGAGAATGCATTAAAAATGTCTGTTAGGCCTCGAGAAGTCACAACATGCAGCCGTGCAGCAGGATATGTTCAAGGTTTACGCTGATTTTTAATGTGATCACAGAGTTTTAAAAAGCTAAAGCTCCCTGCATGCCCCCTCTATGAAACACAGCGTAGGGCCACACCGGCTGCTGGAATATTAGTCTGCCTTAATGAGCCTCTGAACGGTGAAACAGTTTCATCGTAACCAGGTTTGGAGTCTGCATGACGTCACTTCAGTTCAGTCTTTGTAGTTTGACGCACATCAATAGCTTACACTGAGAAAAAAATCAATATATCACATATAATAACGGAGGATTAGCTGCAGTCCATAAAACTGAAATCAAAAAGCCACTGATGCACCTCTGAGCCTCACTGCATGCAGCATAAAGACGCCCATTGTTCACACAGAATGTGTTTCTCTGGTGGTTTGTTTATCTGTTGGCGAGCAAACAAAGAACGCAGAAATCAGAGCTCGTGTTGGCTCTCTGTTCCAGAGGCTCGCCGCCAGGTCCATCATTTACCTGAGCACCTATAGAGACATAAGCTATCTGTGGGGCTGTGCAGTTTTTCAGGAAACAAAGCAAAGACAAACTATGTAAAAAAGTAGAATTAATGAAATAATTAACTGGCTGAAGGTCGAGCCGATGTCCTACTGAGACATCGTTTAACGCCAACACTTACAACACCAACAGCAGACACATGCAGAGCTCTGGCTAATCTGACCTTTCACACGCGGTTTGCCGCCTTTTCATGGTGGTGATGGTGACAGAGCCTGAGAGCGGACAAAAAGCCAAACAGAAACACGGAGGTCTCCGCCGCCTATGGGTAAACATGCCACAAATGGGCTGCGAGCCCAGCGGGTGAGCCGGCGTGAGCTTCTGATTGCTTTCATTATTTCCTCTCAAATCAAAATGTCAACCAGCGTGAAGAAAGCAGCCCCACTGTGTTCGTTGATAATTAGAGGATCCATTTTTCCTGTTTCACATAAAGCGAGCTCTCTGGAATCAAAAGGATTGGCCGAGGAAGTTTGTTTATCCCTTTGCGCCTCCTTCTAATTTTACAGCATCTTCTCTGAGACTTTCCTGCTGTAATGTAATGTGTTATTTCTGTGGAGCTGCTGCTCTTTATGAAATCAGTCAAACAGTGTGGGAGCGACATTTTTTCCCATTTTCTGAAGTTTCAGATTCTTAGAAACGTAACAGGTGCCTGAAGTGAACAAACAAAACGGGATGAGTCTTAGAAAACACGAGAAGGCACAATAATGTTTGAATATCTCAGAAAACACACATGACACACACATGAAGCTGATGTGAAGATGATGAATGAAGCCAGGAAAAGAGAAAGAGAGACAAGCTGCTGATGACTTGATGGTGACCAGCTGATCATGATTCCCACCATCCCAGGTCACCTGATCGCCACGAAAATCCACCTGCACATCTGTTCTTCATTCCCTCGTTAGTCACTCGTTATATAAACCATCCCCCCGCCCTCCTTACCTGTTGTGATCTGTCTGTCTGTCCGTCCATGACTCCTTCCTGTCTGCCTGATTGTTTTGTTTGCCCTCTCTGTCTGACTGCAGGTTACTGAACCCTGCCTTAGTTTTAAACCTTTTTCACGTTACCTGTCCCGAGTCTTGCTTTTTGGTCCACGTATTTGTGTCTGTGGGGGCACGCTTTAGGGTGTGTACACTGACAAAACTCAGATCAAACTAGTGCTGAAATCACTAATGAGCAGCAGCAGCAACAGCAGCAGCAGCAGCAACAGCAGCAGCAACAGCAGCAGCAACAGCAACAGCAGCAGCAACAGCAACAGCAACAGCAACAACAACAACAACAACAACAACAACAACGAGCTGAGAGACGATTTAAAGCTCTGCAGAGCTGAGGCGACCTGCAGAGCCAGGTGATAATGCTATGATCCATTGTTAATTTAAACATATTGATCATAGGGAGCTGCAGTACACACGTTCAATAGAGGGAATCCTGTGGGAATATATTTGAATTGAAGTGAGGTACGGATGTCTTCTTTAAGGAAGTGTAGGAAGCAAAAACGAACATTTCGATATAACATTTAAATCATTGCTGCGGGCTAAATGTTGTCAGATATGTTCTTACCACTGCTGGCTTAAATCAATACTGGAGCTGAAGTGGCTCTCAAGCTCCCTGTGAATGAATTTAATTTACGGTGAGCGGTCCGCACGCCCAGCAAACCTTGCTGTTGAACAAAAGCCACAAACAATCACAGTTTGATCCTTTTCAATGCAGAGCAGCCTGCATGAAAGAAATGTAACGTGCACTTCATAGATTCAGTCCTGCGGGTTTAACACGTGCTCTCCCCCTCTTACAGCTCGGGCTGTAAATACAGTATGGATGCTGCCTTTAAGGGGCTGTAAGTGATCTGGGACCTCGATTGGACCGGCAGGAATTACAACAGCATCATTAGTGCAACAGAACAGTATCCATCACGAGGGGGACTCGAGAGCTAATTGGAGAGATGCAACAGAAACATTTAGGAGATTTAGGAGAGGGAATATTTTCTGTGGTAAACACTGGATTAGCTTTGGTGTTTTGTGAGTTTTTTCCTGTCCGTGTTCTTCAGACCACCTGTATGAGAAACCAGCTTTTCCCCGTGTCTGTATTTTTGTGTGGGTTCGTCTCTTTGTCACCTTGCTTTGGGGAGTGTAGCTGCTGGTTCGCCGATGGATGGTCATCCACAGGGGTGACCTCATCCTCTTCCACCGAGCGTGGGGCTTCGGGAGGAAGGGTACTCCTCCGAAGCTAGCCAGATCATCCTAATGAACCCCAAACAAACACATTCATGTGGCATTCCTAAGCCCCGAATGCCTCCAGGCCCAGACGTGACTGTTGAAGTTGCATGGAGAACTTTTTTAATCTCTTTCTTAGCTTGTTTTGACAGGCTTAAAGTTATTTGTCATTTGAACAGTGCTATGCTTAGTATAAAATGCAGTATTCTTCCGAAAGTTTGACATTTGTTTCAAGTCAGAGCAGAAAGTTGCTCTAAAGTGACTTAAATCTCTTCACAAGTGAAGATATATGAATATTTTATATCTTTTTTCATTTCGCAGAGCTCTGCGTGTGGATCTATAACACAAAACTCCAAACAGGTAGAAAACAGCAGCTGTTATTTTTAGGCACACTGTGATATACGGCAATAAAAGTCTGCCTCGGTTTTTCATGTGCAGGGAGGAAAAACTTGGCCTCCGTCCCCGCATCATACACAGGGGACTGTGTGGTGAGAACTTGATTATGTCAGCACATTAGCACTTTAGGGGTAGTGCCCAAAACTCATAATAATCAATTAGCGACGCGTCTTAGAACTGATCAACAAATGTGTGGAGCTGTGTTGGAGCTGTGGAGGGTTGGACACAGATATTTGTCATACATTAAACCATGTGGGGGAGACGGCTCTCCAGAAAAAGATGATTACACGTCGGGCACATATTTATTGAAACATGCCTTGACATCCACTAATTATCCTCCCCAAAATACCCGAAACTTTCATGTGAAAGTAAACAGACATAATTGGTCACGACTCACTTACAATAAACTATAAATAATCCAGCTTCTGTTTACTTATGAAACTATTTTGGTCTCATCGGAGAGGTATCTCATCCCATTTTACATTTAGTGGCTCCGTGTGGAGAAATATTTATTTTTTTATTATTCTGTAACTTTCTTGAATTGATAAACTTGATTTTTGTTTTGTACTTTTACTATATTTGACCTCGTCTGAATCCTGAGCTTTCCTAATGTCTGTTACCTTAGAATGAGGCTTTAAATCTACAGACGTCACAGGTCGTCTTCCATTATACACCTGCTAATTTTACCGGTTTTATCGCTGCAATGTTTGGACAAGTGATTGAGAAAAACATGTAAAAGCAGCAAAAACCAAATAAGAGGCTCAATAAATCTTGTCAAATAATTCTATAAATCCAAGAGAAACAAACTTTCTTTGTATCTCTTGTTATTGAGAGACTTAAATTTATTTCATTCAGCTTCCTCTTCATTTTTTAACTCCTCTTCTCCATCTCGCATCTTACGTCTCATCTACTTTGCCTTTGGGCTTTGAAATGGGCTCCAACTTTATCTAATCAAATCAGATTTCCTCCTGAGGAATCCAGCCTGCGGCGTGGCTTAAATCACATCTTCTCTGTTGGAGCAACAAGCGTAATGTCCATGGAATCCAGCAGATAAGAGTATAGGCGGGAATGTCGGTATAGAGATGTTCCCTGCGTGGCCAGAGTCAGGGAGCTTCAGTGGATCTGACACATCATTTTCCAGCACAGTGTGAATGGAGATGAATCAAGGTTACAGCATGGCTCTTAAGCACTTTGCACTCGTTCAGCTCTACGTGTTCTCTGCAGGTTTTTTCTGCTTGTATCAGGAGTTCTTTCTTTAAACCTATTGTCAAAGCAGAATATTTCCTCTGCTGTATTTTTCCTCTTTACAGACGCGTTCTTTATTTTGCTTGTTCAGCTGTTTTTGTTCCTGGATGAAAGCTCATCGGCCTCCTTCAAACGATCTGTCCTCCGTTTGCAGCAGCGCTCGATTGAAAAGCTTTTCTACGCTGACATAATTTCCTCTTATGGTTGACTCTCTAAATGCCTCTGCAGTTTATCCTATAAAAGCCATGCCTCATTCATCAAACCTCTAGCTAGTTTCACGGCCACAAAGAATAGCGATAATTCACAGCGAGCGCTCCCTTCGAATTTCAAACAAACGCGATTTCCAAAGAGCCGTGACGGAGATGCAGGTGCGCTGATAAAAGTGTGGTTCATGTGTTTGCGAGGGAGCAATCAGGCTCCTTTTGGCGGTGACTTTACACGTTTGGCAGCCGGCGCTCACGCTGCAACATAATGACTTGTTGTTTTCCAAGAGCACCCACTCCCGTTTCTGCCCGCTCATCCAGCTTTAGACTGTAGATCCAAATTTGTCTAAATGAAAGGCTATTAACATGTGTCACACCTAATTATGTTCTGCATCCTTGTCTCTAATTGCATTCTGCCCAGCAACACAATGCTGGGAGACGTTTCCCTTCATTTTGTCAGACCACCCAGCTCGTGAATCACAGTTTGCAGCTGACGAGGATTTTGTTCTCGCAGAAAACGAAGAACGGAACAATAGAGGCTTGATCTGTGCGCTGTAGGAGACACACTAAAAGATAATGTTAATTATCTTTATTATGGATAAATGCTGTGCTCAATGAGAGAGTAATTAGTGTTGGTCACAAGTTGCCAGAGTATCTTTAACACTAACTAAGCTCTGTAACGTTGACGTATTTACTACAATACTGTCATCTCAAAAATGTTTGTATTACAGTAGTTTGCAAGAGGAACTGTTTGTGAGAAACAAAATGCAGCCACTGGATGCATTTCACTCATATTTTATACATTCATGACACTCATGAGATGGATTCTGACCTTAGACCTGACCTTTCTTGTAGCGTTGCCAGGTGAGGTTGACATTTTTAACCTCTCGACAACTTCATCTGATGAATTCGGGCGTTTGAATGGAGGCGCTGGAAAAAAACGCAGCGATCTGCGACAGAGAAGCTGAAACAGAATCAGCTTTCAGAGAAATGCAACATGACATGCTGCTGTGGCCAATTTGCCAATCAGACCGGTCAAACTGCTGCACAGTCAGTTGGACATCACATCACTGAAACCAAGCAGAGTTCATGGGCCAAACTCTGCTGTGTGCTTGTTTGGATTATTTCATGTATCTAGCTTCAACGTCTGTGTCTGGCATGCTGACACTGAAATGTTTTTTTGCTTTGTGCCTGTTTGTTTAGGAGAAAGAGACACAAAAGACATAAAGATTTCATGTTCCACAGCGGTAATCGCCGCAACATCCAGTTGGTTGTGACATTAGTCTGTTAGTCAGTAAAGTGTGTATACAGAGATACACAGTTAATGAATATAGTGTGTGCTATAGATCAGATGTTTGCGGTGTGGACCGTAGCATAAACATGTGGAATCAGATACAGTGTAGGTATAAGTGAGTACAGTAGCGTGGCAGCCAGCAGTGAGGCCGAGGCAGTCACTGTGCAAATGTTGTGTTCAATGAGGCAGAGAGAGCAGAGACAGTGCAGTGCAAATGTTCAGTCACTGGAAGAAGGTGGTGGTGGTGGTGGTGGTGGTGGTGGTGGGTATCCAGGCATGGGGCCATTAGTGACGAGGCGCAGAGTTCATGAAGGTGACAGCCGAGGGGAAGAAGCTGTCCCCGAGCCTGCTGGTCCTGGAACAGACTAGAACAAAGAAATGCTCTGCAGTGCTTTCCAGTACTGTAACTAGCACGTCTGTACACTCTTCTCCAATTCTTGTTTTACTTGCAAAATGTCTTTTTGTTTCTCTACAATATCCTCTCACAGCTTGTCATGGAATTTTTTTGTTTTAAATGTTTAACAAAGAAGAAAATACGCTGACTTTGGATTCAGAGTTTGTTTGCAAAGAAACTGATCATGCATGGACATATTCTGTGTTAAACCGTGTTCCTGGAACTCAAGGACTTACTTTTCTCAAACATTGTGCTGCCAAACCTGAAAACAATTCAAACTTAACTTCACTACAAAAGAAACTTTTTGTTTCTGGTCAGAGGTGCATACTTGTTGATGGTTAGACCATGAAGGCAATCCTCATCTCAATTCTTGGCTTCATCCAGGCAGCAGTTATGTCTCAGATCAAAACACAGTTGGGGATACGAATTAGTAATACATAAACATACTTTCTAGGAGATGAGGTTGATTCAGATGAAGGTTAATGTAGCAGCAAGCCTTTTAACAGAGACCTCATGTTGACAGGAGAAAAGGTTTCCTCTGAGTCACGCTGCAATCCTCATTAGTGCTGAGCAAACTATTGAACAGCTTTTTATGTGAGAAGATTGACAGAGGTCAAACATCACCACCCACAAAAGTGCATGCACCTCTTCTGAATCCAGGGACTGAGACATGGATTTCATCGTGTGTTTTATGCAAACAGAAACTTTATTTGAAGCAAAATATGAAAAGAATGAATGGTGAAAAGAAAATGGAAGCAAGATCCGGTTCTGTAAATGGAGCCCCAGATGTAAAGCTGGACTCTGTTGGGTTTTTAGAAGTGGAGCCTCACATTACTGCAGTACCAGAACCACTGACGTACAACAAGCCTTGGAAAGGAGTAGGAACCTCTTTCTTTGCTTCGTGGGGGAATTGCTGACCACGGATTGCAGAAAAGAGAAAAGCTGCTCTGTGCGCTTTAAGATCTTGAAACAGAAAAAGAACACACAGCCGTTTGCGTCGTGGGGATTTCTTCAGTTGGGAAAACAAAAGGCGACGAGCCACTGCAAAGGCAGAAAAAGCAGTTGAAAGAAAAAGAATTCAAAGCCTGAAGAAAAACTAAATATGATTGCTGCATATGAATTCTCACCCAGTAAGACCTGTTTCATCTTAATGACGTACTGTGGCTCTTTCTTCCAACACTTTGCGTCACTGGGAGCGTTCATACATCCCACACTGTTACACTCTCCCCCCTTTCTTGTGTTCTTCTCCCTCTCCTCTGTCTCGGATGCTCCTGATCCGGTGATTAGTGGGTGTCCCTGCCCCATATTTAACAGAACCTGGAGGAGCTCTCTCTCCCAGACAAAGCAGCTAAAGTCCTTTTCTCACAGAACCTTCAATGATTTAGAAATCACACCCCACACGTTTTTGTGCAGCACTTTACAGGATGAGAGATTTTACTCGACTTTAGTGACACTGAACTCACAAAGAGACACTTGGTTTAACTGCTGTGTGGGGTGAACCGCGCTACCAAAAGCAATTAGATCAAATGGCGCACAACAACCACATAATTCTGGAAAGTGTTCACAAAGATTTCTTCATCATCGCACGCTGTCATGTGTGTCATTCATCTCATCCTCTTTCGACATTTTGCTCTCTGGATTTGAACTTGCTGTTTTTGCAAAAGGAAAGAAGAAAGATGAACCTCCTCCTGGATATGCACCTAAATTTAACAACTTAACTCTAAATAACATAAAAAATATGACTCCAAATCAGAGTTGCCAGGGCGCTAACATGATCCACACGGTCTCCAGAGTAACACTAGTCCTGTTCGGATAAGGATTTTGCTTGTTTCTTTTGTCTGGGTCTTGTAGCAGTTCATACACTCTTCTTGATAGTTTAGGAGGGAGGACTCCCCTCAGTGGTCCAAAGCTTGCACGCGGTATGGTACAGATGTCAACACCAAAACAAAATCTGGTGCTCCGAGCTCCTCGTCTAGGCAGTCGTGTCGTCTCAGAGGTTCGGTCTAGCTGCTCTCAAATAATCTTTCATTTGAATGAAACAGATCCTGAAATAAATAAAAATAGTCCTCTGTTAATCGCCTCGTCTATTTATTTCTGGATGTATCTCATAACCATGTCTATTTAGTAAATATTGATTCAAATGTCATTCAATTGCTGCTCACAACGTTGAGCCGAATATAATGATCGTTGTGGCTTCCAAACCAGGCCCTCCGGTATCACAGCAGTGTGTCTGTTCAACAGATAGATTCCTTGGCTAACCCTGAGGATCAAAGCCATCTGGACCTTTGGACAGGCTCGGCTTCATTAAAGAAGATGTCCCCGGCAACGGCTACACGGATCCACGCACCAAACTTTTCAAGACTCGCTTTGCTCTTTATATTTAGCACCTGTTTGTTGGCTTCCTGTGAAAACTTACAAGCTCTCACGAAGACCTGGGAACACAGTGGAAGCGCAACCTCGCCGACGCAGCAGCTCCAAATAGCTGGCATCGCATTCCCGAAGGCTCCCCTGCCATCTGCAACTCAACACCCACCGGCAGCCAATACACTCGCTAACGGAGGTGGGGGTTAATTAATGCAGCCCTCGCTCAGAAAACAGCAAGCATATGCATTAATCATCTCATCTATATTTAATATTCAAAATGCTTTGCTAATTTCTGATGCAGCGCAACAAGATTGTTTCTTTTTTTTTTCCACTTCCAAGAACTCAACCAGGCTGGAGACGTTAAACATGGAATACTCTTGATTACCTTCCTCGATGCCACGTCAGTAAAGCGGTAAAAATGACCACATGGATACACAGATGTGTTTCTCTCCGGTGCTGCTGTGTTCAGCCAAATTGGCAGCCAGTAAAGGCCCCCATGCCTCCTTTCCTGTCAGCTCATCCACCATCTTTCCCTCAGATTTTTTGGATGACCCGATCCAGAGACAGATGGATCTAACCAGGCGCCCTTGTTCCCTCCCCAGAGTCGGGACAACCTGCCAAATCCACAGCAAAGTTCCTCTGAACTTGATTACGCCCTTTTATTGCAGGGTACTTTGTCAGCACACAAACTGCTGACTCACTCGTCGGGCCATATTGTCGTTTGTAACAAAGAGCTCTTTTCTCAGATCTTCACATGCAGCTGCTTGACGACTTAAGTAGCAGTTGCTGACGCACAATAGTTTGAGATTTTGCGATATGTTTAGTCTGAGAGTGTCTCGCTGCTGCTGTTCCTTCCTTTTTCCAGAGATCACTTTTCAATCAGACAGTGTGGGAGGCACGGTGGCTGCACAGCTGCACGGTAAACTTTTGAGAAAAAAAAAAGATGCAGAAGTAGGTCGGGACTAACCAGCTGGTCTGTTTTTGTGTAACAAATCCATATTCTAGGTGGTTTATTCCTCAAAAGTCTTTTAAGACTCCCTTTAAGTTCAGTTTGTGTGTTATTATAATGAAATGACATTTCAGTCAACATCTCCCGCAGCTCATTTGACTCATACAGCAGCGTATCTACACATGAACCAATCAACACGCAGTATTGGCACCTTTAAGTGGCACATACAGTTTCACGGTTTAGTTGTGTGACACCACGTCTGGCGCTGCTGCTCTTTGCTGTTCTGCTATTTTTAGGCGAAGCCTGCACTTACAGTAAAACGCAGCAAACGCCCGTTAAAGAGCCTTTGAGCCGTACGTCATATCTGTAAATGCGCTTTGCAGCCAAGTAAACACGACTGCATCAAATGTGAAGAGCCTGACCACAAAGGTGATCCTCCTCAGTTTCAAGGGGACTAGTCTGTATTTCTTTCTCTTTAATTACATTGTCAAAAATTACACTCAGTGCCGACATATTTAAAAAATGTTTTGACAAAATGAGGTCTCGTTTTCACTTTGCTTTGCTCGTTGTGTTGAGCTGCAGTGGCACGCTCTGTGTCTGTGACATGAAGCCAAAGTACCAAAAGCTGCAGTTCCTTGAATGGCTACTTGAGGCTGGTTCCAAAACGAGTAAATCTCCATAAGCCCCTATGTTAAAATGCCCAACTTCACAGCAGAAATAAACAGCCCCGTACAAAACACAGCTAAGTCCTCCATTCATGCAGTTAATATAGTATTTATACATTGATTAGCTGAAATGTGGCAGAGAGAGGACTGCCAAGACGGCGGCGGCCAGAGCGACCATACCGAACTTCACACCCTCAGGACAATAAAGTCTAAGTACCAAGGCAAACACAGTATGGTTAGGAAGGAAAGGTGGTTAAGGGCAAAAGAGTAAATGTTGTAAATCTGATGAGACACGACTCACTGGCAGTGAAATGTATTACACACACACTACATGATGTTTGTGTACATGTTGTAGTACTAAATGACCTGCGTGAGCGAGTGCCCCCATCAGGAGGTGAAGGTTCAGAGAACAGAGGTCAGGCTCTTCACGGCAAGCACAGATGGTAGCAAACAAGTAATCGTGTTTACAGTTCAAAAGGGTCGACGTCATCTTTATTTTACTAGATTCAACAAAACTGCAGCACTGATTTTAACTTCAACATCTGGGAGCTCAGTTTGGATCATCCATGATGTTTCAGTCAACGAGAGAGGAAGAACCTGGATGTATTTTACCAACTTTTTTGAGCAGGAGGATGGATTATATGCATCACTACTGAATTTCAACTTCAGCTGTAAAATGGGGTCTGTGTTTCTTGGTCAGGTGTGGGTCGGAGATTTCTGCATGGGTGCATGTCCCAGCATTCTGGATGGTACATTTTGGGTACATACACGAAATTTCAGACCCGCAAAGAAGGAGGATTAACGTTATTGATCAATGGGGAAACTCTTTTTACAGAATTTTCAGTTTTTTTGTGCCGATGATGGAAGATGAGAAGCCATGAAATGGCACCCTAGGAGCAGTTACAACCTTGCAGGAGGTGACTTGGCACCTTTCCAGCTACCATACTGCAGTCCGTGCTCGACCCGAGCCAGCCACCCTCTGGTCCCTACCAGGGCTGTAGTGGAGGGTAAACGCACGTAAACGCCGTTTACGCACCTCTGGAATTCAGGGAATAGCGTTTACCCACCTTACTCACCTCTAAATAGCGTATACCCGCCTCTAAATAGCGTTTGCGCAGCTCTTAATGGCAATTACGCACGTCAAAGTTCCCTGCGCCTTGTGATCTGCCGTTGGAATAACACAAATTAAATTTGGTGTCATTTAAAAAATATTGTTGAACATACTTAAGGCTTTAGTACGAATCATTTTCATCTGCTCTGTATTCGGGTATGTGACGTTCCAATCAGTGCCTTTCGGGTGCTGCGGCGACACCAATCAGTATCCAGGGAATATGTAAACACATACACGTGTGTAGTTGCTTTCCTGCCTGCCTGCCTGCCTACCTATTCAAAGTTGATCATGGATATTAGGAGATATTTGAAGAGACCGTCCAGTGCTTCCACCTCCGCAGATGCCAGCAAAAGGCCTCAAGTACAAAGTAAGACGGACAGAGATCAATTTACATGAGTCGTTAAATGTGCTTTATGAATAAGTTTGACTTGACGAACTACGGCAGAACGAGCTTTCAGATTAGCTAATGCGTAGTCATGCTATCCTTGTATTGCACTCGTCACCCACCGCGAGTCATTCTATCACGAAAGCTAGCAATGCCGCCTGTGTAATTTCACAACAATACTTGTACTGCAGCACGAGACGTTCTCTAACCTAGGCGAGAGCCGACTGTTTTGACTTAAGACGTTCTCGTGCTTCAAGGTGAAATGAGAATAGCAAATCAAATAAAAGGTCAATTGTCATTCTAAATACCACAAAAAAACGATTTATATGATGGCTTAAGTTATATATGATTAAAAATAAATAAATAAAAAAACAGCCATTGAATTGGCACGTGTAAAACAAAAATAGCAATCTTATATTTTCTAAATATAAAACAATATAACAAAACACATGCTGTATAGGCTATTTATGCTGACATAGGTGGTTATAGCCTACATGAGTGATCCTTATGTTGTCAGTGTAATCGGCAGACTGCTTAACTGGTGTTCTCAGTCCCACAACACTTTTAAATTCTACCTTTTTCAGGCAGTGATGGTACAGGCAATGAGGCAGAGATCACAGGGAGAGGAGAAACACCAGGAGATCAGATAGAGATAGAAGAGGAGAGAGGAGGAAATGAAAGAGGACAAACAGAGAATGAGGAAACAGAGAAAGATGAAATAGGAGATGAAGAAACAGGTAGTGCGAGAGGAGTAAGAGAAGAGACAGGAGAGATGGAGAGTGGAGAGTCTGAAGTAGAGGGAGATGCAGAATCTGAGACTGAAGACACAGTGAGAGGAGAAAGAGAGAGCAGATGCCATCCCAGTATCTGGACAGAAAAACAACACATACAGTTTAAAAAAGATAACCCTTGGCTTATTGTCAATGATGAATATCTTGGATGCAAAATCTGCAAAAAAGTGAAAGGCCTTGGAGTGTTTAAAGAAACAGGAATGTGTCTCTCAAATGAATGGGCCGCAACTAAAGTCACGTCACGTCACCTCACGGCCTGTCTGATAAAAAAAATCATAGTTTACCCACCTCTAATTTTACCACTACAGCCCTGGTCCCTACGGACTGAGGTTCAGCCGCCCTGCCACCTGCCTTAGAAAACCTGTACAAAAATCAATAAATACGAGCGAGCTTGAACGTTTCTGGGTACCGCTCGTCTTTGAAATCAGATGTGGGTTACCGCAGAAGCTGAGAGTCATTGCTGAGAAAGTTATTAATATTTATGTCTGATTATTTTACATTGTTAAAAGGAATACTCAGAGGGATCGAGACGAGAACACTGAGATAGTTCAGCCCCTTTAGCCCACCAGCTTCATCATTTACTGGCACAATCATCACGATCGGCTGATTTAACTCAGTGTGCGGTGGAATGTACTTTGAGAAGTGAAAATCAGTTTCTATTCTTGTTTTAAAAGGGACGTCTGATAACTCCAAACAGTTGAATAAAAGCCAAGACGTCATCATAGCCTCTTGCTGTTTATAATATCCACACGCGGAGCTGAAAAGGCGACTTGTTAATTACAGATTCGGCTCCTACAGGTGCATTACATGACGGAGCTAAAGGTCACAGCTGCTTCACACAAACTCCAGAAGCCTGTATTTTTCTTGTCACATTATCATCTCAATGCTTCTCGTGGCAACATAACACGAGCATTGTTCTGCTTCAGCGGCTGCGAATGTGAGAAGCGGCGTGATGTGTGATTGCTAAGCTCGGCAACCTCCCAGGTCAGCGCGCGTTGTGCGAAGTAGCAAAGTATAATTGCACATGCACTTTATCCACCTTTTGCACTCTTCATCATGCTACGCTGTAATTGCTGCCTTAGCATAAAGATAGGTTGCTGGGGCATGATAATTGCTCTCTGTAAGTTTGCGGGACCAATCAGAAAACATATTCAATATGAAGATGTCATCTTTGCAGAGGTTTGTTGGACAGAGAACAAACTACGACAAACACCAAGCGCTTCTCTCAAATCAAGTTTCTAAGAAGCTTATGATTAGAAAGTCTGAGCTGTTAAGAATTCTGGCCTTTCCTCAAGCTTCCTAATCCAATATATTTAATTGAAATCTAATGCTAAAAGTATGAGAGTATGACTCATACGACAGAAGTGATACAAACCAGTGGATTAAGTCTCAGTGAGGTGGTAATTAGGTAGAGTGTGGATCTCAGTTAAATGCTAACAAGGACTCTATCAAAGAAACTTTGCATAGAAACTGATATTCATTGATTTCCTTCATCATCCGCCCGAGTCGTTTCTCCTCTGTTATGTTCATAAAGGCTGCTGAGCCTGGCTACAGTTTGCCCAGCTCCTGTTCTGGCACGACAATGGCCCCTGCTCCCATCAGCGTTCCTCCCTGCGCCTGAAAATCTCTTTTCCCGGTGAACTCACAGCCCAGGCAACCCTGCTAACAAACTGAGCTAACAGCAGCTACAGTTCAGCAGGTAACTTCACCGTCCTTCAGGAAATGCTGTAAACCGAGAGGTGATGCTCGGCATCGGAAAACCAGAAAACCTCAAAGTTATATCGTCCAAAAGATTCTTTAGGCGATTAATGTCAGGCTGATCTAAAATCCAGGCTAAAAATATTCTGCTACCAGTAGCTAATTCATTCTAAGCCTCGATATGAATGACAATAAATCCCGCAGTGTCTTACAGTCACCAGCAGCACGTAATGGTTTCTTATTACAATTTTCATTGCAGGGAAATACTCCCACGTTTCTTGTTATGTTTCCTGTCACAGAGAAAACATTAAGAGGATTTAGGGATTATATTCAGTACATGCAGTGACACCAGTCCTTTACATATTATTAAAGATGGAGGGGGAATGCATCACATTATGTCATAATTGCCTGGAAAGTCAATGCGCCGCACGTGGAACCCTATTTTAAGAAAACACCATTAATTTACTGCACTGACTCCCTGCGGACTTCCTTGTGGGAAGCTGACTGCCAACAAATGAGATGCACCGAGCCGATCGCGATTTGCTGAAGCGACGTCTTCTTCCAGATGATCCTCAGTTTCAAACGTGGTATCTATAAAGGTTTCTGTGACACGTAGGTTCGATTTCATCACTTCTCTTTGCTGTATTGTGTTTTATTTTACACATATTCACATGAAGAAGCTGCCTAGTGAATGCGTTCTGCTGCTTCTGGCCTCAAACCTCACAGTCATTCATACGGGCGATGCACGCGCTGAGACCAAAGTCATAAAAGACACAAAATGTTTTCAACACAAACCCACGCACATGATAAGGTGGTGATTCTGATATATAGCACCATTCATCATCCCGCTGCCATCCAAGTATGACTCATTAAAGTAAAAGAAAGCGTGTGTGTGTTTCTTCACAAACCCTGCAGAGGAGAACACTTAAACTCACCGTTCCTTCTCTGTTCCTACAAATAAACAAGTAACTGGTTCAACTGCTGCCATTAAATTGTCCCTCATGACCAGGACAGGTAGTATAGCAACTACTGTATGAGCCCCATGAGGCATTAGACTCCAGGATGATTTAGGAATTGCCTTGATTGCATAGATATTTAAATTTTATGTTCCCGTGTGCCGCATCGTCTCATAACTTCATTAAACCACTGTAAGAACGGCGTCGGTGTAAGCAAACTGTTCCCAGTGTTTCTGTCCATAAATGTCTCCCTGATGCAGAAATCTTTAAGCAATTAAGAGGTTCTCAGTTGTGAAGATGGCCCAGAGGGATGAGGTACTATGTCTTATCCACTCAATGTGAACCCCTTTAGGTTTTGACAGTAATACACCTGCGGGAAAGACACCAGCGAGGATGCTGCTCCGGTCTGGCATTAATGGATTTTTTTTTCTCCCCCAAGGCACTGTTGTAATGTGCCCAGCTGATTTGTCACAGCAAGATATTTCTTACTCTTGTGAGTTATTAGATCAGAAATTCAACCAAATGGAGATGCATGGAAAAACTAATGAATGAGAAAGGAAACGTTCGCGTAGAAAAGCTCCACGGATTGAAAATGAGACGCAACTGGTACACGGGTAAACAGCATTTGGATTACAGCTGGGATTCATTGTGGTGCAAGTGAAAAAAAATGC
This sequence comes from Nibea coibor, assembly GCA_023373845.1. NCBI lineage: Eukaryota > Metazoa > Chordata > Actinopteri > Sciaenidae > Nibea > Nibea coibor. Next base: position 3,249,832 of record CM041739.1, on the reverse strand, counting down.
ATCTTTATTAAACTTTTTTTATATTTTTTAAAGCAATACTTAGAATCTTACATGGAAGGATGAGTGGGAGGGAAAACAGCTGTCAAGCCATAATGTTCTTATTTCGACCAAATGAGAGTTGATGATTGTTGGAAGAGATGAGAAACCAACCAAGACAGTTTTAGGCAGATTTATTTTCCAGCTTATTATGCACAGCTAAAACTAATGCAGTCTAATAAATCAGTCCTGCAATAAATCCTCCCTTCATGAAGGTTATAATACCACAAACTACATCCTCTAAAATGATCATAAAGTTGAGTCAACAAACACTGAACATCTTAACAGTCATGAAGGGATGATTGCACCACTGTGGTATAAGAGTGTAGCTGTGGTTTGAGGTGGTGCAAGATACTGAAACCCAAATTGCTCCCTGTGAGTGTGTGTGAGTGGGCTTAGCTCTTTTTCACCTTGCTTATATTATTATTGATGTAGCTCGTCAATTAATTAAGTGGTGACGGGACTAGAAAGACCTTCTACAAGTGCAGTCGGTTTATAATTTACTATTAGTTTTAGTTGGGTGCACCTGATAAAATGTCTAAAGTTTAGTCAGGTGAGCAAAGAGCAATGCTTTGGACGTACAAAAAATTCAGTCAATTACATCTCGTGGGTGACGATGCTGCAAAATAGTGACGGGATGAAGTTTCCTTTGGTCTTTGAGAGAGCCGAGAGTGAGCAGTGGTTGAGCAACATGTACAGTGAATGAGAGTGAAGGAGCGCCAGAATCAAGAAAGCTAGTTAATCAGAAATTTAGAAAAATATATATTTTCTGATTTTGTTTCAACACACAGCAGCACAAACCTGCAGCGATTCGGTTGATTTGGTCTGAACAGGGCCTGAGGCTCCGTGTTAAAATGACCATGTTTACAGCCTGGAGCAAAAAAAAGATTTTGGTCAATTGTAACGAGGGTGAATTTTTATCTAACTCCCCCGTTCAAATTATATTAAGGTTTAAAAGTTATGCATAATGCTGCGTGGCGGCTTTATTTGACAGCTGGGAGCCATCACAGGTGCCTTGTTTGAGCAACCAGGCTTCATTTAGCCCCACCTCACCTCCAACCACGCGCCGCGTCTTTGCCCATTTTTGGATTAGCCGGGAACCGGTGGAGGCAAGACTGCCAAGATGGCGATGGCCAGATTCACCACACTCCGAGCTCTGTCCCATGTGCATTACCTGATTACTGATCAGCTGTTTTCATTCACGCTTCACCATCAGGAGCTCATTCACGGGCTTGGCTCCCAACAGCAACATCCAATCACATCATGGATGTATGTGGCCACAGCTGCCTTAATAATCAGCTTTGTGTTTCTGACTAAACTCAATTTTACTTCACGATTCTCTTATTCCTCGTGCATCTGTTCTCACTATCGTCAGAACTTTCATTTTCCATATGGTGTCTTTTAGCTCTTCACTCCACGTGTATGTTTATGTGTGAGTGTGTGTGTGTGTGTGTATTTATATATGGTTATGTAAGAGCGTGCGTGGGTGCATGAAGCCAGAAGTGAAGTGAATCCCTGCATTGTTTAACACCACAGAGGTGAACTGACCTTTTGCAAGCTAATTAGGGTTTGCAAGAGCAGAGATAATGAGAGGAAAGCACGCCACGTGAAAAATACACGACTCTCCCATTTACCGACAAATTAGCTGCCTAGATGGTGTGAAACTCAAAACAACAACCGGTAAAGGTCAAACAGGAGACGCTGCTAGATGGATATCCTCAGGTTTCCCAGCATCGTCTGCTTTCTCCTAAGATGCTTGGTAATTCCTTTACCTGTGGGGCCTAATTAGTCATCAGTAAGGATGAAAGAGGGTAGGAGGTGCACAGACCTAGATGTTTTTATTCCTCTGCCGTCTCCCCTGGAGCTGGGCGATAACATCATCACCAGTGGCTGGCACTCATTACAGCCTGGACTGTGCTCCAGGACATGGACTGTGACAGGACTCATAGCCTCCGGAGGTGAGGAAAGAAGAAAGAGCCCACTGTCATTTATTCATATCAGAAAAGTCATTATCCGGGCCTGCATAGCTATCCGCAGAAGTCCGAGAGTCTGCGAAGGACGTGTTCTTGGTGGAAGCAGGGAGCTGAAATAAAAGATTATTCACTGAAGGTGCGAAGAGTTCATTCCCGAACAAGACATCTGCCCTTTGAAATTCTAAGCTGAGGTCAAAACATTTGAAAGTAAAGAAATCTGTGAAAGCTTCATTTGTTTCCTTCAGTCTGTCTTTGCAGGGCACTAAAGATGCATTCAGACTGAATGCAGAACAACCTTTAGAGAGAGAAACCTGTCATTGCTGAAGGGAATAAATGTTTATGCATGCAGGAGCCTGGTTACCTTCTAGGAATATACAACACCAACTGAAAAAGAACCCGGTGTGGAAGACTGGCCTTGTGAACGTGGAGCACCCTGAAGTTTTCTCCATGTTCGATGAGGTTCATTTCATTTTATGTATTCTTTTTCATCAGAGGCCTCAGGTGTGACCTTGAGAACACTTTAATGGTATCTCGGCAGGCTGAGCTACCAGAACCTGCTGAAACGGAGCTCTACCACAGTTGTAGCTGTGTCACAGTTTGCTTTAAATCAAAAGAATAGTCCTTTTCTTTCAAGATATACGGGCGTCATTTCACTGGATGCTACTTGTTACTCAGGTTCTGAGCTGATACCCAGCCCCAGTTCTGGGTGTACTTCTGGCTACATTTCAGATTGTTACAGCGACAAATAGTTTGGTTGTATGACAGGAAATCAGTCCCTCATCTCACCTGAGGAGCATGATTGAAATGAACAGGACACCGTGTTCATTAGCTCAGCTCGAGACTCAATGACTGACAACTGATGACCGTCAAGACTGAATGTCATTTCAGGTTGGGAGCCTTTTTCGTACATGAATTAGTCAGTTTGAATTGTAGAAGATTACATCCGTCCATGTGAGTGTAAACGTGTGTGTATGTGCATTTTTAAATTGTATTACTTGACTGATTATGAATTTTTCAATTCGTAATTGAGTGTGTAAAACTGTTTTGATGTCTTCATCTAAAATAAAGTAGGAGGTGTGTCCAAACTTGCATCATCATGCAAGTAGATTTCACCAGTAGCTGGTTTCTTTGTATGAACATGAAATTATGTGTGTGCCAGCATGTTGGCGAGATATAGGAGGTGTGAGCTCGTGCCCATCACACCTTTCTGTGCCTAGATCTGCCAGGACGTGTACTTGTGCACGAAGTTGTTGACAATACGTCCTCAATTCTCTCGAGCAGGTTGAAGCTGCATCGTGCAAATTTGACAGAGGTGCCAGTGGAAGCTCTACACTTATCAACTTTATGCAAAACTTACCGTTGGCCGCCTCGCACATAATTTGGAAGTGTAAATACATGTTTTTGTACTCAGTGGGATAAAAGTGGGTTGAAGTCTGTTAATGCCACCACAACAAAGAGACTCACAACACTCTGTTCTTCAAGAGGCTTTAGAGGAAGAAGACAAATTTTATCCGTGCCGGAGAGTTTTTCCAGGAAAAGATCAAAATATCCTGATGCACTGAGCCGTACGCGCTTTGTTACTGTTCAAACTCTCCTGTTGGCGTAACTCTTCACCTGAGAAACAAAAGAGGAAACAATCTTCTAGCAGTGCAGACATGTCTTAAGATTGGTACAACATCACTACTGCTGGCATCAGAACATCTATGACTCTTTTATCCAGTAAAAAACTGCAAAAATATTCCCATTACTTAAATATGTTTGTGTTTGTGGCACTGGTTCCCAGCCAGGTTCATGCTTCCTGGAAGTTGCAAGGCCTTCTTGGTTTTAAGGGGTGTAAGAATACGTTACATTTCACGTATATCTTCACATGTAGAGGTTTACTGTGACCTCAGTTTGAGTTAGTTTAAGGGACTTTGTTCTGCACTACAAAAGTCTGCAGTTAAAACAACCATTCACTATTGGAGTAATACTATATAATATACAGTATATATCATAATATACCATGATATGTTTATAAAATATGGCGCTAAGTCAGGGGTTGTGATGGCAAATACAACCACAAACTCAACGGTTTCTCTTTATTGCACAACAATTTGAACCAGCTGCAGAAAACACTTTCCCGTTAGTATATTCCACTCGTCAATAAATCAAATTAAATCTGCTGTGCAGGTTTTTTTTTTCATTATTTTCTTGCAGTTTGTTTAAATGGATGAAAAACAACAAACCAAAGCGTACACGAGATGTTCTTAATGACTTTGTGATCACTAGTCAGAGGATGTCTTCCATTAACTTATTGTTGCTGTATAAAAACATCCGTGCGCCGGCCTCTCTCAGAAGGGAATTTCTCTCTTTTGTCATAAGATTAGACTCTGTTCCAGTGATTATACTCAGAGCTCAACAGTCATCCTGCAGGTGAGAATTCTGCCTGTGCATATCTTTGCATATTTAAGCCTGAATATTTAAATGTACAACATTCTAATCTCTGCATATTTTCATGTCCTAGATGTGGATATCGTCATGTTCTTGGTGTTCCTGCGAGGTGCCAAGAGCGACAGAGGAGGATGTATTACTGGGAAAACAGGAAGTGGTTTAATGTGGACACACTGACAGATACTTCACACACACACACACACACACTTCATTGAATATTCCTGACATCACTCCTTTACCCAACTGCTCATTAATGACCAGTCTCGGTTGTTACAAGTGCTAATTTATTCAACATCGTTTACAGGTTTCAATTATTAATTGAACATCAGCACATGCTCTGTTTTCTGTTGCATACTGCAAGAAACGCAGACTTTTAATAAAGAGGTTAATTGCAGCAGAGGTAAGAGACTGTGATGCTGGAGCCACTGGTTCAATCCCGGACAAGCAGGTAAATCTGGATGAGGAAGGTAAAAGACAATAAAATAAAGATAAAAGTGACGTAAAGTTCAGGTTCAACCAGGTAATATTACTTACTAGTCAAACACCAAGCTGCCGCCAACGACTAAAAGTCAGTCCCAGATTTACTCTTGTCCAGCAGCAACTGATTCAGTCACCAGCGTCCTCTTCGGTCTCTTCTCCTCTGCCATTATGCCGATAGAAGCTGCTGAGCCCGGCCACATTGCCAGCTCCGGTCCTGATTCTGGCACAAAAAAAACTCCTTCTGTTGAGCCAAAACTCCTTCGGTCCAAACACTAACACTTCCGTTTGCCCTGAGCCCAAAGCTAACAGCAGCTACATTTGGAAGCAGTTTTCTTTACTGTCCATCAAGGAGCTCGTTAAATCCCTGGCCTCTTTAATGTGTGTCCACATACATCAAACATTATGTGATTAGTAACATTACAGATTTGGCCTTTAGGAGGTTTGCAGTGCTGCGTTGACAGTCCTCCTCGCAAACTGAATACCAACAACCTGAGAAAAGCCACAGGGGCCCATATATCAAGGAACGTCACCGAGGAGCTCAATAACCTATTTATAATGTGAGGGGGGGGTGGAAAGCTCACTGCTGTCGGCTCTCACCGGGGGCCGCGATGCAAAGCGACGATTCACGAGCCGCTAACCAGCCATGTCAGAGCACGATAAGAAACAATGCCGAGATCAAGGCTCTGTGTATCAGCCGCTCTGTCACATCCTCATCCATTTTGAACATTAATCGAGCGCTGTAAGGTTAGCCTCCAGCTCTCCCGCTGTTGAATCGAGAAGTGTAAAAGAGAGAAACTCCTAATTCTTTTCGAAGCCGGACCAGCACAGAAGAGCTGGTGTTGTAAATATTCTCTTTGATCCGGCCAGCCTGGCACAGATTGACTGAGATCCAAGCAGGCATTAGACGACAAAGGGATCTGAGTGAGGACAAGCCACATTCATGCCGAGCTCTGAGGAGGCCAGCTGATAGCACCATCTGGCCTTCCGAGGCGGGCTTGTGCTCCTTGAAAAGCCACTTGACTGATCTCCAATGACTCGAGGAAGTGAGACTTTGCCGCATGACAATAGCTGCTGCTCAGATGTGGAGGGACGACAGAAACCTGCAGCCTATTTTTAGAGAACACACAGGTTTCAAGGACTAATTCATCTGGAAAAGCAGCATGTGAAAAGTGAATCTGAGATGCTTAAGCACGTTTTGTTACGAAGCGTGAGTTCTACAAGGTTATTATATACCTTACCTTACCCACCTACCATTTATTCACACTCTGATCTGTATCAACAAGTTGCAACATGCTAATCTGACCAAAACTTTAAAGTTTCACTAAAATTAACAGGTACACACTCGTTCGTTATAGTTATGGATAGGAAACTCATCAAGTTTGCCATAAGCGACAAGTTTCATGGGTGTGTGTTGAATGGTTGTTTGTCTTTATGTGTGATCCAGGTAAACTCCGCCTCAGTGTCAGCTAGGATTGGGTCCAGCCTCTTGCAACCCTGATAACTAACAATGAATGAATGAATGAATGAATCGATAAAGTTTCCTGACATTTGCATGGAAGCGTCTTTGTTTCAGTACGTGAATGATCAGTTCAACAAGACGCACAACCACACATTGTAAAAATCTTGCAGATCTTCAGGTGTCTCTCCTGGAAAATGGCACCAAACTTTGGCGAGATGTTTTTGATATTCTTAAAAAGTTACCATAGAGACTCAGGCTGAAGGGGCTCAGGTTATTTTTTTGTCTGAATATATTTTTTCAGCCAATTTCCTCCTTTAGCAGCAATAGAAGTCTGATATTTTCATGCTTCCTCTCTGCAGCAGTTCAGACGGGTTGAGACTTTCAGCAGGTCAAACTCATTTTGAGGAGGAGCACAAGCAACAGGCCTTTATTGTGAAGGAGCTCGTGTTGTGGCCGAGGCTCCTGCAGAGAGCTGGGGATTGATTTATGTACTGAAGCACCAGGATACCTGCTGCTGTTTTGCCCTCCAAGATCACAGTTTTGTTTACAACTGTGATTCACATCAGTCTATAACTGCTTAGATCAACTCTCTGAAAGCTCTTTAACCTTCCTGGAGACAGAGACACAGCAGCGTTGGATGTTTATCACTTGCTCTATCACACTGTCCTCTATCATCTAACATCTAACATATCTTCTTTTCCTTCCCCCTCAGCAACAATTTCAGGATTTCAGTCGGGTTTCAATACAAATATACCAAATATTTGGACAGAATTTGAAGTTATAGTTCAGCAGGGGTGTGCCATTAAACCGCTGCAGAAGAAGAGGGCAGAACGAAAAGATGTAATTACCACCATCCAAAGCATTTTGTGCATTTCTCTTTGATCGATACGTCAGCTTTTTGGACACCTGTTGACTTTCAGAAGAAGTCCCAGAAAAACAGTCTAGACACGAAATCCATTTTGGTCATTTGTGTAACACTTTGTGACAAAAACTCATTTTGTTTTTCTGCAGACTTTCAAAACAAGGTTGAAATCTTGTCTAGCACGTCTTTGGATATCCAGAAACTCCCTGGCTTGCCATCTTTATATTACTTTTTCTCGTACATCCACAGACAACAAAATCGTGTCCAAATATTAAACCACTATTGGATGCCCACAAACATCTCAAAGGGTCTTAGGTCTTAGAAAGGGTCTTACATCCTGAATGTCATAAATGTGTAGGAGAGCGGCTGGACTGTGGGGTGAGATCAAATCATAAACTTTTACTGAGCGTTTGAGGCTCCTTAGCGCCGATGTTAGTAATAACCTGGAGTCATAAATCCTCCCACCAGCCGTTTCTTTTCTGTAGCGAGTACAGTCCAAGTCACAGGAGTGTCTGATGTGTTCCAATGTATTGGAGGATTTTTTTATTTATTTTTTTTCTATCACAGCGAATGAAGCTTCCAAGCGTGGGCGTCTGCTGGAGGCGAAGTAATCCTCCTTGGTCTCAGAATCCAAACAAACCCAACATGAAAGGAAAGTGCAATTACCCAGCCTTATTCCAGATCAATTGGACGCCACCACCAATAAATGTAGAGTTGTTTCTCTTCATTCTGACTCTGTTGTCTCCTCCGTGTGCAAGAGACCATGTGGGCTTCTTTTCTGAGGACACTGTGAGAGAAGTCCCAGGTGAGAGGTAGACGTTTGTAACAGGGATGGATTGATTTACTAAGACTCTTGATTTTCAGGCACATTATAACCCAGGTGAAGTGGAAATACATTTCAAATCAGATTTTAGTGGAAACACATCTTGAAAATCTCATTTTAAATTTGGAAAGGTAACAAAAAGTTAGAAATGGTGAAGTAGAAAATAAGAAAATCTGAAGACGCTGGATTCATTGTAGAACTGTTGCATTAGACTGTGTTAATCTGTTACAAATAAACAGTAAAAGTTCAGTATATAAGGCACTAAATATAGTTATACATGGGCTATGAACGAAACCGATAATCTTTTTTGTGAAGCATGACGTTTTGTAAATTTTAGGTGATAAAGCAAGAACATTTGAGATGTTCCACAAGTTTTCCTTGCTTGAAAATCAAAATCAAGTACGGCCCGACCTCAACTCACCATCTCCACACTCTCATCCAAATATGGCTGTTTCTGGCTTTAAAAAAATCAAGATGGCAACCCATCATGCCAGGCTAAACCAACCACTATGCCAACCAACTAAACAGAATGTAAACATGAATATAACGATTAATCATGTGTTCAAATGGACTTTTAACCCAGAGCAAATGGAAGTGCAGAATGATACAGTCCTAACCTTTTAAACCGTATAACCTCCGTACCAGGATGCAGGTCACCTCACTCCGATGATCGTGGTTACATGTATGACGGCCTCTTCTCATATCACTCGGTGTGAAATTACCATATCAAATGTAAAACCTGTCAGACAGGCAGAGGTGCCCAGCTCTGACACTGACAGTCCAATTCCTCGACTCATTCATTCCAGGCTGTCACCTTTTAGCTAAATATAGTGCAGCCCCAAAGTATTCGTCTGACAGGTGATGAAGGCATATTCCCTGCCACTCAATCAATGTGACGTCCACTGAGCGACCCTTCTTTTATGCCACACAACGGCTGTTTTCCATTAAATATGTATTTTATTCTTCTCAGCCACACAAAGAGATTTTCTTTCTGTATGCACATGGAAATAAAGCAGACATTTCCATAAACACGCAGAAAGTCAAGGATTTTGCAGAACTATTTCATTTCACAACAAGTGGAATCTCAATTTCTTTCACTCCAGGACAAACCCACTCTGCATTCTCCTCTCGCTTCTCTTGTGCACGGATCCTCAAAGACATAATCCGCCTACACCGTGCTCAGCTTATGACAAATCATCCTGATGCATGGCAAATTCTCCCCATCCTAAGAGGCCCTGAGAGGGCCGTGGTCCATGTGTTCTAACGGTAACATCCCACTTTATCTCTCACCGAACTGTGAATCCACAATAACGATACATGTAGTACGTGTTTGCTTTGTTGTGCTGGTGCTAAATGTACAAAGGGAAAATGTGATTTGGACTGAAAGCTGCAGCATAAAGACTGTCACATAAATGTAAATACAAGTTATAATATATCAAACAGCAAAGTTTATCATGCCTGTTCATATTTTAAAATGACATTTGTACTCGTTCCAGCTTTGCCAGTCCCTCACTGTGTCGATAAATGATTGTTTTAATTTACAAATCATTATAATAATAAAAGAATTTATTCATTTTAAAGAAATAAATGTAAATCTGATACTGACTCCACTCCACAAATAAACAAAATGACTTTTCAGTATACAACATATACAACAAACAAAATGTAATTATGTAAATTAAGTTGAGGTGGGGGCAGAAATCTCAAACTATCTATAAAAGGCTGCTGTAGTAGCTCGCCTGCTGGATCAGGAGAGTCTGGGTTCACTTCCAGCTGACGGCCCTTTGCTGCATGTCATAACCCCAATTTCCTGTCTGTCTTCAGGAAAATAAAAAAATATATATTTTTCAAGAACTGTACGATAAAATCTTTTATGTCCTTTAATCAGAACTTGTGCCTGCACATGACTCGAGCTCCCAACACACAGGCAGTGCAGGGTATATGCAGATATTTATTGTTCGGTCTGCATTGGGTGAATCCCGCTGATACATTTTATTCAGTGTTCTGAAGCAGATTTTTTTCCTACGATGCTGAAGGAATGAAAAAGTTGTCTAATTTTCATGAGTGGATCGAGCAAGGATTAAGGAATACTTGACTCACGGCGCATAATTATGTAGTCGTCTCACCATCTAGCCGAGCATTACGGCAAATCTGCACAGCTCCTGTGGCTGACGCTGATTTCGCAATGGACAAAATGAAAAGTATACCCACGTCTTTAGGCACCTTTTCACCACTGCAGATGCCATTATTACATGTATTATGTACAATTTACCTGTGGCTGCTCCTCACTTTTCTCCAACATCTTTTTTTACACATGCATGTGCAAGTATCTGGTTACTGCTTCAGGTTCAAAGTGATAAAACCTTCCATTCATGCTGCAAGGCCTAATTTCCACCCACACTTGCACAGATGAAACACAGCCTCAAGGCTGCAAAGTAAAACACTGTACTGTATATACTCCATGTATAGAATAAGACAGAAAAACACAAATTTTGCAACAATCTGCATTTTATTTGTCTCAAGGCTGAAAGGTCTTTTATTGTTCGCCAAAGTTTCAGTGTTAATATTCTAAAATATTCAAAAATGTGTCTTTTCTTTCACATCACATGTGAGCGCGCATAATTTTCACGGAGGCAGAGATTTACTGTGGGAGGGGACAAACCACAACATCAAAGGCTTAAACATGCATGCACCGCTCCGATCCAACATCTTATGCAAATCATCATCATGCAGCAACACGAGACACACACAGAGAAAATCAAAGAAGGCGCTGGAGAAGACCTGAGCGGCGTGATGCAACTGTTTGGACGACGCGGCCGTGTTTCCGAGAGCTCAGAACGCGAAACAACACGAATCAACGCTGCAGATAACGTGAGGACCGGGTTTATTTCAAAATCTAGGCAGCTGCTTTGATCAAAAACTGACACTTGAAGAGAGAGAGAGAGCTTTCCAGGCCACATCAGGCACTCCAAGGAGGTGATGCAACGATATTGACTTATTGAAGCCGCGCCACATGTGCTATCGACTTCTGAAGAACCTCCCATGAAATAATTGCTCCCCAAGGCTTCTGTCATTCGCTAAGCTCGGTGAAATGTTGCACCATGGGTAAACAGGGAGGATTTGAAAGTGTTTTATAATATATGTTCTATTCCAGAGGTGCCACGCCAGTCATAAAGGGATGTTATTATCTTTGAAAGCCACGCAATCACATTCCCCATTCGTATTCTTCCCCGTTATTCTTCTTTTACCTCCAGGAAAACTCATGAATACCTATTGTCTGCTTGTTTTCTAAAACACTAAAAGCTCTGCTTGATTCAAGTACAACCGAAAGAAAAGAAGAAGAGAAGAGAGAGGAGACGCGGGTGAAATCATGGCCACACACAGCTGAATGGCATGTACCTCTCTGTGGTTAAATAATAACCTCCATATTCATCATCTACTCGCTGTGCATTGTGTTGGCTCATCGCATTCAAAAATCCCATGAAGCACAATCCACAGTAATTTAATGGAACTGCTGCCGGCTAATAACCAGGAAATTATGTCAGTTTTCATTGTGTACAGTGTCATCCCTCTGATTATAGTTCAGCGTTCGAGCTCGAATCACTTGGTCTTCAGATTTCCAATTAATGTTTTTTGCGCTCTCGCTTCCTCCGAGCTATTGTTAATTTCCATCTGCTGGCACATCGTTCACTTCATCCTCGTCTTTGGGAAAATAAAAAGCCTTTTTACCTCTCGTGTTGTTCAAAAGTTTGAAACACGACACATGAAAAGTGTCTGAATGAGAGACTGGGAGCTGTTAGATATTGATAGGATGAATGAAGTTGAATAAAGTTTCACAGTCCCTAAAGATTCTGTCTCCTCGGGGATCACACACAGAAAAGTCATTTGTGCTCTAATTGCTTTTTCATTCCTTATTATTTATAATTAACATAATGTGTTTATCTTGCTTGCAGTTTTACGGGCCTTTGCAGAAGCTTTAGGCTTCCCACCTCCCCTGCACACGCTGTGTACGTACATGTGTACATATATAAATATGTGTGTATGTGGGTGTAAACTGTCTCCACCAGCCACGGAGCGCAAGCAGCTCAGCACCAGCGGGAAGCATTTTAGCCGAGCTCGCACAGAAATACAAAGTCAGAGCATCCACACTCACACTGTTCTTCACGGCTACATAAAGGTGAGTGAAGTGTGAGCGTGCAGACAGTTGTATTGATTAAAACTGAAGTGTAGCTGCTCCTCTCGAGATGACTGAAGCCTTTAGGTGTGTTATGTCATTTCTTACCATGATATAGAACATTTCCATGGAGCTGTCAATACATATGATAACTAGCCTGCCTTTGATTACTGTGGTAAATTAATGACTGAGAAATAAAGCCAATACATTGTATTGATGCAATAATCTTAATAAATTACCAGAAAGCGTTACTGCTAATTGATTCGCTGCATCGTCCTGATTAGCTAATGCACCCAGAGATATTAAAGGGATGGCTACCATCGTACAAAGGCTATAATGTGATTGCATGACACAACACACTTATATTGTCTTTTTAATATGCAAAAATAAGTTACAAATACAGAAAAATATAAACTAAAATATGAAGCGGTCCAGTTTATGAAGTTTTTAGTGGCATCTAACTTTCAGTTTGTCCTCTCTGGGCTGCTGTAGAAACGTGGTGGATTCCATGGCAGAGGACCTGCGGTATGTAGAGATATTTCTACCACTGGATGGCACAAATGTTGGAACTTTTTTAAAACTCTGCACGTTGTTTTGGAAGATCTGAACTCCAAAATCAAAGAGAAGCACACACGCACGACGTGGATTAGAAATTCGAAGCAGATCAGACACAGCTCTGGATTTAGACGTGGAAGTCGGGAAAGTTGCAGAAAGAAATCTCTCTCTGGTGTTGAGAACAGTTCGGTCTTGTTACTGTACACTCAGTTGGTTCCAAGTGTTGCATTAGATGAAGCCGAGCAGTGATCCGTTCTGAGAGCAGATAATTACTGTAATACATTACACCAAATCAGTCGAGTGGAGAATTCTGGGTGTGTTTTTTTACCTACCGCACTGCCTCTGCAGGTCAAACGTATCCAGCTGGAATTAAAGAGGTTTAATGAAGATATGGAGCGAACTGCGAGGCTTCAAGTTCGCATGAACATGTCAAAGTTCTTGTCATCCTGTTATTATACGGGACAAGATTCAAGCTGGTTTCTGATTGCACCTTCGCTGCCGTGTTCACGGTATCATATTTCTTTTCCGCTCTTCTTCGATGCTGCTGCAGCCGCGATCACTTCCTTTTGTTTGTGGCCTGAGGAGTGTTTCCTGCCCGGCTATGCACTTACCTTGATAACCTGAACCAACTATCGGGGTTGTAGATAGTTGTAAAAATTCAGGGTAAGTGTTATGGTTCAAGAGAATCAGTCATAAACACAGGAAGTAAAGCTAATTCAAACGTAAAAATGTGATATGCTGTAACTAAGACAGAAGAGGTGCAGGTGTCATGCCAGAACCGGAGCTGGGCTGTTTTTGAAATGGCTTGATGAAACATGAAACAAACTTTTAATATTTGCATACGGGTAATGCATGAAAATGTGCACTAATTCACAAATAAACCTAATCTAAATCTTCTTGCCGATCTTCTACTCTCTTTATCTCACAAGCGTTTTCTGGACATTTCATGCAGTCCTCATTAGCAGACGTTTGACAGCAGACAGAGATGAGGCTAGAAAGCGGACTGTACATGCCGAGGTTTGTTGTTTTTAGTCCACTCATCACGTATTGTTTCGCAGCTTGCTTACGTAACCGACCTTACTGCACCAACGCGTTTATTTCTAGTGTTTGTTGTCTTTCAAAAGCATATTTCATTTCATAGTTTTACTTTTGCTGCTTCCAACTTTATCCACACGGATCCAAAAAGTTTAATCTTGTTTCACATTAACTAAATTCTCTCCAAGCGTATTACATAACGTGCAGCATGGCACCAAAAGGCTTTCAGTGTTTTCCTAACTCGGCGTAGATTACCAATGGAATTGTGGGAGTCGGTGCTGGCTGGTGAGCCGCACAGGTCAACTCATTTTCCATTCCAAGTGGTTGCTATGCAACTACATGATCGGGCGCCTGAAAACCCAAAGTAAACAAGCTTTATTCTGTCTTTCCGATGATAAGTCTGAAATAACATGCAGAGCCGAAAGGAGCTGAAAGCTTCATTCATTCCACCGTGAGCATCAAATGCTGTGTCATCTCCAGTTTATTTGCTGGAGGGTCTACGGTAAACATCTCAGGATGTCAGGAGAATTAGTTCTCGGAGCCTGGAGTCATTTGTTGATGCTTTTTGAGATATTCAAACCATAAAAAGCTTCACAGAACTCGTTTGGAAAGTTTGAAACTCGTGATGCTATAACCGCCTTTAGCTCAGTAGCTCAGCTTTATATTCGCACAATAAAAGATGACAGTCACATCAGCGCTGCACAAATCGGGAAACTTATCTGCATATAATTACATTAAGAGTCTCAGAGGAGGCGTCTGTGTGTCATTCAAATAAATCAAAGGGGACGTTTTAATGAAATTTCCCTTTAACTTTCATCCGTCTTTTAACTTTTCTTTTAATCCGAGCTGATAAGCCGGCACCTGCCTGCCTGCATGCCTTTAAGCAATATACAAACTCTGCAGAGATCTTAATGTGCAAAACTTTAGCTACAGCAGAGATGAAGCACTTTAGATACTGTGGAGTTCATGTGCAAACGTGCAGTACAACCGGTGGAATGAATGAAATGCAGCAGTGAGTCTGTTCTGAAGGGGCTATGAATACCCACAGGTGCTAATGTATGCATTCCGCTGATAAGGAGAGAAATGCTAATTCTTCTGGAGCTATTCACGGCCCGCTTCCTGTCTGTGTTGTTGTGATGCAAATGCAGAGAGGTCAAACGAGCCGCACCGAGCGCTCTGATATTTGATCGGAAATGTGAAAACCGGAAATGGAGAGTGCTCTGTGAATTTTAAAAACATCCTCCCCGCTGTCTGCCACACAAACATGAGACGACCACAGAGAAGTGTAAGGTCACCAGAAACACCAATTATATCAAATGCACCAAAAACAGATCACAGAAATATCTTTGGGTTTGTTTGTGTGACAGTATACAGAATGGACAGAGCATGAGCGACGTCACCGTAAGTTTCCAAAACGCCGTTTGCAAGCTGAAAATATGCAACAGAATGAATGACATCTGGGTGCTCAAACAAGCCACCTGTCAATCAAAGCGTCCACGCTCTTAATCCTGCATAACTTTAAGCCTTAATATAATGTGAACAGGTGAGTTGTATATAAATTCATCCTCAGTACAGTTTTCATGAACGGAAATTGCGTATTTTAATACAGGTGCTTATGGAGGTTACAGTAAATTACAGTTTTTAGCACTTCCACATTTGCTTCATTTCCCAGCCATGGAGATTAAACTCCCCAAAGTCCGGTTGGAACAATAAGCGTAGTACCTGATGTGTCCTGTAAACTCAGTTCTCTAAACTTAATCAGGACACTGTGGCACTTAAAAACAACTCATATCATCCACAAAGCATGTACCCGAGCCTAAACACATGAGTGATTCACAATCAATTAATTATTATAGTCTGTATGTGTGTGGATTCATTTCACATTCCCCTGAATAAAACCAATGAAATTATTCTCCCGTTTCAGGGGTTCTGAGTGCCCACAGGTGCAAATGAAAGGCTCTCAGCCGGCGACAAAAAAGGCTGCCATTCTCTCTGCTGCCAGTCTGCCAATTACAATCCATTTCCTTCCGTTCCCCAAGTTGGCACTCCGCTTCAGCCTCCTGCATTCATATCGGGTCTGTTTATGAAAAGAGAAGCTGCATTTCTGCATGGTAAGAGAATCAAGAAGTACATCACAGGGCCATGAGGCAAAGAAAAGCGAGCAGAGCGCTCAGGGGTGAGCTCTGTTTGTGATGACCTGTGCATGTATAACAACAAGTGAAGGAGCTCAATACACTGAAGCCATCAGGGCCTCCGTGTGTAATCTGCTGTAATCCAATTTAGTGACAGTTAATTGATTAAAGGTCAGTCTTTAAAGAACATGTGTCACTTAATCAGTTATTGGACACCTTAAGCTCTTTGTGTACAGGGGGGAGTTGTAGCAGGTGTAGACGTCAGATGATGTTTCAGTCCATATAAAAAAAACAGATTTCCTTTTTTTGGGGCTGTTTTGTAAAAATAATTTGTATATTTTAGAGACAAGGCTCCGATATCCTCGGACGGCTCTATTTAAACCCAAATTAATATTTATTCAACATAACTGTATTACAAAAACCTTTATCCTTCCTATATGTTGAATTACACACTTTTCTCTATATAAATATCACAGTTCTATCATAAGTTCTGTTTTTAAAAGGTATTTGTTCATTGGAGTTGCACTAGTTTTCTCCATTTAACTATAAATCAAGCAAGATTATTAAAAAAATAAAGTATTTGTATAATTACGATAAAAAGATCATGTTGGGGTGTTATAAAATGTCTGGGAGGACATGAGTCTGTGCCCAGTATGCCCATTTCTGCATCACTGCCTTAAGGAGTGCATGGAAAGTGTGTGATGCCAAATATTTGAGTGAACTGGAGCGACAGTAGATTGCGGCCCCCGCTCGAGGCATTCTGCTCGAACGCCGTTCAGCTGCATTACGAGGACAAAATGAGACGACGAGACGATGACATGCACCACAAACTGAGGCGAAGTCGAGCAGAAACGTCGTTGTTGTCTTTATGACTCCGTTTTATTATCGCCAGAGACAACAGAGCGAAAGTGAGCGCGTCTGGTGGAAGATGAGAGAAACCACTGAAGCTTCCTGTAAGTTCAGAAATCAATCTTTGTGTTTGACAACTCAGACAGAGTAGGTGTGTGTTGATACAGTGAACATCTGCACTGGCAGCTGGAGGACTTGTCAAATGGCGATTCACAGCAGAAGTCTAATCTGAGAGAAATTTTGCTTTGAATTCGTCCTGAAAGCAGATTCAGTCCATCATCTCTAGATGTTACAAAAGTTACGCAGTGTTTCTTCTATCAGCACGGGTGGTTTCACCAGCGTGGATCGCTCCCATCGTTTGCATCTGTGCTCTGACTCTTCCTCCATTTCAATCTTTTACTTTTTCGTCATGCACTCAAGAAGACAGAAGACACTTGTTTAGCTCCGCTTTATTTCCCTCTTTATTCAGGCTGTCACATTGCAGTGAGGTTTTTAAGTTTGTCTCCAGAGCTCGGTTGTGTTAAAATGCCTCCATGTGAGAATAAAGTTGTGGATCATCCGTCTGCTTCTGCATCTGGGTTCCCACTCTGATGAAACTGTTGCACAAAAATGGTCAGAAGCTCCCGTTTTACTTGAAGCAGCAGAGCAGGGGGGTTCTGTTCAGGTTAAATTTCATCCCATACATCCTATCACAGATACACATCCACAGAGAATTATCACCTGAAGGGTTTTAGTATCTTTCAGCTCTTTGTTTTGTTTTTTTCCAACCATATTTTATCATCATCTACCTGGTTTCCAGCAGCTTTATTTTTTGGTTTGCAGTGTGTTATGTGGGTAAAGAACCAGATTTTCCCTCAACAGGGTGGTGGAAACCAAAGCAGAGCTACAAAAATTTGATAATTTTAAAGAGCACATTTCTTTTTAATAACTGAGTGGCCAAAAAAATCTAGATGGATCTGGATCTACTATAACTTGTACTGAAGCTGCATGAATCCAATAAAACTCATTCACCCTCTCCACACGGTTCCCAGCTCAATGGGAGGATTGAACCAACAACCTTTGGCTCAAATCTCTAATCTAATTACCTAATTACTGTCCAGCCCTAAAGCAGAACAAGAACGATGGTACAGAAATTAAGTGCACTGTTTGCGTCTTTTAGGCCGGTTAGTGCCACGAACCCTCAGCGCTGCGGGTGAAAGAGCCTTTCTCTATACATTAAACCCCGCAGGAGCACACATTCAGCTCTCTGAGGCGCTCCGACTTGTTTGTTGTTGTTTTTTTGGAAACCCCACCAGGCAACCGCTTCATTTTTCTCTACGCCTGGGTGATTAAACAGCAGCTTAATGGAGCCTCAGGTGATTTCATCAAGTTGAGCAGGGGGGCCTCGAGAAAGTAGATAAATTCTCCTGTTACAAGCTCTCGTTATACTCGAATACTTCCCTGCATTCAGCGCGTGTGTGCTAGAAACAGCGAGAGATTTTCTGTTTTCCTCTTCACTTCAACAACGATTGTTTGCGCATCTCACTCTCTAAAATTGCAGTGTGGAGAAAATTGCTTCAACTGCTTCCAAGGAAACCGTCTGATAAAAAATCTTGACTCGACGTGCCACAAAGGCCAGAGCAGAGTGGAGTAATAGACCCGAGGAGGCGGCTAGAGATGCATTAATCCACCATGATTACCTTTTTTAAAATGTATTTATTCATTCTTTATTTGAAATTTTAGCGATTAACACATTGAGCGCACGCTGGTTTACTTCAGCACCATCGTTTCTCACACGCGGCCAGAACAAGTGGCCTCCTGCTGCTGGAGGAAAGAGTATTAAGATAGAGTTAAGAGAGCCGTTGTAAAGCTCAGCCAGGCGCCATCGCGGCAGTCCTGCCCCTGCTGGAAGAAGAACCATCAAGTATCAGCGCAGCTCAATCATTGACTTGTAAACCATGGACACATTTGATGCAGCCCAGACAAGAATCACAAATCAGAACCGGCTACCGGGTTGGTCGGTTGGGCGTTACTGTAGAGACTGGGCCCAAGGACGAGGTGGCCGAGTGGTTAAGGCGATGGACTGCTAATCCATTGTGCTCTGCACGCGTGGGTTCGAATCCCATCCTCGTCGTTCTTGTTTCATTTAAGCTGCCATGGTATACCTGTTGGTCACATTGTTATCTTGTACTTGTACTTGTAAAGCATGGACCCAGGGAGAAGCCTGACTGGCCTGACAGCTCTATACTGGGTAGTGTGGCCGAGTGGTCTAAGGCGCTGGATTTAGGCTCCAGTCTCTCAGGAGGCGTGGGTTCAAATCCCACCACTGCCATTTAATGATATTAACCATTGGCTGATGCGATGGTCTGTTGACTGCAGACCCCCCTCAGTAATGTGTTGCTTTCAACTTTGTCTACTGTAGTGATAACACTCTGGGAGTTACCATAGAACCTGTGCACCATGGATGAGGTGGCCAAGTGGTTAAGGCGATGGACTGCTAATCCATTGTGCTCTGCACGCGTGGGTTTGAATCCCATCCTCGTCGTGGATGTTTCATTTAAGATGCCATCTTATCATTCAAATAAGACCCTTGTGCCTGAAGGTGCTACACAGAGGTCTCAGTTAGCTCAGTTGGTAGAGCGTATGTCACTTTCTCCAGTGACCCAGGGTTCGAATCCCACCTGTGGCGTTCCTACATGCATGTCTCTATGAAATAGAGCTTGAAATGAAATGACTCAGTCTCCACAAGTTTAAAATAGAAAGAGACAGTTTTCTGTCACAAAAATATATTTAAAGAAGTTCATCAAGAGCAGCTTGCCTGTTTCCACCCAACTGCATTATATGTAGTTGTTTCTCACTCATTGTCACTTTGAGGAACTCAACGTTCTCCACAACACGTTGAGTACGCAGGAATCGATCCCACCACCTCTTGCATGCAAAGCGAGCGCTCTACCGTTTGAGCTAACTCTCCTCTGTGTGTTGCTAGGTCTCATGCTCTTTCAACCAACTGGTCATTTAAGACATTAACACAATGACTGGACTTCGTCTCAGAAGAGATGAAACACAGGTGTTTTGGAGAATGTGGGCATTGATCCCACTACCTCTCGCATGCGAAGCGAGCGCTCTACCATTTGAGCTAATTCCCCTCTGTGTGATGCTGGCTAGATCTCATGCTCTTGTGCCATAAGGTGGCAGCATGACAACATATATGCGTCAAGCACATTCACTCAGTCATCAAGAGTGAAGTGACAGCAGCGTGTTCACCCACGCTAACGTCTTACACCCGACTCCATATCACTCAGACAAAGGTGTTTTGGAGAATGTGGGCATTGATCCCACTACCTCTCGCATGCTAAGCGAGCGCTCTACCATTTGAGCTAATTCCCCTGTTGTTTGCATAGCACATGGCAGCTCATCAAATGGTCATGGTACTTCACACGAGTAAGAAAACATTCCACAGAGTCTGGGGTCAAAAGTCGATCGGCATGAGTGAGGCTCTCCAACTAAGGTTCTGGAGAACGCAGGCGTCGATCCTGCTACCTCTCGCATGCTAAGCGAGCGCTCTACCATTCGAGCTAATTCCCCTCAGTGGGTTCAGTTCTCACTCACACTCAGAAGATTTTTGACAAATGTATGAACAAAAAGGTCAACGACGTTTATCTCACAGCCTTCTAAACTCTTCCTGTACTGTACTTTGGGGCTGCTCAGTCACTTCCAGAAGGTGTCAAATAAATAATCTTGGCTCTCCTTGTTTCTATTGTTGGCTGAATACCTGAGCTGGAGGCTTTTCAGAGGGTGGAGCCAAATTGGTTTAAAGCAGAGGTGTGAAAGAGCAGATGAGCTGAGGTCAGCGGGGTGCAGATCGATGAGGAGTCGTCGATAGAGGAAGCAGAGAAGCTGATTCTTTGCATTGATGCCTTTTACTTCATACGAACGACCCGAAGAGGCGGCCTGAGGGAGGATTACAGAGCTGGAAGACGGCGACTGTGATCTATGGTGGGAAATAGAAAGTCTCTCTACTCCCAAGAAACTGTGAACATACCTGAATTCATCAAGATGGTGCTAGTTTATATCCCCCGGCACATTGTGCTGTATGTAATGATGTACTATTTAAAGCCTGTGTTTGTACCCTGTGTTTAGAATTGTGTTGCTAATTTTGATGCCTGATTCAGTCATCAAACATATCAAACACCCTCTGCTTCAAACCTCTTTTTCTCTGCTGTTTTATATTTTTGTAAATTGAATATTTCTGGAGCTTCAGACTAGACTTTGGATGAGAAAAGCAATTTGAAAACATCACCTTAGGCTCTTGGAAATTACAGGCATATTTCTCCATTTTCTGCTATTTTTGTAGTACAACATTAATCAAAAACAATCAAGATAAATCATCCTTACCTGCAGCTATATGAGCTAATTTTTAACAGCATATTGTTCAGTCTGGCTCCAAACTTATTTCTCCTGGCAATTAAGGTTTAAATAGAATTTAGGAGACATATTATCTCATTTATTTAGAGAAAAACAAAATCACAATTATGTCTCTTTTTTCATAAAGTTTCTCCAGTTTATCTCCGTCAAAGTTTTTCCAGACTATACGAGGATGAAGTGAAAAATAAACGACTTCCTCTGAGGGAAGAAAATGAGCCACGATATCCAACTGTGAAGGACAAATGGAAAGGAGAGGGCGACAAGCTCGAAACAAAATATTCGCATTGGAAGGAAGATTTCTGCCACAAATCTCCCCACCAGCTGAGAAAACACGGATCTACCGGATAGAAATGAGACGCTAAAACCAGGATGAGTTTAGTCTTAGGATTTAGGACGTGGAGCGCCTTTGTACAAGAAACAGAAAGTTTCAAAGGAACTGTTCGAAATGGAGGTAAATATAGTTATTTTGCCTGCAGTAAAATATAATAAAATATAATAAAATCCACTTTCCAACGACTCAAAAGTTCTGATTCTGCGTGCATGAAAATGTGAGCATGTTCTTTCTGTTATGAGCTCAAACAGACATTAGAGGAGAAAAACAAGGAAAACTAAAGCTGCAGAGTTGAGAATCGGCGAACTGCTCCTTTTTTTAACCGTCTCCTTTAATAAAGTTTGAACATCGCTGTGTACGTGACATGCTGACAGAGTTTACGAAACTATTATATCATGATGTATATAATAGCAGCATGTTGTCAGTGTGCCCCGCGCTGACAGCCTGAGCGCTGAGCTAACGAGCCCGTTCAGACAAAAAAAAGAAGTTTGTTTAAATCTCAGGAGGTCTGACAGCACAAAAACCTGCTGAGTGCTGAATTAAGAGGAGTACACGGAGGTGTGTGTGCCATGTTAGTTTGTCTGCCTCCAGGGCCAATGACAGACTAGAGGTTACTTGGAGTTACTTCCAGACATAGACCGGAGAAGTTCCCAGAATCTGGAATCGGCGCTCAGCGTGGAGGTTTCATTACATCTGCAGCCAGAAATGATTCAACTGACTGGACTCAGTGTCAGCTGGTACGGTGGTAAAGTGGTTAGCTCCGAGTTCGAACCCTCTCTGTGTGGAGGTTGCATGTCCACAGATTTCCTCTGGTTTCCAGAGAGCCGCTAACAGGTCAGGTTAACTTGTGGCTCTAAATTGCCCGTAGGTATGAATGTGTTTGTGCACCGTGTCAGCAATGTGAGCAGGCGACCCGATGGAATAAATTCCTGTGGGAAATGTCACATGTACAAGACGCAAGGAGCATTTATTTATTTTTATTAGATTTATTTTACATTATGTATAAAAGCATAGACGTAACATATGAAATATCACATACACGTTTCTAACGGGATGTCTTGAAGCTGAGGTCACGCTCCGGGCATTTGTGTTACTAAATACAGAAACTAATTTGCAGCCTCATCTCAACTCAACGTCCACTTTTTCCAGAACTTTTGACCAAATCTTGCAGTCTTCATCAACTCAGCTGTCATGACGATGGCTCAGGCATCACATGACGAGAAGGGTCGGTTCCTGTCTCTGATCCAAGTGTGGCTCTTTGACAGATATCATCCACTGATGAAGACCATGATAAATGGCTAAAAGCTCTATAAAAAAAGACAGTGAGTGGGCCTTGAGTTGAGATTTTCTTTTTGGTGAAATATTGTCAAGAACTCTCTGATGTTGTTTGGCAATGTCGAATATTTTTTCGGCCCCTGTGGCAGATTTGAGCTACAAAACTTCTACAAACTTCCACTATTAGAGCAGCTTTAAGCTGAGCACTGAACTAGCTGGAGGTGTGTGTTAGCAAGCGGGTTGCTACACTGATGCATTTGATCCAAACCTCTGCAGGATCTCCGTCGTCGTACAGCACCCATACAGTGTGGATCAGTCTCGGGGGAAGCTGAGATGTTTACACAGATTCGTGCCTCAGTTTAGCTCCCGTGATCGACTCTGTGATGCTGCTAATTGGTGCAGCGATGACTCTGCCCTCTCTGCTTGGTGGGTGTGTATGATTTGGTCTCCATGTACAAGTTTGAGTTTCTGTGTGTGTGTCTGCCGGGCGGAGGTTGACGTCCGTTGCCATGGGGACAGTTAATACCAGGGCTTTGGGAGATGCTCTTCTGAGTGTCATTACTCCCAGTTCATGAGTGTTGACACCACACCATCTGTAGCCTTAAATCCAGCCGACATGGATCACAGCTGCACTTCTTAAATCACCATCTCTCTCTCACACACACACACAGCTGTTTCTTCTTGATTTCATGAGATTCTAATTATGGAAATGTCTTTTCTCATGCAGGTTTTTAGATATTTAAGCAAAGAAATATGCAAGTTTTCCTCAAGAATCAGAGGATTTAGAAAAAAAAAAAAAGGTTCCAAGATGTTTGAAAGTTGCTGGAGGAAAGTTTGGGCGGGATATGTTCATATTTTTTCAGATCAAACAAGTCCAAAGAAACAGAAATGACTTCTCCACACTCCACAGAGGTCAAGGATCGAGGAAATACGCATATGAAAAACGAAGGTTTGTTGAACTTTGACCTGAGCTACACTCACATTTGTGGGCGACATTCACGATGTTGGTGTTTGTCCAAATCCTCACTCTGATTATTTCCTGCAAAATGCAGCAACGTTGTATTTTTTTTTTCATCATGAATCATCAGCCTAATTCAGAAAAAGTTGCCAGATTTAAGCAACAGCAATCACCAGATTAGTTTAGTCTTTAGTCTGACAGTCGAGACATGCAGCCACCTGGCAGCTGCGTCACCGCTAAGCCCGACTGAGCCGATACTTTTCAGCAAATGCACGACTATGCAAGAAAAACACACATTTTTATGGACACAAGAAGACTTTGATAACTAACTTTTTGAACCTGTACCCTGAACAGCAGCTGTCCATATATATCATATCACAGCAACCATGGGCAGTGAATCTTTTAAACCTGCTATGGCTCTCTGAATTCAAAGAGTTGGAGCGTGCTGAAGGTTAAAAAAGATTGAACAAAAAACAAAAACTGTCGTGAATGTAAACTTCAGTTTTCAGCTGTAACTTACAATCTGAAGCCAATAATAAGAATTTTCCACAAACACATAAAATACTTCCAAAGTGTCTTCTCTCTGCAGCTGAAGGATTTCTTCTTTTTTCCGTTGCCACCTTTGATGAATTATTGACCTTTCCTTTCTTCACACAGAGCAGTAATAACCTGAAGCAACAATATTGCCAAAACCATAAAGGGCAGGAATTGAAAATAAATGAAAAGAAATAAATAAGAAAAAAACGAATTTATAAAAGACAAGACGGTGAAACTCCTGTAAGCCTGCGAGCTTTTTCATCTCTGTGCTGCAATCTTCTGAAACTCTGAAGGTTAAATTCTGCGGCTGAATGCAATTTCAGCCAACCGCTGTCACATCCCGCCTCGCGCTGTGTTCAAACTAATTATGATTTAATGTTAACGACCAAACTTTGAGGTCCGTCTTCCAACGGAGCAGACGCGCTGACAGGTTAACTGCTGAACTGATTCGCGGTAGCTAAGCTAACTGTAGCGGGCTTTGATTGTTCAGTCGAGACGAGACGGAACCGGCAGCACCGGGCCGCTCTCGCTGTCATTCTCCACACATTGCTGTACAGGAAAGGTGGTGCTGGCTGCACCCTGATCTGCTGTAACCTCACAGCTGTCAGCATGTTCTGATGCTGCGATGGGGGATCGTTTAAGGACAGTCGGGCCAACAGGTTCTCCCTAAAAATATACATTTGCACAGCACTTGTACGTTAAATTTAGAGCTGTGCACGGCAGCTTCAGCAGTGCTGACCCCAGGAGAAAACTCTTAACTAGTGCAGCAGTGCAGGAAGTACTCAGATACACGGAAGTACTGGGTATAAATAGAAAAGTACCTTTCCGACTGGTCAGCTTAGTAACAAAGCGGCGCCACATCACGCTCAATTTAAAGACACATTTAATGTTTATTATTACAGAGAATGTGGTGGAGATTCGACTGATCTTTAATCTCTCGTTTGCACATCTGAACAAGAAGACGAACATAAAACTCCTGAGTCGGGCTGTCATGTTCAGTTAGTTTAGTGAGGAAACATCTGGAGGTGCTCAGAAAATTCAGCAGATTCGAGACGGGGGAATAATGACTCTACATCTTCATATTTTTCTACGCTGAATAAAAGAAGAAATCACAGAATTACACCATCAAAAGACTCTTTCAGCGCCTCATCCTTTGATTAACTGCCCTGAACCTGACACCCGATGCCCCTCGCTGGTGTAATACCAGCACCATGTGTTTACACCAACGACGGCCTCCCCACCACGGACTTGGTTAATGAGTCAATAATATGGTTTTCTTCTTCTCATTTCACACATCTGAGCACTCCGCCCACAGACTGACTGAAATAGCTGCCATCTAATGGCCCAGAGAAAACAAACACATCGCGTCCTGTTGTCTTCTGAGTCATTTCTCCTCAAAACCGCGAGTGGCGAATAAAAATCTGGACTCCATTCCTGCTCCACAGGAGGGGCCATTGATACAAATATATTTATCATTTTAAAGGAATAATCAAATATCATCAGCGCAGTGGGGATGATTAAAGATGAACATTATCTTTCATTTTCATGCATATAATCAGCGAAGTCTCTTAGCACTGCTGCTCCGGATAGTCTCAACAAAAACAGACCTTAAAATGATGCATCTGTCAGCTCCAGCTCCCAAACACCAAAACACCTGATAACAACTGTGAAGCAGCCACCGCTGTCACACTCCAAACTAGTTATGTGTGAAATTGTGTTTGAGAAATAATCCATTATTTTAATCTGCTCGCTGTAACAGAGCCGCGGCTTCAAGAAGAAACATTTACGTGTTCTTAGAAAGTAAATAAAATATGATGAAGTCAAACATCTGCATGATCCAACATTTATTTCATAAGTCTTTTTGTGTACTACTACTTTTTGGAGTATATTTTTAAAAGGTGTTGGATTGGTGGCATCTAGCAGAGCAGTTTCTGACTGCAACCCCCTCGCTTCACCCTCCTCTTAGTGAAAGAGACCACAGAAAAAGCTTTAAACTTGCACCAATGAAAACAATAATTGCATTTCTGACAATCGATCTCCTTCACTCTGATCGTTTGAGGTTACACATGAGCCGAGTGTATCTGCAGCTGCAGTGTGAGCAGATGGAAACTTGAGGCGCTGCCGCCGACCGCCTGACATTTGACATCTGCCACGACGCTGTAAGGCAGTCGACGGTGACAATGCTCCTTTGATTGATGCGCACATCATTTCTGTTTGCATTGTCCTGCTACGGGACAAAACTGCAAATAACAAACAGCCCAAAAAAACATCCAGTGTCTGTCCTGGCAAAAAGGATGAAGCTCGGCGGGTGACTGAAGTTGCTCAAAAAGACCTTTCAGTTGCGGTGAGCTCGGTGTGAACTTGGCTGATGGGCTGCTCTGCACCATTATATGTCGTCTTCTATAACTTCAACAAATTCAGGTTTGACTGCAGTGGAGGAAGTTCCTGCTGCTGCTAGAAAACCAGTTCAATGAGTGCCGACCGAACCAGACAGAGTTCAGGTTAAAACCAAAACAATGAGCTAAAAGTGACTAAAAGAGTTCCATAGGCCGCTTCATGGGATTGCAGCCACCTGTCAGATTGTCAGCAAAGTAAGTCAATCTCCCATCTTTGGTTTCATCACTAACAGCAGGCCGTTCACATTACACAGTCATAAGTGTGAAAAATGAAACGTTGAGATAAAGGAGACGTTTGTGCACCTGAGGTGGGTTATGAAGTTGAAGAACAGGACAGCATGGGGAACACTTTTAAAGGCATTTATTGATGAAATACACACTTAGGTTTTGACAAAAGCTTCTGTAGTTTTTGTACGTAAGAAAATTCCAGCCCCATTCTAGACCCAAAACTCCTTGAATTAAATGTGGCAATGGAAACCAGTTCATTAACATGTGCAATAAATAACAAGAATACAAAAAAAAAAAGAGGAGGCAAGGAAAAGGACACTGATTAAGTGCCCGTGTTAACTCGAAACCCAAAATAATAAAATCCACAAAGTCTGAGAAAATGATCAGACAAGAAAGGTGGAGAAAGAAACGAGAGAGAGACGAGACCCAAAGAAAATCCAGTCGTTTTGTATTTCGGGTGCATTAGTGTATGTTCTGAGATTTCCTGGTCACCCTCAGGACCAGAAGGCATTTAGTGACCTGAGGAACTGACTGGAAAAATAAAAGAAACAGTCAAAAGAAATTAAATATTGGAGTTCTACGCTGAAACCTGGAACCATCTGAGAACCGTATATTGCACATTTTCCTTGCAAATACAATAACCACGTTGCCAGATTCACACAATTTATTTTTTTCTTTCCTTTTTTTGTTTTTGAGCTTGACCTAAAAAAAAAGAAAAGAAAAGCAGACACCTATGTGTTTGTTATACAGACAGAGCATTGCGTAGAGACATAAACACACACACAATAAAAAAAGGGAATTCAATTGCAAAATTCATAATTTAAGCTATTTTTATGCATGAGTTCGGTATATATGTCTCACAAAAAATACAAAAAGTTTTGAGCGCAAATCTCGTCGGAAAAATTCAAAAACCAAGAAGCTACTGCAGAAGACACTTTTTCAGCATTAATAAATAATAATTAAAAAAACTGGACAGATTTATCGATGACATCTGCTATGGCTCATGGGGGTATGCCACTGTGAGGTTTTCGTAGCTATGGACTGATTTCTTTTTCTTGGGTGGGGGATCACTGAAACACTCGTACACGTCTTTGAAATCTCTAAACGCAACAGCCAAAATGTTGAAGTGGTAAAACAAACTGCACCACCCATGGCGATGCCATTCAGTGCACTTGAGCGTGGAGCTCTTCACAGCGGAGCAGAGCCACCCCGTATATATATTTATATATTTTGGAGTGTGTTTCAGTCCACGTGGCCATCAGAGTGACCCCTCAAGGTCTCCTTCTCCGTCGCACATGAAGCCTGTCTGTGAGATTACTGGGCTTTGCAGAGGACTCAGAAATGAGGAAGAAAGCGTGAGCCGTGCAACAAAGAAAGCAACCGCGCTCCCGGAGTGGACGCTCATTACAGTGGAGTGAACATCGAAGTCTCCACGAACGATTCTGCTGCCAACAAGCTGGACACAAATGTTGCTAGAGCTCCGGAGACATCTCCGAGCTCAGCAACAGCAGCACAACGCGGTATGCTACCATGTGCTGGTACTGACAGTCCACGCAGGGCTGCAAAACCATCTCGAATCGAGATTTCACCCCCCGTTCACCCACACGTCCTAGCAGGAAGGGGATAACAAGCAAGGCCGACTGGTGTTCAAGATGACGCAGAGTTGAACCTCTGACAGATCGCGGCCTCCCCGCCACACCACGCCGGAGACCTTTCGGAAGCTGATACCGACCCCCATCTGCAGCGGGGGCCCCGGCCGAGCCTCCTGTAAGCCTCTTAGCTCGGCTGTCAAGCATAGCGGCACTGATGTCTCAATGCCAGCGCTGATAAAAAAGCATGAACATCGATCCATTCTGGTGCACGGGAGGTGGAGGATGCGGCATTCACACCCACACTCGCACAAGCCAAATCTCCCGGGAGAGAGGAAAAAATTTAAATCAACTATGTGGTTTCTTTATTTTTTTGCACAGCCAACTATCTGTTCGAGCTCAAGGCTCAATCTGACTCTGAGGAGGCGCACACATCTCACCAGAGAAGCCTGTAATAAGTGTGAGTTTCTCTTTGAGGCAGGAAATTGCAGCTGGCACACCCGATTTCTCACCAGTTTTCTTTTATTTTTCACAGCATCAGCTCTGTCACAGTCTATGACTTATTTAAATTTGCCTTCCAGAACAAGCCCGACCAACAAAAACCAATGAAAAAAAAAAAAAAAAAGAGAGAGACAGCTCCGACAAATAAAAAGGGTACACCCGAGGATTCAAGCACGTACACGTACGCTGCAGATACGTGTGAAACAAAGGACGTGACAGGAGAACTTTGCAAACTTTTCTGCTTTTTCTTTATCTTTCGTGAAGTCTGAAGTTTGAAACGGGGAGATGTTAGCACCATGGAGAGCACGGCGGCAGAGACGTGACCGTCGCTGTGGCGAATGACCCCCCTCAAAAAAAATAAGACCACACTCTTTCCATCAGGATCCCCGTCCGTCACACAGATCAGAGTTTGTGGAACAATACTCAAATAAAACACACGAGTGACAAAGTGAAAGGTTGCGTTCACGCTGCGACTGGACGTTAGATGTTTGGAGTTTATTCGCGTCTAATCTGATGTAACAAGAAGAAAAAGGAACCTACATTAACTACTCAGAAAAGACGACCAAGTTTCACCCTCGAGGTGAAACCATTGCCACTCATTGGCATTTTATTGGACCTTTCTGCATGTATGAATATCTGGTTCTCCTTCTACTGCTGGGTTTTGTCACGACGGGTGAAGATCCAAGATTTGACACAGAAAGCGTTGTAACGTTAACCTGTTCACACCAGCAGAAGCGGTTTCAGTGCTCAGACACAGTATTTAGTGTAGGTCACCCACATTTTGCAGCACCAAGGTCCCGTTACACAATCACTGTAGTTGTGCGCGACTTTAGGAATAATAATAAAAAACAAAAACACTTAAAGTTACATGTGGTGCGAGCAAAACGCACGTGAGACGACTGAAACGTGTCCGGAAAGAAAAAAAAAAGCAGGTGCAGCGTGAACGCAACCACGTCAAACAGAATGAGATAAAAATGAATAACACAAATACAGATGCAACCTTTGTTTCGATGCCAGTCCTTCTAGTCAGTGTAGCAGTGTTCTGTTAATGCACACGTGTGTATGTTGATAGCATTTTCCGGTTTGTAGTCACCATTCGAGTAGCACCTTGTTGCGGAGGGGGTTCAGCTTAGGAAAAAGCTTGCACACCTTAAATAGACTTAATTTTTACAGAAGAACCATGAGGTGACAACACTTTAAATGGTGGGTGAAGCGAAGAGCAAAGATACAAGTAGCCATCTTAGACATTAAACAGCATTTTTCCCCAACATGGACCAGATCTGTGACGTTGATTTCAGACTGTCTTTGGCAGCTGGAGGAACTTTACTTGACACTGGCCTCATTTCTGTGTGTGTAACCCCTCGAAACACCAAGTCTGCACTTACAAAGACGCAATAGCACAAATTATTACATTAATGCAGTGGGGATTTTCTCACATGATAACGTTTCACAAGATGATGAGGCTCATTGTTTTTGGTTTTTAATCATTTGAGATAATCTTAAGTCCCTTTATCTGGGTAAAAATATTAGATTTAGTGTATTTTGTCTGTTTCCACTCATCAAAAAGTCGTCTTCACTGAGTATTACAGAGAATAAATGGAAAAATCATGCATAATGTTTGTGCTGCAAGTTAGAATTTAATAAGATTTAAACCGAGCAGTTGTACCAGGGTCCAAGCACCTGGTGCACCTTTGAACCGAATAGTTTTAGTCGTTTTAGATACCACAATCTGTACAAAAACTAAAAACCAAAAACAATGAACACTTTACAAAAAGGTAAGTGGATGAAGGGCCTTGAAACATGGAAATGAAATCAAAGACTGCAGGAGGAGTTTTGGTTGAGCTGGTTAGGTACAGACCTGCAGGCTATAAAAATGTCCATTTAACACACACGTCATAGGTCCTTATGTGGCAGGGTTCCTATACACTTTATCTATTTCCAAAGCCAAAATTTAAGATTAGGATAGATACGCTAATTAATCAGAGGAGTGTGTTAATTCCTGTTTTAAAATTAATATATTCGACGATGGATAGGAACCCTGCATGTGAACATTCAGACAAACAGCTTGTTGTGGGCAGATAAAAATGCAAAATTGTTGTTTAATTACCGACGAGACAGGTCAGTGAGGTAATACTACTTGAGGTCTGACACAGCGTTCAGGGATCCAGTTGCGGTAAAAACGAGTTTAGCGTGGTTCTTTTTTTGAATGTTGCGAGATAATTAAGACATGAAACAGACCATTGGTTTGCTGTGTCACACAGTTACAGTAAGAACAGCACGTTCCTGAGGAACAGTCCTCCTCAAGATTAGAAACAACACATTTATAAGCACCAAATGACCAAACAGTAGTCATTTTTAATCCAGAATTTCATTATCAAAATGTTCAAAAAAACCTGAATTTGCAAGTTATTTCTCAAAAAGACTCGTAGATTTGTGTCTAGTCAACAATATTGAACTCTGGCTATCCCGCAAAAACAAGAAAAAATCCAAGTTTTATACAGATTTTGTGACAAAAACAAGATCGACTTTCAGAAACTGATTTTCTTGAACACTGTGCGATGTTTGCATCTCCGACTGGCAGTGAGAAGAAACCGAGAAATACCCCAAAACGAGTACAACAACGCGACGTGACGTCAGTCATCTGCGGTCGCGTCTATCGAACACAGTTGTGGTGCTTGTTACGGAGAAAGTCCTGCTCTAGAGAGAAAGCTTAAAGTCTGCCAGACACTTGAGAGTTTGCTCTTAAGTTACAAATATCAATTCACTTCCTGTGGGCGAGAAAGTCTTCATATTTAACCACCAGAATTTAATTTAGGCAAATAGGATCAAGCGCTCTGTTGCGGTCCCATCGGTGTGTAGTTTACTGTTACATAAGTCATTGCTATTGCAGCTTTGAGAGTGTTTTGCAGTAAAATTTAACATTAGGGAAAGCTTGGTGTAATGGCGCCAACGCAACAGCCGCAAACATGAAGGTGTATCGATATCTGCCTGCCGTGAAGATTAAAAAAGAATAAAATGCATTGCAAGTATTGCATTTTCAGGTCTTGCAGGTATTTTTAAACGCGCGTTAAGACAGAATCGGTTGATATAGACGCCGGTAGCTGTATTCCATAGGAGGCGGGTGAGATGAGGAGCATGGGGAGGTTCGAAGCTTTCTTCTTATCTGCCCTAAAGTCTTGTAATGCTATGAGAGCAATGTAACACACTTAGACCCCACATACACACACACACACACGGCAGAGGATTTGATATATTCGTTTTGTGTCTTTCTCAGACAACATAAAGATGCATTTATATATTTTGATACTGATAATGAGTCTGTCTTTAAAAATTCCTAATTTATCCACCTCTGGACACGTAACGCCCCAAAATATAGATAGCACTTCTGGGATCCACTCTCTTTTTTCTCTTCTTTTTTTAACAGTCTAAAGTCTCTCTTACTCTCTTCAATCTCTCTGTAATGACATTTTTATGTACAATATTGGTATATAGAACATAAATTACTACACAAAACATTTTTAGCCTATTCACAATTGACAATCATCAAGAACCCAATAGCAAATTAGACAAAGCCAACAAAATGAAAATAATAAAAAAAAAAAGATTCAGAGACAGTTTTACTTGATAAACAGCTTAAAATTGATGCCTGTTATATAACTTTTCCATATACTTTCTGTGCTCCCAAGACGTGTCGAGTGTATTGTGAAAAGAGAGGGGGGAAAAAAACACCTTTTTTTGTTTTTTTATTATAAAAACGTCCTCCTCCGCTTTCAGTCACTGTTTCAGGAGGATGAAATCTGCATCAAGCTCAAAAAGACGGTCACGTGACTCCCGACATCTTGTTTTGCGTGTAAACAGAGCACCAGTAGTGTCTTGGTTCCATGTGTCTCTTCTGTACAAAAGTATAAATATATGCTTTCTCTCCATTTTTTTCTGTTTTTTTTTTTTTGTTTGTTTTGTTTTTTCTCGTGTGTTCACATATCTAGGATGTAGGGGACAAAAAAAAAGAAAAAAGAAAGGTTGTTTTAGTTCCTTAAAAACACACCAGTGTTGCAGTATCTGTGCTGGAGGTTGCCAGTTTTTGTTGTACTTTGAACCCTCCCTCCCTCTTAAAGATCCCGATTTTTGCTGGCTTGTGTTGACTTTTACCGTCGGGTGTTTGCTTGGTGTTGGGTTGATCGTCTTTGCATAAATAAAAAGGTTTTTCGGCACAGTCCGCGGCCACTGGGCCCAAAAAGAAAAACAAAAAAATGAAACAAAAAAAAACAACCGTTGTCCGTTTTAGCTACAGCAGATCCATCTTGGGTCTGTAATGAAGCAGGAGGGGCGATTTCTGGAGGGAAAACACAAAAACACAACCATTTAGCAGCTAGCTATTAGATTATTAACCGTACCTACGTACACCTGCGTCAAGCAGGTGTATTGCTGCATGTTTAAGCAGTGTGGACGTAAAGTTCCACAACCTAAAATTTGTAAGAAAACCTGTAAGGAATCCGTTTGACAGCCTGTTACGTTAGCATATCTGGCTAACTAACTTACAACAGATGAAACCTACTATAAGTTAGCATATCATACGTTAACTACATTATTTTGTGTCACAGTCAATCTCAGTCAACTGATGCTACGTAAATTTGAGGGTGGCTAAAGGATAAAAGTAACAAACATTAGTCAAGTAATCTGTATCACGTTAGCATTTTGCTACAGACCCAAAACGCTAGTTAGCTTACATCTCATAGGAAATGTTAGCAAAACGCTGGCTAAGTACCTAGCTAATTTTACATCAGTCGTTTGTTAGCTATCATTTTGCATTCGCTAACTTAAGATGTGGCTTTTATGTATGCTATATATGCTAACACATAGCATGTCTAAGTACAGGGGGCTTGCTCATTCTTACACAGCTTTGCTGAATACTTGATTCTTAATGGTCAATTAAGACCATTAATGCCCTAAATGCTATAAATAACAAGGATACAGGTCTGACCGCACACTCCAGAGGACGATGGGGGACTCAATAAATTCCATTTTTGAACCAATAATCTGACACAAAATATTAATTTCTCTAGTAGACAGCCGTCATATGCGCAATAATGTACAGCAAACCTGCGTTTTATTACTGTGAAATAATAATGATGCAGGATCATGCTGATTTCTCAGAGCAGCTGAATCACATTCAGCCTCCAAATCAATTACCCCATCACACACATTATGTCACTACATTCACGGGTTACCTTAAATCTCCATCTTGTCACAACAACAAATTTCAAAGTGTGGTCCTTCCCCAAGATTTCCTCATTGCATAAAATGTCCAGCTGTGAAAAGACGACAAAAGAGCAAATGAATAAACAATTTATGACCTTTTATATGTCTGGATATGAAGCTTCATCAACTGTGGAGACACAACGTTGGAGGCCTGCTGGATTTTCAGGCTGCGTCTGAGCAGCGAGCTGCAGAAATAAAACTTCCAGCACACATACGCTGCCCCTGTGCTCTCATCCTTCACTTCTAACGTCTAACGAGGAAGCTGGGGGAAGCTTATTTTGACACAGAGTGGCCCCGGGCTCCTGTGCAGCAGCAGCAGCAGCAGAATGGCTTTTTGGGAAAACACAGAAGTTCAATACTGAACACGAGGCTGGCTCGTCAAATGTACCTCTCCCTCCTGTGAAGTCAACATTGATATTCTGCTGAGCAGCGCCTCGCATCTGCATCTGCCAGTCAATACCGGGAGACAGAGAGAGGGAGAGGGGGAAACTAACACTGTGCCACAGCGCCACCTGCTGCCTCTGACAGGAAAGACCGGCTTTTATAAGCGCCGACGGAGCGGTGGAAACTGTCCAGGTCTGTGATTAGGAAGAAGCCAAAAATAACCCAGAGGGAGAAGCTGGAGAGCCGTGGTTTCATCTGGAAAGTCAATGAGGGCTTTGTGTCAACATGAAAGAGACAAAAACAAAGAACATCCGCAGTTCTCCGAGATTTCCTTGACAGCGAAGGGGTTTAAAATCCTCCTTAAAACAAACCTACAGAAGAAGAGTAAGCTACTTCTTCATTTGAGTTCATTTTTAAGCAGATGTGGCATAAAAACAATTTATTTTAGCTCTTTAAATGTGTACAAGCTGAGATCTTAGGTTTTTGACTAACTAGTTTCCTAAATGCATCACAAGATGAAGACTTTTCCTCACATCTTTGCTTCCTTTTTGTGACAAACTTTTGGAGAGTTTTACCCTCCCAGGACTCTTCAAACTCTAAAAATGAATCAATGAAAGGAGGACACATCCACCTGTGACTCTACATAGCTTCACTTTGGAGGTAAATCTTGTAAAAGAGGTCACTCAGCTCCTTCTGTTCCTTTATTCAGGCGTTCATATCCTGCAGAGAAATTTAGATGGATGACAGGACCACAAACGGCGGGTATACAAACACGAGGAATGATTCAATAGCCGCGCTGTTCCCTGACAAAGCCGAGCGTTGCGACGAAAAAACATCGAATCGCTTCGAACGACAGCTTTTGATAAGACGGAAAGGGACAAGAATGGCCGGTGGTGGAGAGAGGGCGGCTGCCTCGCCAACGTTGCTGCGATGGGGAGGACGACGATATGATGGAGCCTGCCCACTCATCTCCGTGACAGAAAGAGACAGAGAATAAAAAAATACAGGACACAAAGGCGTCTGTGATGATTATTCACGGCATTCTAAAAAATCCATCTGTCAAGTTAGCACCCACCGTTTCCTCCCACCCCCCCGCTGCTCCGAACGGGGCGGTAAAGACAATAAATAGAGAAAAATTACCACATCTAGATATCATGAGGGTTTGTTTCCTGCTAAATATAACCAACACAAAAGGCCTCGTGTGAGTCAGTGCAGGGAAAAGTATAATAAACTGACCTTTATGTAATTTCTGGTGATTAATAACTAAACTTTTCTGATAAACATGGCCCACACTGCCCAGCTGGTGCTCCAAACAAGCTGAAACAACAGCCAAGAATTACAAAAGATTTGTTCCAAACGGCTACAAATCCACGTTTGGGTTCCTGTCAGATTTTAACAAAGCACAGACGAATTTATCAGACGCAGTCGAGGCAGAGAAAACTGTCGAATGAATGAAATTAATCCCAATATTTCACCTCGGTGACTCTCATTTTGTCCCGTCAAAGATCATTTGATGGAGAATAACTGAATGTTTGCAGGCTTTTATATGTTTTATGTTATTTTCCTTCCTCCATCAGACTGATGTGACCTTTCCAAACACTTTTTTATGACCGGTGTTTTTATCATTTGTGACAGGTTTTACGTCAGCGTCCTCTCGGCGGAGCGCGTCATTGTCTGTACCTCATTAAATGATGTCAGGTTCAGCTTTTTGGCGATGAACTTCTTGAGGTGGAGGACCGTGGCTTGTGCTGAACAGCGGATCCATTTGCGCTTCAGACCTCGAAGCTTGCTGCTGTTGCACTCCAAGCAGATGCTGACCTGTAAGAGGAAACACGAAAACATGAGTGGGAGCGGGTCCTCTTTCTCGGAGGCCGCCATGTTGAAACACCGTGTTTCTACGGTAGCCCAGAACAGACAAACTAAATAGCGACTCTAGACAGAGCCGTGTTGTCCTGCCTTCACACTAGGAAGGTGAGGGTGATGTGAGGGACAAAGAGAGTTACTTTGACAATGCAGACAGTTTGAAATGTCCTAAAAAGGCTCCGGTACAGAGGATAAACACTTATTGTTGCCTCTGGCCCCGTTTTTTTGGCCCCAGTTTGGGGATTTAAGATTAGCAGCTTTCTTCTTCTTATCCATTTTATCTTTTCCTGTCCAGTAGAAGTCGCTGCCTCATATTAACCACCAGCCCAGCTGTTGACTTACCACATACCGTATACCTCAGTATCTCACTGCTCGTCTTTCACCAAAAAATGCCCAGAGAATTCCTCATTCCCCCTCAAACGCCGACGGAAACAGACTTAAGGATTATAATAGCTGGTTAATTCAGCCTGGCACTGGTGCTGATTTCCAATTTGGCTTGTACCGCACGTCCCGCTGAAGCACCATTGTCTGTGTCTGTCTGTCTGTCCTTTGCTTATTGTCTTATTGTCGAGTGTCACAGCCGTTGGCCTGTGCACTTGTTTTTTGTCCCCGAGGTGAAGCGGTAGGTGGGTTTGGCAGTCGGTTGCCGGAGTCAGAATGCATCGCTGCCTCCGATCTTCTGCCCCCACACATCAGAAGACAGGAGAAGAGGCCCGAAGCCTCGTGTTCCAGTCTTCATTTGAGGGGTTCCTTCTGTCACATTCCCTCCGTCTGTCTCTTCTTTAGCTCTCTCTTTTGAGACAACAAGCATCAGCTTGGGTTCTGCTTAAACTTGGAAATCATCTCTCCTGGCAGCGCTTCAATGCACCCCCCCCCATCCTCCCGTAAGCAAAGAGCAACACGGCAATATTTCTGGTTTCCAGTGGCGAAGGCGATGAGGGAGGCTCATAATATGGAATAAAAGCCTCAGTGGTGATCTGGACTCCGCAGCGGCACTTTCATTACATTACAGGGCATTAGTGACGATGTTGTGGAGCCAGTCTATATACAGACTCTCACACAGAGAGACGTGACTGATGCAATAGAGAGGCGTATCAAGAAAATATCACGCAGGGAAAGCTTAACAGTATTTTACGGGCTCATTACAGACTCCTGAATGCTTGCAGAGGTCTGAGGCGACGCGGCTGCTGGTATTGTTTTTCTTAAATCTTTGTGTGTAAGAGAAAAGCGTTGAGTCTCGCTGTGTTGAGTATTGAGTTTGAACCGCTGATAAATCAGGCTTTGAGCGCTCAACGCTTGATTAATAATTCAGAGCGAAGCTGCAGCTTCTCCGAAGTCGACTCAAGCCCAGAAATAGCTGGAGTTTATTAAAAGTTTACATCTTTCTCTCACCCTGTGGTGATCTTCTTCACACCTCATCTGAGGAATCGACCTCCGAGACTGATAATGTAGTTTTTTCTCTGATTAATTGTGGCTTTATTTTTCTTTTATTGGCGTCTCTTTGCCTTCGTTTGCGTTCTCTGGCACTGCCTCAAAGCCCAAGGTTACACTCTGAAAGGTCGTCCAGAAGACAGCGGGGAAGTGTTCTGGAAGTCGGCCATGCGCGCAGACTCTTACGTTCGAGTGGCTTCTACATCTTCAGTGACACGGTGGTGGGAGGCCGGGCGGCTTTCTGGGGCGGTTTCATCTCTCATCTTTATTCTTCCCCAATGGCGTCTGCTGCTATCATTCCTCTTGACTTCTTTCTGTTCTAGTGTTCATATTTATCACGTATGATTTTAAACCCCCCTGAGGTTTCGTCTTTTCTTGTAGTTTCCAATCTTCTCTCTTCACTAACTCACTCTAACGCAGTTCATCTTTTACTTCAGCTTCCTCTGCTCTCTACAATCTGGACTGGTTGTTACATTAAATTAGCAGGTTTTGAAACAATAATTCATCTATCCTCAAATGTCTCTTTACTGTTTTGCAGCTGATTTGAAGTTAGTGTAACACCTGCTGTGGAGACTTCAATTCTTGCTGTTTTTCGTTGTGATGCCACGCCGCACGTTGAAGCTCCACACGTTGGTGCATTATTTATTATTTTTGGTTTGCCTTTTTCTTTGCATTGTGCAAAATACAACACCAGCAGGACGGCGAGATGAAAGTTCAGTGAGCTGGAACGTCACTGGCCTCCATGCTGATTTCTACTGTTTACTAACCATGTTTTTGGTGCATTCATGACGCTGAATGTCAATGTGGGTCACCGTTATTTTGGTGAAAATTATCAACTATTATGACAGATATTGGCAGACCCCGTGCAGTACCTCTAGGGGCCGTGGACCACTGGAAGAGATGGTTACTAACAGAGACGAGAAGATGAAGCTCTCTTCTTTGCTATTTCCATCAGACCTTGGACGAGCCGTTGTTACTCATTCTCATGAATAAATATCTATGGGGTTATGTCTCTGCTTCTAAGAGTGGGAATATCTCGAGCTGTCATTTCTCTTTATACCTTCTCAATTCGCACCACTTACTCCCAGCCATCACCTCCCTCCACCCTTAACTCCAAGAATCAGGTCCGATATTATTCTGACCCTGCACGGTGGCTTGTTTTCACCCGCGGGTCTCTTTCCCCTCTCAGTCCTGCAAGCCTCCCCTTTTCATCAGTCTTGTGCTCCTCCTCCTCCTCCTGGTGACATTTGACGTTGACTGCATTCAGTTCACACAGGCCGACGCCGTATTAGCTATTCTGCACGCATTCTGCACCTCTGCTGGATATCCGAAGGGCGAGATCTTCGCCCTCTCCAGGGGCAGCCTGCCTTCCTCGCATGGCAGCAAAGAAGAAGACTGATTGGAGAGGATGGTCTCTTAGTATTCGCTAAAAAAAAATGGTAGAAAACTAATTTTCCTCAGCCCGTGCAGCGTTACAGGACGGAGCGGCGCTTTGTGTTCCTGTCCAGCACAACAATAACTCGGCTCTTTCTGCATTATTAATATCATTTTGGGCGGCTTGAGAATGGGTCCAGAATACAAATGAAATCACTGGAAAAAGCCCATTTCCATTTCTTAAATGTGTTCAACGGATGGCGGCGATGTGGCGCTGCGGTGTCACTAAGTGGAGCTACACGAATCAAACAGCCAAAACGCCAAAGACAAAAGAAGCCGGTAATTGTAAAACAGCCTGGTTAATCACACGGGGGCCACTTTTATAAAGGCAATAATTGATGTGCAGGCTTTTAAGGCAATTGTACC
Organism: Nibea coibor; assembly: GCA_023373845.1. Taxonomy (NCBI): domain Eukaryota; kingdom Metazoa; phylum Chordata; class Actinopteri; family Sciaenidae; genus Nibea; species Nibea coibor. Next base: position 3,210,068 of record CM041739.1, on the reverse strand, counting down.
CACAATTATCGCCAACAGTATTTTTTTCCCCCCTTAGTGCTTTTGTTCCTGACAGACTGCTTTGAAACCCGTAATTATTTTATCCAATTTGCTTCTTCTAATCACTGCTAAAAGACAAACCAATGTGTACTGCCTCCCAAATTCCCTCCTAAATTATAAATCTGCTTTATTCTTAAAGGGTTGGCTCACCTAATTTACATTAAAGATGTTCTTACTTACCTCTACTGCCTTCTATCCAGGATTTTATGTATCCATGTTCTTAGATATTTCTCCCTCCGTTCCATTAAAAATTAAGAATGTGTTTATTGGATATCAAAAGTTCTCTTTCCAAAAACATTTGAACTCTCTGAAGTTGCGATGTTGCTCTAGAGTGTAGTTTTAATATAAAACCTGCAAAGTCTGAGGATTATTCACAGATCTGGAAACCTGGAAGAAAGACTGGACACAGTCTTTGCTGTTTCATTCTTTAAATGTAATTAAAAAATCAACTAGCTTCAACCCTTTTCTTTCTTTCTTTCGGCAGTGGTTGTTTTAAGAGGCCCTTAAGTCAGGAAACGGGGAGCAAAGACTGCTGGCAATCAGTAGGTGAGGGCTCACCTGCTCGTCGCTACGGTGATAGTCGTTGTCCTCTTCTGGTTTCTCCTCTCCTGCCTCCTTATTGGCCGTGTCCTCTGATTTTGCGTCGCCTGTTAAGAAAACCAAAAGGGAGAAAATTAATATTTGTTCCTCAGACTGAACAGTTAACAGATCTAAACATGAAACACAAGCAGGTGCAGGATTCTGGTTTTGCAGCAGTCCATGATCAAGTGAGTTTCTCTCATCATGCTCATTAATTTAAGTCAAGAGGCTTGAGCTTAATTGACGTCCAGGGTGGCCCCCGTTGAAAACAAGACTTGTCGGACGCGGCATGTTTGTCTCTGTGCGCGGTTTAAACAGCCTGTGCCCGTTGGAGCGTAAAAGCGGCCACTGCAGAAGTCCATTTATAAGGCAATTACATGTCGGAGGGTGTCAAAGCATCCTTGATTCGACTTATCTGCTGCCTCGGCACGTCTCTAATACAGGACGACTCGATTAGCCTACATGAGGGCTGCGTCACGTCTACCTTCTGATTTCCTGAGGATATTACAGGGAGCTGCAATCTCTGGCGAACTAGAAAGAAAGATTTCTCACTCTGTGTGCAACTGATGGTAATGTGTTCAGGGTAGCACAAGAAAGAAAGGTAATAATCCACCACATAGAGCTTCTGGTTTGGGGGTTGGAAGAAGCCTGGATCACTCAGACAACAGACAACGAGAGGTGGATCACCACATCACCTGGCCTGTCACCTTGATACTGTATTTAAACTGAGTCAGTGAAGACTTCTCACATGGTTCTGTGTAACTAGTGACTGCCACCCGAATCCAGTTTCCGGTGTGCACACAAACACAGTGGAAGACGGACACCTGGCCGTTTTTAAACCCCTGTGAGCTGCTGACATTTTACGCTTTTCTTCCTGTTCGTTGTTGATACTGTTGAATTTTTGGATATTAAACGCACTTATCAAAGTCAGAATTGCAGTGTTGCTTCCTTTAACCTTGAAAAACAAAAGAAATTCAGCCTCCTTTATCTGGATTCAGTGGATGTAATCGCCTGGTGTGTGTGTGTGGACAGTCTACTCCGAGCTCACACTGCAGATGGGATTGCATTCACCGCTCTGTGACCATTTTCCGTTCTGGCCAACTGTCACCAATTCCACCGAGTATTACCAGGAAAGGTCTGAGCTTGCCCCGGCGTCTCTGCGGTGATTGTCTCCAGAGTCGACCTCGCTGATTGCTTATCAAGAGGGGCTTGCTCTTATTGTTGTACCTCAACCTTCAAACAACCCTGGAGTGTCTCCCTGACTCTAAACAGACATGAAGACCCCATTTCTGTTTGAGGTAATGAGATGATTGCTTGTGTCTGGGGATTTAAAAAAAAAAAAAAGCTGAGCAGTCTCTCTCTTTAAGAGTTTCCTACTGTCTCACATACAATGAAATCTCAAAGGCATCTAAAATGACGATATCAAGTGAGGTGACATTGGAACGAGATGGAGTAAAGTAGCGTGTGTGTGTGTGAGAGTTAATTTCGCCATGAAAGAGAAAAGTGCACTCGGCAGGCTCATCGTGGCACCGTGTCCCTCCATTTTCTTGTGTTAAGTGCTCAGGAGGCAGCAATTTAGAGAAATAAGTCTGTTGTGCACTGTTGAAACCAAGTTTTTGTTCTGTGTGTGCAAGAAAACTCAACACACTTAAAAGCAACGTGGAAAAAGCTTATTCATGTCACAGTGCCATCAGTGCAGCAAGTCTGCAAAATAAAATGATATCAAATGTTTGTTTCGATCCACTACAATTATGCAATATCTGTTCACGACATAAGCAGGAGGTGGTGCCGATTCGCAAGTCGGAAAACCAAAAGAAAAAGGGCCCAACACGAGTACCTGTGGAATCCCACCAGGGACAAACAATGCAGAAAATGATCATGTGACTTAAATGTTCACGACATCATAACTTAATTTGTGTTTCCATCTCATATTAAGAGCATTACCTCCTCCTGGTTCACGATAAATAAAAGCTCAAATTAAATAAAGCTCGCTGCTTCTTTTGCTCCTCAAGCATACGTCACTTCTCGGCCAACAATCCTCGCTCCTCCTTACTCTTCTGCCGTGACACATAGCATCACGTAATGCCAATGGACATCCATAGCCCACTTTGATCAGACGAAGCAGTCGAGTTACAGTAGTATCACGCGAGATGCAGAATGTGATGAATCTGCTTTTTCTGAACAGTTGACGTGTGTCAGTGATAGTTGGACCGCAGCGACGTTCCCGTCGAGCTAATGAGCGTCAGACTGATGTGGCGCGTGTCAAGAGACGTCAAGCCAGCGTGCAGATTTGCATTGAAAACCACGAGTGCTGCATGTTTGCAGAGACAAAAGGCACAGCTGGATTAACAACCAGTAAAAAAAAAATAATCAGGGAACCCTGGCTCCAAAAAACCCAAACTTTACTTTATCTGGGAATTTGAACGTCCTGGTCTCCAACAAGGAACATCAAGGTCAGAATAAGGACCTTCCGTCATCCCTCATTTCTTGCCACTTCACCCCAAAAAATATGATTTTAAGGTTCGAGCATGTCTATGGCTTACTTGGAATATTGCTACTTAATCTTGGGGCTCTGTCTAGCCTAAAGCTGTGTTTTGGTTTCCTGTACTGAAAGTCTTCACGGTCTTTCGGGGGTTGAGGAAATACAATATTTAAAACTTTTTCAGTTCTCTGTTGAGTAAAAACAAAAAGTGTACTGTCACTAAGCTGCGAGCGTGTGTTTTTTTGCTCTGCAGACGCATTTCTCTGCAACGAAGTCACTGAAAAACAACTCCAGTAAATTTATTGGACCTGAGGTTAGCAGCATTAACATTTCTGGCCGTGAATTCGGCTCTGAGGAATTGAGAAGCGCTGCTGCTCCATCCCGTGTCGTTAGCAATGTGCCAGAAGGATTTATTTAACTCGGCTGGTTAGAGAGGACTCCAGAGGAAAGTTCCCATTTCTGAGGGATTCTGGATTAATGAGCCTTTAATTAAGTGTAATGCAGTTCAGCTCAGTTGGCAGGGGCAACATTAACAGAGTGCCCACTGTCCCCTGTAGATAGTGTAGTGTGATCTCTGCTTTAGCATGCGTTCACTTTGGTTTGCCATTCTTAAGTAAGAGCTAATGAGGAGCATCAATTTTCTTGGGAGTGGAGAGTAAACGAGCTCGAGTCTGTTACTGCAGAAGTTACTTTAAAATCACCACGGTGACGCCGGTCCTGTTTGAAATCAAAGAGATGTTAACAGCCTTTACCACAAAAATCTCTCATTATGTAAATGCTTTGGTCCCATGAGCAAACCAAAGATATACAGTGATGCCGAAGGTGAGTGGCAGGTCTATTCATACTGTAGGTGAAGATAAAAGACGGTAATGTGACGGCCGAACCAGGATGAGGAGCTGGAAGCTGGAAGGCGACGCTCGGACTGAGCGTTGAGGAGGACTGGGCGATTTACTAAATATCTCAACTGCACTCGAGTTCGACGTCAGCTTCACAAAACACACAAACTTTTTTAAAAAACACAATAAAATGTGTCAAAAAAAAAAACTACTGCACAAGAAAACTCTTTACTGACCCGAGAGAGAAAACATCCTGATCAATGAGCCTCCAAATAATAATACTTGAGTCTTCTGAGTGTGACAAAAGTCAGAATTCATTTTCACCACGACCCGAGGCCTGAAATGTTCTATTTGTTTGTTTGAGCGCACTGAACGGAAAAGATGTCGAGGAGTCCCCAGATCTCCATTTCCGTTGGCAAAATGATCCTTAAAAAGTGTTTGTGTACGCAACATGTGTGTGTTTGTGTGTCTGCTGCAGCTAAACCTGTCTTCGAGCGACGAGGCGCGGGAGGCCGGAGCGCAGTTCCACTTCCATTTGAGCCTTAATTACCAAAATCAGAGAGAGGGGGGATTAGGCGAGCGATTAGGCCTGCCAGCATGACGGCCCTCTGGGTACACATTTACATCAGCCCTGTGGAAGCAAGCCGGTACGGAAAAGCCGTTGTGCACAACAAGCGGGCCGGGGACTCATTCTGATCTGCTAAATTGACTTCATCTCTACCGCTTAATGGCTTCCGCTGTTACTCGTGGTCGTGGTTCTAATGTTACCCATTTACGAGGTTGGGACTTCATGCCTTATGCGGCGCAAACGGGAAGACCTGGGCGCTCACACTGCCGAGGGCCACGGGCACAGTTTGGCCCACTTTAATCTGTGTTTACGAGCTTGTAGTCGTGTCATGCAGCATGTTGAAGGGTGTGACTGCCACCCACCATTGGTGACGACGATTACGTGTCTACAACCTGTTGACATCCAAGTTTGCGTGTTTCTCTTTCACCGGGAATGTCGGCTTTTCTTTCGTGCAGATGAAGGAGTGTGTGTGTGTGTGTGTGTGTGTGTGTGTGAGGTGGTTCTTACCGTTGCGTTGATCTAGATGAGTCTTCATGTTGCAAAGCTCTCCTTTAATGTCTCCAGGCACCTCCATCCCCAACTTCTGATAGAACTCCCTCTGCTTCTTTATCTCCGCTGCAGGAGAGGAGGAGGAGACGAGGAGGTCTCAAGGTCACCAGGCATTTCAAATTCAACGGGGTGTGTGTGTGTGAAGATTTTATTAATGCGTTTGTTTCTTAGACGAGATGATCGCACACATCACGATGAAAGCTCGACTTTTAGAGTTAGGACACTTACCCTCTTGAAGTCCCGGTACCAACTTGTAGACAATGTCTTGCATTGTTCTGTCATGGCTAAAGAGAAACAAGAAAATGATGAGTCACCTCGTCAGTTATGAACCCACAGAATCTGACTCAGATTTGAAATGTTAGAGCGGCACCGCATCCCTTTGGATTTTAACTGTTTTGTTTAATCTACAGCAGCGGTTTGTAACCCGAGGGCCTGAACCCCACAGAGGAGTGGAACGATTCTTTAATTAAACAGGAGAGCAAGAAAACATTTCAGCTACATCGTCTTTAGTTTTTAAACTTCTCTTAGGCTGGATTCAGACAGTGGTCAGAGTCAGTAAAAAAAAAAAAAAAGTGCTGGTGTGCGGGGAGAGGTTGATCCAGATCCAACTTTTGGGAAAACTGAGCCTGACGTCACGCTCCGCCGGATTGGCCCCACCTCCACGGACAGCCTGACATGTCTCTGCAACTGAGACGGTCCAGATGGATTCACAGACTACACTCTGATGTGTGTGTGTGTGTGTGTGTAGGGGAGAGGTTTATTTGTTGTTGTAATGCTCATTTTGGCCACTCGGAGCTCCACCATGTTCTAAAAGCATTCATGTCTTCTTCAAGACGAGTTTCTCACTCAGAGAAATGATCCTTGTGGCCGTAGCCGTTCTTCATGAGAACAAACCGGATCAAACTTGAAAAACGGATCACCAGAAATGTTTTTCTCACCGGCCTCTCAGGGCTTCCGTAGGACACACATGTAACCTGTGCCGGTTTGTTTAAAGCAGTCAGAAAAAGGTCGGGAAGCGCTCGCCTCGTCTCTCTGTGAGCAGCTGAAAATATCAAACTGACAGTTGCACGACAAACACGTCATGATAGAGTGGAAAACTCTCGGCTCTCAGAGGTCGGTGTGCAGCACACGCTCTGTCAGTCACAGTGTTAAATAGCATTTCAGTGTTATGCAGTGCAGGTGACACAGGTGCACACCATCAAGCCGACAGCCCGTCGCGTCAGCCGGTTAACGTTGAGTTTGCTGCAGTGGTCTTGGAGGAACGCGGCGCCATCGTCTCCCCTTCTGTCCGCCGGGAGAGTCACTGTATCTGAAGCCATGACGCCTGATGCTGAGCAGCAAAACACTGCCCCCTGCAGGACAGAGCAGGTAGTGCATCCTCACACCTAAACACTTATCTGCTTCTTTATCACCTGTCTGCAGGTAAACAGGTGTTCATATAGGAGTATAAATGAATGAATGCACATCTGGATAATCTCACTCACTACTACTTCTTGAAAAGTAACCGTGGCTTCAAAACCAAAAAAAAGTTCCTTTAAAGAACCACAAAAACTGCAGAAAATAAGATTAATTCACATATCTGTGTGTTTTAATCCACGCCAACTGTAACGGCCGTTCCTCTCCTCTGTCTTACATCACCTGCACAGGTGTCTTCCTCCATCCTGACCTCTGCTCAGGTTGAAGGTGGGTCGAGCTGTGCAGCATTACCTGAAGTCACCAGACTCGACGCACCGACTCAGTGAAATCAGCTGTGACGCTGATTTACAGGCAGCAGCTACATCGACTAAATCTTTCTCCAACTAAAGAAGATCTGAAGAACGTTCTTCGTGGGCGTTTGTAACGTTAAATACGATCCTGTGATGGTTTTATTGTCAGGTATGTGACAAAGTCTGACAGTACGAGACGCAGGATTAGTTCTGCTGAGCGCTTCAGATCTCAAACATCAGCTCTGATCAGTCTCCTTGATGAGCAGACGGCGTTATCTGTCATCTGTTGGGTGTTTTTCCCTTCAAATCTCTTGTGATGTTTCCCATCAACTCTGATTTCCTGCAAACGACGCAAAAAGAAAAAAAAATAAAGAGCTAATGTGTCTGAAACGGAGCATTTCCTGCAAAACAAAGCGTCTGCAGACGGCGCAGTTTAGACGCTAATGACTAAATCGCTGGTGCACATTAAGTTTGTGCGTCGCATTAATCAGACATTAATGCACGAGCGCTCAGACAACACGAGCCGTCAGCGAGGAGGACAATAAGACAACAGGAAGGAGAAGCAGCATATTTTTAACCTGACGAGGAAACCGGCCGATTAATTCGTTGTTCCTCGGCGTTAACTGTGCAGGCGGAAACTTTAATTTTTCATTTTTAAGTGCTCAATTATTTCAAAGCTAAGGTGCAATTTTGGTGTCACTTCGTGAAGCTGAAGTCTTCACGCAGTTCCCAGGTGTGCTTGTTGAGGTTAACGACGATCTATGATCACATATGAGCTGTTATCACAATATGTATCATACTATCATATATTTACAGTGTTATGAAGCTTTTACTGAGATATCTCTACGTAGTATTAATGCAATGTTTACTTAAAGAGTAAGGAGAACTACACTTCCCAAGATCTTTGTGTCTGCCAACCTAGAGTAAATTATGAACATATTTTTACATATTTTGCGTTTTTATATAAAATCCTCTCAAACTTTTGGATATATCTGATGTCTCATTTTAAACTCCGGGGCGTACACACACACGTTTATCCAGTCCAGTGTGACGCGCATCATGTTGTGGGGCGTAAGAGCTTGCAGGCTGTATTTGGACTTGGAGCAGGTCATCTATTAATTTCCACGCCCTGAATCTCTGAAGCAAACTGTCAGCGATCAAGTTGCATTGTGGGTAATGTAGGCGTAGGAATGTGTGGAGGAAAAGAAGACGGTTCTGCTCCGTCGAGCGCTCTTCACAGTCTGAGAGGCGATTCAGAGTCAGAGATGAGTGAGCTAATTTATGCATCTTCTAGAAGCTCATCTATGAAATTATGAGTCTAAATCAGTTACAGTTATAAACACTATCATGTGTAGCATTAATTCATGAACTGAACCTGATTCTGTTCACATAAAAACACCATCAGCAAATGTAGAAATAAAATGTGCGGTCCTTTATTCTTTACTGGGAAGCAGAGGCAACGAGCAGCTCCACATGTACACTGATGAAGCACTGTCAAAACAGTGTGTGTGTGTGTGTGTGTGTGTGTGTGTGTGTGTGTGTGTGTGTGTGTGTGTGTGTGTGATCTGCGGCGGCTCCCTCACTCACCCGATATACTGCAGTGGATGGCTCTGATGAATAACAATCCTACACGTGGGGCACGTGTTGTTTTCCTCCAGATACTTCACTAGACAGCTTCTACAGACTGGACACACACACACACACACACACACACACACACAGTCATGGTTAAAATACAGATTCATGAACAATCACTCTGTGTATTTAGCGTGTTCTCAGGTGGATGTATCACTAACACACTCGCCGTCAGCCTGTGTGATAAATACTCTGATTACAATCACTCCTAATGATCTGAGGACTAACCATCGACACCTCGCTCATCATCGGAGCCGACAGACTGGACGTCTGTTATCAGCTGATCCGAGAGATCAGAGCGCTGCCTCCGAACGCGGCATCAACAATCAGCTCAAACCAGATTCATTTACAGACATATTAGAAGTTTATGGAGATAAACACTGTATGAAGCTGTTAAAACAGCCGTTTGCTTCATATATTAATGTGTGCGAGGTTACATGTACATGTCTCCGTGTACGTCACGATTTGGTGAAACTGAAACAGTTTTCCACCTCGTTTTTATCAATGTTCTGTGTTTCCTCTCAGTTTTGTTGCAAATGAAAAACATCGACATCGTGTGTGTCCAGTACCTGGTTCGTCCACCAGAGAGCACCGACAACTTTACTTTGCACTGTAAAACGTCTCAATCACATTATATTAAGATTTAAAAGGATGATGATTAAAAATGTTTATCTCGGGTTTGCAGCCGATGATTTGTTTTCAGACGTCTCAGTTCAAAAATGCAGCATTGACTCATACGTTTGATGATTCTTGTGACTGAACATCTGCACAAACTGAGACGATAAAAGCATCGTCTGAAATAGTGAATCACAGAAAAGCAGCAAATCCTCATTTGATTCTTTTTATTCTGTTTCCTGTCGGAAATAATCCATCAGCCTGCGAGACACAGAGGAGGTGAAGTGCTGTCTCATGGCTTTTGAAGAACAACCAGATATTAACACTGATGTTGAAACATAAATGTGACAGATACAGATCAGGGCAGCGTTGTGATTCTCCGTCATCATCATCCATTTCTCCCTGACGCTTTTTATTGCGGTGCAGCTCAGTCTGTCAAAACAGCTGCAATGGTGACGTGACGTGAATCTTTTTCCTCTCAACTCATCGGCGGAGCTCCTTTTTATGCGATGGAGAATCAAAGATGAGACTCTGAGACGTTCACAGAGAGGAGAGCGGCTCCGCCATCTGCGGTGGAAGAGCTCCCTCTGCTGAGCAGACAGGGTATCGCGCTGTCTGGGTCCATCCTGCATGTTTTTGTTCTCTCATAACGCCGCGCGGGTGTTTGGTTCAGAGGAGACGAGGGTCGCTCCGTGCTGCAAACATCAGCAGGGGGGCTTGGAGTTAAATGTCGTCTGCCTCTCCACACACGTCCTCAGAGTCAGGTGTCTCGGCCGGTCTGGGAGGTTTACTTTAATCTCTTGCAGGCGACCCAGAGAGCGGCTGATTGGTCCACACTCCAGTTTGATTAGATTGTTCTCACCGGCTGGGAGTAAATGTGTCGAGTTCGATTAAACAGCTCCAGCGCACGGCAGGAGGCGAGCGTGCCTTCAAGCTCGAAATCCATGGACCCCTGTCATTACTTTAAAGTGTCGGATGATTATGATTTCACAACAAACTCACAATATCAACTTCAAACCGCAGACGTTGGTCTCGGTGTCAGTGTAAGAACCCCGTGAGCTCTCGGCCCGGATCTCGTGAGCATTAAAGGGCACTTGAGGTTGCAGATTAGGCAATCAGACGGGGACCGCGTCGCCTCAGTGACCCCCCCCTCCAGGATTTACGAAACGATGAATTCAAGGTCGCACTGCTTCTGTTCGACTCTAGCAGGCGGTAAAACACAACCAAGCTGCTCAACAGCGTCCAACACAACCTGATCGAACACGCCACGGTCTGAGAAACACAGCGAAGCGCTCCAGAGGACGCAACGTCCGAGTACAAAGTTTTCCACTTTCCGTCGGTCCATCTCAGGCGAGTTTGGCCCCCGAGGAGTTGGCTGGTTTTTGCTCTGAACTTACATTCATAGACGCAACAACAAACTGCGTTTACCGGCAGTTTTCTGAAGAGTTTCCGAGCCACGTCGGTGTTTAAGGCGGTTCTGCCTGGTGGGTCAAAGGTCGCAGGCCTTCGGTGCAGAGAGTTCTCTGGATTCTTCCGTTAAATCACAAACTTTCTTGGAGCTGAAACTGTTGGACTAATTAGAGTTGTTCAAAGTGTTTGACAGCGTTGATCCTCGCTTGTGAACGAGCCTTTTCAAAGACGCCCCTGTCACACACGTTTACCTGCGGAACGTTTCAAACCGGCGCCAAATCCGGTGTATATTTAGAAAAACCCATAAAGTTCATCAGTTTGAACATTACAGATATTCTCTTTGAGGATTTGCAAACTCTGTTTTTAGCACGGCGTTCCAACTCTTTTGGAATCGGGGTTGAACGTGGCCTCGCTGGCTGCACAGGAAGCGTCTGGTTAAGACTCCAACAGGAAGCTCTGCCTTCAAACTCGTTGTTTCGCAAGAGCGACGAAAAGTCCCGAAAAGGCCCACAGATGGTCTGCAGCTGCTTTTCATGAAGGCCTAAATATTTTCTACGACTGAACAAAAGACACACAGTCACACAGACGTAATTATGGAAATGTGAATCCAATGGACCAAAAAAACAAACTCAGTTATGTTGTGTCTTATTCTAAATTTGGAGCTCTGTCTGAAGTTTGTTCGCTCGAGTCATATTTTAAAAAATGTGTCCGACAGTTGAACGGGTTTAATTACTCGCTCGCTAATCAAATTGGCAATTCTCCAGCCCCGTTAAAACACCTTTAATTGTTAATTATGTTCATAACACAAATATTGTTAATTAATTGCTTCATTTTGGAAACAGGCACATGTGGGCTGTCGGTTCATTATCAGCCCAAACTTATTCATTACGGACACGTTATGAACTTCACAGCCCGTGAACGATGAGACTGTGACACAAACGACAGCAGGTATTATCATGTCTATCAGCGTGCTGTAACACCAACAGGACAAAATATCGTACGTCAGGTTTACAGTCGACTCCAACACGTGTCAGTGTCTGCAGATAAATATGAGACGTTACAAAACAATCGGACACAGTCCGATAAATCATCTCCGAGATAAGATGAAGATTTAATGTTATACTGACGAGTCTGAGGTGGCAAACATCACGGGGCAGCAGAGAAATGTAACTAAGTACATTTACTCCACTGCTGTATTTAAATACACTGTTTATGCATCTGTACTTTGAGTATTTCCATATAAAGTTACTCTATACTTTTATTTTGACAGCTTTAGTTTATTATTCAGATTTTTAATTAGTTGTACGAGTTCAAATTAATTTCTTCATGAAGCTTACTTATTAAACTTTATTTTTCTGTATTTATTTAAACCTTCTTTTTATAAATGTTTCATTTATTAATTTGTTTTACTCCTGGTATTTAATTCCTACTTTAAATTTGTTGTTGTTTATTACAATAGGGGAAACATTTCCAGTAAATTTGCAATGAAATCTCCAGCATAGGATGTTAAGCTGGGGAATTTCGGAAATATTCCAAATCAGAAACTCCATGGAAATTTATGGGAATTAACTGGAAGATTGTGGTAATTTAAACTGAATCATCTCCAAACTTGAATATAAACATACTAAATAATTCAGTTCACTGAAACGCATCAATTAAAATACAACACAGTCCAAATGTTTCATGATCGGATGGATTCAAACTTTTCGTCATCTTGGGATCAAATTAAACCATTTTTAAAACTCGTCGGTCTGTCGTAACGTTCAAGACTTTGTCTCTGCATCGACGTGTCAGCTAATTATTCACTTTGTTCAGACTGAGCTCGTTAATAAACTGATTTGTGTGTAATAAAAACATTGTATAAACAGAATCTTTGACAGATTCTGATCAGCTGCGATGACGAGGCGAGCACGAAGACGTCGACTCTGAAGTAACCAGAGGGTGGCAGCTGGAGTAATTAACTCAGACGCTTCATACAAGCAGCTTTTAAACTCGTCAAGGTTTCTGTGGAGCGAGAGCCTTTGACCAGACGATATAATGATGGGAACTCGAGCCCGTGTTATCCTGCTTTACTGCAAACACGCCGCTAATGATGCAGCACCGCCTGAATGAGTGATGACACCTGCTCACCTCCCTGTGAGGGCGAATGAATGTGCAGATTACCTGCTGCTGATCAGGCGCTCATCTTCGCTTCACATTTAAAGTACTAACTCCCAATTATAGAAAAATAACTTCATGACAGCAGGTTTTTGTGGGTGAGACTGTGATGCATGAATAAAAATGAAGGCAGACGTCAAGTTGTGAGCCGAGAAACTCGAGTCCACTGCAGACGACGGAGCGTCCAGCCTGCAGGCGGTGTTTAAGTTTAAGAGCTGCATGGATGAACGAGGCATCGCTCTCCCACCTGGAGTCTCCCATCAGGGATGAATCCTGAAGGCAACACCCTTCAAGCCAAGACAAGCCCTCAGACGGACAGAGTGTCAAACAAGAGAAAGGAGAGCCGCTGACGACGACCGGAACAAAACCAAGAGATGAGAAGCACGACCGAACGAGAGTGTGCGTGTGGAGGCACTTACAGGTGTGTAAGCACTCTGTGACAGTGGTGGCGTCGATCAGGTAGCCCTCACACAGACGACATGTGATGTGGGCGTTGATGTGACAGAGCTTTATCTTCCTCGTCAGCATGTCGGGGTTCTGCAGGAGGAGGAAGAACAAAAAGGTTAAAGTAAACTCGCACAAACTGACGTGACATTCATCAAAAACAAAATTCAGAGGCTTTGTTCAATAAAGGTTTGATCAATAAACTGCAGACCTGATTCTGATTTGAGCGGTGGTCACTTACACACAGACTACATTTGAGTATGTTTCTCGCCTTTTACTAAATGTTCTGATAATCTGCAAGTCGCTTTTGAGAAATAAAGTCACAGAGACGCTGAAAAGTGTCTAAATGGAGCAAGAACACGTTAAAAAATGTCCAGAGTCTTTTTGTTTTCTACAGATGAATACTTAGCTGATTACATCCCTCTGCAACACGTGACGTGACGCTTCACCGAGAGGTTTTAGGTTCAATCTTTTCTGTCTTATTAGCCCGTGGACAACACTTCCTCCTCAGCTACAAAAACAGCTAAATGGCTCAAGTGAACGCTCAAATAAAGGAAGTCGAACAACGGCACACACAGCAGCACTGAAACAAATCCCTTGCGATGAAAACTGCTGAATAAAAGTTACTGCGAGTACGACAGTGTCAGTAATCACAACCAGAAGCTTCGCAGGATATCACTGCAGTATTTCACGTCAGCTCGCCGAGCTTCCATGTTTTCGACGCCTCGTCTTGTTGTACCCGAGGAGCCAGTGAGCCATCGCTCCTGCCTCCGGCCGCGGTCACTGTAACTCCCTGCTCCTCTCTGAAGGAAACTTTTAAGAGCCTGTTTTGGATGTACGCTGCAGTCAGAGGTACAGCCTCGCTCGGAAACATCTCCATCTCGCCCGCAAAAACCGCCGAACTCATCATTCCTTTTAAAAACACGGCCACGCTTCCACTTCAGTTCAACAACGCGTACCTGCAGAAACAGCCGGCGACACTGTGATTACACAGGAGCTCGAGTTTGCTGAGTAACTGAATGACTAACTGTGGTTTCACCGTGTGAGTAACATCAATAACAAGCCGAGGAGTCCTCGGTGTTCCCCCTCAGCTCCGTTTTCTAGTGAAACACTCAAAGATTCATTATCACTAATTATTTAACAGAGCGCCGAAAAGTCGCCACAGTTTGTGAAAACAGAACAAAATGAATCCGGATAACTGCAACCGACGCACGGCCACGACTGAAAACACAGCTAGGAACGGGTGGAGTAACCCCACCTTCGCTTATTAAAATCACTTTTTTTGATAACTTAAATAAACGTGAGCCCTTCTCGCCCTGTGTTTGGCCTCTCAGGCCCCTTTCTGCTGATAGATCACCCTGTGAGTGACACACCGAAGCTTTAACGCGTGCCACGTCAACATGTACGCTGCTTCTTTCCCGTTTATCGTGGCTCTCATAGTCGAAACCAAACCGCTGCACAGGGGCAGAATTTTTTAAAGGTGGATCATACGGAGAATATCAATCGATCGTCACTAACTTTTTAAAAACTCAAAGAGAGTGTCTGAGCTGAAGTTTTCTTTGGATGAAAGCAGACAGCGAGGTACACCCCGAGGAGACTCGTGGTCTGACTGCCGGAGCTCTCGGCCGATAGATTTACACCTGAATCCACCTTAGTGTCAGAACGCGCGTTAGATTTCACGTTGTTCTGTCCCCGCGTCTGTCAAACCAACTCTGCCACCAACGAGGTGTTTGTGTTGGAGCGCAGCTTTGTTCCTGACTAACTGACAGCAGGTGGCTGCAGCCAAATCATCGCATGTGAAATTACACCCAGCTACAACTCAGATAATGGCAGGTCGCGCCTGGTGAGTAAAGACACTGAGACAGCCGACGGCGTCATTTAGAGGCTCCGACCTGTTGTGAAGAAAGAGATGCATTCGAAGACGACAGAGATGTTCTAATCATCGCCTCTGCAGACGGCTCCGATGTCTTATTGGTAACACGTTTATCTTTCGTTTCCAAGACCAAGAAACCACGACAGGATCTGTGTGAGTTTCAGAGAGGTGAGTAAACCGCACAGCGTGGTTCTTACCCCTAATACCGCCATGCGTCGACTGTGGATGGTGCAGCAGCCACGTCTCTTCCTGCGGTTGTGCGGCCGACAGTGTTAACTCCTCATCATGGAGAGCCTCTCATCGGAGCCTGTAACACAGAAAGACACACGGCGATGTTAGGAAGCTGAGACACCTCTAACCAGTTCAATCCATACCACACTCATGTCTGTGCGCTGAATATGAAGCCACTAGTAGCTGGTTAGCGTAGCTTAGCATAGACTGGAAACGTGGAGAAACAGCTCGGCTGGCGACTGCTAACCAAAGCTCACCGGTTAACATGTTAAACTTAGTTTTGCACTGCATGCAGCTTTTGTACAAACTGAAAGTCAAAGATTTAGTACAGCGGTTCCCGACCACCGGGCCACAAGGAGTGGAGCTGATGACGTGCCAGAACCGGAGCTGAGCAACCGGGTACCGGTTTGAAAAGTATCTGTCTGTGCCTCTTCTCGTTCATGTCGTCCACCTGATACGTTACCCCAAAAAATGAGCAAAGAACAAAGAGAACTTCTTTGGAAAGATGAAAAAGGTCCAATAATGAGAAAGAAGAAGAAGAAGAGCTCATGACTGCAGAGGAAAAGTGGATGCAGGTTTTCTGCAGTGACAGCGACCAAAACCAAATCACAAAGCAGACTGGACGTAAGGAACAGAGAAACAAGCTCAGGTCTCCGGCTAATTCAGCGTAACGCTCTTAATATTTGTTTTTATGCCGGTTGTATCATTTTATCTCGTCACATTCACCCCGCACACCTCGAGGGCCCGTCCCTGAAAGTATTCTCTTACATGAAGCCACGTTTCAGAGATTTGCACGCAGGCTGGTTCTGTTACCTTTGGACGGAGCCCGGCTGGCTGATTCTCCCGGTTTCTAGTCCATTTTTCATATTTTCCACAAAGGGAACAGTTTCATCATCTCACTCTGCATCAAAAAGTGAATTAAAGGCTCTAAATTATGTTTTAGTGAGCAACCAAACAAAGAAAACTACCTACAGCGAGTCAGACTGGAGAGAAACGCTTCACTGTACCACCCACACGGTTTGATTGACAGGCCAAATGCCACGGCTTGGCAAGAGAGATCAAACAAATGTATCACCACACAAGTTTAATACTGTACAGCGTTTTTTCCTGACAGTTGTGCTTGTCCTCCGCAGAGGGCAACAGATTTCTGTCCTGCAGCCAGGCAGCAGTGACTAGTCCTGCCTCACTCCCGTGTGTGTGTGTGTGTGTGTGTGATTCATCGCTTAATTGTAGGAGTCCGACCACTCCAGTCACGATGGGAGCGAGCAGGGAATGCCAGGCGAACACCCACCGCTGTTTCAACCTCACACACACACACACACACACACACACACTCCGTTAAAAAAGAAAACAGCCTTTAAAGTCTCCGGTGACATCGGTGAGTCTGCCAGCCTGCCTCTGTCTGCCCATCAGACCGTGAAATTAGCCCAGTTAGTCGACAGAGATGAAATGCGGCGGGGGCCGCCGAGGACACACACTGTACTGGCTCGCCTATTAAGAGCGCCGTCACGCGCCGATGAGCTTCGCACAGATGTTATCGTCACATGACGCCCCGGCGACTCCTCGGTGATGTAATGTTTTATTTGCGCGTCGGCTGGGTTGAGTCGAGGTCACGTTCACGCCGAGCGCGGCTGAAGGGAACTCTGCAGAGTCTGGTTTGTCTTAGACGAGTGTGAGAACATAAAACTCTGTACTGACAGCACAAAACAAACCCAGAACCATCAGGTAGGCGCCGACATCTGCTCTCAGACAGTTATTACGGCTTTAAAAACAGAGAAAGTGAGATAACTCATGACAAGAAGCTCGATTTAACGTAAAGCTCGACACACAAACGTGACGCCCATGAGGCTGTTTCACACACCACGGTCCTCTAACAGTCTTTCCGGCAAACGTTGGAGCCGAGCGATTCAAACACAAGATCAACGCCCGGCACCGATGCCCCACAGTCGGGGTTCCAGTTGATCCTGAAGGTGCCGGTTCGAGTTAACAGGAGAAAGCATTCGTGCCAAACACAAACTGTCGACACAAAGCTGGAAGAAGACGATCGATTAGGATTTAATTGTTGGGTGTACGCCTCGTTTTAACTGGCTTAAATACTCTGAAATCGTGGACCACAGACTGAAGCAGCTCTGTTATGTTTTAGCTTCAAGATTTATGTTGAAATTAAATTATTTTTGGTCATTTGGTCACGTACTCGTGAGTCTGTGCGGTTTCTGTTGGCACGCTCTGGATGACTGCACAAAAGGAAGTTAACTGTACCGTTAGTTCTGCTTTCAGTGTGCAATCAATCAATATGCAAACGTGTTTGTGTGATTCGGACAATATAAAATCACGTTCAGCTTCTGTCCTCCGCAGCAGCGCTGGTAGTTGGAGTTAAATACATCCGTCACAACAGATATAACTGTATATGACGTCGTCCTATGACAGACGTCCTTGAGGTTGGGATGTCCAGCTCGATCTGACAATGCCCAGTGAAAATATGCAGTCAGGAGATCAGGATTAATACTTCTGTGTTGCTGATGGTCAAGGCTTCATTCATCTCCCAGCTCATCCATCGTGATCGGGACGTCCCTGCTTCGTCTTCGAGTGCTTAAGATGCAAACCAGTGCAGCGTATCAGCTCAGCGCTGACCTATGACCCCCTCGTAATATACCAGATATGAGGACAGCTAAAGCAAACTGCTCCTGCAGAGCAGATACTGCAGACATTCCTCTCAGTGATCGTTCAGACCTCGACACTCTGTATTCAGATTATTTCTACCATCAAAGGTCAAACATGACAGCAGCTGAGCGCACCAAGCAGGGTACATCGGTACAGAGTGTCTGCCTGGCTGGTTTATCTGCTCTGTGAGCCACCTAATCACGCTCGAGTCAGTAAACATCATCGGCTGACTGTAAAGTTTGAAGAGGTCCACGACTCCTGCAGATAAATGTGAAATTAAGCCCCGTTACGTTTATGTGTTTATTGCTCTGTCACGCTTCTTCTTTCTGTTAAATGGCTGCACATAAATCTGAGCAAACGTCGGATATTCAGAGACATTTTAGCTCGGCCAACAGAGAGCTGCACACGAGCGGCATGGGGACACAGTTCACTGAGAGACAGCTCATTTCAGAGAGATAAGCAAACTACTGACCAAACAACCAATCAATTAATTCAAGCTGAGAAATAAACATTAGGGCTGCAACCCTGTCCTGTCGCGGTTCGACCGTGTGACGCTGAGGTCATCGCGGTCAGCGTTTTTCTGACGTCAAACTGGTCTCCGGCGTCAAAGCAGGAAGAAGGACACTAAAGATGACGTGCCGGTTGATAATTAAGGTGTGAACAGCCATGTGTCTGACACTCCTCAGCCGAGCAGCACGTCCGTTCCCTGGGGTAAATATTCTGCTATAATAACATTAGAAAAAACTGTATTTTTATGATTTTGGTACTCCAACATGTCTGACATTTAGTCCAAGCCTCAGATGAACGTAAAGGTTACAGAGGGCCTTTTTCGTCAGACTGCAGTGATTCACAGCGAGACTGTGGCTTCATCATCATCATCATGCATCCTCCCACTGAAACCTGTCAGGCAGCAACTGTTTGCCACAAAAGCAGTGACACACACTCTCCATTCACGCCGCCACGTGCAGAAACCAGTCACTCGGGTTTTATCAATCATGTTTTACGGCCATCGCATCTCAGCTGGCTTTTTTTCCTTGTGTGATGGGCTGCCGAGATGTTACTCTGTGAATGTGTAGAGCGCAAATAAAGAGGGAAATGACCCAACCTGGAGTCCAGCTCGCGGTCTGGGGTAGCAGATGATTAGACGGGGGCGAGAAAGGAAATTGTTCATTTTTTAGACTCGCGTTTCTGCTTTTATTCTCATGAAGTAACAATATAATATGAAGGAAAAATATCTGTCAAATAAGGTCCACACTACTACTGACTCCATTTTAAGGGTTCACAAGCCAAAGGAGTGAGAAAACAAAGCCTTAAAAAGGTATTTATTGGCAGGAATGGGTTACAATATTCATTAGTAGGTTTTAATTAGCATGTAATCACCTGGAAATATGAATGAAGATAATAATGAGCCCTGTTGGCTTTTAGTTTTTCTTACGTGCTTTGAAGGAGCGGGTGAGGCGAGGGAGGGAGAATATTCATCTGGTTGCAATCTGCAACTTCACCACTAGGTGCCACTAAATCCTACACACTGGACCTTTAACTCAACCCCACGAGCTCTGAATCTATGGGTCACTTTACAGCCAAGTACATTAATTTACCAAAGACTGATCCCCTGCAGATGATTTGGCTCGTTAACAGAAACCCAAATAATTGAAAATAATTAATGAGGACTTTTTCTCTAGACTAGAGAGGATATTACAGGCGCTAATGAGTGGGACAGCTCTGTCAAAACACCAGAGTGACTCGCTACAATTAGCCTGACCTGGCTTCAGTCATGTCAGAATATCTTTTTTAAATCCACTTTAACTGAAATATGCTTCTAGTCGCCTGTTCTATGATTAATGTGAGGTCAAAGTCAAATCCATAATGGTTTCCTGTAACGCCGCTGAATGGAAAATTGTTGCTCCGGTCACTCTCGGATAAGAGGATCAGCTCCTAAAATGTTAAACATTTTTCATGCTTGGTGGCCTTACGTAACGAGCTGAAAGCAGAGTCTGGCTGCAGGAATAGCAGCGCAGGTGAAGGATGAGGACTCCGGGGTGAGAGGTCAGTCACCCTATATGATGCCCGAGAAATGCCAACTGTGCATATCCAATGACGCTTCACCGTCACAGTCACGTCTTTAAACCTCATAATACTGAATGTCGTGCCATCGCTTTACCTGGAAACTGAAACGATGCGTGCCTCTGCAGCAGCGTTTAGATACGCTGGCAGCCATTCAGTTCCTGCACCGAGGCGGCCCTGAAGCAACAACCCAAACCTTAAAAATATAGATCCAGCAGAACAAACGGGCCAAAGATTCTGACAGGAAACATTACGGCTGTCACTTCTATGAAAAATCAAGTGCTGACTGAATTATGAAGCACATCTGTAAGATAGCACACAAAGAAACAGATGATGCCGAAGGAAAACACTCAAAACCGCTGCTAAATCTGTTAGCCTAATGCTAACACCCAATGGGAGCGCTAATGGGAATTAGCATAGCAGTAATATCTTTAACGACTCATTTTATTTTACATACGTGTTATCAAATATTATAATTAGCTACAGAGACCAAAACTGTTTTTGTACCAGGCTGTAAACATGTTTAGTTCTGCTGTCTAACATGGGGACTTATGGAGACTGACTCACTTCTGCAGCCAGCCTCAAGTGGACGTTTGAGGAACTGCAGTTTTTGACATAGCTCTGTGGAAATGGACTAACTCTCCATTATTCATGATATTAAATAAATAAATAAATGAACATTACACAGCTGTGACGTCGCTAACGTGGACGGACACGGCATCCATGTTGCTGAAATAAAACTGAGAAAGAGTGAATGACGTGAAGTGCGTCATTTTTGGAAACATGACTCACGATAAGTAGAAGAGTGCTCAGAAGTGTGTGATTCATGTTTTCCCCGTGAACAAAAACCTGATTCACTCAGAATCGACACACAAATCTTGTAGAATAAGAAACATTAAATAAATATCGGCACCCAAAGCATCTCGATGATATCAAATCTGCACAAACGTTAAATTCATACCCAATAAAATCAAATTAGATTTGATTCACATGGTCACATGACCCGCTCTGGTCAGCGTGCTGCAGCCTGTTGTCATTTTACGTCCTGATATCAGAGTGTTGGCCGCCGCTGCCACACAGGAGCCGCGCGGCGTCCGGTTCATTCATTAACTTTGAGCCTCTGACATAAAGTAATCCACGCCTCACACAGATAGACGTCGTCTGGATGAGGCTAAGTCTGAAGATTAACAACATTTGCAGTCAATCATGAGCTGAACAACTGCCCCAGTGGCTGATAAGTACACACAGGGAGACACACACACACACACACACACACACACACACACACACTCTCTCTGGCATCAACAAAGAGCCCCTGTTGGCCTGCCTGTGGGTATTGGAGTGTTTGGCCTTGGTATAAATTGGCTGCCAGCTGGAGCGACGGACACTGAAGGCCTGCATCAGTGGACGGAGCCAGGAGGAGAGGCCTCTTCTTGTTGGGGAAGCTCTGGCTTCACTTCAAAACACACACACACTTTTAGGCCACACACACATAGACACAAGCTACACAAAAATTTAAACATGCTCTTGCCAAACTGTAAGTATTCACACATCCACCGTCACACACACACACAGTTATTGTCTCCTCTTAATTCTGTTTGATGGCCCTCAATCCTCCAGCCAGGACTCGGCCGCCTGGGGAAATCAGGCAGACAATAGACGCGATCCAAAGAGAAGCAGACTGCAGCCGGCCAGGAGGCCCGTACGAGCTGCCAAGAAGCAGCAACACTTGAATAATTGAGCTTTGAGTTTAGGTTGTGAAGGCCAGGAGTGAAGTTAGTGAAGCTAATGTGTAATACGCCTCGCAGGTCACACACACAAATAGAAAGAAACACACCCCGAAACTGAAACTCCTGGTGGTCACGTCATCTTCTGTGAGCTGTGAGGGTATGAGAGCGAGCAGCGAGGAGGAAGAGATGGAACATCAAGTCGTCTTCCTGTCAGCGAGCCTCTCCCAGGGGCGAGAGGAGCATGTCTGATCACACTGACAAGACAGAAAACCAGACACAAACTCGTATTCTGTGTTAAGTTGGGCTGCTTCGCTCACTCAGGCAGGTAACCTGCCAGAGACTTTTGTCTTGACCAGGCATGCTGCCATTTTTCCTGCTACAGGCAAAGCGGAGCGCGGCCAACTTGCAGTTCGTCCCCACTTATGTTTCCAAAAAAAACAAACAAAATGGCCACTGCCAAAGTGGAGGTTTCAAAAACGGTCGTCCACAAACGAATGGGCGAAAAAAACCTGAACCAAGACCGTGCAAATCGGAAATGATCTTGGATACCAACTACAGGGGTAAAGGACTTGGATTAACATTCTCTACACAAGCTGAAACAAACAAACTGCAACTATTGGACTAACTGTTGGATCATTGTCGTTTTTCAAAGCTAAACTGACAAATATTTTCATGTTACATGCTCTCAAATTTGAGAATTTTGCTGTCTTGTGTTAGGAAACTGAATATCAAGCAATTCCAATATTGCTCTGGGAGGTAGTTTAACTAGAAACTGTAAGTTGCAGGCCGACACAATGCACACAACCTTATTTGGACATTCATACGTTCAGCTCCATGCACATAGTTTGCAACTATAAACTTAGACGAGAGCTGCTGACACAAGGTCACCTTAAGAGAACTTTACAATCAGCTTCAAGCTCCTGTGATCATTTAATTTATGTCTGATGAGGCTATAAATCACCGTCAGCTTCTATAAAACATGTTTACTTCGGTAATTTTATAGCTAACAATGAATTACTTTGCAATCAGTGTTCTTTGTAATTGGCCCCTTTCATACCAACGTTTGAATGAAAGCAGAGGTGTGCAGCTCGGGTCAGGAGCAGAGTTCAGTGTGGGTTCTTCATATTTTCTAAAAGCTCAAACAAACATTTGATGACTCAGGCTCTGTTTTTAAATCATCATGTGTTCATGTTACGCAAGGTCACAGCGATGACGCACCCCAAATCTGGTTTCTGCTCATGTGACTATCCGATCTACGAAGGCCAGAACCCTCCCGTCACATCACTCACGGTGCAGAACGCGGAGCTGTTGTTTACTTCTATGTGTTTCATCAAATTCAATACAGCCAGAGAAAAGACAAGTCAAAAAACATGTTTCAAGCAGTGTTCACATGGTTTCATGATGTGCATCAGTTATAGTCGTGTGCAGCCCAAGATGGGCTGAAACTGATCCAACAGGGGGAAACTGATGGATCACAGCAGAAACACTACCCGGGTTAGTGGTTTCTTTCTGTTACACGGAGATGGCACTCACAGTAAAAGGGATGAACGTTTTAGCGTTAAATGGCACACGCCGAACGGGCTTCTTATTCAACACGGGCGCCATTACAGAGCACGGGGGTGGTCGTACTGTGCAGACAAGACACACAAACGCATCAGGAGGAGATCTCAAAGAGCGAGCGGCGTTAACACACCCGGAGGCTCAGGGACACGTCGGCCACCCCGACGGCAGCGAGACAAAAGAGATGAGCTTCAAATGAGGAACGGAGGCTCTGCTGAAACATCTTCTCTCTGCACCCATCTGCCACCACACACAGCGTCACGTCTTTAAAATGACGCGTTTGGCGAGTTAACAGTCCAATGTTCATGTTTCTTTTAGCTCCATCGTGGAAATATTTTGCCCTTTAGCGGAGACGTGCTCCACGATGTTGGTTTCTAGCTGTGTCTGTCTGCTGTTTTGGTGCTGAGGAGTTCATCAACAGTGCAAGCTTTTCTCCCACTGCAGCAGCAGCCTGAAAACAAACAAAGAGGAATGGAGCGAACCAAAACAGTAAACTTGTGTCCAATGACCTGAAAGTGATGCACGGCGGTATTGAGGCACCACCCGGCCCGGTCAATCGCCAATCATGGTGTGAAACATCCATTTATAGCATAAAATAACTCATTAAAGTCAAATTAATTGGAATAAGTAACTCTTACTTGACATCAATGTGTCACCTACTAACATGGAGCTGCAGGTTTGTGACCTATACTGCATCCAGCCACCAGGGGGAGATCAAGACGTTTTGTTTAGTCGTCCATCTACGAGAGGCACCGTCACAAAAATATAAATCATCGCTCCACAACCTCCATGAGTTTGTTAGCAGGTGTTTGGTCTCTCCGTGATCTGTGTGGGCTTTTATTACAGTTTATTTTGTTAAAGCTCCACTAATCTGTGTTTTTCATGAACAATGGATGAAGTGTGCTGTGTGGAAAAAAGGTCACCTGTAGTGAGGAAATGACTCAGCTCTGCAGAGCTTTTCAAGCCCGGAGCTTATTTCGGTTTAACGGCCCGCAATTTTATCATTTCGGGACAAATATCACCGATTAACTGGCGGCCCGGCATCAAATAGAGTTACTGTAAATAAAAAATGGACCCACGGGTTTCTGAGTGCGGTGACTCTGGACCGTCGCCATGTTGGTTGCTCTGGCTCCATCGGGTCCAAGCAAAAGACGTGGGTGGAGCTGAGGCGGGTCAAGCGAAGCATGGTTACTGAAACCAGCCTCAATCAATCAAAGCAGTCGTAAAATGAATCCTGCATAACTTTAAATCTTAATATAATCTGAACTGTTTTTTGTACCAGGCTGTAAACATGAAGTTGGACATTTGAACATGGGGACTTACGGAGACTGACTCACTTCTAGAGCCAGCCTTTGGGGAACTACAGTTAGCATCATTTTTATATGTTTTAGATATTATTATTTAGATAATGACAGCTGTGCATGGTCGACCAGGTGAGCTAACCTGCACCCCAAGTTAGCGTCATAGCATATGGTTGAAGACAGATCCCAAAGGTTGTGTCGTTTCTGCGGTGATCTGTCAATCTCACTGCGGTCAGTAAAATGTACTGCCTTGAATTTTCTATAGTTTCCAACACTGCACACTCTGCTTCAGTTTATTCCAAACAAACAAGTCGGTGGAAAACATAAAATGCATCGCGTCCTGAGGGACTTCGGTGAGATGTACTACACGCCGGGTGTTTACACAGCAAATGAAACCGTTCCTGCGAGCCTGCTACAGACTCCATCCACACTGTGTATTTGTGCATTTACAGTGAGGAGGTTTTTTCTGAATCCTGGCGTTGAAGACGCCTCTGTTGAGCTCCGGATAACAGCTCGGTCAAACCACACCTAGAAGCTGCAGCCAGTCTTAACTGCAAAGACTGATAATCTCCTGAACTTAACCGCCCCTTTGGTCCAGACGTTTTCAGGCTTTGGTTGCCAGAAAGCAGAAAAGACTCACCAGCTCCAAGAAATGTGAGCAGCGCTGTTTGGCTTTCATTATTACCCAGTGGTCAATTTGGCATAAACGCAATCCACCAGACAGCACTGATACCAATAAGGAGTCAATTTTAATTAAGTCATTACATGTGAGTAATGAGCGCTGCTGACTTGCCGCTCCCAGGGAAGGAAAACAAGGAGATAATGAGCGAAGCAGCTGTAAACGCTGAAATTATTCTATTCATAGAAAGTCTGTGTTGGCAAGGCGACTGAGCGGTTTCCTTCAACTGTCAAACAAAAGAAGATTTTCCCCCAAAATGACGATAACAAGGCCTCCAGGATATTCAGTGTCACAGATATTCAAGCAGTTAAATAACACTTGACTTTTCACATTCAGCATTAAGGCCACATTACTTTGAGTCTCCTGAGTTACAGTTCAGTGTTTGTCTTGGCCGGTGGCGGCAACTAAAAAGCAGCTTGTAAAAACAAAAACTGAACCCGAGTCAGCTGCACGGTCGACCGCTTGACAGCCGACGGTGATGAGTGGACCGAAGGAGAAAGAAAAGGGCGGAATGCGCCTGTTGTTTCCTCACAAATGTCAAATACTTCCTTTCTTATTTCCACTCGCAGCCGGACTTCGGTGGCGACGGCGTAATCTCGGCTACGTGTTGTCAAGATTCAAAGCAGCTCTTCTCCCATCCTGGGTAATCACCCTGCGGACCACCAGCGGCCGGCCAAATGCTGCTTTGTTTTGGCTGCGGCTGCTGCATTAAGCGTCGGGGGGTAACCAACCCGACCGCGGTTCTGCTCTGAAACGGCGTTTTTGTTCAGACGAATGTGGCTGTGAAGGCCTTTATCTCTGACCGCCGCAAGGAAGTCGTTAATCTTTGAAATAATCTGAGAAAATATCTAATCTTATCGAATCCAAAATATTTAATATTTAACTCCCCTTCCTTCTTGTGTTTCTGTGTCTAAGTCAAGCGACAACCTTCGTGGCTGTGAAGTGAAGCCAATGCAAAAGTAGTTGCGGTTCCTCAAACGTCCACTTGAGGCTGGCTCCAGAAGTGAGTCAGTCTCCATAAGTCCCCATGTTAGACAGCAGAAATAAACATGTTTACAGCCTGGTACAAAAACAGTTTTGGTCTCTGTAGCTAATTTCCCCGTTCATGACAACTGTACTGAGGGTGAATTTATATACAACTCACCTGTTCACATTATATTAAGGCTTAAAGTTATGCAGGATTAAGAGCGTGGACGCTTTGATTGACAGGTGGATGCCTCGTTCAGGTGCTTTGTTGGTGACGTTGTGTGACTTTGGATCTTTAAAACATCAGTCATCCTACGTGATAGTAAAATCTGGTTAAACAAAATCATCTCTGCAGGCGTCCGCTCACAGTCGGTGGCAAAAACAAACACAGTGACAGTGACCCGTTACATGGTGCAGCCAGTTTTCCAGCGGCTCTCGCTCAGTCCTGTGCCAATCGCAGCACAAAAACACAGAAGCTTCCTTTAAGACACACTCACTGACACATTCAAACCAATGCAGGAATCTGAACACATTAAACTCAGCACCTACGCTCGCGTCCGTCACAACTAGTCTGTCTAGCTGGAGCAGCTCCACCGAAAACATTTTGGATTCCAGACAAAAACTAGATGCAGTTGAAGCAGCGAGAAGTTGAGTCTGTGCTGGGAGCAGCGGGAAACCAGAGGGCAGGGAAGGGGTGACGCAGTGCACCAGACGGTGGTACACCTCGTCTGAGACTGGAACCCCCCCTCGTCTTCAGCAGGAAAACAGTCTGCAACCAAAACTCGTCCTACCTCATCTCTGCCAGCGATGCAGGAACTATTTTATCATTTTCAGGCTTCACAGGGTGACAGATTTAATGACTTTCTTAACTAAAGCAGATAATTAAAGACAGATCTGAGATCAGACTCTGCAGGAGCTGGTGCACATGCAGGTCAGACACCAGCTGGACCATTTTATCCAGTATAGATCAGAGCTGTGGGACCAGTTCACTCCTCATCAAAGTATTGAACATGCCGGTCCACTGACCCCGATGAGGAGTCGGGCATCTCTGGTCCTCACGAAACAAACTCTCTGCCACGAGTTTGATTTTTTTCCTCGGTGCTCTGTGACAGCGTCCCGAGGCTCGGCACTGTCCTCTCCCACCCAACCGCTCTCCAAAATAATCTGTGTAAAAGCACGATTAGGACTGTCAGGAAAATCAGCTTTGGAGAGCAGAGGCCGTAACTTTGTGACCCAAAATATTACGAAATCTTCGACTTGTGAGAGTGAAACGCACGATGACGGAGTAGAATTAGGTGAATCTGTCGGCAGATGTTTGAGCTGAAGACGTGAAATCTTCGATTTCGTTCCTTCTTTCACATAATGGTACGGTCCTACTCCATCCACGCATGGGATTGGCCGCCATGTGCCTGTCTAAATAAAGTCCTGTCCCAGCCTGCATGGATTCGTCTCTTTGGACCGGGAACGACCCATCACTAGATTTTCTCCCCCACATCCTGATACGCCGCCTTTCAAACCTTTTATTTGTTCAGGGAGGTTTGCTGAGCATGTATTTTCTTTCAACATCGCTCTGCTTTATATTCTTAGTTACACCCAGTGAAACCACAGTCACCAGTTGTGCAACTTCAGCTCGCAGTCGGTTTGAACCCACGCGAGCGTGAACAGCAGCGACATCTTCCTCTTTTTAAACCGGTCTCGGTTTTCTCAGCCAGAGGAGACGTTCATACTCAAAGTATTACGGTCAGAAGGTTTCAATCAATAACCTCGGGTCGTTTGTATTCTAGGTTTTTCAAATTAAAGCCTCATTTCCTTTTAGACTTTAACTTCCTGTTGGGAGGATGTTGCCCCTCGCTTCCCCTCGCCTGTGATGCAGCATTGATTTTACAGCAGCGAGGGAAAGGATCTGATGACAGACCATGATGAAGACGCAACGCAGCCAGAAAAGTATGAACAGAATGAAGTGAAATAAGGTTACAGCCGACGATGACTTCAACTAACGCCCCGATTATTTACTCGATTAATCGTTTTTCCTGTGAAATGCCAGAAAAGATGCTGAATTCGATCAGACGTGGTGAAGAAAAGCAGGAAACTCACATTTTGGACGCTGGAACCATCAAAATTTTAATCCAGTTTGCGTTTTTCTCCATTCGACTTCCTTCTAACGCCAAAACTCCACCCGCCAGACGCCGTTAACTTGCTCAGATTTCCTCCATCATCCTCGATCATCCTCGATTCACGTGCTTCTAAATATGTAAATATGCTACGTAGTCAATTTGTTTCCCTTTTGGCCGTTTTAACAATGTTTTATTTTGAAAATCAACCAGATTCTGCCTCCGACGTACAGCCGGCTCGAGCCAAGCAGAGACCGACGTCTGGCACGCTTCTGAACCTGGACGGGTCCGGGTCCAACGCAGCAGAACTAAAATGGAGCTGATTAGGGCGAGTAATTTGCCCGATCACTTTCTCAATGAATCGATCAGTTTCTTGGTCTAGAAAAGGTCAGAAAACATTGACCTAAGATTACATCCTCAAACCAGGAGATACTCGTTTACTGTAGAGATGGGGGAGCATAGACAGGCATGGCTACAGTTGAACGGTTAATAAATCTGTGTATCGCAGCTGGAACAGCTGTGTGAAACTAATTCTCAGACGCGGAGTGAAACCCGACCGCCTGCACTGTCACCTCTCTCTGACTTGCGGCTTTCTGTAGGTGACATTTCTCTCTTTTTCTTCCTCCGTTCAGCCGCGGTGGCTTTCGCTGCTCGCTGCGAGCGACGCTTTATTTATTTCAAACAAACTGGTGACACGCTTCCTGTGCGCCAGAGAGAAAAAACACACAGCAGGTGTTCAGACAGAGACGCTTTAAATGAACCGGAGGTATTACTGCACCTCATCTCTCATCGTAACGCCGTGGCTGGTTTACACCTGTCACCTTTAAGAAGAAACTCCTCGGGTCAGAGAGGAGCTCCTTTGAAGCTCCTGGCCTGCTGACCTCGCAGATAATGACACCAAAATCCCACGAGGAGAAGAAGAAGAGAGGATCTGGGGGAGGGGAAAGGTCCCGGCGCCAACGCCCTGGATAGATGAGCTGACCGGGAGAGGTCACGGAGGTCAGACGAAGGAGGGTAAACCTCGCTCCGTGGTCTCATCGGCTTGTGAGTGACACAAACCTACCAGCCAAACAATATTAAATCATCTACTAATCAACTTTTCATTTGCATATTTCAGTCATCCGTCAAACAAAGTAACAATTTTTTCTCAGACTAAACAAACGGTAAGTTCGTGCGGTGGAGAACGAGGATGCGATGAGCCGTTACGTGGGTTTGTCGCTGCACGCTGCTTGCAGGGCTCGTGTAAGCGCTCGTCTCGCTTTTCCAGTTTTCAAACCACAAACTGTGGCTGCAGGCAGGCGAACAGACCCGGAGATGACAGTTATTACCCATTTACTGTACGCGCCGCGCTGACGTACACAGCAAAGAGAGTTAATTAACTTCCTCGTTTGGCCCACCGACGTTCGTTTGCAAAGGCTCGTTAGACTGACAGGGATGCTAAACGGCGCTGTCACTCGACTTTGAGGAGAAGACGGCGAGGAGGAAGACCTTCGCTGACCCCTCGACACGTTTCATCAAACAGCTGACAGGCCGCTAAATAAAAGCTGACCTGTCATATTGTCTGTTTGGAGCAGGTTTTATGACTTTTTACAACAGAGGAGGTGAAAAGAAGATAAACTCTCTGAGACGATCAGGAATTGTTGGGACTGTGAAACAAAGAAAATTCGGTCTCAGGTTGTTTCCTCTGACAGTTCAGGGACGAAGACTTTTTCCTGGAGATAATCTGAAGCATAATAATATTCACAGCTCACACAATTTCAGTGTGATTTCCTGTTTTACGGGCCCGGCAGCTAAATCACCAACAGAACGAGCTTTAGGTGCTTCACACATTCACTGGATTTTTGGCAACAACTGGTCATAAACCAGGAGGAACGCGCTCAGTGCAATCAAGTTAAAGCCACGTAACATCAGGACTGTCTGCTACTGTTCAACGGCACAAATACTCACGTCAGAGTTAAACTAATTCACAGGAATTTATCAGGCTTCCCTCAACAAATTCAAGGACTTTCCAGACCAGATTTATCCCAATTTAAGGACTCAGCACGGCATAGTTTGAGGCATGGACACAGAGAACTAGCAGAACAAAGCCCCCTTTACTGCCCCACGTTTTTGACTTTTATCCCTGAAATTCACAAACTTTCAAGTATTTCAAGGACCTGTACCTGAACTAGAACGCAGCTGATACCAACAGAGATATTTAGAGACTAAAATATCCATTCCAGGACTTTTGCGTCTACTGCGGTGCTTGTAAAGGGGTAAAGGGAGGGTGAGGCGAGGGGTATTCAACTGCCACGAATTCCTACACACTGGACCTTTAAATGGTTGCATGTCCAGACCTTTATGTCACATTTAGACCAATAAAAATGCGGCTTTAAGACCTCCATCCCGTCTGTCAGGGGTGGGAGCTACACGAGGAAGCGGCTTTCAGCCTCCGTACACCGTCTCCATTAAACAGGTTGAAGTAGCAAGACAAGAGAGTCTGGAAGCCGCCGAGCTTGTGTTTTATTACCCCCGTCGACTCCACAAATCAGACTAAACGCGGACTAATGTGTGTGATCATGTCCTCTAAAGAGAAGAAAAGCAGACAGGACATCAGACGTGGAAACAGTAAAAAGAGAAACTCGAGCGAGCGTCTTCCGTCTGTCAGCTGGTGTTTTTAATGTCAACACAAAGGCGAGTGGAAGCGTTTCAATTCACACAACCTGCCGACGACCAGTTGCTCGGGACGTTGACATGAAAAAGAAAAGATAGTATCTGCGAGAGCACGAGCGAGGCCGTGAATCTTATCTGGAGGCCGAGCGGCTCGATATTCATCTGCACCGATTCAAGGTCTCAGTCTGAGCGTGCTTTCATTCAAGGCGCCAAAGTAAAAGTCTCGTTTAAACATCTTCGTTAGTGCGCTGAGGGATTTGTGTGTCCTCCATTCTAATGGACCATCGCCAGAATGTCATCACTCACGTGACGTTTCTTCACTTGTGGCCTTAAAACTGCTTCAGGCGCGGTGAAATTCATCACGTCTGTGCCAAGTGTGGCTAAAACTGCACAACAGGCAAGCTACAAGTTTCCAGGATTTCAATAAAGAGTGCGACGCCACAGATTTGCATGTCAAAGTTGAGATTTGGCTGCTAACTTCTGCTTTTTGTGCGGATGAAATAAATGTGTTTTCATCGGGGGGGGGTCTCACGTCTTCTCTCACATCAAATTCAAAGACTTTCCAGGCCCAGTTCGTTCAAATTCAAGGACTCAGAGACAGCACAGTTTGAGGCACGGATCAAGGTTAATTACTGCTACGACACCGAGATGTTTTATAATGAGAACAAGCAGAACACAGCCTGTGTGCTACCAACAACCTTACTAACTTTACTTTACAAAATATATGAATTCAACACTTTCAATGAGCCGTTTCTTCAAACTTTCAAGTATTCCAAGGACCTGTACCTGAACCAGAGCAGCAGATACTCACATTTTTTTGCAGCTGATGCCAACAGAGATATTTAGGGACTAAAAGATTCAGCCAGGCTCCCGTATGAAATGCGTCTCATCATTATATAATCGCCTGAATCATATTTTTGTTGTCCGCACATGGAGCAGGAGCCCAGCATGGACAAACCAACCAAACGCCGGCTCTTGTGTGAAGGGAGGGTGAGGCGAGGTGTATTCAGCTGCTGCTAAATCCGACACACGGGACCTTTAAATGTTTGCATGACCGGACCGTTACGCTGCATTTAGACCAACAACACTGTTTTTATACGTTTAAACTCACATTTCAGTCACAAACATGCGATCACACAGTTCCTTTATAATGTGAATAAAATGACGATCGTGCTGCTCTGATATCTTTACAAAGCTGTAAATCCTCTGTCATAAATCATAAAGTGCAGCGTTTAGACGTCTGATAAACCTTCAGACTCACGGAGTCTAAACTTCTGCGCAGACGACCAAATCTACATCTATCACGCCGGGCCGTCCTGTCCGACATCATCATAACGCTGCTGTAAACTGATTTACTTTTCATGCAGAATGCAGAACGTTCAAAGAAAAGAAAGTGAAACCGGCGCCGAGGATTTGAGCAGCTCCTCCAAACCGCAGCTTGATTTGTAGGCGAGGGATTTCTCCACGGTGGCTCGGCAGCTCATTTAGGAAGCTGCTCGAGATAATTTCCTGTCCAACAAAAAGACAAATGCATCTTCTGGCGCTTAAGACACTATTGAGTTTTTTTTTCTTTCATTATCAAGCGGTGCTGGTCCTAAAGAGGCCATATCCTGCTCGCCTGCCCTGCAGAGCCAACTGTTTTATCCGACTGCCCAGTGGGACCATTAACATCATCTAAACAGAGCGTGAACGCGCGGTTTAGGGGCAGTGGGTCAAAAATAAATGTCCTTTTGATAATTTGTCGTCTTTGTGCGGTGGAAATCTTTCCACTCATTAGACGTTATTTGATTCCAGGTCAGAGGTCAAAAGATGGAGGTTATTTGGGGTTTCCCTGCAATGTAAGCAGAAACCTGACATGAAAGTTGACGCTTGGCAGGCACGTGTACTCTTATGCAACGGCCATATCATATTATATCTTTGAGTCCAGGCCAAGTGACATTCAGCTGGCCAACCATCACTCAGGTCAGCGAGGTGCTTCAGCACAGAGGAGAGGAGAGGGTCGACATCTTCACGTCAAAGGAACTTAAATTAGAAGACGGGCGTCCTCTCGCTGCAGACTGCGGCGTCCAAAGAATAAAATGTTAAAGAGCGAGAGCCGGGCTCGAGCACGCTGGGTGCAGTTTAGCAGCAGCGTGTTCCCGGATTTGAAGCTACTGAAGCTCACGACGGCAGAGAAAACACTCGCTCAGTGTGTGTGTGTCTGAGCACTTTTAAAATCACAAATTAATTAATTAGCAGGCGACATGCGAGTCAAGTGCTTTTCAACAACCCGCCCTGTTAATCAGGTTACGGAGGGTCACATTTTTTTATGTTCACTGTTCAACTCGTCTTAAAACGGCGCGTGACAGAGCCTAGAGCGGCTTTAATGTCAACATACAGCGAAGCGGCCTGGATTGAACTCAACAGTAGCAGAAGTGTGCACGGCCTGTGGTTTACAGTGTGTGAAGCAAGACCGAACGACACATTACTGCCAAAGCCTCCACTTTAAAACGAAAACCGAGTTTGGAAAGGTCCGCTGTGTCAGAACCACGTGATATTTATGCTTTTGTTCCATATATCTACAGACGCTGCGGGGTCCTCTTACACAGAGTCCGCCATGTTTCTACAGGAGCCCAGAACGGACAAACTGAACACACCGGCGTGAAGTCGGTTGCACGGCTGGATCCTGCTCAAACCCGTCACAGCGGATCCAAAAACACTTCTGAGACGTTGAATTTACACGTTCTCACACGAAACGCGTCAAAAATAACTTAAGAATCTTCGACTGAGCTGAATTTCAACACGTCCGGCCTCGATGTTTATTCTCAGCGTTTGGACGGTTCACACTTTCACATCACACTTCTGCACGACTGAACGTGACACACACCAAAGAAATGACATGAGGATGCTTTTTATATATATGTAACCAGAAAACTTCTCAACCACATCCCACCTCCATCTTTTGACCTCTCCACCACCGCCACCAGGAAAAAGTTGAGTAAAAGCCTGATTCTGTGCAGACACATTTAAAATGAATCCATAAATAAAAACACAGACTTGTTGGCTGCTGTCTGCATGCCTCCACCCCCCCTACAATGTCACACAGGGCTCGCTGCTGCAGCAGCACCACCAGCAGCAGCAGCAGCAGTCTGGCGAGGGGCGACATCCACCCTGAAGAAAGAAAATGCACCAACTTTCTGTCTTGATTTAATCCGAACCTCATGTAGATCCTGCACACACACACACACACACATGCATGCAGGGTGAACTTTGCACGGCAGGAGGAAGAGGTTCGCCTTAATGGTGGACTCCAACATTCCAGCTCAATGTGGGGGGGGGAGAAGAAGAAGTGGTGTTTGGTTGGAGAGGAACAACAGCCTTTAAAACATGACGAGACAAGCAAACACAGGCGGCTGCCGGAGCCTCCACCACCTCCTCCTCCACCACCTCCTCCTCCTCCTCTCCGGTGCTGCTAACCGTATGCATCCCGGTTAGCCTTTTTTTAAAGCCGCCTTCACGATGCACGTTTCCCCCCCTCCTGTAGAAGAAAGCCCCGGTGTGTGTGTATGTGTGTGTGTATGTGTGTGTGAGAGTGTGTGTGTGTGCAAACTGCAGGGCCCCGGCGCCGCCATACACCGACCACACAGACACATAAAACAACACGTATAGCATGCCCCGTAGCACCAAGCGGAAAGAGACATGCGAAAAATGAGGAGGAGGAGGAGAGGGGGGCACACGAACCGGGACCGTAAACCGGCCGTAGACCCGCCGAGGACCGAGCACAAAGAGAGGGCAAGTGAGCCCAGACGAACTGACCTGTTCGGGAGCAGCACGGTCCGCTGGATATTGGGCTGAATCCGAGTTAAATCCACTATCGGTAAAACAAAGAGGCGAAAATGACCGAGCGGCCGCGGAACAGGCCGAAACAGCACTCACTGGAGCAGGGTTGCGCATGCGCAGAGCGCGGAGAAGAAGGAGGAGGAGGAGGTGGGAGATAAAAAGGGAAAAAAAAAGTGGAGGGGAGGGGGGTGCAACTAATTTCTCTAATTGATCCGCTGAGTGTGTCATTCATTATTAATTTTAAAGGAAGTTGGCCTGTGTCAACTGAAACATGCTACAAATAATAAACCTGTTAGTCTCCACCCGCCCCTCCACCCCCTCCTGTCCAAACAAGTCCATAAATTAAACATTCATTTAAGTGTAGCCCGCCAAAGTAAACTCGCGCAGGGAGGGAGGAGTCCATTAAACAAATCAATAAACAAGATATCACCAAAGTTATTCAATTTAAACTCTGTATGACTTTTTCTGCCATAATTCTGCGCCCCGCGCGCCTCACACTATGTAACCTTCAATATAGTATAATCAGAATAATATATAATGTATAATCATAATAATATATACCAGGGGTCCTCGAGACAAACAGATCAGAGACCCCCCCACGTGTCACATGTTTAAGCCTGGCTTATGATAACTTTTATATTTATATTTTATCCTATTCATATGCTGGGTTATTAGCCTATATGTGTGTTATGATTGATAAAAGAAACATTCAGGAATCATTTATAAATAATATATTCATAGTAATACTCAAAAGTAGCTTTTTATTGCATATTAATGCTGCAGTTTACTTATTATTGTTATATTTTTTTTTAATTCTCACAATTTATTTTGGTGAAAATTGTTATGACATAAAGGACACCCTGCAGTACCTCTGCGGGCCCCCTAGGGGTCACGGACCACTGGTTGAAGACCTCTGAGATATAGTATCATCACACGACATCACCGAGTATTTCACAGATTTTCTGTTTTTTTTTTTCCCTTCGATCTCCTCAAGTGCATCAACATCTCTGTGATTTACAGAGTTTCCTGACGGACAGCGAAGTAAACTGCTGCCGGCCGTAGCTGCTGTTAGCTGATGCTATCTCAGTTTGTTAGCCTGGCTGCAAGCTCTGTGAGCTTAGAGAGTCAGACGAGTGTAACCACAATGTGCTGACGAGGTGGTTCTCATGGATTGTGGCTGTCAATATTATTGATAATATTATTATTTTAGTATCATTATTACTATTAGTCCTTTTCTATTTTTATTATAATTATAGCTGTTATCATCGTTTTTATTGCTGCTACAGAGCTGCCCACCATGAGCTGAGATCTTTCTCCTCGCCGCTGTCAGCAGGTGCTTGTTCATGGTGGGAACTGTCAACCTTTTTTTTTTTAAATCAAAAAACCGAAGTGGACATTCTTCCTATTCGCCAATTCTCTATTTTTTTTTAGCTCATTATGCCGAGTCATTCATCCAGTGTTGCTTTGTGAAATGGTGGCAAATAAAAAAGACTTACAGCAAATACTTTTTTTAATAAAACCGTAAATATCTCAACATTTCTCAGCAGTGGATGAAGCCGTAAACATCAGTGGAGCGGTTTCTCTTTGTGGCTGATGCAGACAGTAATGGATGCCTCACAGTTCAGGGTCAGAGGAAGAATTAAACCTGATTATGTTTAAGTATAAGCCCCGGGGTGGTTTAGGTATAAAGTTGAAGGTGGTTGGATTCGGTGTGGTTACGGTTAGGGGAGTGTTGGGTGGGATTTTGGTCTCTGCCCTGAACTGTGGTTGAAGTGTTGTCATGAAATATGGCGCTCTGCGCGCTCATAACTGGGAGCAATGCCGGTGAAACAAAGAGTAGACACAGTTATCAAAACATCAGTTTTTAGTTCAACCGCAGGCCGACGTCTGCCGACCCTCCCGTCTATGAATCAGCACCGCGCTGCTGCTGCCATATTTTTTAAACCTGCCAGAGATGTGGTCAAGATTAAATCTGAGTCACTTCCAAAGCGTTTAGCCAAAATTGAAATATTTCCCTGCTGTGCTTTGTTGATCATGTTGCACATTTATCTGACAGCTTTAGTCACAAGTTATGAAAAAATAAGGTTTCTGTCCACAAAACATATGGATAGCTTAAATAATATTATGCCTCATTATATATTTAAATACTCAACAGTTTATTCAAGTGCAGCTGGAACCAGTTCCTGCTTCTTAAATGTGAAAATCTGCTATTTTATCTTTTAATAATGTCGATGTTTGAAGGAAACAAACACTGTGAAGCTGTCTCTTTGGTCTCTGGGTAACTGTGACGGCATCTCCCACTATCTTCTTTATTTTTAAAAACCAAACAATCAAATGATTAATGACAAAATGATTCATCCAGAATGAAAATAATCGGTAGCTGCAGTCCAGATAAATGTTCTCCACCTCTACCAACCACAACAAAATCCTGTTTTTATCAATGCATGAGTTCCACATTTTACTCTTTGGTAATCTTTCCTGCCCTTAATAAACTGCATTACCCAGCAGGCACCGCATGACACTGACCTGTCACCTCACCTGCCTGCTTTTCTCTGTCAGTATTCATGAGATAAGAGAACAGATGAGTCAGACGGTGGCACAACAGAGCTAAAGTTCAGTGATTGTATCGGGGGGAGGCGTGGGCTCCTCTTGGAGGTGGCCCTGCTCCTCGTATCTTTTATTGAATGTAGAAATCAATTAAGTATTACTTAATGGTTTCCTGATACTCAGATAACATGCAGGACTTTATCCAGTCCTGAGTGCGATGGAGAGCTGATGGGAAGGTTTCTTAATGACACTTATCTTTTAATTACATAAAGAGAAATGACATCACTGTAAACATACAGAGCCAGAACTCAAGCAAGAGACACAATAAATGAAAGCAGACACTGATTCCGCTGTGATTTAATATTTGACTTAGTTTCACTTTCTTTTCTAATGAACTTCATTAAGAAGCAAAACAAAGAGTTAAACAGGCAGAGGGGATGGAGGAGGAGGAGGAGGAGGAAGGAGCAGGAGGAGGAGGGAGCAGTGTTCTTCTGCACAGCTGGTCAGAGAAGAAGAAGAAGTGAAGATGTCACACTCTGTTCAAATTTCCAAACACAAGAAAGAAAACTCAGCAAGAAGAAACACACCGGATCATAATATTCATGTCCTCTTGTCTATAATTCAGTATGCCCTAATGTTCAGAAGACTTTGGCACCAATATTTTACCAGATTAGATTTGTTTTGATTAAAAAAAAAGCTTAGTAAGACTTTTAATTGATTTGATCTTAATGCATCATAGCTCTCAGTTTGATGTGAAAACATAAGCAGCCTTTATAAATCAGTCTGGATGTCCAGACTGAGACTACAGATAGAAACCAGTGTTAACTCATGTGCTTGTCAAGGTAGATCTCTGACAGCACTGGAAGGGACGTCACAAAGTCATGAGTTTGTATCTCCAAACAGTCACAAACTGTGAGCTGCAGAACTGTGGAATAATAATAACTGTGATGAATCGCAGCGATGCTGCCAAAGGGGTCGGTCACATCATTATGCAAAGGATAATGCAGTGTTTGGCACTTCACTTCACGGGCACGGAGGTTTCCTCACGGCTACAAATTGCTTGGCAAAAATATAAAAACGAGAGAAATCACCTGACAGAATAAAAGTAGAATGGATGCAGCAGAGCAACGAGTGAGTGTGAGTCACTAAAATATAGGGGAAAGAACAAGAAAACACAAGACTCACTGGTTCAAGCGGAAAAAAAGCTGCATTCAAAGTGTTTTTGCAATTTAGCACCCTCCAGTTTCAGAGTGTAACCCCACTGTGGTAAATATGGACAGCCATACATGAGTATTTGTTATGATATGAACTTATGATCAAAAACTTTAGACAGCCAAACATCAACCAGGTCACCAACAGCAGACACAGCGGTCAGCCCAGCTCGGCGTCACTAAAAGTCAGTCCCAGATTTACTCTTGTCGCTCACTCTCTCCTTTGCTCTTCCTCTGTCCACGTCCTGGATCACTTCCCCAGCTCCTGTTCTGGCACGACACCGGCTCCACTCCCCGTCCGCATTTGCCTGCGACCTCCTCTTCTTCTAAGCCCGGCTAACAAACTGAGCTGACAGCAGCTACAGTTGGCAGCAGTTTACTTCACTGTCCACCAGGAAACTCTGTAAATCACAGAACTGGAGCTAATGTAGCATCGAAATAACGACTTAAATGAGGAGCTAGTGAGCCTGATGGTCTCGCTTGTGTTTTGTAGTCCATTTCTGTTTTAACGACAGAGTGGTTGATCCTCTCTGTAGAGGATCTTGGTTACAGTACAATGGCACTCCTGGCGGATGACCTGATTCATTAAGGCGTGTTTACGGACCACTTCCCCGGCCGGCCGTCCATTTATGAGATACAATGACTTTATAACGCAGCCAAAGCGTGTAGTTGGACATATTTACACAGGACAACACAAACTCTGCAATGCCGCGGACAGCTGAACAGTGTTGACAGCAAACGTTACCGGTTCAACTTGTTTAACGCCGTGAATACTCATGGAGGATCATGGCGAGCCCGGCTCCGAGGTTCAGACAGTTTCAGCCTTAGTTTCGGGTCCACCGAACCCAGAACTGAGGAAACTTCTGGTGTTCAAAGTGTACAAGAGGAGGTGGTTTGTTCTGCTGGTGTTCTGCCTGCTCAACTGCTCCAACGCCACGGTGAGTTCACGTGCCTCGGCGTACCTCACCTGACAGGTGTGACATCTGTGGACAATGTGCAGCCTCTGACCTGTTTATTATGAGTGGGTGACACACATGAACTAATGTGGGATTTAGTGTCATGTAGTGCTTGTTGATCGCAGCCCTTTGATTCCTGCTGTGAAGGAGAAACTATGGACTCCATGTGGATCAAAGATCTGTGACTTTAAACACAGCTTACACTAACAAAACACATAGTTATCATCATCTGTGTCATATTAATCGCTTTATATACTCCAGGGGAGCTCAGTCATTAGTAAACAACACAATTTACTTGTTGATTTATATTATTTTCTATCACTTATGTGAATCTGCAAAGTAACTATAGACGAATGTTCTGTAGTAAAAAGTTCAATATTTGTAGAAGATAAAGTAGCATTAGATAGAAGTACAAGTACTACAAAGCTGTAGCCAATAGCAGCCAGCTAATGTAAAGAAACTGTTTGCTCGCTCGTTCAGCTCCTGTTCTGGCACAACACTGGCTCTTCTCCCCCGTCAGTGCTCCCCTGTGCCTCTGTAAAACCTGTAAATAATCATAATCTATAAATCCAATTAGAAATCAAGTGTTTAGACGTTGTCTGAGAGTCGTCACATTTAAGTTTTATTCAGTATCAGAGTAATCCAGTGACAGGAACTGTTACGAGTTTATTTTGCACATTTGAGTTTTTATGAGTTTATGAGTTTTTTATGATTTTGTCTCCTGGTGGTTTTAATTTTTTGTAGTCATCTTGTTTTGTAAATATAGATTTTAAAATAGACTTTAAAATACAAAGATGTCACTCTGGCTGAGCTTTAAATTACAGAAGAAGTAATTATGACTGGTTGGGTTGGAAAATGACCCGCTAAACACTGCCTCATTAATATTCATATCATGGAGTCACACCTTTATCTCTTTATGCACCGACCCGTGTTATCACATTTAAAGAAATAGAAGCTGCAGCTTTCTTTAAATATCCGACATTCTTCAGCGTTAAATAGCAGACGTGGCCGTGAGCAGTGTGACATGTGCTGCTCCCCTTTTATATTTGTTGAAACTTGATATAATTCCCCCGGGGGGGTGTTGTCATTGTAAACCAGAGTGTGCCTGGAGGCAAGTGTGTGAGCCCCTCCCTCACCTATTTCCAGCTCCCATGGGACTCGTCCTCTCTATGGGAGCTATTGTTTCCACGGGGCTGGTGTTCCCACTCACAAAGGACAGCTCAGCTGGCCGGGAGTCATTCATGATGGGGCGAATAACAGCTGATAAGCCGGTTAGGCATCAATCTGTCTGACATTAGCAGCCTTGTTTAGATTTCAGGGTGTGATTTCCAAAAACCTGCGGTGGGCTGCAGATTGTAAGTGAATTCTGAGAGCCGTCCTAACATTGTAGGTTTAGTGTTGAACCACAGAAAGTGTCTTTGTCATGTGGAAAGACTTCTGAAACTGCGTGCAGAACAAGAAACACCAAATCTGTCACTTGAAAGAGAAACAACAGTTAAGGTACTTCCCGAATCAAACCTCAAAACGTCTGAGTGTGGAAAGCCTAAATGTAAACCAGTGTTTTATTTAAGCACATGTATTCCATGGTTTCTTTGTGTTAAATGAGCTGTCGTGCTTTATTTTTAATTTATTTATTATAAAAAAGTTTTAATGGTTTTAGGAAACCGTCTTTATATAACTCAGCGTGAGGAACGTGTGTTAATGAATAAAACCCAAGACACCTAATTGTTTAATTTGTTAAATTGTTTAATTAGTGAAAATCATGTCCGTCTGCATGGAGCATTTTAGTTTCAGTACAACGTAAACCTCCACGAGTGGAAACAGGAGACACACGAGAGTTTTCTGCTGCCTCCGACGTCTCCTGTTCAGTTTACAGATGTTTGATCGCCCTCGTGCTGCGTTTCTCCCTCTACATTCACTCGTGTTGCTGTTTTTTGAGCATTTATTATAAAGAATGTGTTGCACCTAAATCACATTTCAGCGTTCTGGACTCTCAGATTTATGGCTGGAGCGCTGTAACCTGAGCGCTGGCTCGCTCCCTTTATGTGCACGAAACAAATCGGGTTATTTGGAAAAATCAGATTATGGCGATAATTCGGAGAGTGAAAGGATTTTCACCGCCTAGAGGCTGTGAAAATGAGAGTGAGACAGAGAGAGAGCATGTAGTTTCTCATTGTGTGAATGTGAACAGAGTGTGAAGTTGTAGTAGCATGAAGTATCGTGCTAAGCTATCCTGCGTGCTAAGTGGTGTCATATGAGAGCAGAACAGGATATAGAAACTTTCTTTCTCACAT
Organism: Nibea coibor; assembly: GCA_023373845.1. Classification (NCBI taxonomy): domain Eukaryota; kingdom Metazoa; phylum Chordata; class Actinopteri; family Sciaenidae; genus Nibea; species Nibea coibor. The sequence goes on along the minus strand of CM041739.1, from coordinate 3,168,393 downwards.
GAGCTGAGCGGGTCTCATCGTTTCCTCCTTTTTTTAAGGGTTAGAGTCACATGACGACAACACTGCCGAGGACTGCTTTCACACAAAGCTTCTCACCACATTTTTCATGGTCACTAAATAACACTGGAGTGAGCAGACTTGTGTAGACCACAGCTGGAACCTTCTTGGTTCCGGCTGTGGCTCAGCAGGTCGACGGTTCTATAGTCCGATCCTCTGCTCCTCCTTTTTGATATTTCATTTGCACGTTAATACGTGAAGCTGATTCGACCTCATTACTATGTGTCTTCACAGATATGGCTGACCTTCGCACCAGTAGCCAGTCAGTCTGCCCAGTATTTAAAGGTCGGTCTGGAGGAAATCAACTGGTTGTCGCTGGTCTACATGGTGGTGGCCATCCCGCTCAGCTTTGGGACCACGTGGATGCTGGACACCTTTGGGCTGCGGATCACGGTACGAAGCGATCGGTACCTCACTGTTCTGTTTCCGTATCCAACAACACAAAAGTTACCTATTAAGTTATTTTAGAAGAGTGGAGTTGAGAAAGTCTCACACAGAGTGAACTACAATCATACAAACATAAGGATTCATTTATAGATTGTTCATATAAATCTGGGTGTGTTGATTGAAATCAGTCAGGATCAGATCGTCCTCTGCACCTTCAGTCCGGACTGATGGAGAGGCCGTGTCAGATTGTTAGCTCACGTTACAGGATGTCAGTAAGTTTAGACAACCTACGACGAGCATATGAAGAACCAGCAGAACCAGAACCGAAAGTCACGGATCAGTAAGCAGCCTGGACAGAGTGAATATGTTTCTTTCACCTTCCTGCCATCTCTTTGCAGCTGATCCTGGGATCTTGGCTGAACATGTTCGGAGCCATGGTGCGTTTCTGCGGGGTGGTGTCGCAGGACAAACTTACACTCCTGTATCCCGTGGTGATGCTGGGCCAGACCCTCGGTGCCCTGGCTCAACCCCTCATCATTTTCGCCCCCACAAAGCTGGCAGCTCTATGGTTCCCGGACCACCAGCGCGCCACGGCCAACATGATCGCCTCGATGTGTGAGTGATTCGCTCTAATGGCTCTAATACAGGACGCAAAGGCTTTAATCATATTCAACTTCAACCAGGCACGCGTTTGATGAGCAGAGCTGTCTGACACTTATTATCATATTTAGTGTCATAGCTGATGCCGGTCTCTGTGTAACAAAGGAAGTGGATCCTTTTCAACACGTGCAGGGAAGCTCTGAACATCTGTGCATGTCAGCAAACCTTTAACGCGCGCAGCGTAAACACGGTGTATCACGGCTGCACTGATTCTTATTCTTGGACAGAGACCAGAACAACAGTGAGTCACACTTCTTCTTCTTTCCCCTCCTCAGCCAATCCTCTGGGCATCCTGCTCGCTAACCTCATCTCCCCCATGGTGGCTAAAACATCTGAACAGATTCCAGCGCTGGTGAGTTGACTCACTGTAACCAGACTCATCGAGGAAGCTGGAAAACGTGAACAGAGTTATTTTAAACAAGCAGACCAGCAGCCAGAGGGGACAGTGTCAGAAAGCAGCCGAGAAAACCTGTTTAAAAACTTCAAGTCATTCTTTTTAATGTTAATGTAACAGAAGGACACGGGGGGAGCAGCGAGCTGCTGGTCTGTTATTTTTTTGTTGGAGGAGTTGGTAGAAACCAAATAAAAATGAAGGAGAGTAAATATTGAACACAAACACGACACCAAATTAATGCTAATGTTGCTAATGGATGTGTAAATACGCAACTGCTGCTAACAAGCTGCCAAAACAACTCCACAAACATATATATATGTATAGATGTGTGCAACATTTAGTCCATTAGTTTGTCTTTGGTGTAACTTTGTTTCATTAGCTTTGAATTGCATAGAAGTTGATGGTGCACGGTGCGTTTACATGTTAACAGGGACTCCGGCTTTCGCTGATAGTATTGCTGGTGACTCGAAGTTGCCCTCACACTTTAAATAGGTGTGAATGGTTGCACGTCTCTATGTGTCAGCCCTGTGATGAGCTGCCGTCTTGTCCAGGATGTTCCCCGCCTCCTTCACCTTCAGGCTCTCGGCTACAGAAAATAGTCGGATGGACACAGTTGTGTGTAGCCCCTTTGTGATAAACCTCGTCTTATATATTTGACAGATTTCCAACATAATGTCTGGAGTTTGTTTTGAGCACCCATCAACAGACTCTCCATGATTCTTATGTGGGTGGTAACAGAGGCTGATAGATCAATAATTTAGGTCCATACTCGATTACCATGTTGCAAAATTCATGAAAAAATGATGCCGTCAGTGACAGTTTATGATTCACATCCATGTGTGACTGTTTAGCTGTTACTGATGATGAAACTTCTCTCCGTGGTGCCACTAGTTTTATTCTGAGCATGAACGCTGAACACATAAATCATAACTCTGCAATAATTTATGTTGTAATTAGACTCACACACAGCTGGTGCAACAGGCCGCCGGCGTCCTGGATGACTTAACAGATAACTGCAGCGTTCACACACCGATCAAACCGTCTCGCTCACGTTTCCTGACACTGCGAACCGTCCCAGGAAAAAACCCAAAGAAAAACATCTGCCGGCCGACAGTCAGAGAGTTTCCGCAGGGCAACTGAATAGAGTGTGTGTGTGTGTGTCTGCGGCCACCTCACCTGCTAATGATGATAAATCGACTTTGATTTAAGGTGCTAACATCCATTTATCACCACATTATGTGTGTTTCTTCTTCTTCTCTCCTCCTCCAGCTGATTGCCTATGCCGCCCCGGCGTGCATCACCTGTTTCCTAGCAACAGTGGGGATACGGAGCAGCTGCCCCCCCACGCCGCCGTCAGCCAGCGCTGAGTTTTCCAACTCGGAGCCGTTCGTACAGGGACTCAAACTGGTAAGGACAGCAGACGGCGACAAAGTGCGGGTATCAGTTTTAAAATACAGATTAGTGTGAAGTCCTGCAGGCTGCAGCTGAACAGGGTCAGCCTAAAACCTCGGCACATCCAGCCCTCATCACCAGCACGCTGGTGTTGAACTGATTCTTCAGCAACCAGAAGCTCCACGGTCTCCTCTGCTCGTCTCTGGTGCAACTTCAGTGCCTTTGTCACGCGCTCCCTGCGTTGTTTTATCGCTTTACGTCTCTCAGAATCTTTTTTTGTCTCTCCTTCGTCTGCAGTTACTGAAAAACAAAAACTACCTCGTCCTGCTGGTGTGCTTCGGTGCGGGCATCGCTGTCTTCACCTGCTTCTCCACGCTGCTGGAGCAGATCCTGTGCGTGAACGGATACACCAACGTGAGTGCACGCGCAGGATGAGATGAATAAGAAGTTAATTAAGAGCGGGAAGATTTGTGTGCTAGTAAACTGTGAGGAAAGACGATGGATCCATAAATAAATTGACTGTTGAAGTAGATAAATACTGAATATTGAATAAAGCTGTAAAGTCTCATCTCTGCAGGACTTCGCCGGCCTCTGCGGCGCTCTGTTCATCGTGTTCGGCATCGTGGGCGCCGGAGCTCTGGGTCTCTACGTCGACAAGACCAAGAAGTTCAACGAATCTGTGAAGATCAACATGTGCTTCAGCACTCTGGCGTGCATCGCATTCGCAGTGGTGAGAGACAAATCTTACATTTGATAACTCTAAATGAACATTCAGAACAGGATCTGCCGCCTGCCAGGTGGACTCCAGCTGAGAGGTGCTGCCTGCAGGCAGAAGTTTGCAGTTTATTTGTTTGTGCACGTCTGCACAAACAAAAGGAACAGTCACGCCGTTTGCACATCAAACACGTTCCTGCAAAGGTGGCCGCTGTTCATCATCGGGCTTTGACAGTTCGACTCGTTTTACTGCGATGCAAACAGAGAGAATAAAACTCGCTGTGGTCACGGCAGCTCGTACACACGAGGTATAAAGTCATGAAGTCCTGCAGCTGTTGGAGTGAAGGACCTGTGGCACAGACTCCTTCTTACATGGTGGGAGTGACAGTCTGTTGCTGAAGGATCGGTGGATGTTCACCGGTGTGGTCTGAGGCGTCCTCCAGAAGTCGATCACCATCTTCTTCGTCTTGCTGCCGTTGATGTGAAGCCTGACGTATACAGGCTGAAGGGAAACGGATGGATGCATTTTGTGCTCCCTGCTCAGGATTTTGGTTCCCGGTGCTTCGTCCAGCTCATCAGTTTTCATGTGTCTGTCTTCCTTGCTCCGCTGATGTGTCATGGCTTCAGTATGACCTGCTCTCCTCCTCTCAGGTGTCTCAGCTGCGGGATCAGAAAGCCGCCGTGGCCGCCATGTGCTCTCTGTTTGGCTTTTTCGGTTTCGCCATCTACCCGGTGGCCATGGAGCTGTCCGTGGAGTGTTCGTACCCCGTCGGAGAAGCCACGTCAGCAGGACTCATCTTCATATCGGGGTACAACTGTCTGAGCGGAGTGACCGACAGGATCATTTTTAATGATTTCCAGATGTTGTTGGACTTCGTCTGTGTACTGAGGTGAAGCTCGTGTTGACGTGACCGTTGCTTTGTGATCTTTTACAGACAGGTTCAGTCGGTTCTCTACATAATCGTCCTCCAGGCTCTCACCAGACGGCTCGCAGACTCGCCTACGTCGACCTGTGGGAGTGCAGTCCTGAGCTGGAGGGGTAAGTCACATGATGCTACCAGAGCTGCAGGTGTGCAGTTTACTGACCTCAACCATGGATCCTACGCAGTCATTTCCAAGAGGACGGAGAAATATTTCTGAATATAAAACTCATGTCATGTCACTTACAGCTGTTTTAATTGGACCTCTTGTCGCCCTCAGTGCCCATGCTGGTGATGGCAGGACTGAGCACTCTGTTCACGTGCTGCTTCGTCATCTTCTTCCACACGCGGTACAGGCGACTGGAGACGGGCGCAGACAAAGAAAGCAACAGGTCGACGCCCAGCGAGCACGCTCCGAGCGTGCAGGGGTGACGACCGCAGACAGACGGAGACCGAGTGAACTGTGTTTTTTAAAATCAAGACATTCCTGTTTTATTCTTTTGTACGACATCGGGGCATTTTCTGCACCTCTGGCTTCAATAACAAACGTGTAGCATCATTCCATTATTTCAGCACTTGAAATATTTTTTATTTTTACACAAAGAAGTGTGTAGGGAGGAAATCTGACCTGATGGTGGTCAGAACTGATGATGGTGTTCTGCTGCATAACTTTTAACACAACTCACACATTCCACATCGTGTGTCCACATTCTTTCACCACATCTATTCGAGTGTTTTGTCGCAGTCGCTGAAGCCAAATCGTGAACTGCTGTGCGACTCTTCAAAGGTCTGGAAGCTGCGCTGCGCTCCTGTCTGTTTCCTCTGTGCAGAGAAGAACCGAAGAATGTTTACCGCCGATGAAACGTTTTCAGCCGTCAGACGGTGGAGAAATGTTGAGATAAGCTTTCAGGCTGACTGTGCAGCAGATGGACAGGATGGAAAGCTTCACTGAACATGATGCTTCGTCTTTTTATACTGATTACTTGCAGCACAAACATCATGGACATCATTCCGCAGTAAATTCAGCTGTGTCTGTCTCTGGGTGTTTCTCTTGCTTTGACTGTTTTCAGACGTTTGTTTAAAACAAGTCACATCTGGTTCTGATAAACCTATAGTTAGCACAGTTTGTCACACCTGAGTCTCATCCTGTTGCACTGAAACCATTATCGAAGGTACCGTTTCCTGTTTTACAACTGTGCCAATAAATACCAGTAATAAGAATGTTTAAATGCTTATTAATGTTTTCATTTTGTAGAAATGATTCCAGGTTTTAAAGCAGACACAGCTGAGGGTTTTGTGCAATAAAAGGGAGTAAGTTCAGCGCTCGTGCAGTCAGAGTAAAGCGTGGCGTGCCGGATGCAAACAAAGATTCTGTACATGGTACAAAGGAAAGACGCACCTGGACCTGAACGCCACCAAACTTCTTTTTGTAATTATCATATGTCACATGTATACATGATTAAATATACTTTCTTATTAGTATAGACCAATCACTGTTATTTTGTATTTTCCAAAGACTCTGAGCTGTTCTGTAGGACGTTTGACGTCACCTCCACCTCCACCAGTCTGATGCACATATTTTTAGTTTTTTTCTGAAAGCCCAGGCTGCAGTTATGACGTCCTCTAAAGTGTTTTAATGTCTTAAAATGTCCAACGTTAATAAAACGCTACATCAAATATTCAGTGTCTTCTCTTCGAGTCTGATTCTTGTCACCTATAGACCATCGAGAGATTCTGAAACCGGACGTTTAGTGTCAGCAGCTGAATTACGACAGAAGGAAAAGCACAAGTGTAACATTCCAGCATCAAGTCCAGACATTTAAACAGCATGTTTAATGTTTAAATGAAATGGAGACCCGTGATTCTCCAGGTGTGATTACTGCAAATGTAAGTAAAACATCTGCTGTGACACAGCATCCAATAACAAAAAACTTTTTATAACACTTAAATTAGCTGTTCAAGTACAGAAACTTCAATGAACCATGTAAAGATTTAACTGTATAAAGACAAACATGGGCCTGACTGACAGAAGAACAAACGTCACTTAGAATTTTAATTCATATTCTGTCAGTTATGAAATAAAAATGTCAATATCTGCTGCTATGAAAGAAAGCTGAAGAAGACAACATGACGCAGGCGGATAAAGAGTTTTTAATTCTTTCCCAATTCCACATAAAACAAATATAAAAAAGTAGAGCGCTCGCTAGATTCAGAATCAATCCGAGCCGACCTGAAGCCTCCTCTCTCCCTCTCTTTCCGTCTCTCTTTCTCTGTCGTGTGTGATCGTTTCTCCGTCTGGACTCAGACAGTTCAAACGAGTTTTAAAAAGACCCATTCATAAGAACACGAGCAGGATGTAGAAATAAACAAACCGAAAAAAAAAAAAAAAAGGAACACTACGGCAAATTAATGACAGGATTTTTGAATTCCTACTCTGAAACGTCCTCAGCTGCACAAACTAACACTTCCAATGGCACCAAACAAAACGAAGGAAATTAAAAAAACAGTAATGAGGAGATTCTTGATGCAAGAGCTGGTAGTTTCTAATGTGTAGGTTTAGCACAGGTACTGTGTGAACACAGGTACACATTTCATCTCAACCAATTATACGTGTCAGTGTGTGTGTGTGTGTGTGTCTCAGAGCTGGAGGGCGCAGAACTGCTGGTAGACGGCCAGGATGTGCGGGTCGAGCTCTGCGGTGAACAGCAGGTTCTCCAGGGTTCCCATGTACTGCTGGATGGTCACATGGTGCTGCGGAGCGAGGAGAGGGGTCACGGTTAGAACACACACGTCTGACCTGTACTGCTGCAGTCTGCGCGCGCGCGTGTGTGTGAATATTTACCATGAGGAAGATCTGCTGCAGCCGCTCGATGCAGTTTTTGTACCAGGGCGTGCTGATGTCGACGCTGCCCGTCTCGCAGCGAACCAGGTGCTCCGTCAACAACATGATGAAACGCTGCGGGAGGAGATCGAACATGTTAAAGCTGCAAGAAACACGACGTTAATATGCATCAACGACTCCAGCTTATAGCTTAATTAGAAAGTTCAAATCAAGTCCAAGTTCAATCAAGTTTGAATCAATACAAACTTTGTATTGAAAATGTTTTAGTCTTTGCTTTTGTGCAGTATTCTTTAAACTGCCAGTGTTTCCACCCTTTAAACACAGACTGAATACAGAAGCAGGTGGATGGAAACTCGATGAACAGAGTTACTGCAGCAGTTTGAGTGCACTCTATTAAATTCATGCCCTCATTCTGGACTTTTTAAAAACAATTCAGAGCAGCGTGTTTTATTTTGTAGCTGACAGGAAATGACTGACCGGCAGGACGTCTGATCAGATTCAAACACTTTAACCAGCTCGAAAAAACGACTTCATTCATGATTATGATTTATTATTTCTATGTTATTTTTTTTTGCAGCTTGACAAACGTTTGACTTCAACCAGCTCCAGCTGAATGGAGTGAAAAGGCTCTTAATGGGAGTGTGGACCGATGGACGTGGAGTTGTTTTGACAGCCGCTGAGAGACGTCCGCTCTTCACCGTCAGATTTGCCTGACTGCTCTGAGAAACTGGGCCGGAAACGTCTTCACATCTTTGCACTCGTCTGAGATTTAAGATTCTTGGCGCTGACAGCTTTCAGTACCTGGAAGATGACGAGGAAGAGGTTCTTCTGCTCGCTCTGCGCCGACTCCACCTTCTCCTGTAGCCTCTCGATCTGCTCCTCCAGCTGACCCTCCTCGTCCTCGCTGGCCTTGTCCATGTCCTCATCGTCGCCGCTGTCCCTCTGATGGTGAAACATGAATACAAACATGAAGTCCTCTTTACTTTTACCAGCTGAATTCTGTATCAGGTGACGTGATGACGGACGGGATGTGGTTACCCTCTTATGCTGCTGCTTCTCCAGTTTGTCCTTGGCCTCCTCCAACTCCTGCTGGATCTTCTGGACATGTTTGTCCATCTTTCGGATGGTCGAGTGCAGAATTTCCCAAATGAAAAGTCTAGACGAGAACGAGAGTTTTTCATTTTAACATGTAAACATGTGCGTGATAAAACCTTCATATCTGTGCTGGCAAACATGGAAAAACTTTCTAAATGTGCTGAGATCCGACCTGGTGAACTCGTGAGCCATGTCCTGAGAGAAGAGCCAGTTGGCGACAGCAGCGCAGTCCACGATCTGCGTCCGGATCATTTTGTCCACCAACACTGAGATCATCTAGAATGCAGCAAAAACTCGTTACTTCCACCTCCGCATGTAAATCACTACTTTAAAATTCAAATCAAGCCTCCACATCACTGAATGACAGTTTGTCAGGTCTGAACTTCTTCCTCTTTAAACAGGTTTCGTTGGTTTGGTTTCGGTCGTACCTGTGGGTGATTCCTCCACGTTTCATAAACCACCTTGAGGATGTGAAGCTTGCCCTCGTCGCTTTCTGTCAACGTCTTCAGAATCTCATGGAACCTGCAGGAATTAGACGCAGGTGAGGCGAGAAGGTCTCAAGACATTCAGTATAAAATAGTATAAAATTTCATGTGAACTTCTTGAACTTACTTGCCAAGGGCACTGAAGGAGTGGCTGAAGGATTTGGCAGCCAGGTTGAGCAGAGTCTGCAGAAACACTTCGATCTTCAGAGGGTTGAAGCTCTCGCCCTCATCTGGAAGAAAAGAAACAAGGTCAGGAGAGTGGAAATGACGTTTCGAACAGGCAACAACAAAGAAATCTAAATGAAACACACCATCATCGTCTTCCTGGTTGGGGTTGGGCACTTCTTTGAGGATGGTCAGGATCTCCTCGTTGGACGCTCGGTTCTTGATGGCGTTCCCGACGGTGATGGACGTGCTGTGACCCGGTAACGAAGCTGTGAGGCGGGAGAAACATTTGTTAAGAGTTTGAGTCTAAACTTGAGCTGGTTACAGAAAGAGGATTAATTCGTTATGTGGCGCAGTAGATGAAGAAGCTTACAAGCGTTCTCGTCTTCATATTTGTAGATAAAGATGGGCTCAGCTGGGATGAGTGCTGAGAAGGTTGGAGGGACGATGTCCACTATCCGCTGATGGTACGAAAGTCTGCAGAGAAAAGAGCAAACAGACACTTTAGCTCAAAGAGAAGCGATGATAAAACACGGGGAGCGTGTGTGAAGAACACTTAAATACCTCATGCACTTCTCCAGAACCTCTTTGACAAACTTGGGCTTGGGCTTGTCTATATCCACGGCCAAGCAGTCAGACCTTCACAGGAGGACACGTGATCATCAGGTTGTTTTATTTGGCGATTTAAAACATGATAAACGGCTGCTATGAAAGCTCTCGGTCACTCACCAATCATCCCAGCTCCATCTGAACTGGAAGTTGCTCAAATGGTGAGAAAACCAGTTGATTAGTCTGGAAACAGAAGAGTGTGAACTCGGTTATGTGGCTTTTATTTTTTGTTTAGTCCAGTAAAAGTTCACATGCAGTTGAATTACCTGTCTATGCAGGTGGTGTTCATGGTGTCCAGTCTCATGTAGAGCATCTCTGTGGCTTGAGCCAACTAGCAGACAGCTGTTAAGGTAAAGTCTCTTTTCGAGTGGAGACATGTTGGTCTTACAGAGCTTTCAAAGACGGTACTTGTTTTTGTAGCCAATGTAACGCTGACACAAACACTGTGACCTGTACTCACTGTATGTAACACACACCCGACCATACAACCTGACTTCAAAACACCCGAACTATCCCTTTAGAGTTCTGGTCTCTATGATGGAGGATACAACTTGTGGCAAAGATCCTGGCTGCAGTTTGCAGAGTTCAATGAGCAGCGTGGTGTACATGACGTCGATGTGAGGCGGACAGGGCAGCTGGAAAAGTTCTCCGAAGATCACCTGAAACAAACAAACAAAGAAAAAGAACAGATAAATAATTTAAACTAGTCTTTAATGTTTCTCTCATTTCTCAGCACGTGGTTTGTTTCGTTCACCTCCACGATGTGATAGTTGAGTGGAATCTTGTTCTTCCCCGGATAGCTGAGTAACTGGGCAGCGCTGAAAGGTAAAATCAGAGACGTTAAGACATTTGAGTCTGTGTTTAACCATCCAAACACTGAAACATGATCGAGTTTGTCACGCACCATGTTTTCCTCTCTTTCCAGTGAGTCCTGATGATACAGTGCAGGTTTTCTTCTATGACAAATCTCTCCACAGAATGGCTGCCGGGCATAACGGGACCCTGACGATAAAAAAGGTTTGTATTTGTAGAAACATTTACGACGACAGAGGTCACAGCTGCACAACGCTGAAGCGAGACATACCTCTGGGGCATCAGTGTAGTCGAACATGCGGAAGACGACCCGGGGCATGGGGTACTGGGCGTCGGGCATGTGGCCCGGTGGGGTGAAGGGAGGCAGGTTGTGTTGCAGGGCCTCGCACAGCACGCTGTCGAAGGCGATGTATGGACGAAGGATGTGGCGCTCCTGCCAGCGGTCTTTCTTGAGCTTCTGGATCTGGGCCCAGAGGCAGTCCAGGTACTGAGTGATGGGACGGGGAGAGAGAGAAAGATTTTAACAGCTTCCTGAGAGACTGAACAACACTGCAGGCTTCTGTAAAGGCTGGGTGGTTAGAGGAGAGACCCACAGACTGAATCGTACAGAAAAAGACACTGGAAATATTCTACTGGTTAACGCAATGATCTTGGGAAACAACAGTTATTCTCTCACCTCCTCCTGTGGGTGAGGCTTCTCTGCTGTCCACACCTGCAGCATGGGGACGTGTGTCTTTACTCGGCCCCTAGAAATGACAAAGGTTTGACATTAAGGAAGAGTGAGTCAGGCGAGAAGCGGAGACTAATGAGGAGGGTCTTACTTGAGATAGCCTTCGATCTGGCTGAGAAGTCGGTCCATCTCGACGTCTTTCTTCTCGTAAAGCTCTTTACCGACCCACGGCAGACAGGACAGCACGACGTACACAAACCAATCCGACCGAACCTGAGGACACAAACAAGACCTCTGAAAAAATGAGCCAGGACAGCAGCCAAAACCTCCTGAGGATCAGGGTGAAATGCTCCTTTGTGTTTGTAAAAGTCTAACTTTTATTTATTTATTTAATATTAAAGTGATGAAGACAGCTTCAACATATTTGGTATCAGTGCCCTTTTTTCCACTATTTTAAAAACTGCTCCACCATCAGCTTCCTACCAACCTGTGGTACGTCTTCCTCTTGAGTAACACTGATGAAGTTTTCAAACATAGCCACCATCGACGGAGCAGCGATCACATGACAGTTGACCAAGTCTGACAGAAAACGCACCTGAGACAAAAAGACAGTGTTAAAATGAAACAAACAACAGTTTTAGCCGTTATAAGATGTTTTCTTACCAAGTGAACTGCTTCGTTGTACAAGTTGTTTTTCAGCGTCTCCTTGAGCTGTCTGATCATCGCCTCCACAAATTCTCCCCCAAAGTTGTAGTTCCTGGCGTTCAGGAGGCCGACTAAGGTCGTGTACACACTCAGCTTCTCAGGTAGGAGGCGGGCGCTGTAAACAAACGACAACTCAGTGAGAAACTACCACACAGATTATTTCATTTCAGCAGGGAAAGGACTGGTGTAAACTTACACAGAACATAAAATGCGCAGGATTTTGTTTTTGTAGTTCGGAAGATCGGCCTCCAACACACCTGCGAGGCCCTCCAGGTTGCTCTCCAGAGAGGACGTACTCTGTCGGGACAAATGAAGGAGTGAGCGTTTGGGATAAGCACACAGTACTGTAGTCTCCATTAGAGGCGATGCAGTGGATCAGAGTGAGATCGAACAGAACGTGATGTGAATATACCTTCTCGCCCACGCGACAGATCAGTGACTCCAGGCGGTCTTCAATTTCAATGGGCTCCGATGTTCTCCTCCTTTTGTGGGCCTGACCTCCTGGACGAGAGAATGATCACAGAGTGAGTGGAATGAGAAACATTAGCTGGAAGGATAACTGAGGGTCACCCAAGAGGGGAAATCTACCTGAAAACAGACTCAACATGAGCACTGAGTGTACAGCCTGCTTTAATCTCTTCATTTTGAACCAGCCTGTCCTTAAAAAGGGAGCACTTCCCACATCTACATATAAAATCCACATCACCACAGAGGTGTGTGTGTTTTGTAGTATTATTTATTACGAGTCAGTGTTCTGGAGCTCACAGTAAGGACTAAAAGTCAGGGAGACCCCAGCTACAGGTGCACTCATTTTAAACTGCTGTTAAAAGGTCCAATGTGCAGGATTTAATTAGTTAGCATGCATTGCAATCTTGATATAAAAAGCTAATTTTTAAGGAACAAAAACACAAATATTCTTATTTTAAAGGTGATTATACATGCATGAAAACACTGATCATATGTCTGCCCCCAGTCTCGGACCTTTTTAGGCCTCCAAATGTCTGCAAGTGCAACAATTTATCAGGAGATTAGGCCTTTAAACTGAATAAAGGGGAAAGTCAGCTGATGGGAGACATTTGTTCGGATCCACAACTTTAATTTAACGTGTGTCTGTAATCATTAATCATGTCATGAAGCTGCTTTAAAGCGGCACCATTATGTTTTAGGGTGGGTTTACCCTTTAAATGCTAGTTAATAAATTAACTTTTAACCATCCTGACGTCAGTAGATTATAATTAACCATAACAAGTTAGTATATTTCATAAAAAAGACATTTTTATTGAGTTATTAGTGTAGTTAACATGACTTGGTTACCGCCCCCCATATGGACTAACTACCGCCGGTCAACAGCCGCTAACCGTCGCAGCTAGCGGTAAAACGCGTACCGGTTAATCTCGTAGTTTGCGCAATAAGTCCCGCTTTTAAAGCGAGATTACGAGCACAAATGTGCGCACACGTCAAGTGTTTTGCACTTTATGGATGACCCTGGCGGGAATAAGCCAGCTCCCGGTGAAATAATCTATCATTTATCCAGCGTGGAAGATTAAAACGCGCTAAGGTTAGTGAGCTAGCCGCCGCTCGTTAGCCGTTAACGGCTGAATTTTAAACACGTAACGTCCGTTTACCGTCGTTCTCGTCGCTGTGCCGTCTCCTCGACATGTTTCCCTCGCCGTAGATGTAACGTGACTTCGACAAAAACGCGAACGTACGAAACTATGAAGTGAACAAAGTCGAGCTAAACGAGCTCCTGGATCATTCAAGCCTGGCCGCCGCCGCTGGTGAGTGCAGGAAAATAATAGCGGTCCGATTCAAGTGAGGCACATCCGGGGCGAGCGAGCGGGGTCAACCGGAAAGGTGCGCCGCTGCCGCCGGTCCGACGTTCAACTGCTGGCTCCTCTGTTGCTGCACGCTGGAGGTGTAAAACATGTGTTTATTGTCGCGTTTCAGACTTTATATTCAATGTTTACCAGTTTAAGGTCACATTTAATGTCCCGACTCCATGTTCAGCGAGCGTAGCGCCTTTAAATATTAGCTAATCTGATAGACTAGGTGAGTCGGTAAACATGGCAGAGGACGGTACCGCTGCAGAGTTTTTGGACTTGGATCTGGAAACTTGGACCCATCACGGACTAAAACAGGAGAGACAGCTGTCTGCCGCTCAGAGGAGATACTACAGCTTCTGCAGGAGGAAGGTGAGAGACAACACACACCGTGAGCAGCCTGTAGGATGCTGGGCTGTGTGTCAGTCCTGTTTTTAATTTCATTCATTGGAATTAAAGTCTTACTTTGATAGATTTGTATTATTGCTACATGCTGTGACTGTGACTTTCATTCACCTGTTTACAGTCTAATTTAACTGCACACTGTCCTTTATCCCCATTTGTGGTCTATCTATCTATCTATTTTTATATAGTTTTTGTATATGTGTTAGCACAGATTAACTTCGTACATATTTAAATCCTATGCAAATGTTTAATTTCACTGTAAATATTTAAATTTAGATCTCTCTCAGGTTAATTTTGACATGTGGATGCTGTGTAATGTATGTCAGTGTATGTTTGCATGCTGCTGCTGGATGCTTGAATTTCCTTTGGGATCAGTAAAGTATCTATCTACCTATCTATCTGAAGATACTATATGTTTGAAGGCATTTAAACACTGTCACATTAATTGGTCACATTACATAGTTCCTCCTGAGAGATCCTACATCACTCTTTGATTAGACAGACACCTTGAATGAGGGGTCCAAAGCAGCACAAGGAACCATGATATAATCTGATATAATCTGAAAAATAAGGTCTTTATTCTTTTTATTCTCCACAGTCATTTTCTGCCTTTGTGGCATCCAAGAGGGACAGCAATCAGGAGGATGGATGCACATCTTGGTGCTGCTGTGGCCAGACCTTCAAGGAACACTCCGGTGTTCACAAACACGTGGCCAGGACTCATGATACTGAAATACAGCAGCTCGCACAGGCAGCGTATGAGCGTTTGTTAAGCCAGCTGGAGGAGGAACCTGAAACGCAGCAGCCCGACGAGCGCGAGGCCGAGCCGGTGGACGTCTCTGCGTGGATACCTGACAATGGTCACATCTCTGAGGAGCAGCTTCAGAAGTACTGGTTCATTTCTCCTCCTTTCAAACATTGTATATGTGATTTATACAATATTGAATATTTAAGTAGATTCTGATATCTCTCAATGCAATTCTTCTTTTCAGGGGTCCAGGCAAGGTTCTGCTCTATTATCACTACTGTCAGGTGGAGGATCCACACGTCATCTGTGCTTGGCAGAAAGCTCTGTGTGAGAAGCTCCACCTAACCGGCAAGGTACACACATTTTCTCATCCTTCTTATTCTCGGAGACTGCAGAACGTTTACATTGAAAACACATAAAGAAACATTTAATTCAGTGTCACAGTCCCTTTTTAAAATATATCACAATCATCTCCGTCAGGTGAGGGTGGCGACTGAAGGCATCAACGGAACAGTAGGTGGCACCATCATGGCCACTGACCTTTACATCGACGCCATGTGTTCACACCCTCTTTTCAAGATGGAGAAGGAAGATTTTAAGGTCAGTCTCGCGCTGGATGATGAATGTATAGATATAGATTTTGTTTATTAAGATATACAGTACTTAACACCTCTACACGGCACCTTACATGAATAAAACTCTGTTTTGTATAAGGGGGTGTATGTAGTATGTAAATGAAGTGTTTGTCCCTGTGTGTGTGTTTAGACAAGTGATGGCGGCGCAGCATGTTTTACAGACCTGAGGGTTGGAGTCTATAAAGAAATCGTCCCGATGGGAGTGGATCCTGATGTCATCTCCTACAGACTGGCAGGTATAGTTTAAACAGCAATAATTCTACAATGAAGTCCCACCATTACTACCAGTGATACTGCGCTGTTATTTCCAGTTTGTCACAATAAAAGTGACTTTTTCTTCCCTCTCAGGAGTTCATTTGGAGCCGGAGGAGTTTCACAAAGAAGTCGAGGCTCTTTTGGCTGAAGGTGATCTGTGCAACGACACCATCCTCTTGGACTGCCGCAATTTTTATGAGAGTAAGATTGTAAGTAATGCATAATTTCTCCAGATGCCACAAACCCAAAAACAGGACTTAAGCCAGGTTTGTCATTCTGATCTGTGACTGATCTTTCCCCTCCAGGGACAGTTTACTCATTGTCTGGCCCCAAACATCCGTAAGTTCAGCTACTTCCCGGACTACATCGACCAGAACCTTGAGCTGTTCAGAGACAAGAAGGTCTTGATGTACTGCACAGGAGGGATCCGCTGTGAGCGCGGCTCCGCCTACCTCCGCTCCAAAGTAAGCTGACTCGTCCTGGATGTGTGCTCGCAGCTCAAATATTCAGCATCGAACACTGATTGTTTGCAACATTTTATCTCCAACTTACACTGAAAATTCTTGTTTTACCGTCCTGGCTGTAGGATGTGTGTAAAGAGGTTTACCAGCTGAAAGGTGGAATCCACAAGTACCTGGAGCAATTCCCGGAGGGTTTCTATCGAGGAAAACTCTTTGTGTTTGATGAGCGTTACGCCATCTCCTCCAACAATGACGTCATCTCAGGTTAGTGTGTGCACAAAGGCCCTTATCAGCATGTCGAATACTATAATATAAAGGTTAATGGTATCAGAAAACATGAATGAAGTTGTCACTAATTCTGTGCCTCTGTACAGACTGCAGGTACTGCCGCCGTCCCTGGGACCAGTACAAGCTCTGCTCCACCCAGTTCTGCTATCAGCTGGTTCTGTCCTGTCCCAGCTGCAGACAGGACGGACACACCGCCTGCTGCCCCACCTGTCAAACCAAAGGATGCGCTCAGAGCGAGGCATCCCCGACTGTCGTGCATCATAAAGAGGAGTGCGAGTGCACCGGGGGACGTCCCAGAATCCCTCAGGATGTGTAGCGGTGTAGAGGTTATGACTGGACATCAGAGCTTACAGCCACATGAAAAACACTTCCTTAATGATGAATGTACAACAAGAATTTTTTAAAGGTGTCTACTATGTTTCAAATTGATTACATTTTTATATAAATGCTTAGAATTAAACCAATCTTACTGTATCTAATGGGTATTATTCTAAAGACCGATATCCACAAATCTGATATTAGATGGTAAAAAAAACATTTAATTATCTTTTATTGTGAAAATGCAAGAATATCCATGAGTTTTATTACAATCATTTTATAAAACTGGAACGCCTCATCAAGAATGAAAGTGTGTGTGTGTGTTTGTTTGTGTAAAATGGGATTTTCTTACATTTGTAATGTAAATAATTTATTAAAAAGTTGATACAAATATATCAAAAACACATTATTTCTTTAAACCATGCAGTCTTTGGTCATAGCCAGTTACTTCAAGGTAGTATTGTAACTTGTAGAGAGTGAATGTAATAAATGGGATTTATTATTTCTATCTGTATGAACAAATAATCACAGAATAAAGTATTTTCAATTGGTAAATAAAAAAATAAAATATAATATATGTATACCTGCATAGAAAATCCACAAGAGGGAGTGATGGTACCACAGCCAGGAGTCAGTTAAGCTCCTCAACATCCCCCGACTGAAAGCTTCAGCTCCCAGCCTTCAGCCGAGCGGACCTGGCCAGGCTGCCCGGGTCTTCACCGACCACCAGCAGCAGCCTCTCTGCCGCATTTTCCGGGGGGTTGAAACCAGGCTTGGAGGTGTGGGGCAACTGTGTCGGCTCATGTGTATTTAACTTACGGGGAGGACCGAGCGATGTCTTCGCCGGGTTTTACGAACCTGAACAGCTCCGTCAGCTACAGCCAGAACTCGACGCCGAACGGCGGAGCTGCTGCGCCCCCCTACCAGAACGGTAAGGCAGGCCGGGTGATGCGATTAGCCCGGCTCGTTAGCCTTAGCATTAGCGTGCTAACCCGCTTATGTCAGACAGCTTGAAAGCCGCTAATTTATTATTATTTTTTTTAAATGTGAAAATATGTCATTTGGCCTTAATTATAATATTACTGAATATAAATGAAGTAATGTAAATTTGTCAAAATATCAGTTTTTCGGGTGAAGCTAATGTCAGTTGCTAATTGAAGTGCTAACCTGAGGAGATAGCGGCTAAGCTAAGATAATAGCCGCATGAAGGATTGCGCACTATCATTTCATAATGTCCGCCTCGTATTGAAGCTTTGAGAAGCAGCCAGTCGGTTAAATTTACATTTAATTAATTAACTTTTTTATTAACGGCTGCTGCTGTGCTGTCAGGGATGCATATTGAAGTGAGAGCTAGCTGGGTATTAACCATCAGTGCTGCATGTGAAGCTAACCTCTGCTCACTGCTTGGTTTGTGAGCTTTTCTCTCACCAGCTTCACTTGACAGAGAGATTAAATGTGAACTTTAACACCTCCTCTTGTCATTTCAGGTCCAGCACAGACATACCAATCCATGTATCCCCCTCCTACAGGCTGTTATGGAGCCCCACCTCAACAACAGAGCTACCCCACCATCCCTGCCCACTCCACACCTGCTCCCAACAAAGCACCCATTACGAACAGTGCCCACAGTGCTAGTGCTAACTACTACCAGACCAACCATCAGCAGCCGCAGCATCATGTCCCTCAGCATCATGTAGCACCCTCCCCATACAGTGCTCCCTCGAGCTCTGTCCCTCCTTCTCAGCCATATGCTGCCATCCCTTCTTCAGGACCACCGCCACCGCCATCGAATGCCCAGTACAACAATCAGCAGCATCCACCGTATGCCACTCCAGGATCCTACTATGGACAGCAGTCGTACCACGCTCCCCCAGCGCAGCAGCAGCAGCAGCAGCAGCAGCAGCAGCAGCAGCAGCAGCCCAGTTTGGTGCCTGCACCAGCTGCTGGCCCTGGAGCTCCCCTCTACCCAATTGTTTCGTACCCGTCTGCGCCAGGAAGTAGCCAGTACGGCACCCTGAGTTCCAGCCAGAACACCTCCACACCTGGAGTCATGCCCACCCAGATGGGTGCACCCCTACATCAGTACAACACCTTTCAGCCAGCCTCCACTACAGCAGTGCAGCCTGGGTACGGCGTGGCTCCTCCCAGTCAGCTGGTGCCAACGGTTAATGGTCAAGGAAGCTCAGGTGTGTGTGAACAGTGGATTTATACTGAGGTTGATCAGCTGCTGGATAGAAAGTGTGGCACTTCTAGGCATGTATACTACCTGTCTTGGTCAATTATTTAAAAAGCAGTGTTAATATCAGTCGAATACTGACAACAACAGCTGTGTTTAACGATCATAGTTCTTGTGGTTAAATCTTTGGATCTTCATCCTTCTAGTGGAACTTCCCTGCATGCTTTATTTTTTGTTTTTCTCTCTAAATCACAGCTCACCAACACTACGACCAGAGCCACAAGGCTTCTCTGAGCTACAACTCCTACGGCGGGGTCACTCACAGCAGCGGTGGCGGTGGTGACGCAGACCGCCCGTCCTCAGGAACCCCCTCCACTTCAGTCCATTCCTCACCGGGTCGCCAACAAGGTAACAGTGAGAGTTATATTTTATTTATGGCCTGGTTACCGCAGTGCTGCTGGTACTGATGAACTTGTGAGGAATGTTAGCAGTCTCTTGTTTGTATGTGAGCTTGTGCAGTTCACCTTCTAGGCAAAGTTCTCCTCTGTGTATTTTCATTCAAATGTTGGGACCCAAAACACTTCTCATACATGAAGTATTGTTTCACCGCCACACTCATGCATTAGTTGGAGAAGCTCTTCAACTTTGTCTCTTGTTTGAAACTTTTTCTTGGTGTTTAAACATGACAGGAAAACATTGGTGCCTGTTTCTTACCTCAACAAGTCTGCGTTTAGATGACAGTTTGAAATCCTGTTCTAAATTTACTTGGCGTGTGTGTGTGTGTGTGTGTGTGTGTGTGTGTGTGTGAATAGTTTACATGTTCACAGCTGCACACATAACCTGCTACACACACACACACACACACACACACACACACCCTTTGAAATGTGCAGGTGTGTGTAGCTATACAAATTTTGAGGGTTTCAGGTTGGAAGTCATCGCTTATCAACCAGCTGCTGGTTTGTTTCAGTTGTGACCTGCAAAGTTTTTCCACTGTCAGCTCAGCAGGTTAAAAGCAAAGGATTCCTGCACCGACTCCATCTGCATCTAATCAGAACTCGAGTTTTAAGCTTTACATAATAAAGAAAGGAGGAGAAATAACAGCAATATTTCTCCAGATTTTCTCTTTCTACTCTCTCTGACCACTAAAATGTGAGCTTATATCATTTTCCTCTGTCACGGTGAAATTAGCTTCTGGCACGAGAGAATAACAGGACAGACTTCTCATTAACATGTGTACAAAGGCATGGTTTGAAATTACAAGTATGTCAATTAGTGTTAAATCAATTGGCCTAATGATTTTAGCTGGTTAAAAGCTTAAGGCAATTTGACACCTGTTGGACGTTCCATGGGTCGACGTCAGCGTATCTGCAAGCACCAACCAACCAGTTTGACACTCTAGAGCCACTTTACACCCAACTGTAAGTTTTAAGGTGTCTCGGCTGGTTTTTGTACCGACTTCTCATTCAGCCTACAAAAAGTTCCAGGTTTCATACTTGGGTGTGGATATGCGGTTAGCTCTGCGCCTGTTGCGAAACAAGATGTGGCTTGTCATTGCCAGAAAATGCAAAGCATCCTGGCCTATTTAAATTTTACTAGACTTCTATCACTCTTATACATAAACACAAAGAGGTTGTCAGTATTCTAAAAGGTAGCACCAGCTTCAACACACGTGGAGTAATAATTACTGCCTGACCGCCGCCGCCCTGTCTGCTGTCGATTACCCGCTCTTGACAGTTTTCTCATGTACCTTTCCCACCCCCACCCCCCTCCAACAGGCATGCAGTATGGATATGTTGCTAATAGTGGAGCTAGCTCTGCCTCTGCCACCACCTCAGGCCCAGCCGCAGCCCCCTCGTCATCCAGCTCTGATGATGATGACGATGAGGAGGAGGAGGAGGAGGATGAGGAAGCAGGTCTGCTTTAGCTTTTTCCTCCCCATAACCCACCCATTTTTTTAAAATCAGCACTCTCTCCATCCATGTAAACTCCTTCAGCTCTGTCCTAAAAGAAAACTCCATCCATCATGTTTATCGTTGGTGTGTTTCCATCCCCTCCCCACGCAGTGTTTGACCATTATCGGTCATAACCAACACGCTTAATCAGTTTGCCTCTCATGATTCGTCCCTCTCACTTTCTAACGAGCTGCTCAGAATCTTCCCTCTCCTCCCTGCTGCCTCAAAGCCCGATGCCCTCCATCTTTCCCCCTCAGAGTCATCAGTCATCTTTTATATGTGTTGCTCCATCACTGAAAACTGATTACGTCTCTCAGAAAGGTGAGAGGTAAGTGGGTTAGCATTCGATTCATCTTCAGCAGCTTCTGCCAGATCCTGCTCGTCTTTATTGTCATGCAGTGGAGGGAGTCGTCCTTGCATGCCGTCTAGCTCTGTCTGCCTCTCTCACTTAGCAGCTTTTGTGCACCTCCATTTACCAGCAGACGTCCTGCTGTGGCTGCTAATGGGAGAAAAAAAAATCAATAAGTTCTGTTCTCTTCCTTCTGGTTGGTTTACAGCTCTAAAAGTCGGGCAGCATGGAGTTGGAATTAGATCTTGCTATCTAATTCTACGCTTGCAACGCTTCAATAGACTTTCCCAGTCAAGGCTTGAAGATTTGTTGTGTAATGGCTGATTTTAGGTCACCTTTTAGAAAGAACCTTTGGTATCTAGAGAGGGAGCAGGTCCTCTGTTACAGAGTCTTTCACAAGTTTCATTCCTTTTTAAGGTTTTCCCACGAGCTTTGAAGGGCTGTGGGGTGAGGTGAAGGGTGCCCAGTTGGTTGCAATCTGCAAGTTCTCCACTAAATCTTACACACTGGCCCTTTAAGGCATGAGAAGCATTTGGCTAATTGGGCTTGTTTACAGTTATTTGCATATTATTTGTAGTTACTGAGCTATGTTTCATGTTTCTAGGTCATTCCAGCTCACAGCAGTTTGAGTCAATGCAGTGACGAATAATAATAAATCGTCTCAAAACAACAGGCTGTTACCACTTTGCTTTGAACCTTGATATTCATCAGTTGCATCCATAAATGTGTCCACGTTTTTAAAAAGCTGTGACACTGATATTTTGCAGTATATGTTAAAATGTCATTATAATATTAAAGTTAATTATTTGATATGATTACGAGAGATATTGTAGCATTCTGTGTGGAGAAAGTAACTTATCACTCAGCACTGTGCTGAGCTTTAACAGTCTCATGCATGTGTGTGTGTGTTATGTACCACTCAGGTGTTCTGCAGATTAATGTCTCCGTGGAGCTGTGTCATCAGCCAGAGGTTAACAAGTTTTTTAAATATAGCCGTCCCCAGCCGGCAGGTCCTCGCTCTCTGGGCGCGTGTTTGCTGACTTGCCTTGCTCCCCAGAGAGAGAGCATGGGTGAAGATTTTCTCTTCACTGTTAGCACTCATTTACACCCACAAATGGAGCTCGTTTTAGCTCTCCCCTCGTGATCTCTTCAATTCTCTCCGGCCTGTCTGCTGCAACAAAATACCAGCTGTTGATTCTTTCTGGATGGAAGGCTAATATCTGAATAAATTATTATTAACTACTAAAATATAATTCACTTATTCTGACATGAAACACAGAAAATCTGAACGTCCTCATGAGAAAACTTCAGATGTTTTACTGTGGCCAGTAAAAATAGTTATTCAGGGCACATGCAGTGTTTTGTTTTCTTGCGTCCTCTTTTCCAAACATGCTGAGTCACCCTGCCACTTGTGTCAAGAACAACGACAAGTGCCGTTTCAAATCAACGGCCTTGTTGTCATGGCAGTGCTGTGCCAAGCCTCGAGCACATGTTGCATCTTTTAACACATGCTGCTGTAGACGTGTTTGTCCCCAAGGAGAATCTATAGGCACCGAGCGGCTTTTTTCACCCTAAACACTGATCATAGATGATCAGATCTGTGTCACTCGTGGAAAACGGATTAGGAAGAGGGGCGCCATCAACCGCAGCGTGATTGGACCTCTAATTATCGGTAATCAGGGATGGCAGCAGCCCTGGGGGCCAGTGAAGAGGGCTTGTGACCAAAATTCTTTTGAAGAAATAGGAAAACTAAGCTGAATAATCGTCTGCAAGGGAATACTAACAGTTTAGTTTTATAATCCCTGAGTAGCATTGTTTCTGTTCATCTATGAGCTGAAACAAAAAAGAAGAAGAGGAGGAGGAGGAGGAGGTATCAGAAGAATCTTGGAAGAAGAAGACTAAGTTGTCCTGCGTCCTCCTCCTCCAGAGCAGATAATCCAGTCGTCTTCTGGTCCGATTAAATCCGAGATAATTGGATCCCGTCCTGTCCCGTCCAATGAGCTCTCTGCCAGAGGCCTGTCGTCTCTTGGTTTGCTGTAGTTGATCCCTCCTTTTGGCCCACATGGATTAATGGCTTCATTCAAATATTCTACTCTTCTAATCCATCTGTGAAACAAATTCATTATTGGACATTAGAGGGAAAAGAGTAGCTGCAGTAACTTATGAGGCTTAAGGCTTCTTAGTACAGTACAGTACAGTACTGAGGACAATGAGACAGGAAGTGAGCGGCACAGAGAGCGAGAGCACATTTCAAACCAGGATGTTGTGGTTAATGGTATTTGTCTTAGACAAACTGTGCCTCTTTGCCTCCCCCGTACGACCCTGTGTTCTAGAAACTAAACTGTTTTCATACTGTTGTGTTGCAAACGTAATCCCTTGCATTGTTGCTGTTGCAGATTAGTTGTATACGAACGTCATTTCTAGGAGAAAGTGCTGCTCCGTAATGTGAGCTCTCACTGGCTGATGAAAGTCAGGAGTAACACTTCGTCCTCCACCTCGTCAGTCTTTCCTTCTTTCACCTCGTTTATCAACCGCATCACGATTGTTATTATCGGACTTTCTAAAGGAAGCTCGGACACTCAGCTGCCGCGACATTGTAGTCATATGGTCGACCGATGTGATATGTAAAGACATCAGGGACGTGTGTGACAAAGGTAAAAACGGTGAAGCCGGTTTAAAAAGAATGACAACACTGCCACAAATGACTTACACAGAAGACGTGCATTGTTCAACTCAACTTCATCTTTTTCTGCTCCACCTTTTTCTTGATAATTGATGCGTTTTGTTGCACCGGTCGTTAATGTGTTCATTAGAGGGTATCAAAGGGAGAAAGGCAGTGAGAGAGAGTGAATGAAGACAAATTAACAGCAAATGAGGGACTTGAGAATTGAGAGTTGTAGAGGAAGACGATGATAATGACTGCTGTTCTGTACCCATTACATAATCTCTGTAATCTTTTGCTCCTCTCATGTTTCTGTCCTCCATGTTCGCCCTCCACATTTTCTGTCCTCAGAGGCCTCTGCGCTCTCCACCAGCTGCCCGTACACTCGCTTCTTCAAGACTGAAGTGCATCCATTCATCCTGTTTTCTCTGTTTTCCTCGTCTGAAGCCAGAAGGAGTCCAAACACGACGCTCAACAAGAACAGCTTTAATGTTCTCTCCCTCTTTAGCTCGTTCATTTTTCCATTTTTTTTAAGATCTTGACTCCACTTCGTTCATTTTTATTGACTTTGTTCACAGTCCTTCCTTCTTTCTTCATCTCCCAACCCTCTACAGTTGTACTCTTTATTTTGCCATCTCACTGGATCCTTCTTCAAATATATATAATAATAATAATTAAATTCTTGTTTTTTCTGTCCTCCTTCAGGCGGTGACACTTCCTCTTCCTCTACTGGTAGTGCCTCTCCGGTGCCCAACAGCTATGATTCCCTAGAAGGGGGAAACTATCCAGGTATGTTCTTATCACAACCACACACCGATGATCTGAATAATAAGCATCCACACAGATATATCACATTACAAAGTTGCTTCTTTGTGATTTAATAAAGTTGCTGCTCCTATTGAGACATTAAACACAGCCAGTTTGTGGAGAGAAAATGCTGCTGTAGATGTTGATGGAGAGCAAAGCATAAAAGATAAACACAGAACAAAACCAACCAAATCACTGAGTGCTTTTCTGCTTCAAAATAAAAGCATGCTCGCCAAATAAAAGAGATTTACTGGGAGGGGAGCTCATTCTCTGCAGTGAACAGATGATGAGATGCACTTCATCAAATTATGTAAAAGCCTGTGATGAAAATGGGACACACACACACACAAACATAAACATATTTCCTAAATGCACTACACAGCTACGGTGATCTGTGCCCATAATCCTGTTAAAACACTGACATTTCTTTTACGCTGAACTCTCTCCTGCGCAGATTCAATGCCGCCCTCCAGTGACATGACCAACCAGGCTGCGCCCCATGGTAACTATGGTTACCCCAGCATGCAGCCAGCCTATCGACAGGGGCCGGCCGCCTCACGCACTGACTCTTCACCCGCTCACGACCCGTACAGCCAGTCGAGCTACCAGCAGTACTCCCAGGTGAGGCCACAGCTCGAAGCGAGCGCAGGCTCAGAGGTGGTTTTTGTTATCGATGCGATTATTTCGGATTTGCAAGTGAAACGCATTTTTACCGTCTGAGAGATTTGGCTGCTGTTCTGGGGAACAAACAGAACCAACCAGGACTTAAGTTTGACTGTTTCTTATTGTGCCAGACTAAATCTGGTTTGTGGCATATATATCCAGATCTTTCTTTTTTTCTTCAAATCTGCAAAGAAACGGCATGAAATGTGATTGCAGTCAGATTTCTGAAGATGCGCCCGATGCACGTAGATTTCAAAGTGTCAAGAGTTCAAGTGTTATGTTTATTTGTTATATGCAGGTTAACACAGTGTCAGCACTAAGAACACTAAGGATAAAAATAAGATGAAGAAGTTATAACACTGTACAGGTGACAGGGTTGTGATAAGAAGAACTGAGAGGTATCATTATATAAAGATATGAACGTACTACAAAAATAGGATATACTACAATCTGCTAAAATGCTGATGGGGTAAAGTGGTGTGTACACAGGGATGCTGCACAGAGTGGCTGAGTAAAAAGTGACTACAGAGTAGAGGGCACAAATAAATTCAAGAGCAAAGCAGCAGATTCAGTTGAGCTGCGTGGAATCCAAAAGTATCAGAGCCGTATGAAGAGATTAGACATTACAAACTGTAATATACTGTCAATATATTGGCTGCTATTCTAAATAATCCCTTAAACGAGGTTATCAAACACTTGTGATGGAAGCATTATGTGTTACAGTTCTACAATCAGTTCCACCATAAATACAACATAATTAATACATATAAATTACCTCTGTACCTCTGTGTCACCAGCATATGTAGTTACTTGTACCTACCCCGTTACCACAGCAACCATTGCTATGTTTGGACGCACAGATCTGATGCGATCACTTGCAAATAACATCCTGTTTTAAGATCTGATTTGAGAAACAAATCTGGTTTTCCTGCAGCCTGAACAAAGACTTTGATTCCACAAAATAATGCCATATAATTCTTGACAGGGTTCCCCACTGATCTTTTCATTTTCATTGCAGTGTGGCTGTCAGTTTGCAGTGTTGATACATCAGTCCTGATTTGTCTCTCTCCCTCTCTCCTCCGCAGCCTTTCCCATCCATGTCCCAGCTGTCTGCAGCCCTGGGGGGCCTGAGCGGAGTGCCAGAGCTGGAGGTGGAGGCCCTGAGGCCTGTCAACCTGCTGCAGGAGAGGAGTCTGCTACCACCCAGGCCCCTTGAAGCCCCCGAACCCAACCTCAGCCCCGACCTCAGGAAGGTCAACTGTAGTCCACAGTAAGTAATGTTAAGCAGGGTTTAACTATCACATAGGGAGGTGTTGGAAACAGACACACTATTTTCTCTTACACTCTTCTTTTGAGTTATCTCTTTCTGCCGCTCTGTCATTGTCTCTCTCCCCGTGTCTCTCAGGACATTCAGGTGTACCCTGACCAGCATCCCTCAGACCCAGGCGTTACTCAACAAGGCCAGGCTCCCTCTGGGCCTCCTCCTCCATCCCTTCAGAGACTTACAGGTACGAGCTAAAGTTTCACACATACGGTGGAATATCCAGAAACGACGTCTCATGTCCTGTGCAAAGTTTTTCTGTATGGAAGTATGTGATTATGTTAGGCCAAATAACCTGAAAGAGAGAAGAGCTTTGATTAGATTCATGTTGGCTGATTGAGTATTTGGTACGAGCTGACAAAAGAAGACGGGGGAAGAGTAAACTCGACTCATAACTGAGCTGTTGTAGACGTTTCTTTGTGACGACCAGCTGCAGCGACAGCAGGACAGACAGGAGGAGGAGAAGACTGATGAGGTTCAAGAAGATGATGAGTGTATTTATAGAGGTGTTAGTGATATGAAGTAACAGAGGCACCACATGAGAAACAAAGAGGGAGACGACAACAGCCGGATTGTTGTAACGTAGATGTTGTTTGTCTTGTACGCTGAAACGAGCTGTGAGCGACTCACTGAATAAAGAACAACCTTGAAAATCTGCCAAACGCATCCACGGTCTCCAATGGCAACACAGACACATTCAGACTCAGTCATTGCTGCTCTCATAGTAGATGACTGTAAGGTTTCACACTCGCCAGCTTCACACCACACACCTCTGCACTCTGATCATTTTTGTTACGAATGTTTCGTTACGAATTACTCGTTCTCCTCCACAGTTCCACCTCTAAATCCTGGCAACTCTGATAGAAAAAAAAAAAAAAACAGCTATGAATATGCTTCATAATATGTGCAAGACAGCCTCACTATCAAGTTTGTTTTTCTTGGATCGGATACCGATATTAATGTTGGAGCCTCCACCAGTGATACTCAGATTTACTTCACTTTAAGTAAACACCCCATAGTCTAAATAAACTCCATAAAAGTACAAAAATTTGATCAGCAAAATGTACTTAAAGTATCAAAAGTATGAGTACTCATTTCAAAGCATTGTAGAATATTATATCATTAATAGTGCACCATGTAAGAGCATTTTAATGTTTAATGGTACTTTGTATGTTACTGAGTGAGATAACATGTATTGGAGGGAGAGTAGAGAGCAGAATACTCAAGTACCTTTTTTGATATATTTGTACTTCACACCTTCACCAGGTGTTTTGGGTATTTTTTGCTTTATTAGTGACAGCCAGAGAGAGAAACAGAAGTTCAGGGTGAGGGGATGACATGCAGCAAAGACTGGGATTGATGGAGCGCATACTCTTACAAGGTGAACCTACCAAGGGCATCCAGGCTGGGAGACTTTTAGAAATGGAGCTTTTTATCTGCCAGATTTGCTTCTAAAACTGGTCTTTTTTTGCAATCTATACACAGTGTTTTTGAATTTTAAAAAACAGATTGTTGCTCACAGCATCCATCAAAAATTTTCCACAGAGCGGAAAGACGCTTATCAAACATGCAGCAGAGCCTCTGGCGCCATGACGATTGTCTTGAATGGACAGTGATTTGACAGTGAATAAATGTTACGTACCATGACTGATGGTGGTGCAGAAGTCCTTGAGTTCACAGTCGTAGAAACATAGACGGAGACAGAAAAGTGGGTCAGTCAGATTGTACATTTCCAAAAATTCGTTCAGCTACATTCTCCAATAAACAGAAACAAAGCTTCTCTTCAGTCGTCTGCTGAGGCAGGAACAGAGGAATGTTTTGAAAAGGTCACAATTGGGACAAAAACTTGCATGAAATGTAAAATATTTAGCTCACAAGACTCGTTTGTGCTGTTCTTCAGTATTTACTCTTTATTTTTTTCCCCCTCTCTGCAGCAGCTACCAGTGATCACGTCGAACACGATAGTGCGCTGTCGCTCCTGTCGCACCTACATCAATCCGTTTGTCACCTTCCTGGACCAGCGCAGGTGGAAGTGTAACCTCTGTTACCGGGTCAATGACGGTATGAGTCCAATCCTCTTCTGGGTCAGAGAGTGATAGTACTGATCATTTCCATCATTTTGTGTTTCATGTGTCTCTCTCTCTTTTTTATCTTCAGTTCCAGATGAGTTCATGTACAACCCCGTCACCAGGTCGTACGGCGAGCCCCATAAGAGACCAGAGGTCCAGAACTCCACTGTGGAGTTCATCGCCTCCTCAGACTACATGGTGAGCTGTGTCCTCTGTCCTTAAAGCTCAGGTTGCTTTCATGCAGTGTGGCTGTTTGTCCTCTAGAGGGCAGTCTGATCCAGGTGAAACGACATCTGGAGGCGATTTTAATAAACTTAAAATAGCAGAAACATAAATGTGAGGTGACTCTTCACTTCAGTACACATGTATTAATACAGTTTCACATTATATCGGACTCATTGGGTGTTTTGTTTTTGTGCGTTCAGTTGCGGCCTCCTCAGCCTGCCGCCTACCTGTTTGTTCTCGATGTTTCTCACAACGCTGTGGAAGCGGGCTACCTGAAGTACTTCTGTGAATCACTACTGGAGAACCTGGATAAGTGAGTGCTCTGATAATCGATGCAGTAAACATAAACGTGGCTGCTTTATGAGTTTGTTTGTCTGCAGTAAAGGCCGATTGTTAACAGATGGATCATAAGCAGATGTTTATGTTCACGTTTGTTATTTGCTTCAGGTTGCCAGGGGACACACGGACCAGGGTGGGCTTCCTCACCTTTGACAACACCATCCACTTCTACAACCTGCAGGAGGGACTGTCCCAGCCACAGATGCTGGTGGTGTCAGACATAGACGGTACGTCAGCTCGCTGAAATCAGACACTCGATCGGTGCTCAGGAAAGGAGCTTAATTGGAGGAGGCAGCAGTGTCTAAAAATAAAGTTTTTGGCAGACGTGCCAAGATGTTTAAATCTTATTAGGAGTTAAAGAAGTCAAGAGGTCAGAAAGGTCCTTGCATGCATAAAGATTATACTTTATACACATTAGTAAAAAAAGATCTGATTCTGATGGATTGTCATAAATCTTTGTGCTGTGATCCAAACGTGTTTCCTTCTTTTTTTTTCCAGACGTCTTCATACCATCGCACGACAGTCTGATGGTGAACCTAAAGGAAAGCAAAGAGGTACACTGATTTGTTTTTCATGAACAGGAATAGTTCCCACAGCTCTCTGTGTTCCCATTCCTTAATTATTCTCTCATTATACCCCTCTCTCTCTCTTTCTCCACCAGCTGGTGAAGGACCTTCTGACGTCGCTGCCAGCCATGTTCAGCCAAAGCAGAGAGACCCACAGCGCCCTCGGCCCGGCGCTTCAAGCCGCCTTCAAGCTCATGTCGCCCACCGGGGGCCGCGTCACCGTGTTTCAGACCCAGCTGCCGACGCTGGGCGCCGGGGCGCTGCAGTCGAGGGAAGACCCCAACCAGCGCTCGAGCACGAAGGTACGAATGATATTTGATGATAACATTTGTGCTTCTGTGGTTGGTTTCTACTAATTCACCTTATTTTTGAATATACCGTGACTTCTCAGTGACACTGCTGTGATTTATGAAGCCAAAGCCATGTGATATGATATATATAGCAAGAAAATGACTCTTCCACAGCACGCATCATGTGGAAATATATATGTGCATATTGTCCTGGACATTCTCAGTACTGTTCCTGCCACAACTCATTTTTATTACAAGCGACAACATCATAATTGAATCTCACATCTCAGTTTCGGCATCTGTAGACGGTACTCAGCTAAAGTCTGTTTTTGTCATCCCAGGACTGATTTATTGATCTTCATCATCTGTATTTTATTTTTAATCTGAATAAACTGCCAAGAAGTTCCAGCAACGTGTCCAAAACTCCAGAATTAAAAGAACTCGCAACAGATGTGCTTTCTTTCTCGGGGAAAGTGGTTTTCTGTTCTTTGGCGTCTGTGATTTAAAGAGGATTTTAGGCTGAAAAAAACATGGAAATGAAGGAAACTCTTCATCAGCTAACATTCACACGCATTACGTGCACTTGGCCTGCATCTTTTCCATATCATACATTATTTAGTGGACACTTAAATCATCAAAACAAAATGACCCGAGTGTGCAATAGCTCAGGAAGCTTTAAGCAAAGTAAAACTCCCTGAACCTGATGATAGTTTCTTCCTTCCAACACAGTTTGTCTTGTTTTAATGAGTCTCTATGTTTTTTCCAGGGAGTTCAGCACCTCGGCCCGGCCACAGACTTCTATAAGAAACTTGCACTGGACTGCTCGGGTCAACAAATCGGGGTGGATCTTTTCCTGCTCAGCTCTCAGTACGCTGACCTCGCCTCGCTATGTAAGAACACCCGACAGATCACCTTTGTCATGATCTTTGCTCCACAGCAGCAACAACAATGGGTTCTAATAGAGGCACAAAGAGCATCAAACAGCTCCTGCAGCATTATCCTCTTACGCATTGTTGATCCCCTCGGTCAGTAGTTACGGGTACATTAAAACGGCTGTTAATCCAAGATTACCACTGCTGCTGTAAACCTTTGAAAATTCAGATTCAATTCAGTTAGTGTGACAGAAAAAGTTTCAGAACCGCTCAGGGAGTTTTTATCATTCCAACAAGTAATTAAATTATAACTTAATATTTCTCTCCCCTCCTCTTCTTCTTCTTCTTCAGCATGTATCTCCAAATACTCAGCAGGCAGCATCTTTTACTACCCCTCCTTCCATTACATCCACAATCCGGCTCAACTAGAGAAGTTCCAGAGAGATCTGGAGCGCTACCTCACCAGGAAGATCGGCTTCGAGGCCGTCATGAGAATACGATGCACTAAAGGTAACCGGAGTAAAAAAACATGTTTCTGGATGCAGACATTTCAACTGACTGTGTAATTCTGCATTCTTTGCTTTTTCATCCCTGCCCTCGCTCTCTGCTCGCCCTCAGGTTTGTCCATCCATACGTTCCACGGTAACTTCTTCGTGCGCTCCACCGACCTGCTGTCCCTGGCCAATGTGAATCCAGACTCCGCCTTCGCTGTCCAGATGTCTATTGAAGACTCCCTGGCAGACTCGTCTCTGGCCTGTTTTCAGGCTGCCCTGCTCTACACCTCCAGTAAAGGTACGCAAACTCACACACAACACTTGGATCACATTGAGAAACTCTGTGTGGGTCAGCGAGCAAAGGAAATACTGACTTTGTTGGCTGATTCCCAGGTTTCATTGTATGAATAAAGGTGTTTGATAATATTTCTGACTCTGCAGGAAAAAGACGAATTCGGGTCCATACCATGTGTCTGCCGGTGGTCAACCAACTGAGCGATGTGTACACTGGAGCTGATGTTCAGGCCATCACTTGTCTGTTAGCCAACATGGGTGAGTCTGCAGCGTAAACACTTGGAAGAATTCTCCGTGCAGTAGAAAACGCTGGCTTCATTGTATTTCTGCTCATGTTCCAGCGATCGACCGGTCGATATCGTCCAGCCTGTCAGACGCTCGTGACGCGCTGGTGAACGCGGTGGTGGATTTGGCGAGCGCCTACAAGAGCAACGTGTCGAACCTGCAGCAGTCCGGACTCGTCTTGCCCGCTGCCATGAGCCTCTTCCCCGTTTACATCCTGTCTCTGCTCAAACAGGTGTGGCTGCAACACACACACGCATTCCTTACTAACGCCTAATAATCCACCACGACATCAGCATTACACATCTGAAAATATGAACTCCTTTTCCATCATCACCACCCCTCCCTCCACACACACACACTAATAAAATCGTTACAGTCATACAGGCTCTCTATATGTTCAATGACTGTATTCATTCAAACATGCAGGGTGTTTCCACTCTCACACCCTCTGCGTCATCTCAGACAAACACTCCTATGGTTTAATCCACGCTCATTAAATCAAATTTTTAATTGATGTTTGCACGATCAAGCAGTCTAATGAAAAGTTTGTCTTTATCAGCTGTGAAGTTACAAATAATATAAATAAAGTTTAGCACACACTAAAGTGGATGCCTCTTTCTTTCTTTGTCTCTTCAGAAAGCCTTGCGGACCGGCACTAGCACTCGGCTCGACGAGCGGGTCTTCGCCATGTGCGAGTTCAAGACGCAGCCGCTGCAGCAGCTGATGCGGATGGTTCATCCTGACTTGTACCGGCTGGACAACATGTCTGACCAGGTACGAACACGACTAGATTATAATTCATGAATCCGGCCAGTCGATGAAATAAATTTTAAAATGCTGAGCAGATATCAGACTGTGTGCAGCTACAAATTTATTTAATACTTTACTTTTATATGGAAATTAAAAATAAATGAATCCAACTTCATGTCCTCCAACTCCAACCATTCGTGTGACGCCTGCAGGGGGCGCTCCACCTGAACGACACAGTGGTTCCCCAGCCTCATCTGCTCCACCTGTCTGCTGAGAGGCTGAGCAGAGATGGAGCTTTCCTCATGGACTGCGGCTACGTAAGATTCTACTGTTATTCATTCAGGACGCTCTGCAGATATTTTTAAAATTCTCCACATTTACGTCCTGTCCTACAAATATATTGTCGTCTTGCTTGCTTCAGCAGATAGTTGTTAACTTCTCTAATAATTTCAAGTAACTTTAAGTCACGGGCGGCAGTGTTGCAGCACAGCTTTCGATTAATATTAATTTCAGGGGGTTTCCACCCTGACAAAAATAAAACACAGACAGGAAACTGATCTCACCGTGGTTCTTCTTTTCAAGTAAATCTAAAGACGCTGAAAATATCTGTTCTAAACGGTCTGATTGTTGGACAGTAGTCGTCGATTGTGTTGTAGTGATACTGCTGAAACTGAAAACTGTTCTGTTGTCCAAGTCTTTAAAAATGATGCTAACAGATGTTGTATTTATTGTTGTTGTTGCTTATTTCATCACAAATATAAAATCTGAAGGAGAAACACTTCAGGTCTTTAATCTGTGTCATCAGGAAGATTAGAAGCTCTGTGCTGAAGCTGCTCTGTCTCTGTCTCTGCAGGTGTTTTATCTGTGGATCGGAAAATCCTGCAACGAGATGTTCATCCGGGACGTTCTGGGCTGCCCTAACTACGCTTCAATACCCCCCAACATGGTCAGTAAGACGAGCGATATGAAGAAGAGTTCATCCTCGTACACACGATCAGGAAACGACACAGAATAACTGCCATTAAGGAAATGGCGGTACTGTTTTGCATCTTGTCACACCCAGCGGCCCCTTTACTGCACGAATGATGCAATGCAGCGTTCTACATAAAATATATAGAAAAATGAATCTCAGATTCAATTTTCGATGAAACAGCTCGTCATTTCTGTCTGTACCCTTTAAAAAAAACAACTCACGCAGCAGAACAGATCTGCTGGTGAAGCCTTTTAGCTCTGTCATGACCACAGCGTGGGCGTTTCAACAACACCCTGAACAAACAGCGACTGTCAGCTTTGTTTGTGCAGCTTATTGTATTTTTCTAGAAAAGGGGTCGATGCATCCGAGAGCCACCGACAAACCCCGCATTCCACAGCGCAGGCGCTTTTCTGTCAGCCGAGGCGACCGTGTGAATCCACGATATCTGCAGCCGTGAGGAAGAGAACAATGTTGCTGATGTTTTGTTCTCCTCTCTCTCTTTCTGAATCCCAGAGTCACATTCCTGATCTGGACACTCTTCTGTCTGAGAGAGTGCGAGCGTTCCTCGACTGGCTGCAGGACAACAGGGCGTTCAGCTCCATGATACACGTTGTCAAGTAAGCACTGCCGCACATCTGGATTAACATCTGACTGTGACTAACGCTCAGCATCCAGCGTGATGCTGCAAGTCTCACGTCCAGATGTTGGAGTTTACAAAGTCTGAGGGTCATAAAGAGGCTGTTTCTTCATGTTTTGTTCTTTTGTTTTAACGTCTGAAGGTTTTTAGTTTCACTTCCTCTTAACACCAACGTTACACCTAAAAGTCGGAGGGTGGAGGATCAGTGGCAGTTTCTCAGATGGAAGGTCACTAGAAAAGCGAACAGCTTCATCCCTTCTGCTGCTCATAATACACTCCAGTGTGGAAGGAGCAAAGAGGCGAGATGTGGCCGAGGAAATGTGAAATACCTTCAGCTTGTTGTTTATTTTTGTTTCCTTCTTGGGGCCGAAGCCACACGGCGCTCACTTTGTTCTCCACTCCGCCCCGACAGGAATGTGAAACCAAAATGTTTTGTCAGGCTACAATGCCCAAATATGAAAAATGCATATAGAAAAACATACAGTGAAAAACAAAAAAGCACAGGCCGTAGAGGTCAGACGTCAGACTGTAGTGGTGTCTCTGAGGCAGATAAATAAAAAGCAGTTTTATTAAAGCTCGATTAATCAAGATAAAACATGAAACATTCTCTGGTTTCAGTTCCTCCGATGTGACAATTTGATGCTTTTCTCTCGTTACACAAGAAGTTTTGTAGACTTGAGCTCTGGGGAACTGTCAGATTTTCTAATTTCTTCTTAACTGTAAACTATGAATCAAAAATGAGCCAACACATTTATCTTATTATGAGGGAGTGATGACAGCACATGAGGGAGGGGGAGACAATAAAAGAGCCAAAAACATCCCAGAAAAGATGAATTTTCATGAACATAATTGTTAGTTTGCAGCCGTAGTTTCACGTCAGTTGGAAGCGGCTGTCACATCAAACTTGTGTCCCGTAATTCGTCGTGTTTCTGAAGAACCCAACTCACATTTCCAGTGAGCGATCTCTCGGCTACACATCCCAGAAACAGAAACAGGGTGTGGCCAGTTTCATGTTTAAGCGGAATCTGTCTCTCGGCAGACGTTGGCCTGAGGTTGACAGAGAAATATTTCCAGTGTAAACACATAGTAAGCAGTGAGGTCACTGATTGACAGCGGTGGTAAAGTCTTCCAGAAGGGAACGCATTGTTTCTGTTTCCTCCCTCTCCTCCTCTGGGGCATGCCATTGTTACTCAACCACATGTTTACACCGCAGTGCTGTCGGAGGACGGCTGATGTCAGTGCAAATGGACTGAGCGGTATCTGAGCGGATGTTTGCACCACACGGACAGAAATACTCACGGTGGGCTGGAGGAGATTTTTTGAGACGCTCACACTCAAGCTGATACGAGAAGTTCTCCCCCAACAACAGTAAACTACTCAGTCGATTGTTTTGCCAATAAAATGTCAGAAAAGAGAAAAATCACAGAGAAAAGCATCAAATCCTCACGCGTTATTTGTCCTTATCAGACATGATTAAATGGTTATTATTATTATAAGTTTCCTGTTAAACGTAGAGTCAGTCTTTCTGGAGAAAGATGCCTGATTGTTGAGTTTCATTCTCAGGCCGTCAGCAGAAAACAGAGCGGCTCTGAGCGAGCTACACGACACAATAGGTGGTGTTCGAGCTGAGAATGAGACTCAACATTAAAATATCTTCCTCCTGTACGACTGACCGCACCCTTGAATTTTCTTTTGATCCACTGATCCATGAATCACCTAAATGTTTCCGCTCTGAATAAAAGGCTCGCCTAAATGTTTAGGAGTGCCTCGATAATTGATTTCTTGGATGTTCTGCATCACTTTAACCCTCTCTTCTTTCTTTTTTCCTCCTGCAGGGACGACGCTTCAGCTAAAGCCACGTTCTTTCAGCACCTGGTGGAGGATCGGACCGATTCGGCTTCTTCTTACTACGAGTTCCTGCAGCACGTTCAGCAGCAAATGTCCAAGTAGGCTCCCATCACACAGAGACAAACATCCGGCGGCTAGAGTCCTCAAAACAGAGAGCGATGAGAGGAAAAAAAGTTAACTAGCGTTAGCCAACAATGGACACCCATCACTCATTCAGACAGAGTTTAGTGAGGTGGGTCGCCTCCCGTTCCTCCTTATTAAACAAATCCACCCTCGGAGTTCTTCGGTCAGTCTGGATTTGACCTTCAGAAACAGGAGGAGGGGGACAGTCTTAGAAAATAAAGTACAGAATTGAATAAAAATGAAGAAGGAAGGAAAATGAATTATTGAAACGCTCCTCCAGCGTCTCCGCGCTGCCTCTTAACCGCCGTCGAATCCCCCGTTTAGCTTCTGGTCCATCGCTGCTGAGAAAAGAGAAGGGGAACGTCGAGCCAAGAAGATGCCACTTCAGCACGTTTTAGTTTGTTTTCCGTGAGCCTCACATGTAGCTAGTGCTGTTTTTTTTGTTCATTTTATAATTTATTCCCCTCCTCGCCCTCAGTTTTACTTTAAGACTATTTTTTGAATACACTGGAGAACAGAAACATTCCTCGTGTTGTTTTTTTGGCATGTGCTTTGAAATACGAAACGCATGTCATGGTTTTGTTTGCTGCTAGTCTGAGGACAGACGCCGACTCGTCTGCGTAACAGGAATATAACTGGACAGTGTTTGGATGTCGACCCCCCCCTCCACATCGAGATCAAACTTCGAACACACCCACGCCATCATTGTCAACAATCTTCTCGTTTGTTTTATTTTTTCCAGGCGCTAACTGAAGTTGCTATCCACTTTGTAACTATTGAAAAAAAAATCTTTTATGTGCGATAATTTATGAACCAGCTTATTAAATAAAAACCAAAAACAGAACTCTGCTTCGTTCCATGTGATGGTGCCGTGATGTTTACATCCTCAGTCCGCATGCTGCCTT
Source organism: Nibea coibor (assembly GCA_023373845.1). NCBI lineage: Eukaryota > Metazoa > Chordata > Actinopteri > Sciaenidae > Nibea > Nibea coibor. Next base: position 3,130,952 of record CM041739.1, on the reverse strand, counting down.
TATCTCTGAATCAGGCTGATGTAATGTCACCCGCTCGCTCCTCTCAGACGTGAAGTGACTTTTCAGGACCTTGACTAATCTGCTCTCATGTTTCGACACGTTTACATCATCCGTCACTGCCTCCACCCTCGCCTCATGTCAATGGATCTAATGACTCCTACACACACTTCCCACCTTGAGCAGTGAGATTGTTATTTGAGGAGTTTCTTCTAAACTTTCAAAGAAAATCCTTTCCTCTTTTCTTTTGCATCTTTTCTGCTTTGCTCTCAAACTTCACTTGTCAACGCGACACTAGAAACTTCAATTTCCAACGAAAGACCGAAACTAACTCGAGAAAATCTTCTTGTGACTTTCCACATTTGTAGCCCAGTCACTCCGGCTCGGCTCCGTACTATGAAAGCTTCAATTTATCAATCGTTTATAGCAACAGCGCTCTGCTGTCTGTATGTTCCAGCAGTCGGACGGGAATCACATGTTAAGGCTGCAGCCTGAGCGGCAAGATTATATCTTTTATCGCTCAATCAGCAAATGTTTAAGACTCAGTCACGGGTTATAGGTCCACGCTGCAGCTTTAATCTGAAATGGATATGTTTGATTTGAAATGAAGTATCTGTAAATGTAACATTCTCTCCCATGTTTGATGGAAAAGTATGCATTTAAATTCACATAAGATAACGCTGTGTGGTAAATAGATACAGAAGTCTTTCCCATGCTTTGTCAGACTTCTCACCAGCAGGAAATGATTAAAACTGTTCACAGTCCTGCAGAGAACCGTCGTCCGAGAATGAAGTTTGTTTTCTTTAACTTAGTCGAGCTCCTTAAGAAGGAGCTGTGAAATACTCTGAAGCTAATCGCCTGTAGTAAACACAAACAGCCAGAAGAGCTGGTCTCTGCTCCATTTGGGAACATATCTGGCTCCCATATGGTGTGGACTGCTGTTGTTCTCATGGAAAACTGCACCCTGGACCTCAAATATTTTGAGCTGGTCATGCTTTTGGTGCCAGGCTAGGCAGAAGGCAAAAAAAAAAAAGTTTGCAGATGCTCAGAGTCTCACGTTCTCAGTTTTGATTTTTTTTTAAAAACATAAAAACATAGTTAGAGTCTAAAATATGAGTAAACATGATGTGGAAAGTAATGACCACATCCAGCTGGAAAGGGGCGTTGGAAATGTCATTTCAGGCCCTTCAAAAACTTCAAAGCTGCAGTTTTTTATTACATTTCACTCTTCACAAATCTAAAAGTAATGCGACTTGTGATGCCAGATGTTCGTGCATGTGCGCGGGCCATGACAAATCAAGCTCAGACGTTTTCTTTGCATTTCAAATCCATCACGGTTCCAGTCAACAACACACTGTACCAGCTCTCCTTTCTCTCTCCTTTTTTCACCCAACAAACAACAAGCGAGTCCTGTTCTGCCAGCTATATTTAAACTCCACTTTTCACTGGTCCAACCCTTCACACTCCCACTTCCAACAGTCCAACCCACCCACCGGCCCCCTCACCCACCTCAGCAGCAGCTCCGGTCCAACTTTCCTTCTTACTACAGACCTTCTTTGATAAATTCATGATCATGAAGTCACAGTTTCCCCATCTGGCTGTACATTTTACCTCAAGTATTTTACTCCGCTAAGATTCCTGTAATGACGCGTAGTGAAAGGGTAAAAGCCCCGATGAGAGCAGGAGTAGATAAAATCCATCATCTTCCTTTATTCTGCTCGGTTTTGAGGATTTATTTTGGTAATAATTTTAGTGTTTCACATCATGTGGAAAGGTTTGAGAGATTGGAAATAGTGCCATGATCATGACTTGCGAGGGCCCAGTTCATCTCAAGACATTTGTTAAAATAGACTGTGCACTGACAGTACAGCGCTATATTCCTTAAATTTGCATTTCGCTCACTCAAAGCATCTTTTTAGTTGTTTTTCAGGCACAGCTGAATTATTAAGTACAAAGATTAATGTAGTTCCTTAGTTACAGCTGTGACTTTCCTCCTGACGTCGCCTTGTGTGTATTACCGCTCTCATTCTACTCTGTAATTTACACAGAGCTAGCAGGGCTCTGATGTCTTCTTTTCTCTATTATGCGACTACAAATTTTGAGGTTTTGTAGTTTTTCAGTCTCTTCAGCCACAGTGGCAATTGCAGCTCAAACTACCTACACTTATTTTCACCACATATGGCAACGGACAACACGCCATTCCCTGAGGAGTACGGATTTTCATCCTTACAATAGTTTTTTTAGTGATGCAGTGTTGTTGTTTTTACTGCAAGATTAGGGAATTTCCTCCTATCATAATAAACTCTCGGGTTAAATAAATGATGAAGATTTACTAGTGACCGTGGAAGTGGTTTTAGCTTGTCACCATCATTTTTTCTTCAATTAGATATTTTTAAAATCATATCAGAACATTGTGAATCATCAACAAAATGTCCAGATAAGGTCATGCAACCAAAGAAAACTGCAGAATTTTGGACACTTTGGCCGTTTTTGTTAATCTGCATTTTGTTTTATTTGCTATCTAATGAATAATACATTTAACTTTTGGCCAACACTTCTAAAAGCCTACTTGGCTTTTCACCAGGCTTTTTGCTAAGTAGTTACAAATCTCTAAAGTTTTCATTGACTGTCTGAGTCATAAATCATTAAAGTACAGTGCTGTATCATCAAGAAGAGAAACTTTTTAAAGAGTAGCAAGTAATGTCACTCTCAACAAATCTCTAACTGTGATTTATTTATATGGAATACATGTGTATCATCTGCAAAGAAACGCACCGAAAATTGTTAATTTTCCGTCGTTAAAACGTTTGACCATGTTGAAAGCTGCAGCAGTGTTAATGTGTGTCATGGCTTACTTCAACATACAGTTTTAATCAGAGCCAGACGTTAGGAGATCAGCCCCCCGCTCAGGAGTCCACGTCTTCCTTTTTACCCGCTCTGCAATCCAAACGAGATTGTCAGACACATACGCACCTCCGGTCTTGTTCACTCTGAGGTTATCTGCCACTGATACACTGCTCTGCAGTCTGTGGGAGTTTCTATGGGAGTCTCCTCTTGGCTTCACTCGAAAGCAGTTTCTGTGTCCGTCCTGTAAGCAAACAATGGGGTATTGTTGCACCGGATGTAGTTCAGATAGTCGCGGGCAGCAGTCAAAATAGAGAGAGAGAGCACTTCTTTTTGTAGTTTGCGGGGGGAAATATTTGAGTCTGGGGCCAGATAAGGACCTCATGTGCCTTGTTTTCATCCCTGTGGTTTAGCAAACCTTGCTTCTCCTACAGGGTTCTCACAGCAGAAGACACAGAAATGTGGTTTACTTCCATGTGGTTGCGTGTTTTGTCTCCATGAAGGAGATCTGTATCCCATTCCCGAAGATATTCTGTTTATTACTTGAGGTTTAAACCTGATTTCACGTCCAGAACTTGTTTCCAAGCCTGGTTTCATAACACCTGCCTGTCAAAGCATCATTAATGTTTCCACCTCTCATCGCGTCTCTTTATCGCCGCACCACTCTGCGACGAACAAACACTGTTGTTTATTCAGCTTTTCTGCAGCTTGACTTTGCAACACGCCAACCCTCTGCAGGATCACCTCTCATCCTCATGGAGCTTTGCAACTGTCTGCAGGAAGAAAAGGAGAAGCCCAGCTGAGTTTATTTGGATGAGCATTCCTCCTCAGAGTCCTCAACATGAACCACATGTAGAACGACTTCAGAGAAGGGAACGCTGCTGAGGCCTCACAACACACCGCAAACCTGAGTAGTGTTTTAAAGCTGGTGCGATTGTCTGTAAAAATAGGTTTTCCTCTCATCCAGTGGGGCGCAAATAAACTTCACTTGACTTCCACTTCCATCATGTTACATTAATCATCTTAAAGGAATTATTAGTACACACCTTCCAATTCAAAATTCAGCAGTATGTTAGTTCAAGCCTCAAAGACAACAAAATTACCCATCACATCTAATATCTAGTCATGTTCTGGACTGTTCTAAGTTTTATAAACACATGATTCAGTTGTTCTCACTTACTATGCTGTGGTGGTGTGAAGATGATGCAAATTAGTCTGCTGATGTTTGAAAAAGCGACAGCTGTGTTTACACATCAGTGTTACACGTCCGTCTGTTGTGTGGTTCTTCTGCAACTCCATGTTGACTATCGAGGCACAATGAACAGAAAAACAAACTGGATTGTGAGTGGACGGCAAATGCTGCAACCAATCTGACACGCTCAGTGCTGCAACCTCCATTCCCAAAGTTCCTGTACTTTTGGAAACTAGTACCCCCCCCAAGCTAGGACTTTTTGGGGCATAATGTCATGTCCCTGGGAATTTAATTTAGATCTTGGTCCCTGCAATGGAAACGCAAGTTCATTGAAAGGTTCCTAAGTCCTGGGGGAAGTTCCGGAGCTGGAAATGTCACTATTGTGTGCTGTCACTCATCCCCTGACCCTCACTTGGACAGGCTTCCATCATTGTATTGCAAAAAAGTACCATTTTTCTTGTAGGCTCACAGTTGCAGAGCTGATGTTTTTGTAAACCTCTAAAGACATTTGTACTCTAGAGAGCGTTCTGAAGGAATTTTTGTTTTTTGTTGCTGAGTTGCACTGGAGGTGCAAATACTCAGGATCAGCTCAGCCTAAAGCAACAAAATTTGGTTTAACTGCTTTGTTTTTGGAGCTCACTTTAATGCTCCTTCATAGAGAGAAAAAAAAGTTCTTCAATCTGTTGGTCTTGACTGTTGTACTTGGCCAGCGGCACCAGGAGGGTTTCAGACTCAACCCTTTCCCCAGAGAAGTCCATTACCTACTGAGGGCCCCCCTGTGTTTGACGTGGAGCGTACAAATCCACCCAGTTATGTAAGAGATCCCGTCGTTATGCTGCTCCAAGTACAGCTTCTCTAAAGCTTTGTGCTTCCTCTGTATTGGTTGGATCCCCAAAACGACTCAAGTTGTTTCCTGCTGTCAAGTCTTGGCTTCCCTTTCTGGCTGCCTCGAACGTCTTTAGCACTTCCTCTATGAAGGCCTGCCTGTTAGAGAAGAACACATGGGGATCTCTCTGCCGCCATCCATGTTCCTATATGATTCAACATGGCTGCTTTACTACCATGGTTCCCATCGCAGTGTGGAAAACCATGCTAAAAATATACCCACACATGGTGATGAAAGGCAGTTTGGATATGAAAACAGGCCGGATCTGCTGTACAAACATTTAGAGCAGAGCTGCAATGGAGAAACTTGAACCAATGAGCTAAAGTTTGAGTAATTAAAAACACAGTCCACCAGCAAAACTCAAAACACGGGACTGGATCCTTCGACAAACTGCTCCTCTTTTATGTTGATGGGACCGGGTTTGGTCGGTTCATGTGTTGGACCACATTGTCTTCTGGACTCTTCCATATGGAGGTGGTTTGAACTTTACATCTGACTGACTGCAGCAGCACTGTCGTGAAAATGTTCGTCCCATTTGTATGACCCGAAATCTCAGTGACGGCAGGCTTTTTATGTCTCTCTGTAGCATGGCCGTTCATGACTATCAGTAATCTTTTGGACACCTCCTGCCTCAAGTGGGTGGCTGTAACTCTGTCGGCCATCAGTCTGTAGGGTTGGTGGTCTGTTCCCAGCTCTTTCTGCCTTAATATTGAAGCATCAGAAAAAAGCATGTCTTTCTTGTAATCTAATTGCCAATGCAGTCCCTTGCCTTGTCTTTCATATAAACGCGGTTCTAGTTTTGGGTCTTTTGTTTTGGTTTTTTTGGCCAGTTAACTTGTCTGCTGGCTTTCAAAGGGCCTAAATGTTCTCTTGTATGTATGCTGCAAAACTGGTTTGTTCCGATTTGTTCAGAAATCCTTCAGCCAAAGAAATAATTCACCGCCCACGAACTACACGTGTCTCTCTCGATCAACAGTCTCATTGCGAGCACTCCATAAGGCTGCAGCCAATCCCAGGTCAGTGTGACTTTGATTCTTTGTTCCCAGATGTTTCTGTTTGACGAGGGAGTGGGTGAGTGGGTGGGCAACTGGGAGCTGAGATTAATGCAAGGGCCATGTGCCGACCACGAATCTCAGCCAATAACGAACTCTGTCTTCCAGGCGTCGGTCCTGACTCGCAGGCTCTCTTTAATGAAAACAAGTCTCTGTGAATTACGAGGGTTAAACGGTGAGGACAGAGGACACGGCTGGTGAGACTACCAGAGGTCTGTTTTCCCTGTTTCCCACAGGACTCTGAGATTTATTAATAGTAACCTACTGCACATATCAGATTCTCCATGGATTTACTGTCTCGTGAGGAGGATGAGGCTCCTTTTCTGAACACAAAACCCAGTGTTTGTATTGGATTTTCCTTTTTCCGTTTCTTCAGAGTGGTTAGCTGGCTGGTTTAACATCCTCTTTGCTTTTGTAGGCTTATTTCTTGACAGGGTGAACAATGAATTTATGAATTCCTATTTCAGTCATCTTTGGAATGATTAACAGTGTAGATCTTTTTGAGGTTTCCGTGGCAAACAAAAGCTGATTGGATCTCCACTTTGGTCCAGACTGAAATATCTCAACAACAATAAGATGGATGGCAGTGAAATGTTTGTACAGGCAGTCTGCAGAGAATGAATCCCACTGACTTTGGTGGTCTTGACCTGTTTCACCATCATGAGGCTGACTTTTAGAGCTTTGAATGAAATGTCTCCACAACTAGAAGACACAAGCCCCCTCAAGATGAATTGTAAAAAGTTTGGTAATCAGATTACCAAATGTTTTCTTGCTAAGACGGTGGTGATATGGTAAACATTGAACATTAGCCATCCATGCATTTGTTTCCTTCCGTTTATCTGGGGTCAGGTCGTGGTGGCAGCAGGTTTAGCAGGCCGGCCAGCTCCTCCTGTTCCCAGGTCAGATGGGTTATAGTCCTTCTTAGTGGGTTCTGGGTCTTCCTCTGGGGTTAGGAGGCCAAAAACACCTCCAGAAGGAGGCACTCAGGAGGCGTCCTAGTCCGATGTCCTTGTGAAGGAGCAGCTCGCTGCAGATGTCAGAGCTCCTCACTACCCAAAGCTTGTGACCGTAGGTGCGAGTCGAACATGGATGGACTGGAAAATCGACCTCGACTCAGCTCACAGTCACTATTTTCTCTGCTGATTTTTGTACTTTTGAATCGGCCTATCTAGGCGCAGGTGTTGCAGACTTGCTTGGACTTTAAATACTGTTGCACGTCCTTATGGTGAGGACAGAGGACACGGCTGCAGGACTACACCAGCATAATTTACATGAATCCTTGGTAATGCCTTTAAAAGGAGTTATCTGGAAACAGTATTTTTATTGATTGATAGATTAACATGCCTCCTGTCAATGTGCTAATGCGTTTAATCTATCTACTGACATCATAACATCAGCCGCTGACTCAGGAGTCAACATCTGTACGTGACTGAGCGTCAGACTGTGAGAAATCACAGGAGCTGCTGTGATGAGAGTTCTTGACGGGACTTTGACACCCGTACCTGTAATTATGTGTAAAAACAACACTTTACTACATGCCTGCATGGTGCAATAATCCGTCTCACCTACAGACTCGTGAGGAGGTGATCCCGTGGCTCGCTGCGGGGACGCCACATGAAGGGATCATCATGATTCAGACCTTGTCATGAGTGCGATTACCTCAGGGCTGAGGTAACAGAAATCGCATCCTGAAGGAACAGAAGTCTGCTTTGGATTCAGACAACACTGACTGTAATACACACAGATCATTGTCCCTGAAATGGTCTCCTCTCGTCCGTGTAGGGTTCAACATGACTAAAGATCTGAGTGTCTACCACTCGTCTGGGGAGTTCGGCACGGAAAGGTCGACAAGCACAAAGCAGAAAAAGCCACAGATAATAAGAACAAGGCAGACTTGACGTGGAGTTTCTTATCAGCAGTTAGCGAGTGAAGTTGTAAATCCAGCACAGAGCGTTTCAGACTAATCTGGACAGTTTGTGAACGAGACAAGCTGCTGAGAATACCGTCACCAGGACAAAGATAGTGTCAGATAGAGCAGGCGGTAACTCTCCTACAGATAAAAGGTCAGTCCACATAAAACCAACAATATTTTTATCGCATCACAGTTTTATGTTGGTTTGTGTTCCGATATTCACGTCTTCCACAGCCTCCATAGTTTCTCCTTCATGCTTGGAAGGATTTGATACTTTGTACTTTGAGTATAATATACTGTAGGTGTGTACAAGGCAGCAGTGTCATGTTAGTCAAACCACGAGGAATGTAAGTGACATCAACAAAATAACTTTCCTGACTCGCAGGTCGTTGCTGTGGTTGTTGTCTTAACATGTTCATGAAGCGTGATTCATCATTCGCTGCCCTGATCTGTTGGTAACCTGCATGTTCTCATGAGTTTACTGACCGTCAGAGCAGAGGGACGTTAGCTCGCGATCACCCGTCCTGCCCCGGCTGGAAGTAGAGCGTCACGACCTGTGATATTTTCACTGCCACTCACTGTTATCTGTGCTTCTCTATTTCAGGCCTGTTATCCCACAAACACACACACACACACTGCTGACCTGTCCACAGTGTCAGCAGTGTGTCAGATATCTGTTTATATATCTGAGGATTCACAGCAGCTCCCTCAGTAGCTGCAGGAACGCCGACAGTTGCCAAAACAAACTCGATGTTTGTGACACAAACGCTGAAATTCTCGTTTTTCTGTCGTTCTTAGTCGTGAACGTGAAATGATGCAACACGTCCGAGAGGACAGGAAGTTTGTCTGAGCTTCTTATTCCCGACATAGATCCTCATTCTTTACTCATTATGTAAGTAGTTACTTAATTATTTGTTTTATTTGTTACAACAACTTCCTTTAAATGCTTTTATCATTTAATAACGTTCAATTGCTCATTTATTTATATTTAAAAGTATTAAAATTAACAGATTTTTGTACCATTTTTTTTACAAAACACAGCATGAGATAACAAAAGCAGCAGGTTGGATTAATCACCTTGTGTGTCACAAAGGAGCTAAAATCGATGGAGACAGTTTTTATTATTATATTATTTAGAACAATATGACAGTCAGGTGATCATGTGTACAGTCGGAGTGAACTTTGGATCTCCTGGTTATGCTTCAGCTTTCTTATCATTAAAATGCGACCCGGACGATCGTCTGCAGCCAATCAGCTGCAGCGTAACGTACGAGATGTAACTATACGATGTTTGTCTGTCATAAACGGACAGGTTGTTATCAGCGCGATCGCCACATCCCGTCGTTAAAGATACGCTCGTAAAGGACAGTTTCCACGTGGTCCGATCGGACACGCGCTGGTGGAACGTCCAACATCTGGTGGCAGCTTGAAACTGTTGGCCTGTCAGATGGCTTTGACACCGTATCCGTGATGTTTCAGTACCGCCAACCATAATATCTGGATTTTTTATGTCAGGAATGTCAAAAACGACAGTTTGTTTTGCGTCGTGCAAAAGCAGGACGGTGGGTGGCAAAAAGTTCATTTCACAATCAAAACAAACTGAGTCAGTTTTCCTCGCCTCCATCCCGCTCCTCGGTTCACCAGCTGTAAACAACAACAGCACAATCCTGCTGAGTCTTCCCAGTCAGACCTAATGAGTGTAAATAAACAGCTGCAGGCATGTTGAAACACCCCAAAAGAGTGTGTACGTCACAGCCGACACCCTAAACAACCATGCAAATAAGGATGCATTAAAGGATACACAGACGATATCTGAGGGCTGGATACGTTTGGACTAGTCGCAGCTTGCCGTCTGTATCAGCGCTGAGATTTCTTTGTGCATTAGTGAAGGCGAGACGAAATCACCCAGCAAGCTTTGCAGTCGATTAAGTCGAGCTTTCAGTGAGAGCGCATAATTATGGGTCTAATCAAAATCCAAAGATAGCATCAAGTGTGTGTGTGTGTGTGGGAGCATTTTCAGGCCTGTATTTACTGTTTTTAAAATTGAGCTTGCTCGGTCAGGACGTTTCACCGCGACAGTCCGAATCTGTCCGATCAGCTGAGTCCACTCATCAAAGTTCAGCGTGGTGAAAGCATTTAAAGGGTGTGTGAGTGTGTGTATGTGTGTGTGTGAGAGAGAGGAGGTTTAATTAGATTTAAAAAGGAGTATCTCGTCTTCGTAGTCGTGCTTGAACAGGTGCCTCCCCAAACGTAATGAGAGCGGTTGAGACATTAACAGAGATCAACAACAGCAGTGAGTTATTAAGTTCTTTATGTTTTTAGGAAACTTTAGTTTGAATTGCGGCACATTCATCCCTTTAAAACAAACTTCATGTTCTTTTACAGCATGAGTTTTTATTGGTGATTAAAAATAAAATGGCTCTAACGTCTTGGAATCAAACGTATATCTAGCTGTGATGCCACAGTTAGTTAGTTGAACATTTCTAGTAACTGTAACAAAGTTTGTCTCACACTAACTAGCGTTACCTTTCTTATAGTGCTGTGATGAACCGAGAATTAGCAGGCAATTAGCTTAGCTAAGTCTTAAAAAAGTCCAAAATAATTATACTGGAAGATGTTATGAAGCGTTAACACGTCTTTATTTCCTGTTATTTGTTTTAGACTTTCAGTATTTCCTTGTTAAACCAGCACAGGACAATAAAGTTGTTTTTGTTTCCGGATGGTCATGATTAGCAGCAGTTACTATGCTTTAATATTTCCATAGTGTTCCTTTAATGTTCCCATAATGTTCCTTTAAAGGCTGAGTTGTGTGGAGGAGGGCTCTGCCGGTGGGAAGGCCTCGTGACGTATGTCTGTTGACAGTAGTAAAACCTCCACACATTCACACCCACCCACACTCACTCAAACACACACACGCTCCCGCCGAGCTGCCTGTGAGACACCAGCACCGCCGCTCCACGCTTCTCCATCTCCGAGTCCTTTACGCACCGCGGTGCCGTTCTCGCTTTGCGCGTCCAGCCGTGCGCACACCTCGAAGCCGAGCTCCGCTTAAACCCCCGGACAGACTGGACGTACGGAGCGGATAAGGAATATGACTTCTGCAGCGATGGAGCGTCTCAATCTGTCGGAGTACCAGATGAAAGTTCTGGAGGACAATTTCAAAAAAGTCAGCAAGCATCCGGATGGCACGACGCTCCTGCTGATCGCTGCGGAGTGCGGGCTGTCAGAGGAGGAAACGCAAGTGAGTAAAAACCTGTTTTATACTCTGAGGATAGAAAATGTGTGAAATTAAATAGCTTTTTCCTGTGGAGACTAACGGCATGTCTGCTGCTTAAGTTCATTATTTTGTAATTAATTATGATTCCAAGTGGAACATTTTAATTTAGATCTGTTCATGTTCTCATTTTATAGTTTTCAATCTCTCACTTATCTGTCGTATCTCCAGAGATTCATCTGTGTTCTATGATTTATCAATTTATTTCCTTTTTTTGCATTTAATTGAACACTTAAACTACATATTCTGTATTAACCACGAGGATAAAAGTGTCCTTTACCTCTGAGAAACCTGCATTTTAGCATAAGAGTAAAAAAAGTACCGTACCTAAAGTACTTCAATCTGTCCTGTGCTGCAGTACTTTAGTGAATGGACTGTGTGACGTTGTGATTTGAGGTTTTTCTGAAATCACCAGCAATGACCAAAAAAAAAGCAACATGTGACACCATGAAGTCGTGTTTCCCAACTTCGAAAGTGTTGAAGTCATGGGTGTCGTCAGTAACTGTCAGGTGACTCGTGAAGAAATAAAAACATCTTCACGTGTAAAAAAATTTCAGTTTTTCTACAAGTAAAACTTAAAAATCTGCGTTCATGGACAGGTTGCAGGTTGCAGACGATGCTCAGGCTGATCCTGACTAATATTTCAGTTAAAGCGTCACGGCTTGATGAAGTATCCTCATCCGTGTGTAAACACTGCCCACAGAGGCTGCATTGATCGCCAGTGGAGCGGGTCCAGGTTGTTTTTCCTGATGAAGTCACGTCAGACTTCCCCGCTGATCTATCTGCACAGGCTGACCTGAAGTTTAGAGACTTTAAGGGCCAGCAGTCAAACCGTGAGGGCGTCAGTTTGAGTTTCTGCGAGCTGGCAGTGCGGTCGCAGTCGTTGGTCTACGTGTTGATGCTTCTTTCCTGTTTGGTTGGATGTGGCAAACACACTTTTCATGTTGCAAGAGCCACCAGTGTGAGAAAAACAGCAGCCGCGTGGTTAAAGTGTTGGAGGAACTTTAATGCACATTTGACAAATACCTGTTGCATTTCTTCGTCTTGTGTGATAGTAAACTGAATATTTTGGAGTTTTGGACTGTTGGTCAGACAAAAGAAACAATCTGAAGACACCAGTTTGAGCTCTGGGACACTGTGGTGGACGTTTTTCAGGATTTTCTGACAGTTTATACAACAAAAAATGCAAAATTGTCAGATTAATTGGTCGATTAATGGTTAGTTGCAGCTTAATTTATGCAAAAGTACATTCTTGTCTTTGAGAATCAATACTTTGACTGTCTTAACTCCAGAGCTTTCAACCACTCAGACACTTCGGTTCATTTAGCCCCAAATTACAGCATGCCAGGGCTGCAGCTAATCATTTGTATCAGATTTCTGTCAGGACAAAGAGAAGAAGCGGACCTGAAAACATTAATTGATCGTTAAAATGTTCTTGCCGTCAACTAACCAGTTAATAGTTTGATCACAGCAGCCCGAGAGCTTGTAAATGAGACAGCCGCCGGGCAGCAGTGGTTGAGCCAATTGTTGTAGTCATGAACTGAAGTAGAAAACCTGCCAATTATACAAAAAACATGGCATTATTACTGAGGTATTTAATCTGTACCACTCCCCTCTCTCCCACTTGTAAACACTCCCACCACCCCTCTATCTGAGGAATGTGTTGGGCCTACTGTAAAGTCTGTACAACTGTCACATCAGGAGCCAGATGTGAAGCTTCAGAGCGCCGATAACAAACCAACCATCTCGAGCGTGCACCGATTCAGGCACCTCCGGCAGCATTCCTCTGATAGAGAGATCAGATGTCAGCTGTCACATGTAATGAGACTGTTTGAGGAATTAAAACACAGTTGGTTATTCCTCTTTAGGATTTGCCAAGCAAACGACATCGACTATCTGCTTATCTGTTAGTGAAGACGTAGAACCCTACATGTAAATTCTGTCATTTGAGTTGACGCAGCGTTGGGTTCCTTTCGTAGGCAAATTTCGTCTCTCCCTCGTCAGGCTGGCCGTGATCTCACGTGGCACGGAGCCTGTGTCCTTTTCATAATTGGCTCTTGCAAAACACTGAATCTGGTTTTTCCTCTTGGACTCCACAAACTAGTTCCTCTAGATTTCTCAGAGCTGAAGTTAGGCGGGCACAGCCTGCAACTGATCCGAACATCGTGTGCGAACAGGTACGTCAGATGAAGTATTTTATACTCTTGTAGCACTCATAGCCCAAAACACAAATCACTGTAGTACTTGAAGCCTAAAACTCTGCTTTTGTTTGCAGTTTTGTGCAGATATGCTGCGTGAAACGTGTCCGTTATCGGTTATGTCAGATGTGTAGGGAGCGTTTCTAAGCTGAAATAATGCTTCTGCAAACATACTCTGCAGATAAAGGGTGTTACGGGTAGCTCTCAGCCAATGTGCACAGATCTCAACTGCGCTTAGCGCGTTGATCCAACCAAGAATAAGTTTGTTTGGCGGGTTCAGAACACCCATACGACATTATCCAGTTTGTACATACACGTATAAAAGAAGCAGCTATGCCAACATCTCCAACGCCCATTGCACGTACATTTATTTTAAGTTTCAGCCCAGAGGCTTGAAGGGATCGTCCAGTGATAATAGAAAAAAGGTCAAAATGAATGAGAGATCCGGACGTTTAATCCCCAGTGACCTTTAAGTCCTGTTCCTATGAACAGGTTGTGCAATAACAGTAAACTGTCGTGGATAGGTTCCAGTGTTTTCAAAGTATCGATGTACAAACTCCGCAGTGTGCAAAACTGTGCTGGCGTCTCAGTCAGCCAAACCAAGTGCACATCTTCATCCAGTTATTTGCAACATGCAACCCTCAGGATGTACTCCCCTGTTGAAAACTGTAGGTGGAAACACAAAGAGGCAGTTTAGCTCAAGGAAACGTCGCAGCTTCCCTTCCAGCCGAGCCCCAGCGTCACCCCGTCATTACCAAAACAGTGCACGTGTTTCATGATTTGGCTCCGCTGAGGTTTGTAAATCAGCGTTTTCTGCCTCCAGAGAGGTTATGAAAATGTTTGCCGCACTCATACTGCATCCCAACTCCACTTCCAGCGTTGGTGAGTGTTTCCATTCATCGTATACAGGCCAGGCCAACCCGACATGGGGAAGCCTGGTCCAGGGAGGTGAGGTAAAGGTTTTGGCCCCTCATCAAAAAGACCTGCCTTCATTTCCAGCTGATGTGGAGGCTTTTCTTTCTTTTCTTTTTCTTCCTGCCGCCTCCACCCCTCCCCTCCACCTCTTGTTGAGTGTTTTGGATTTGCTAACAAAGCTCTCATTGGAGAAGCCGAAAGAAACACACCCCAGCTACCACTCCCCGCTTCTCGCAGTAACGTTTGCAACGTGCTTCAGCCTTCCGTGCGGCGTGTTTGAGCTCCTTTCACGGGCCATTTTTTTTGCTTTCAGTCGATGGCATAAAGGTAGAGTCGAGTCTGAAAGAGCTCGTTATGTAACGCCGCGCTTGGTCAAAGGGACGAAGTGACACAAGCAAGCATTGTGCGGGTCAGGGGGACTATAAATCTCGCCATTATTGTTTTGAAGTGGCATGTGTGTAATGCTTTACAAGACATTCAAAGACCTTTCTGCTCTGTGGAAAAGGACCAGGAGCAAAACAAAGTACAAAACAACTAACTTCCATTCAAATCCCAGAAGAGAAAATGGCATTTTTAAAGACTTCTAGACTTGTTTGGTTGAGAAATAATGTCCTGCATCATAAAAAGTGAGCTACACGAATATAAAATCCCAAAACACAGAGCGAGCATAGACAGCCAGTCCTTTAATTGATTTAGTCTCTGCATGCAAACCCGGGTGACTGCAGATGGAGATATCATGTGTTTTCAGTATAAAATGTGGAAACTGTCCCTCCTGCCAGGGTCTTGTGTCTTAAGGCCTGCCGTCCCGGAGTTCCCTCCCTTTTCCCCCCTTGGCGTTATCAAGATGATGTCAGCACTGTTGTGAATCCCATGACAACGCGAACCCGCAAAACAGCAATGTGCTGGGTCACGGGTGTGTGTCGAGGCGCTCAGCGCAGTCATCATCTGGGCAGAGTTTCAGCGTAGCGGTTATTAGTGGAGCGGTCAGAGAAACAGACTCGGGCTGCTCTCTCCGTTAAAATAAAACGGCATGGAAACATTCGTCTTCTGCGGTTTCCCTCCCCCCGATACAACTAAGCCTCAAGGTCACTGCTGTGTCTGTATGAGTCAGTGACCACATTTACATGCACCCAGAAATGTGACTGTAATGTGTTTATGAAGATAATGAATGGAACAGAGCTACGTTTAATGACTCTGATGTAATTATAGATTTTACATTTGGGGGTTTTGTTTTGATGATTGTAATCCCGTCCCAAACTAAAAACAGCTGCTATGATATGTCCACGATCTTTAATGATATTCACCTTCAACTTTAATATTTAGCCTGACCAAAACCTTAATTCTACGTTAAGTTGCCAAGTTTTAAATGCCAAAACAACTTTAAGCCACGCTCGAAATATTTGTGTAACATGTTCTCATGCACGCTTCGTATGATACCCTACGCGCTAAATATTAAAAGTAGTATAATAACAAGCTAACGAGTAACATTTTACATTTGCTGTACTTTAAATATAACGTGCTAAAATGCTAAATGTTACATCCTAAATTAAATGTAGTAGCTGTTGACATGCTAACATGATAAAAAAAAAAGTTACTAAAGGTTAGCATATGTTAAATTCACCAGGCTAACGTTAGAATGCTAAAATGCATAATGTGACATGCTAAATGTTAGCATACGTTAAATTTAGTAGCAGTTTGCGTGAATGGTAACATGCTAACAAAATGTTATGTAACAAAATGATGCTAATGCTAACGTTACAATGCCAAAAGGTCGGGGTGCCGGTTAGCTCAGTTGGTAGAACGGAGATATGTGTATATATAGTGAACGAGACTACAAATGCTAACGTGACCTCAAAACAAAGTGTAACGGACACCAGCTGAAATGTTTCACAGGTCTTTAGGTTGCACATTAGTAGTACTACAGTTGTGTCATGTGTCACGCCTGAATAGTCACAACAAACGCAGGACTATTAGGTTGCCTAGTTCAGAATCACATAGATAGCTGAGCTGAAGTGTCAGTGATGGTTACATAATTGTTGTGTATGTAAATATAACCAGTGGCCTGAGGATAAACAACAGCGTCACAATGAATTTGGAGATCCTGCTATTTTTGTTTAAGTGATTCCTGACAATAAAGATCTCCACCTGTGTAACTTCTCAGGAATATTCATGTCAGTCGGGGCAGTTACCTCATCGCTCTCGTGTTTCAGGATTGTGCTGAACGCAGCTGTGTTAACTCCTGTTACCTATTCTTAACGCCTCCTTCCGTTCCTTTTCTTTTCCCTTTTTGTTCACTTGTTTCCTCCAGAAATGGTTCAAGCTACGTAACGCGCAGTGGAGGCAGGCCGAGGGTCTTCCGGCCGAACTGGGATCGGTGTTGGACTGAGGGTGGAAGAAGAACCTGCTGGACGTTTGAAGCTCTGTGCCGACCTCGTTACCTTCCCGCCTCCTTTCCTCATACGCCTCCCCTCCCCGTGTGTCCATCTCTCTTTTTGTATCTATGAAGCTATTTTAACTTACTGTACGGAATGTGAAGGTGTTTGTGTGTCGATGCCAATATAACCGCCATGTTTACAGAAATAAACGTATTGTGATTATAAGTTAAAGTGACTGGAGTGCGTTTTTCAGGCCTGCTGTGCATCTGGGGTTCAAATTCACTGAGGAGGCAGAGTTACACAATGGTGGGATGAAGTTCAGAAGGGGTGGTGGGCTCCGCGGACAGTGTGCTTTTGTTTTCAGGCTTTGTTTACATGTATGTCTGTCAGCGGGGGGGCCGAGCTGGACGCAGAATAGATGCTGCTGGAATCAGCTGCCGCCATCCAGAAACTTTCAGGGGCCAGACCTGGAACGTATCCAGCAGTATAACAGGGAGGTAGTCGTGGGGTGGACGTGAGCCGACTGAGCTGAATGGCATCATGGGCTAAATAAACGACAGGTGATGTCATTTCATTGTCCCTTTTTTCCCCGTGACCGCTCTCTCTGGAAAAAAAGGATGTGATCTAAGCCGCCAGTTAAAGCTCCACGCCTCCAACAGATACTCTGGATTTTTCTCAGTTTTCAACCAGAGCAAAAACTTTATCTTACAATTAATCACTGTTTTAGATGCCAAAACAAAACGTTACATGCTAGATATTAACATGCCCATTAGTATGCCACTGTCAACATTTCATATTTATTGTACTTTAAATATACCAATATGCTAATAGTAGCATGCTAAAATGCTAAATGTTACATCCTAAAGTTCAACATATTAAATTTAGTAGCTGTTTACATGGATGTTGACATGCTAACGTTAAAAAGAAAGTTACTAAATGTTAGCATGTGTTAAATCTAATAGTTTGTGTGGATGTTAACGTACCAAAATGTTATATACTTAATAAAGTAGCTGTTTACATGGATGTTGACACGCTAACGATAAAATGCTAAATGTTACATCCTAAAGTTCGACATATTAAATTTAGTGGCTGTTTACATGGATGTTAACATGCTAACGTTAGAAAGCTAAAACGTTACATGCTAAATTAAATAGCTGTTTATTAGCATTCATGTTAGAACGATAAAATGCTAAATGTTGAAATCAATAGCTGTAATACACACTAACTTTAGTCATGTTAACGTACTCAGTCTGTTAATTTGTGATTTATCAACTTATTAGCTTGCTAACACGCTATGGTTGACATGTCTCTAGTTAATGGGCTGGAAGCATGGGACACATGCTAAGCTAAGTTAGCCTGTTTCTCCTCCATTGTTGAGTCACACTGTTGCACTGAGCGATAAGTTCCTCCATCAGTTAATTTTACTCCATCTCTCAAACATCGTCATCGTCCAGCTGCCTCAAATAGACGGAGCGCCAAATGTGGATTAATCCACCGCTAAAAATAGTCCCCCATTTCCTCCTGATTGAGCTACGTTTGCCAAAACTACTGTGAACAGCTGTCTTAGGTGATTACTGAGCTGGTTTTTCAAAATAAAATGTCGCACTTTTAGCCTGTTTTTTTCAGAGAGCTCCGGCTCACAATTAACCAGAGACGCAAACACATTCTTATTTTTTTCGTGAGATTAGACGACAGTCAGAGAAATATAAAATAACCCTCGCCTCATCTTGTAAAATAAAATATAATCCTTATTTTGGGATGTTGGCTTTAGTCCTGTGGAGGAGTGTGTTTTGTCTTACAAACTGCCGCCTCCACTGAATAAAATAAAATTAAAAAACTGTGTATTTATCACTTCTTCACTTCTTTTATCACTTTTGCAGTATATTTTCATTGAAATCAGAATCAAGTTGCATAATTTTTCATGCCAGAGATATGTTTTTGTGCTCTTTGGTATTTTTCTTATTCCTGAAGATGACCGGTGATATTTAAACGACGTGATAGTGCAGGATTGTTTCTTGAGCTGCCTTCAGAGAGAAAACGCAAACCTAAACTGTCGAAGTTGAAGTGAGATAAAATTAATTTTGGGTTGAAACTGCAAACGTCTGGGAGTATATCAGATAACTGGTGCACAAACCCGGGCTGAAAAACCGGAGCTACAGTCGCTCATTTTACGGGGACAGAAAAGAAACTTTGAATCGTGACGACGGTGGGAGAGGAAGAGGAGAGAGAGAGGAGGGGATGAGGTTTCCTGCCAAAGAGCCTGGAGTGAAAACACTGATTGTGGGAACTGTCTGCACAACAAGCTCGACAGAAACCAACGCAGAGCCAACAGGTAGTTCAACTGCTCATAAAACACACACACTGCTGCTTTTTACAGGCTGCTGCGACAGAGTGTTTACACTGGCATCTGCCACACACACACACACACACACACACACACTCAAAGTATGAACACGAGGACTGATATTCATGTTACCAAACTACTCAAACTTTTACAATTTAAACTTTGCAAATTTTTCTCATCCTCACGTTGGAAGTTATTTTTAAGTCTTTGTGTTGTCTCACACACACACACACACACACATCGGTGTCTGTTTCCTGAGCCTGGGGGTGTTTTCCTCTATTCAGCTGAAAAACAAGCATGTGTTTATAGCGCACACACACACACACACACACACACACTCAAGCTGAAAACACACATTGTACCTCAGAGCCTGTCCCTGAACGGTTTGAACTGCTTGACGCTGTAAACAGGTTCATCATTTCGTCATACGACAGGTTGTTACCGCCTCCTATAGGATTCAAAAGCAGCTGACAGGATTATGTATGAACACAAATAAAGCCTCCATCACTTGATGTTCGGCCCTGCACTGTCAGTCATTTCAGTTTCTGTCCTTGCGAGACAGTTGGACTCACGAGACCAGAAAAAACGATGGACGTCGTGTCCGTGAGACATCATCTGCGTAGAGGTATGGGTTTGATGGAGAGTTTGTGGACGCTGTAATGTCTCTGGAAATCAATGAGGAACATGATTTACAACAAAATTGGACTTGGACTCTGTCCTGAGATTTGACTTCAGTGGAAAATCAATAAAGGTTTTGAGCTGATAAATTCCTGGAACAATAAAACAGGACGATCATAAATGAGCCACTTTGATTAATGAATTATTGGGACTTTGTATCAAATAACTTGATCGCAGTAACAACACAGGGAATGTCTACATGTTCTGAGTCATCGTTAAGGTAAAATTTAAAATAAAGATTTGCAAAAAGTAAAACTTGACGTGACTCTCGAATGTCAAATATCACGAGCAGTGACGAGCGAGAGGTCACGAAGACAAACTGATCTCAGATCTCTCTCCGTCGCCGAGTCACTCCGAGTGAAAGCATGATGCGAGTGTTTAATGCTTCGCCATAAGAGCCGATGAGGCCGTGTGCAGAATTTGAATGCCGGCTGGTTTTTGTCTGTTGCTAAGAGGAACTCTGCAGAGCTGCGAAGAATCTGCCATTTAGAAACTGCCAGGCTCCCTGACTTTGTGTTCCACTTAATGGGACTCTGATCTGATCGGGGCGACGCCATTTTTTTAATCTCAGGGTCATAATTTAATTTGTTTTAGCTTCCTGATGTCCTGATTTGAGTCCTCTGTGCTCGGCTCAGCTTTTTGTTTTTCTCATTCTCCAAATTCTCCAGCTCTAACTCAAAACTGTTTATTTAAAATACAAAATGTGAATATTTGCTGGTTTCTTAGTTTTATGGGACATTAAACTGAATTCGATGAAGTCGATTGGACAACACAAGCAACCTAAATGGATCAAACTGGAGCTCTGACACAAAGAAGGGGATTTTTCACCATTTTCCAACAAGACTGGCTCTTGAGAAATAGTTTTAAGAAGCAGGATAGAGACTACAGTCCAGCACCATCTTGGGAGAGACCAAGCTGCTGTGCCACCACATTTCTAAGAGGCAGTTTCAAACGATTAATCGAGGTAGTAATCAGCTGATTAATCAACAGTCCAACCACATGATTGACAAGAGCACACAAGGTTTAAAATTCTAAATATTTGCACACTCCTGGAATTAGAGAAACTCTGATGTGCAGGCAGTCCTCTAAAGTGCTTTCAAACTAAAGTTTGACCTTCTCTCGACACCTCTGGATGAACTCTACCGCTCTCTGGCCGTCCCTTTAGCTGCTTTCCCCGAAAAGTCGACACGTTGAAGGAGCGCTCATTTTTCACTCGTCTGTTTCTCCTGTTCTAGACCATTGACTCAGACGAATAAACCAAAGTTAAACCACATGGATGTTCTGGTTTTACCTCATCTCACACAGCACAAATGGTGGTTTAATTAAGTAAATACTGAGATCGCAGAGTGAAATCCAGCAGATATTACTCGTCCAACTGGGGCTGGTTCAAAACCACAGCAGCATCAGTCAGGAGTGCTCACAGAGCGCTCGCAGCTCAGGAAACATTTAGCACAGAGTTTTTTGTTTGGAGAGAGTTCCTGTAACTCCACCCTGACACGGTTGTTTGCAGAGTTACACCATGCAAAGGTACAAAGATAACTCTGAGCATGCACGATACTGTATAACTCAGTGAAATGCACACGCCTGCATCATGCAACATGTAATAGAGTGATGAGATGGAGCAGGATGTTGGTATGAAAACGTCTTACTTTAACTACTTCCTGTGTTTAGCTGGGTGAAGCTGCTGGCACAGAACACGTGACACGCCAGTGTGATCAAAACACCAGCACACACAGCGAGGCGGTGAACCGAAGCCACGAGTACGAAGAAGAAAATAAGAACTTGCTGCATGAGATCGAGCCTCCGGATTGTCTGTGCTGCGACTTATCAAGCGATAATCTGCGTTTGCATACAGGGCGTGGACGCAGCTAAAGTAACATCCGGACACCAAAAGGGCAAAACGGCAGCTGCGTTCATCAATTCAGCTGCAAAAACAATTATTTTCAATTCGTCACTGTTAGAAAATAACAAAAAACTGCCAATCACAGTGTCTTACAAACTAACAACAGTCCAAACCAACAAATATTTAACGTAGGATCATATAAAAGAGAAAAACTGAAGATTTTCACATAATATTTGACATTTTTGGTTGATAAATTACTTCACACACCAGCTGATGAGCGACATTTAGCTTCCCTCCATGTTTGCCTGCACATACAGCTCTGCGCTCATTAGCTGGAAAGGTCACATCATCTGACGAACGTTTGTCTCTCTCAATCCAACTTCCTGCTGAGACAGTCTGTAGTTTGACAGTATCCCAGAACGGACAAAGAAAACTGTGCAAAGCTAGATACCTCTAAATCCAAAAACAAACTGTATTTACTGACTGTAAATTGAGAGACTAATAGTTTAAGCATCACACAAACAGCCCTGAAATAAATTAGAACGTCATTTACGTTTTGTTTGGAGGAAAAACTCAAATTTCATCAGCAGAAACACCAAACTCAGAATCAGACTTCACTTTAAAGGTGCACGGTGGAGCTTTTGACCACTAGTGGTGCTATAGAGCAACGCTTTGAATCCCGTCACACTCACACTCGTGTGTCAAACCAGCAGCTGTAACCTAACAAAGATCGTTTAGTTCTGCCTGTTTGCTGCAGATGAAACTCAACCAAACTTCCACCTCTGAGAAATGTTTGTTTGGCTAAAACCCCGCCCTCCTCCTCCTCGCTACCTAGCAGTCCCAGGTCACGATCGCGGCAAGGCTAATCCCAGATTACCCTCCCAGCTGGTCGTGGGTTCAGTATCCTTTGATGTCCAGCTGAGCTGAGCCGGAGCCGAGCCAGGCCGGGCCAGGGCGGATCTACAGCCTTCACCGGCTGCCACGCTGCAGCTCTCCAAATCAAATTACAGCACAGGGGCCTCCTCCACCTCTCAGCACATCAACCGCGGCTATTTTTCATGCTAACACTCTCTTACAGGCACGGGCAGTGTAAGTGGGATTACAGCGGATTTCCAAGCAGCCCAACTTTGTGAACTAAACTAGGCAGTCGTGACCTCCGAGAGGAGAGCTTCTGTTTTCTCACACTCGGTGCGCAGAAGCCTGAAGTGACACTTTAAAGTATATAAGAGGGAGAGCTCACACACACACACACACACACACACGTGTCGCAAATGAAACAGAGATGGACAGGAAGCGGTGGAGCTGACAAAGAAAATGCAAAGTCGGCTAAGTGGATGAAAAATTTCACCAAATCAAGCCGAGCGTGACGGAAAAACTCTGGATTATCGTGTCAGACCGAGGAAGGGAGTGAGAGACGTTATTCACCTTCTCCGCTCTGATTCGCTTTCAGAAAGTTCAGAGATTTAGAGCAGTAATATTTCATGAACTCTAACATCGCAGGCCAAACTTTTTTTTTTTTTTTTAATTCAAGGTTTTATACACATGGTAACGATATCAACAGACAACCAGAATAACACAACCGTGAAGACGCAGACGGAGGAATTCCAGTTTGTTTTCCTGTCCAGATGTTTCAGACTTTGGTTAGTCTTGATTTCATGAAAATCTTCTATTATTAGTCGTCTCGGTGTCTTTGCTCGTCTTGATTTTTCTTTCTTTTGTTTGGACTTTGCAGCTTGCAAGTGATCGAAAACTCCTAAAACTACTCAAGTTCTGCCGTGATTTCAAGAAACATTGCATTTTCAGTCCTCTCTGACGTTCGTTACAGTTTATGTTGTTTATGGACAAAAACTCGACGAGCACTGACTTGGTTGTGACGTCGAGGGGTGAAGTTCAGCTGGACAGGACGTTCTTCCGGCTCCACACTGGTTCTCGTGGAGCGATGTAGTCCTTGGAAAGCTGCTTCGGCGTCGCCAGCCTTTCAACACGAGCGCTCGCCGTGGCTCTCCTCGCTGCTCGGGGAACCTGATTTTAGAAATTCAGACATTTAGTATTAAAACAAAAACAGTGTAATAACTAATGGCTGCTCAAACTCAGGACAATCTACATTTTTCTGTAATCAGCATTTCCTCTATTATAAAATGGTCTAGACTGAAGACAGGAAGACCAGGAAACTGTGTGAAGACACAGAAGACAAAGTAATGAAATGATACATCAGTCGGCGCTCTTACAGTCCAGATTGATTCCTCCGGGCGTCCGAGCTCGCAGCAGATGTTGCTCTCCTTCAGTCTGGGCAGTGACAGCTGGACGAGCCGCTGAGAGATCTGAGCCGTCTTGGAAGCAAAAGAAACGACGGACGCGACGCTCTGCGAAGACGAAGAGACGGAGGAAATTCAACTTCACACACCTTTGTGGTGATGATCAGGTTTTCAGAAAACAAAAATCAAACACTCGACATACCAAACAACAAAGTGATATTTCTTTCAGTGACCTAAGAGAATCGCACACCTTCTTAAACATCAAATTCAAGGACTTTCCAGGCCCTGATTCCCACAAATTTAGCACAGTTTGAAACACAGATCAATGTGTTTTAAAAGGACTTAAATTTCTTTTTTGTCCATTTATATGTGTATTTCCAAAAACTTTCAAGGATCAAATGAACAAACTTTTAAGGATTTCAAGGCAGGAACCATGATTAAAGGACTAAAGGTTTGTTTTGCATCTGATGGTGGATGTTCTTCCATCGTCAGCAGTCAGCGTCGCCTCCTGGCTTTCTCTGTGTACCTGCACTCTGACGTCTCACCTGTCTGTTGCTCTGGAAGTCTGGATGGTTCACTTTGGGGCTGGAGAGCTGCAGCAGTCTGAGCGAGATCACAGCCGTTTTCATTTTGGGATCCACGTGCCAGACGGGACAGTTACTCTCACAGTGAGGTGTGTGAGGAGGCCTGTGGGAACAGCACGAAGATCTTTGAATAAAACTGCTGGAAATAAACACGTGAAGCTGAACGTTTGTCTCAATACATGACTTTTGTTTTTTCTGTCGAAATATTACAACTTGATATGAGCTGATGTTCCTCATCTCACCCAATCTGTCCCCGACACGAGTGACTTATTTGTGAGCTCTTAGGAATACAAATAAAAAGTATTATCAGCCCATAAAATTCTTAATTAGAAGGTTTATTTATGTATTTCACTCTTTGTTGTTTTTTTGGAGCTCCAACATGAACGCGTTAACCTCCGACTGCTGCTGATTATTATTTTTGTGTGCAGGGCATTAAAACAGCAATCAATGTAATGTCTCCTGTTTAAATCCCCAAAGCAAACGTTCATTTGGTGTACTGGATTTAGTAAACCCGTGTTTGAATCTCCTCTTCGTGCCCAACAACATGTTCCACTTATAAAAAGACTTCCGTGGCTGTCTGCGAGCGTCTCAGGGGTCCTGAACTCCGGACAATAAGCTCTATTGTCTCCGCACGTCGCTCTCCCACAGTCTGACACTGAAATAACAGATGTCCAAATGTTGGCTTCCTCACGCAGCGTGGAGATGTTAGTGTTGGACCGCAGGCCTCTGCTTGGCCTTCTCATATTTAATTCTGCTGTGATTAAACTCCAGACTTTGGTTTGCATGTGGACCCCCTGAAGGGACGATAAGAGTTCTGGAGCTCTGAGTCACAAATCCGGCAAAATAGAGCGACACGGAAGTCGAGCTGGACGTGGATTAATGTCAAAAACAGATAGCTGAAGAGTTTATCACGGTGCTGACGCACATACGGGACACATTTATGAATATTAAAGCAGAGATGAGGAATACAGACCAGATTATTGCTGTCAGTGGACAAAATACAAAACATTTAAACTCATTCAACGGGAAGATGGAACTAAAAAATATCAGACATTTCTGATTGATAAAACTACGAGATGCCACTAAACCAAAGAATGTTTTCCCTCTCAGATATCTGGACGCCTGCAGCGCTGAAAGTCTGATAATATTAGGTAACAGAAATATTGTTATTGTTTTAAAAACGTTAAATCAGCAGGTTTCAGTCTGTGGTCCTCCCCTCCGATGAAGCTTGGATTAAAGTTCCCCGTCACCCCGTTCACTTTCTTTCATTTCATTAAATTCCTGGATGCCTGTGGGATCATGATTGTGTTATTTTATCCCAAACACTCTTTAACAGTCGAGCCAAGACGGCCTAATATTGCTGTTTGACAAACCTTCAGGCTGCCGCAGATACATAAAACGCTCCTGAAAAAACGAATCGGATTCAAATCAAACATGTTTGTTCTACGCGATCGCCTTTTGATAACTCATGTCATGTTTTTTCACCTCCCTTCTCTGAGGAGCCGGCCCTCGTGGAGGCCGACCTCACAGCTAAAAACCTTATGACCCCTCATATTGATGTTGGGACACAGTGTGTGCTCCTGAAACCAAGACGGGGAAGTTGGGAAGTCATTTGATGAACTGAATTGATGAGAAAACTTATTCTATCTACTGATTCGTGCAGCTGAGTCTGTAAAATCCATCAGCCTGACTTCTAATAATTTGGCGGCTTGCAAACAAAATTTTTTTTGGACCTCGAGGTTACAACAGTCCGTTTCCAGTGAAGCATCCTGTCTCTGTGATGACTTCCAAGGAAAATCGATGAACTCCACTGCATTCGCAGATAATGGACTTCCAAACAATCTGAGACATTACAACACTCATTTGACCTGAGTTTGTTTGGTTCAGCTCCACTCGTGCTCACTTTACTGCTTGTGTTTGAACTCTAATGAGGCTCTTTACCCCGCATCCTGGGAGCCGCAGCTTCTGGTTCGGGGTGTTGACAAGCGGACAATGTGCTCGTACTGGGAAGTCCTGGAGCAAGGACGCTGGGTCTTCCTGAAGAAGCTCGCCGCCTCCTCCTCCTCCTCCTCCTCCTCCTCCCCCTCGTCTTTCCTGCAGGAAAATGGAAGCTATTATCACATCCATTATATGTTTTGTTGTGTGTGTGTGTGTGTGTGTGTGTGTGTGTGTTTGGGACAAAAGAATGTCTTGAGCCAGAAGGAGGGAGGAGGCAGGGCAGGGAGGGAGGGGAGATACAGAACAATGAGTGAATGTCAGAGTGCGGCTGATGACGGAGGGTCGAGTGGAAAGTCACCCACAAAAACATTTAAATTTGTTAAACACTCAGTCGAGACAGCGCGATGTCACAGAGCCGAGGTCAGACTCCACAGACAGTTTCACTTTGACGCTGGAGGAATGCATCGTCTCTGCAAACTTCGTGATATCTTACTTTGCATTGTCTCTGTTTAATTTGGATCAATCCCAATAAAAATAGCTCTATTGTCTGCGCAGAGATCACTTGGCTGAATAAACTCTGCTTAAAACTACAGTGTGCAGTCTTTTTTTTTTAAATAAAATATATATTTAAGAATCATTTCAGCTGTGTGACCTCGGTAGGAACCAACAGGTTTTGTGTGAGTGCCACAGAAAGACGTTAAAGCAGAACC
Organism: Nibea coibor; assembly: GCA_023373845.1. Taxonomy (NCBI): domain Eukaryota; kingdom Metazoa; phylum Chordata; class Actinopteri; family Sciaenidae; genus Nibea; species Nibea coibor. The sequence goes on along the minus strand of CM041739.1, from coordinate 3,103,955 downwards.
GACAAATGTTTGTTTAAATGACTTTAAATGACCCTTGAGCAAGACGCAACTCTCCACCACTGCTCCACCAGAGCTCCACTAGGACCAGGCTGGTTGTACTGAGTGTGCTCGGTACTGAAATAACAGACAGACTTATTAAATGTATTAAACGAAGTTTCCAGCGTTCATACTCCACGTTTAATCGCGCTGTTCATACTGAGGTATCAAATAATATTGTGATATTTGATTTTGCGTTAATGGAGCAGAACCAGACGGTCTGCCAGATAATTAGATTAGAAATTAACTGCTAGACTTCTTGACTGCAGAGTGATGTGGTTAGAAGTCTAATTAACAGGCCTCAGACTGCATTTATCATCATTTAAAAGCAGCGCTCGACCAATCATGCGTCAGCGCTCGGCAGCGTCTTCTCGCGGCTCTTCAGACTCGCAGCTGGTGATTCTGTCGTCTTCAATCACGCTGCATTGTCATTATTTGTTCTGCGCTTCCTGCACGGGCTCACTGTGCTTTTAATCTGACAGCTGAGAGAGAGGGGCGGGAGGAAACAACAAACATGTCAAAATAAAAGCCTGTGGAGCTGTAAGTACTGCCATCACGGCTTCACGCAGACTAATCGAGGCTGACAGCACTCAGGGAAGTGATCAGCTCTGATCGGGATGCGGCTGGCATCAGTCCTGAACATCACTTTGTAGTTGTTGTTTTTTTTTGCACTTCCTGAATGAAAAATCGAGTCGATACCCTTCAGCCCTGCAAACATTTTCCTCAGATATGTCGATGCAGCACAATATAAAAAAGCTTGTGTGAAGCAGCCCCCCCCCCCCACCTTCATGCCTTTTTGATGGAGTCATCAATAATGTTACTCAGGCTTCAGTTACCTCCGGTGGTCCTCCCTTGCTGAGAAGTCTCTTTTGTGCCTGGCTAGGTATTGGATTCTTGGACTTGGAACGGCTCCGAGCGCTGAGACGGAGACGGGCCATATCGGCTCTTGGTTGCCCCAGCTCAGCTTCTCACTGATCAATGAAAAAGATGGAAAAAAATTCCAATGAGGAGCTGCGATGATGATGATGATGATGAAACAGAGTAAATATTTTCCAAGCAGGTGATTACCAAATGAAAGAATGACACTCTGTTCATCCTCGCATTGTTTTACCCCCTCAAACCGCTCACAGCGTGCCAAACATCTGCCTTTTATTATGTAGTTTACTAAGATTACACTCATGGAAGGAAACCACAGAGGCTCCTGAAATCTTGGATTCAATTTCACACCAGATCAATGAACAAATGTGCAATTTCATGTGATGTAACAGCTGGAACACAGCGTGTCCTGCGAGCAGAGGCCACTCTGATGCTTCTTGTGGTATCAGAAAGTTGTGTTTGTTTACATACGTATGAAAGAATCTCGTTTCAATCAAGCTGCTCACCAAGGAGTCGTGGCCCAAACCGTTTTTGAGGTTTTGTGTTGCGCCAGATCCAAGATTCTGCCAAAAAAGAAAACACAAATCAGCGTTAAATACGAGTGTAATGCAGAGACTCTGGGCCCAGGGGGGGATCATGCAATCACTCAGTGGGTTTTTCGTCTTTCTAGCGGAGCTGCGACGTCCAAAAACTGGTCTTAAAGTTCAAATAGTTGGTCTCCAATCAAAATAAAAGACACAATTTGCAGAGTTTATTTATGAGTCATTCAATTTGGGGCTTTTCTTTATCCCATGGTGACGTCATTAAGCCGATTAGAGACATTAAGCTATATACATATTAGAATATCTTAGACCCGGGTACCACCACAGCCCAGTCATGAGCTCATGTACCGCATGGCACCACACCACGCTACATTCTCATGAATAGGAAGTAAACTGGATCCAAACTGTCTCGACATTTAGAAGACGTGTTTTGATGATGAAATATGTAGAAATGATGAAGACAAACATAAACAACTGCTGGGGAAGAGAGGGACAGAAAAATATTCCACAAACTGGTCAAGAGGTCCAGCTCGGTCCTGGACTGCCCCCTAGACTCCACAGAGGACGTCGGAGTCCGACATCCATCATGAACAACTCCTCTCATCTCCTGCACCTCTCCACCTCCTTCCAGCACGACTTCACGACTTTCTTCAATATATTTCTTATTTCTAAATAATTTCTCACTAACCGTGTGTACAAGCTGCTAGGAGATGTAAATTTCACCAGTGTTGGATCATTAAAGTTTAATGTGTCTTACTTCAAATGACCGAACAAGCACAAAACAAGTAAATGTAACTTATTGAGAGTAGTTACTTCACCTGTTTGATGGACCAAATCTGGATTTAATCCCTGCAGAAACAAACAACAAAAGAAATGAGTGAAAACAGTCAACTACAAATATTTAAACACATAAAAGTTGGTAAGTTTACCTTGTTTTCCAGACACCATCTTAACCTGCAGCAGCCGGCGGGAAGTGTCGGCTCGCTGTCTGCCTGTCGATGGTATCACACTAATGCCCTGTTGGTTGCTAGGGAGCTAGGAGTCCTTAGCAACCAGCTCCACACCTGAGGACTCCTTGAAACTGGAGTCAGCACTCAAGCCATCCATCCTGATGTCTCAAGATTTCCGTAGCAGGAAGTTAAAAGAAAAGTGATACCGGGGTCAGCGGTGAGGGCGACTGCTGCGGTATTTCTGCAGAGCCGGATCAGATTCCAGATATAAAAGAGCTTTAATGGGCCTGACAGGAGAGTCAACATCAGCCATGTTAGGACAATGGCTCCGTTCCCAGATAAGCCATTAATAACAACATGACAATTCACACCGATCAATTTAGTGGAAACAATTTATTTAAGTGTGAAAACCCTGCAAATGAAATCATATCAAACTGTTCACACAATACTGTATGTTACTGGACATGTTTCGGTTTTGGAAAAAAGTGGAACATTTTTTAAAACACATGGTACACGTGAAGGCTTTGCACACATCGACAGAAGTTCTCATCATCCCAAAGTTAGCAGACGGTGAGTTACAGTATTAAGACAAAATAACAGTGCGCAGGACGGCAGCGACTCAAAGCTGAAGTCTGTTTTTTAAAAAAGGTCCAGTGCGTAAGATTGAACACATCAAAACGCGCATAATGAACTCGTGTCTTAAAAGCATTAATGTTTTTAAAGCTGTGATCCGAAAAGGACACTCCTGCAATGAGAAACTGTCGGGTAGTGTTACAGTTTGAATATTGATATTAACGCTGCATCAGAAAGCTCGTCAGCAAGTACCCACAGGTTTAACGTCTTCTTCTTAAAGCTGTAAAGAGGCAAGTTTGCCTGTTGGCGGCCCCGCCTAGCAGAAAGAGGTCACTGTGTGTAAGAAAATCATGTCACGTACCATCACTGAGCTGAGTGCAATGGGAGCCTCATTTTGTACATTTAAGTTGACATGACAGGTTCATTTCTCATGAAAATCTCACCCAGTACAGCTTTAAGTCTGGAGGTATTAAATATTCTGCGGATAATGACATGCAAAGAAACGATGACGCAGTCCAAATTAGAAAAATAACGTCTGACAATCTGCATTAAACCCTGAAGGCTGTTTGCATGTCGTTATCCACAGTGCTGAATGACATGAGCAGAAAGAAGCTCACAGATACAGTCCTGAAACGTTTATGGCTCTATTGATTTATCACCTGCCTGGATCAGAAGAAATCTTTGGTGACATGTTAGCAGGAGTGTCCTGCAGGCAGCTGCTCAGTCTTACACCTTTACATTCAGCTAAACAAACCAAAACAAGCAAAAAAAGATTCTCACAAATAAATAAAACAGTTCCAGCCGACCTGGTGTAGTGAGAACAGTTCAGAGAAAAGGTGCAAAGAATCTATTAAATTCAACAAGAACACGGGTTTAATGGACTAAGACCGGAGAGCTTTATCTGCTGTCACAAACCATCTGGACGATCAGGTCCCGAGCGTCCTGAACGCCGGAGCTGAGCTCCGCCTCGCCCCTCCTCACGTACGTGCCGATGAGGAACAACCTGCGGTCCCCGACCTCGGACAGAGACAGGGCCTCGTGGAGGTCGGTGATGCTGCAGGATCCTGGAAGGTCCTGGAAAACATGAGGAGAACGTCAGGGAGACATGGAGCTTCAAGAATTTAATCATCCCATGAGTGCACTACAAAATACATCAGAGGATACTTGCACTGCCTTTATAACAAACTGAATATATTTTGGTTATTGAATTTTGATCCGACATTTGTAGACGTCACCTCTAAATGACAATGAACCTGTTTATTGAAGCTGGATTAAAACGTCTGTGGGATGAGAGGCCCGCAGGCTGTTGAAGAGCGTGTGGAGTGCTCGGCTGTCACGCTCACCTGTTTGTTGGCTAACACCATTAAAGGCAGGAGGGGGTCAGAGGCCAGCAGCTCGTGCAAATGTTTCTTGGCGACGGGGAAGAGCTCTGAGTTGGACGAGTCGACCACAAACACCAGAACGAGAGCTTTGGACATGTACTTCTGCCAATACGGCCGCAGCTCCTCTTTACCTCCAACTGACAGACAGACAAAGAGACGGACAGAAGAGTGTGACACCGACTCAAAGCAGAAGTGACTCGTGCGTTTCCTGTGATCGGGTTCGGACTCACTTTCTAAGAACTCGATGTGCAGGTCCTCCTTGTTGATGGAGACGGCGTTGAAGCCCTGCGTGGGCTGCATGTCCTGCTCCAGGCTGCCGGTGGCCAGACAGTGCAGCAGGCTGGTCTTACCGGCTCCATCCAGACCCAGAACCAGCACCTGTGTCCCCGCTGACTCCACAGGCTTAGACTGCAGCACACACAGACACAGATTACACACCAGATTACGTCTGGAGTAGTTTTTTTTATACCTGACATTATATAAAAGCCCTTTTTACATTTAGTAAAGCGAGCCTAACTTCTCTTAGAACATTTGAATTAAATCAGTAATGCTGCAACAATTCTGATAATCAACAAGGCTAATTTAGTCGCTGCTTACACCTTGTCAAATGTGACAATTTGCTGCTTTTGTTCATCTTTGGGGTTAAACCGGACACCTCAAGTCATCACGTTACAATCTGTGAGCTGTAATTTTAACTTTTGGACAAAACAATTAATTATTTCATCAAGAAAAGTATCTGCAGATAAAGTGATAGTGAAAGCGGTCATTAGATATGTTGATTTCTCAGTATTTATCAGTAAGTCTGCATGTTATTATTTAATTATTTGTATAAAATATCAGAAAACAGTGAAAGATGCGGCCTAAAATATGAAATTTAAAAGTGAGAGCAAATAAATCACAGTCACTTAAAAGACATTGACGCCATTAATTGACGCAGGTTGTTTAATTAAACAATTAAATCACCTGTAATCTATGTCAGCCAGCGGTGTACTACATTTCCCAGCATTCCCCGCAGAGAGCGAGCTCGAACTTTTTGTTTTAACCTCACAAATAAACATTTATCTGGTTTTAATGTAGGTTTATGAACTCTGGGGGTTATTTAAAGGTAAATACAGACATGAAACATGAACCATCTCCTCTGGCTGCTCTGTGACCTGCTTTATTTTAGCGTCTCTCAGGTGTAGCGTTTCTCCACCGACGGTTTCCAGGAAGGTGTGCCCGCCAAACTTCTTTACCTGTGGCGCTTCCTGAGCTTTAGCAGCAGCAACAGTCGCAGTTTCCACCTTGACAGCTCGCTCAGGTTCCTCCTTTTTCTCTCCTTCCTCCTCCGGCCGTGTTTCGGGCTCCTTCTTCTCCTTCCCGGAGGAGGTCGAGTAGTTCCAGAGGAGATAGGCGACTCCGCCCGCCACAGCCGCGGAGAAGCCGAGCACCCCGGCTCCTCTCAGGCCGAACATGGCGCTCAACCGCCGGGTTTTGCGTCACCTAACTGTAGCTTTTATGCTTCCACCATCGTCTGACTCTCGTCTCCAGCCTCTTCGTCCTCCTCTTCTCCTCAACAAGTGGCTCAACAGACAGGAAGCTCCGGAGGAACTTCTCCGAACCAGATTTCCGGGCTGCTTTTTGTTGATGCAGTGCCGCCATGTGGCCGCTGGGTGGCGCCAATTCACCCCCGACAGACCGAATAGACCATAAACTGAAACATCCTCTGACTGCACAGTGATCGATATTAATGAGCTTTAACCATCATTAACCAACCCACAATATATACCCAGTTTCAGAATAACACATGCATATATCATAGGATTATAATTAGCAATTCATTCCAACAAATTAATATATTGGCAGGTAGCTTAATCCATAATAATATTTAGTTTAACTATATTTTGTATTGATAATCTGTAACTAAACAACTAAACAAAGGTCGTAGTAAAAGTAGAGAGTAATAAAATGTAAATACTCAGAGTACAAATACCTCAAAATGTTACTTGTATAGTAAAAAGACACATTTTACTCATTACTTTAGAGAAAATGTGATTACAAGGAGGTGTCATGGAAGGCGCTGAACTGAATTTATCTCGTGCAAACTGCACATTAAATATCATAATTGGATTAAAGGTTTGATTAATCTGCACTTTGTTTCAGTGTATTTATTCCAGAATATTTTGGTTTCTTTTGGCACTTGTTGTTTAAATGTCTTAATGTGAACTTCATAGAAAAACAGTCAGAACTTGTTACATTTTAGTTTTTTTTTTAGCTCTGTCCTTTTGACAGCTAAATTGTAAAACATGAATTTCTGTAATAAAAAAATAACTCTTGGCTTCTCTGTGGTACTTAACCTGGTTACATAAGTGTCATTTTATGTTTAATTACTGCAGTATTTTGTGCTTAATGAAGTTCACAGTGATTTAATTCTTTTTCATGTTCATGTTTTCTGTGGTTACCTCGTCCGTCAACACGTTTATTTGTCATAATTTTCTCTCATGGAACCTTCAAGACACATTAAGTCCTTTAAACTGGCTCATGATCCCTCTGGCGGTGTGTAGTGAGTCACTACTCATTCTTTATCCTCCAATCACTACTCTTTGTATTTCCACTGCATCATAAACTTTATTTTCGTCAACGCTGTAAAGGCCAAATCAATAGAATAAAAACTATATTTATGCAAAAAAGTCTTTTTCTACATTCAAACAAGAAGGTTGAACAATTAGAAAATATATTTATTAATATATAAAGATGCATAATGAAAGAAAATCAACTCAAAACTGTTCCTCAAAATAAAAAGTATGAAATTAATTGAACTTGCATTGACCTGAAGGAAGAAAAACAAGCGACCTTCCTCCCTCTCATCACGGTCTGGAAGGTGCTACCTAGTTGATCCTCCTTTTTCGTATCTTGGCGTGCTCCTCAGGAGCACTCAGGAGCCAGATCTGCCTCCTATCCTCCTCCGTCACGGCGAGATTCTTCTTGGTCCGAGCTCGCAGTGAGGTCGGCCTCTTTTTCTGCTGAACTGCCTCCTGGACATGCTCCGGCCCCGAGCTGGAAGACTCCACTGCCTCGACCTGTCGGTGCCTCCTGGACCTGGGCGCCTCTTGGACGTTTCTGTAGCTCTTCTGCTTGATGGAGGACAGGAGCCTGGACCTGCTGCTGCTGGCTTCAGCTGGTGTCTCCTCCTCCTCCTCTTCCTCCTCCTCCTCATCATCTCCGGAGTTCTTGGCTTTGTGATCCCCTGAGTAAGTCTTCCACTGCCAGGTGAGGAACTCGGACATGCAGTTTTCCAGGCGGGTGGCGAGGTCTCGATGGGTCATGTTGACCTGGCCGCTGACCTCCACCGTGGCCTCCTTCAGCTTCTCGTAGTGGCTCTGGATGTTGGTCAGCTCCTCCAGCATGTCTGAAGAGCTGAGCTCCTGGATTGCCGTGGTCCTCCCAATAAAATCTGCACACACAGGCTCCTTCTTTGGTTTCCTCTGCTTCTGGAAGGAGAGAAAATGTGGCATGGCGGTGTAGTGTATGGCTTTGACTGAAACAAGCTTTTGATAGATGTAAACGACATCCACGTGCCCACAAGCCGCAGAGTCACTGAGAAACTTCTGAACTTGAGCCCAGTCCTTAAGAGGGAGTCTGATCTTCACGCGTGGAACAGCAAGTTGTGTGTGGTAAAAAGCAAACATCAGGTACAAGCCTCCGACTCGGATCTGGTAGCTGTACGGAGGCAGAAAGTACTTCAAGGCCGTGGCCAACGTTACCCTGCAGAACCTCTTCAGTTCACCAAGACGGGTGACACCATGAAAGACCTCAGAGAAGCCCATCTCTCTCCAGATGGCTGAAAAGACCTCATACCTGACTGAGTCAGCCTGCTGAAAGCGAGCCAGTAGCTGCTCCACATCTTCTGTCAGAGGACTGTAGAAGACGTCACAGTACACAGACTGGAAGCGAGGCATGCTCAGGTCACACAGTGAAGCTCTGTGGGTTATTACTCAGTCTGAAGGAGGACGAGCAGATTCAAGAGCACCACCTGACGGTTGTCATGGGCTAATTAGCAAAAAACAACCTCCACAGGTGTGCTTAGGGTCACTAGTTAACACGGTCACTCGTTAAGCTGCAACACCGTCTGAGAAACGGTGCACAAAGTTGTAAGTGCAAAATTAATGATTAAAGTCGTTTATATTTATACATGCATTCAATGTACAGATATTTATTCTTAATAAACAAGTCATGCATCATGATCAGTTTGATTTCCATCTATGCTGAATTAAATTTACGTTTAAATAAATCAAGTTTTTCTTCAAATGACTCGGTTGTACCTCTCTGTCTGTACACTGCTGCCATCTATTGGCCCATTGATGCTACATGATGCTCATCTCATGGAGGCAGTCACACTGTCAAGACACCATGACCTCAGTCAGTGTCTTTGTTCTGACCATTTAAAAGAGTTTGGGGAGAGTTTACTTCAGTTAAAGTCAATGAAAATGTGACTGAAGTAAAAGTATCCAAGTATCCAAGTACATTTCCTCAGTGCACTGCAGCCCCCTGCTGCTGTTACACTATCATATATTATATCATTAGATTATCATCACTCATGCATTCATGTGAAAGGAGGATTTTACTGCTGAATGCACTGTACACGGGAGGTCAAAGGTCAAACAGCTGCTTTGCTCTGAAGACGCAGCAGCGCCGCCTGCTGTCTGTAAAAAGAAGTGAAAAACTTCGGACTCGAACCAAAGAAGCTTCTTGGTCTGCTAATCTCAGGCCACTAACCAGGCCTGCCCCTGCTTAGCCTCTGACCATAGCATATTCTCTACATACCTGTGTCATATCATGTCTGAAATACATCGATCTCAATCTTTAACCCTCGAGCTGTATGAGTCCTGTTATCAGAAATGTTGACTTAAAAATCAGCCTCTTTGTATCAATTCATTTATTTAAAGTTTACAGTGGCAGGGACGTGATATGAGTGACACAAGTGAAGTCTTCCTGTCATTGTAAACTAACAGAAATATTTAATTCATGAAGAGATAAATAAGAACGACACAGCCCTGAAAGATGAACTTCTCAAGAACTCAAAGACAGAGAGTTTAGTATAGTTTCAATGGTAGTTTAATTTTAACATTCAACATAAGTATCAATTATCATCACTCACATATTCATGTGTTGTTGTTGTTTTTTAACCTAAAACCTGGAAAATGGAAATGAGTGTTACTTTCTATCGTCGATAACCAACAACTACGGTGTTCTGTTCGGTTCACGGTGAAGAACTGAACCTTCAGGATCAGCAGAGGTGAAGAGGAAAACAACTGCTGTGAAAGGAGCAAAGAGGAGACGCGTCGGACAAAGACGGGCAGGGGGGGGAAGGACGACAGACGAGGATAATACTGATATGTCTCAAACCCAGAATAATAGATTAACTGTAAAAGTGTGACAAGATTTTGCACCTGTTGTAAACAAAGCAACAATGTATGAAGTAAACAATACAGTAGTAGTTACATTATAGTCTTTTGTTATACTTTTAATCATGTTAGTCATCTATGGAAAAGGTTTTTGTTTCAGCTGCGTTGTGTCCAAATCTGATTGGTTCACATGACAAAGTTACAGCGGGCAACTGAGTCGTGGCGTGGAAGGTTTGCTGTGATCAGACTGGAGCGCTCTCGTCTCGCTTGGTCAGTAACAAATCATCAAAAAAACAATCAGACCTGTGATATAATGTGATCATGTGACACATTAACACTGCGATTCACATTGAAGATATGATTTCTGCAACAAATGATTCAGGCTGCAGGACAGCTTCTCTTGTTTTTATTCACACATCCTGTTTATCTCTTAATGCAGGAAGGAAGGCCACCATTTTGATTGTGTTGTCATGGAGACGGGGCGCAAAGGCACTTGAACTTGTTGTCATCTTTGACCCATCCGTTAAGGCGAACGCAGTTTGACTTCGGCACCTCATTTTAAATCGACGGGGTCGAATGGGAGTTCCTGTTTAATTCAGATTTTTCGTGTCAAACCTCACGTGGCTCCGAGTCTGGCGCGCAAACAGCAAACTAAAGAACAACACAATATCAGAACAAACCGCTACAAATCGTCTCTGTGGAAAGAGTCTTTATGTTTTTTGCTCAAAAGGACTCACGTGTGAGGAAGATGTCCATTATATAGTGAAGCAGGTTAGCGAGGCACGTACAGTTCCCTTTTTATTTCGTCTCCAAGAGAGAGAGGCCGACAAAAACACTGCCACCTTTTTTCCTTTGTTGTGGATCGGAGCTCTTCTCTCTCAGTGTCCAAAGCCTCCCACACATCAGCACTCACATTAACATCATGCAAATACACTTGGAAAATATAAAATTCATTGGGTTAGGGTATATATTTATATAGATTTATACATACATATAAATTCATATACTTTTTAAGGAATGTTAATCTATTTTACTGTGTATTTTTACTCCTTACAAGGTACAAAATAACTTTTCATACTATGTAACACAATATATAATCAACATATTAAAAAAACAAACAACTTATCAGTCCTTTTATCATCTTTTAGAAAAAAAAATCCATAATAAAAATAAGTTCTATGTTTTTTCTCACTTATATCTTACAATATATTTTCTCTCTGTCAAAAAAAACACGCACACATCCACGTCCCGTTTTCGTTTTTGTTTGTGGTTTTCTCTTGGCAGCAAATTGGCGGCGGTCAAACTGAATGTGTAAAAATATTCAAAAAAAAAAAAAAAATCACAATGTTGGAGCTCGTCAGCGTGGAGGAAAAAAACGAACCAAAAACTCAGAGCGACAGCCTCGTTGACGTGTAGAATTCACAAAATGGCAGCGGTGGGTGTTGCAAAACAAACTGACAACAGCGAGCTGCTGCTGGCGCCGTTACAACGGGCACTTGGAGCAGCCACATTCCAGAGCGGTCTCCATCTCCTCGGAGTACGAGGTGCCGTCGGTGCAGCGGAACACCGCCTTCCTCCTCCTGGTCTTGGTGACGCCGCAGCAAATGCCCGAGGGTACCGCCGCCTGGCAGGACCGGGGACAATCCATGCGGGGGATCTTGCTGGTGGACGTGCACGTTCTTGTCGACTGGTAGCGCTTCAGCTGCTCCCTCACCATCTCTCCTTGACATTTATACTCTGGACGCAAACAGAGATGAGACACACGCGTTATATGATGCTGATATTTGTCGTATTTCAACACTATCCCTTGATTTCCATCCTCATTTTACCTGCGTCGCAGGTAGGTCCGGTGTATCCTGGCTGACAGTGGCAGACAGGCTCTCCTCCCTCCGACACACGACACTCCCCGTGTCCACAGCGCATCCCTCTGCAGGCCGCAGGCTCCTGCCGTCGATCGCAGTACTGACCCTGGTAGCCTTCACTGCACTTACAGCTGTAGGACTGACCCTTCGGCACACACGTGCCGTGAGCACATCTGAAATGAGGACGCGGCAGAAGGGAGGACGGGTTAGAGGAGGCGGGTGTGCTGGGCCAGATGTAGATCTGCAGTGATGAGGAACGCTGTGCCTCTGTGTGGAGATAACAGTTACCTGCTGTTCTGACAGGGGTTCGGTGTTGTTGTCTGATCACAAAGAGCCCCGCTGCGTCCTGGTGGACAGTCACATGTTACCCCCGTCTCTCCTCCCTCCCTGCACGGACCCTGGGCACACACACTGCAGGAATGACACCCTGGAAGGATGGCATCAGCCTGGAGACAGAAGAAGAAACAGTTAGGGCAACAAATATTTTGATTTGACAGGTTCAGATGGAACAGTATTGTTCCTGAAATGTAATCGTCCCCACGTAGTTACCTTCCCCTCGAAGCCTTGTGTGCGTGCTCCTCCCGCCGCTCGGTAACTCAGGTCTTGAGGCTCACCGTTTATCCGGACGTTGTGGATGCAGCCATTAAAAGTCTGAGGGGAGCGCTCAGGGCCGGGTCGCAGACCCGAGGCCACCACCTGGGGTGGTACACCTGGGTAACCAGAAGAGAGGAAGACAGGGAGGTTAGTCAGGCCACCATTTCCTGTTCCCTTCTTCCCGTTCAGATCGTCCCAACATGGCTTGTTGTTTTCTCTAGAATAACCTCCCAGAGGTCATCATGCAGGCTGGAGATACTTTTATTCTCTGGCTTTTAACCTTTTTATGTTATATTTTCTTATTTTTTATCTTTGATAGTGTCTCACTCTTTGTGAAGCGCTTCCGTGCAAAAACCTGTTTGCCATATAAATGAAACAAACTTGAGACTTGAAGAAAACAAGTGAAAGAGCAGAGAAAGCAAATTGAAAAGAGGCTCTCGATCCCCTGGTTTCACTCTTGGTTGATTCTCAGAGGACAGTACAACGCTCCAACATCACAGCTCTCACTATTGCACAATAACACTTCTTTGTAGGTCTTAAGAAAATAGACCGCCTGTCCTCTTGAACAGAAACAGTTCTCGATCTCCCGCCACATCCCTCGCTGGGACTTCGTGTGTATTCGCATGTTGTATTTGTACGTACCCATGAATGGAAAACATGTAATCACGCCCACAAAAAGGAAGCAAAGGACGGGCAGTGTGTGTGTGTGTGTGCTGTGTGTAAACGTGCACGTACCTCCTATGTAAAGCTGCGTGTTGTGGTCGACGGAGGGCTGGCGTGCGAGCTTGCCCATGCTCTTTGGGGCACCGTTATCCACCACGAGGCTCAGCGAGCGGTTCTGAATCAACAGCTCGACCGTGTGGAAAAGCCCGTCGTTCACCGACTCCACGCTGCAACACACAAACACACACACACACACACACACACACAGAAAAGAGAGATTTTCAGTATGGTTCCTATTATGATAAATTACTGTTGAATTCTACACCAGACGGGAGAATTAGGGAAGAAAAAACATGATAGAGCAAATTGGAAATGCTAGACACAAAACAGACTTTCATGTCAAACTTCTTTTTTTTTTTTGCTGTTGTTGTGTTTGCAAATCGACCAAACCAAATGAAAAAGAAATTAAGGAAATCTGTGTTGAGATGTTATTCTCAGACATAAAACAGACTGATTACATCCTCGATGCAGCGTTCTTTTGGACCGGGATTAAAAACCAGGCCTTGATCTAGGCCGTAGTTTCCTAACATGGGGGTGGAGGCCCACGACGGGTCCACTACGGGGGAAGCTCATTCTGATGAGCTGGAGCGCCCTCGGTGCTCAGACCCTTGAAAGAAGCTCTCTGATATTTCTTTGGAGGGAATAAATGTTTCCACTGAAGAGGAGCCTGAAATGAACCAAGATCGTGACCTTTTGCACCACGTCTGACCCTGGAAATTAAGTGTGTGTGTGTGTGTTTGTGTGTGTGTGTCTGAGATTCCCCACTAAATGGTTTTTGCTGGAGGGGAGACAGACAGCTATAGAGACAGTGGTTTGGCACAGCCGAGAGAGAGAGAGAGAGAGAGGGAGAGGGAGAGGGGAAAGAGAGAGAGGTAGATGGCGGGGTGGTAAAGTTGACTGTGCCTCCGTTCACCCAGAGTCTTCCTCCCCTGAACCCCCGGGAGGAGAAAAAACGAGGAGAACATCAAAAGCACAAAAGAACAAGTGAAGCCACTCTTTCCCGTTGGTGGTCTGCTCCCAAACTCTCGCAGCTAAACATCAAGACAATACGTCCCTTTGTCTGCAGCCGCTTGTCGGCATAACTAGCTGAGGAGCCTCGAGTCGGCTTTGACTGACAGCTGTTTATAGAGCGTTCAGATTACAGTGATGTTACATTAACGGCCAATGGAGCGGGGTTGTGAGTTCTGGAGGCGGGCCAGCGCGACTTTCGTAGAAAAACGCTGAGCAGACAAAAGGAGGGAAAACAGAAGGAGCCGAGCAGATGCAGGAGAAGAAGAGGAGTGATTAAAGAGATGCAGGATTATGATGGAGAAGATGTAGAACAGTGCGAGGACGGAGACGAGGACACGACAAACGATAACGAGGGTTTGTGAGCTGCACGAAGGGAACGCAAGTATAAACAGATTAAAAAGCTTCGGAAAAACTTCACAAAGTCAGAAAATGAAATGAACGATGAGTAACACATCAGCAGAGATACACACTGTTCTCCTGGACATCAGTCTTGTTCAGTATTCAGCTGGCGGTTTCTCCTCCTGACTGCAGACCTAACGCAGACACATACATGGTTTCCATTAAGAACCATGTAATTAAATAATGATCTCAAACAGGCCCGAGCGAAATGATGGTCTGCTAGTCTGAAAGATTAGCTTCCTGTCCTCCTATCTTCACTCTGTGTTCCCTCCTTTCCTCGTCTTCTCCTGGTATCTTCTCCTCTGCCCTCCTTCCTCCTCCCTAACAACAATCACTTCCACTCCTTCTACACTTCGCCCGAGAAGCACTTCACCCCCTCCTTTAAATTTGTCCGAGTGTCTGCAGAGTCGAATCAAACAAGCGGCTCACACAGTTAAAGGCATAACACACACACAGACACACACACACACTGTGAACCCGCTGCGTCACTACAGCTCCACCGGGTGGCAGTAGACGACTGCGCTTCGACGGCTGAGCTGATGCCAAACCTGCAGGAGGAGTGCCAGCACCATGTGATCATGTGACAAATATATAACTGCATCTTCATCTTTGGTTGTGTATTTCTGTGAAGTATTTGTACTCTGCGTGTGCTGACGTGTGCATACTCCAGTGTACATCTCAGCCCGTTATGGACTTCAATAAAAACACACACGGCCGGAGCACAGTTCAGCTGCCTCTCTCTCTCTCTCTCTCTCTCTCTTTTATTCTCAGTTTATTCGACCAAACCCACAAGGGGACGTCAATTTCCTGTCAGTTCAGAATCAAATACACCCTGAATGAGCTCCCACACACACACACAAATAAACTCCACTAAAACACAACTTCCTAAAAACCAAAAATGTTGTTTTTTTTTATATTTATAACTGAATCAAATACAAACCCAGAAGTAATTACAGGTTGTTGACGATATTGCAAACTTTAAAAAAAAAAGAATATTTGGATTAGAAGCAGCCGCTCAGATCAGCTTACGCCGTTAAATCTAATTAGGCACTGCTATCGTTTGTTTCTCAGCCACGTGTTTGTCTCTGTGTGCATGCATGTGCAGTTTTTATACACTCCCTGTATGTTGTATGTATTTGCATGTTTGTGTGTGTCCGGCTGTGTCACGTGTGTGTGTGTGTGTGTGTGTGTGCAGCCCAATCTGATTAAAATGATGTTGAGCAGACAGGCATCCCGGTCCCATATTGCCGTGGTAACCTCAATTAGTCATTGCTGAGACGGCAGCTGCTGAACGGCGAGCTCCTTCTCTGTTTCCTATTTTTTCTTTGCGCCGGTCAGTTCAGATGAAATTTGTACTTTTCAGGATGTTCGCGGCGTTTTGATGTCGAGCGCTCGTCGTTTCAGCACTATAAGGTTTCAGTGTTATAATATCTGAATTGCCTCGGAGCGTTTTTAAAACCTATAATGTTCAAGGATTGTCTGATTGTTTGTTTGAACCGCAGCCCTGTGGTTTTTCTTCTGAAAGCCAGAGTCAGGTCAGACGTCCTGTCACTTCACTAAACTTGTTTTTATAAAGGCTGAAACATTATGAGGCCTAAATAAAAAAATGAAACTGCATGTAGAAGCTGTATGATTCTGACAGTCTAAGTATGAGTGGATACACAGATAGCTTAAACCTTTTCACACAACTACCGTGATGTTTTTATTCATTTCATGGGCCAGAAACATCAGGAGGAACCGGGCTGGTGATTCGTGTGTGGAAACACTGAAAGGAAAACACCTGGATGATGCTATGAAAACGATGACGTGTTGATTCTTTGGACCGTGAGCTCATTTTATTTGACCTTTTGGCTGGTTTGGTCTCTCATTTAAACACACTTTGCCTCCTTTGAGGGTATCTAAGGGTTTATAGCATCCTTCAGATCCAACATCTTCAGCCGATCATGTCCTGGACGCCGTGATCCCTCACTGGCTTCCCACCCCACCCAAACTATCAACAGTGCAGCCGAGGATTTAACCCAATATTTCTAATCTAATTTCTTAAAGAAATTGCAACAATTGGTGCAAAATGAAAAATAGATCATTCTTTCATGTAGTTTTTGGTCTGTATTCTTTGTTCAGGTGTGGCACCTGTGCGTCAGTCCTCCCTTTCCTTCTCTGCATCCTTTTCCATCTTCCTCCGCCCATCCATCATCGCCCTACTTCTGTCTCCTCTCCGTCCACTCCTCCATCTCTTCCACACCTTCCTTCATCGCGTCCCTCTCTTCCTCCATGTGCACATCCCTCCCTCCGCCGCTCGCTGATGAATAACAGGAGATGTGCTCTCTTTGACCCGATGGGAGATTAGTGTGGCATTAGTAAAGGGCAGCACATTAATACACAACAAACACACACACCCTGTCTCTACTACACACACACTCGCATGTTCATGTAACACCAGGCATGCATAACCGCTTTCATCTGTTGCTAATGAGGGCACGGTGAAGGACTTGTACACCTTCTCCTGTCTCTCTTTCTGTCACCCTCTCTCCCCTGTTTCTTTTTCCCTCCAAACACAAAGCTCATCCACTCGTGCGCCTCTCTTTTATGTTTTTTTATTTTTTATTTTCATTGTTATTCCCTGTGCTTTCCACCCCTGCATCCTCCTGTCCACCCTGCCGAGGTGACTCCTTCATCTCCTCTCTCCTGCTCGCTATTTTTAAGTCAGATTTCTGCTTTTAATTGCGGCTCGTACCTCGTCCAGATGTTAACCGGGCAGGTATGTTTGTGCTCATGCATAATTTAGCTGTACGGCACGCTTACTGTATGTACACGGGTCTCCACATCTCCTCTTTGTCTTGCTCGACTCCTCTCTCTTTTATACTACATTTTATAGTGACCTCATCCCTTAGGCACACCGCAGGTATCCAACCACAATCAAATCCGTGTGTCAAAGCCAATTTTAACCCATTAAAACTGAGGTAACTCATTAATTTACCACATTACCAGCATTAGTTTCACATTTGTGTGTCTTGGTCTGACTACAGCTGCTACATTTCAGCTCGTTGTCAGGAGCTGGCTCCAGCGTTAAATGCCCTTCCCGGCTCTCTGGGTTCCTACACAAGATAACCAACCCAGGGATCACTCAGAACCATCCCAGGGACTGGCACCGCTCCCTGGCTCTCTCTGGGTTGTACAACCGCAGTAACTGTACAGACGGTGCCATGTTCGGGATGTGCCAAAAAAATGCTGCGCTCAAGATCGCGGTGGTTAAATAGTTACGCCATCCTGGACAGTATCAGTTGAATGGTGGCAGGACGATGTGCTGTGCCGTGCCGTGCCGTGCCTAGACATGCGGTTTGAGTCCGTTTTTTTTCGATGCATTTCCAAATTAGGGCAGATAAGATAGGCCGTTTTTTTGCAACGCTTAGGACTCGTGCAATCAAAAGATGGCACATACAGAGGGATACATAGAGGCTTGTGGTATGAAATGAGCCCCGCGCTTGGAGCTGGGCCTCGTCTCCCTGCAGACTGCTAATGCTAAACATAACATAGAGCCAGTGTTTACTGACTGCTCAGCATTGTGAGTTTGATTCTATGGATTCTGTTTCTTTCTCTCACTTTAAGTCTCTTGTTTTGCTCTTGATCTTTCCTTTCCAAGCTCCTGTACACTTTACTGCTCCCCCCCTGTCTTCATCCGTCTCTCTGTTACACTTTCTTCCTCTGATCTTTGCAGTTTGTCTTGCACTCTGTCCTTCCTTCCTTCCTTCCGTCCGTCCGTCCGTCCGTCCGTCCGTCTGCCTGCCTTCCTCCCAGGCGTGGCCCGTGTCAAGTTAACAAGACCAGACAAGGATAATTCCCTGACTCACTCTGTGGTTTACTTTTCCCCCTCTGCTCTTCTCCCCACTCTCTCACTCCATCCCTCTGTCATCCCTCGCTCCTCTCTCATCCATCCTGCCGTTCAACCGCGTCTCATGGTCTTTTCATTTCGACGGCTCCTATCCATCTGTTTTAGCTCTCCTCCTCTGTTTCCCTCCTCTGGCGGGCGACCTATTCTGACCAGTTATCTCTTTATTGCTACTTTCACCATCCATCTGTCTTTCCTGGCTATCTCTCCGTCTGACGACTGCCTCTCAGCTGATTCATCTGTCTTTCTACGCATCCATACGCCCCCCCCCTCTCTCGCTGTCCTCTCCTCTCTCCTGTTCAGCCTTTTCAGGCCCCGTCGCCACCTCCCTCCCCGCTCCGTGCCAGCGCTTTAATTAGATTCACCCCATCCTTTCCATCCTTCCTTCCTCTCTTAACCATCCCTTTCCTCTTGTCCTCTCCTCGCCTTGAAGGATGTGTCATGTTTTGTTGAACACCAGCACATACTCTGGTTATGGTCATGTTTGGGATAAGTGGTTTTCTACACATCTCCTTAACCAAGATTACAAACCGGTCTCATTCATGCGAGGAAACAGGATATGACCACAGAAATGGAAAGTGCACGGGCTGCAGAAAACAAAAGGAGGCCTGGGTGGCAGATTGTTGTGATGGCCTGATGAAGCTCCTTGAGCAGGGCGCCCGCTCTGCAGGTGACCCTGTGCTTTGGCCTCTCTGGAGGTCATCACATTACATTATTATTCTAATTTAATTCAGTTTATGCATGAGTTTATCAAAGGCCAACAAAGACAGAGTTCACATTTAGCAACATGATGCTACATTATACTTAATAACCTCTGGAACGCGGCTGAATAACTAACAGCATCAGGTTATGCATGATGCTCTACAGCCTGTGAATGCTGGAGGAGAAACTTCTCATCGTCCGTCCTACCGACGCTCAAGTTTAACTTTTCGTATCCGCGTGGAACACCCTGAGGGCAGGGTCGGCGCAGGCCGTCTGCTCGCAGCCCCGGCTGTTGCAGCTGAGCAGACTGTATGCGTTCATGTATGCAGACACCAAATGTAGCAGTATAAACAGAACCACATGGGTGTTTGCTGTTCGAGGAGTTTATCCGTCCATTAACAGTTTAACACCTCGCGTTAAACTGTTAGCGGCGAGCAACGCGATCAGTTTCTCTCCCCTGAAAGTCAACGCGTCGACTCGGATAAAGAAACTTCGAGTAGATGAATTCAGATTTTCCTGTGGGCACATGACTTTTTTACACAGATTCTGTAGCGTACAGAAATACCTGATGCAGAAACAGTCTTGCCCTTGACGTAGTAAATTGTGGCTTCAGTTTTCCTCACCCACAGCCACTCGCAGGATTTATAATATGACGTAACGTCGTAATCCTAAAGTCAAATTTATTATGAGCTGACTGCACATTATCATCAGAAGCAGTGAGGCTACCACTGCCTCCTCCTCCTCCTCCTCCTCCTCCTCCTCCTCCTGCTGCTGCTGCTGCTGTGACCTTGTCTATATATCCACAGAGACAAAAGAACAGAGCAAAGCCAAAACCACAAACCAAGACGTCACACGCGGGGAGAGAAAAACGCTGATTGAAATATACAGAAAGAAGAATGGCGACTCGACGAGAAGGCAGTAAACCCTCCGTCCTCTCTCACTCCTTCCTCTCTCTCTCCCTTAATTCATTAAATTACACTAACATCTGTCTCTCCTCCTTTCCTTGATTTGCAGTTGGCATTACAACGCTGACTGCTGCGATCAGTCAAAAGTGGTACAAGAAGCATTTTCGATATCTATATTATACCTTAGCGTAATTATGTTAAAAATGAGACCTTGGTCAAGATGATTGGTAGCCTCTCTTGCTCTCACACCACTGGTATTGTTGGTGTTTTTTCAAGCTGAAGGGCATTTGAGTTCCTTTCCACGCTGGACTACATGCTGGAAGTCTTTTTTTTCCATCCGCCTTTAACACCTTCCATTATCTGCGGCTGCGAGAAATCCTGGAAACTTCAGCTTTATTTGGACTGGCACGGCCATGCCCGCTCGCTGCCGCGTGCAATAAAGAAATCTGCTTTTTGACGTGAAGTATTGCAACAATGCAGATACACTTTACGGCGCTGCTTTCTTCCACTGCGTCCAGCTTCCATTTAACCAGATGAGGCTTGTGGACAATTATCTTACCAGCAGTCTTTTTGCTTGGTTGGTAAATGATGCGTTATCAAGTGTTTCGTATGGTTTGTGCCTGTGCTACAAACTGAATATTCCTTGCACACACGTGGTATTTAATCCTGTATCATATATCCGTCGCTCTCTGTCTTCCTGCCGCAGACAGAGCAGCAGACAGAATCAATAGCAGCCAATCAGCAGCAGCAGAAGATGGACACGAGCCCTTTCTCTCCGTCATACACCTTCACTTCTCCTTTTGACCTCTTTCAATCCACCCTTCAGTCGGTCTGTGAGGCGGAAACACATCCATACTGCATACTGCACTTTGAAAACCTCCTCAGGAAACTCTAAAATGCGGGAAAGTCTATGTGGAAAAAAGCCTGTTCATCTTATTTTGTGAAAAGTCAAACAGGGACACGTCTTCTAAACACAATGGCGTGTTGAGTTTGGGCGGCTGTGGTCAGGAGGTAGAGCGGGTCGTCCAATAATAAGATGATTGGCCGGTTGATCTCCCGGCTCCTCCTCCGGTCTGCATGTCGAAGTGTCCTTGAGCAAGACACTGAACCCCAAATTGTTCTGCAAGTCTGCACCATCGGCGTGTGAATGGTTAGCTCCCAAAAACTGAGAGAAAACTAGTTTAGAAGTCGCTCCTGGTGTACTCAACCATGTTCGACTTGTGCTACTCAGAGGCAGACAAAGTTCTGGCAGTGTCTTTAAAGATTATGTGAATTTGACTTTGAGCTAAGCATATATACTTTTATATTGTTATTTCTGCAGCTATATGATGTCGTACGCTCGTCGTCTTTGCGTTTGTTTGTAATGCCACATGCTGTAATGCCTCTGCGTACCCTGCACAAAAACCCCTAAACGGTTTCCTCCCATAAGTAACTACTGAAAACATTATCATGCTCTTTTCCTGGATTACCGTCGCTGTTACCGTAGCTCACCGCAGCGTATCCATTCCTATGAAACCCGTGAATGTAGCTGATTATATATAATCCGAGGGCTTTCGCGAGCTAACCCTGAATGAGGCCTTTTGTTTCCACCGTTTGAAGTTTTACCTAGAGAGACGTTCGGTGGGTTTCACTCAGGGACACGACTGTCTAGTCGGGATTGCGGAGGAATTTTTTGGAGTTCATGTTTGTTTATAGAGGGAAGTGCTCAGACATGGATCTGTTACTGTGTGTGTGAGAGAGAAAGAATACACCAGTGGGTGTGTGTGTGTGTGGACACATCAGAACCGACTGCAAAGAACATTCGGTTGTCAGCATCTATAGAGTATACACAGTCTACGTCTGCTTTAAAGTGTCCTGGCGTTACCTTGAAGCTGTGTAACATTTCAACAGATACAAATGAGCCAAGATTCAGTACCTCGAACTCACATTAGAGCTAAATCCAATTATACTCCACGTTTGTGTGTGTGTGTGTGTGTGTGTGTGTGTGAGGCCTACCTATATACAGTGGTGGGTGGGTAGTTGGCGATGTCGTAGATGAGCCGTATGTGCCCCTGGTACAGCTCCAGCGCCAGGGGGTCGTGGTCCTCCTTATACAACAGGATACCGTTGTCTTTATCTGTAGCCACCTGGAGACAGACACAAACATTTCAGATATGAAAGAATGACGTGAAAACTTGTTATTTAATCGCCTTAATTATTGTTTCCACACACAGACACAAACATTATGATAAAGTGGTTGTTGTCAGGCAGACACAACTTGGTATAGCAAACAGTACAACTGAGTTAAATACGTCTGTTAATAATCTCAGCAAACTGCACTCTGTTCAGCTGCTACACGTCTCAGTTTCTGTTTCTACACACTTGAAGCTGTGGTGATACATGTGCACAAGTTTCTCAGATAGTTTTTATTAGCATGCGTTGATGTGTCGTGCGTCGCAGCGGCTCCATGAAAACGAGGAGAAAATGTAAATTTCACCACCCGCGTCCCCAAACGAGGTCACTCCTCCCTCCACCACCGCCTGCCTCCCTCCAACACTTGACATGTCACACTCGCTCGCGTGCTCCGCTAAGCGCTAACTAACTAGCGAGTGGAAATGGGGGCCACGGGGGCCAAGCACTTAACACTTTTGGCTTCAATGGAGCATAGCCAAGTCAACACCTGCTAACAAGCTGCCGGAGAAAGGAGAAGAGATCGAGAGGCAGAGAGGAGAAAAAGGAAGGGAGAAACGTACGGGACTAAAAGGAGGAGAGGTGGTGGAGGAAGGGAGATAAAGGAAAGTGGGTGAGGAGAGAAATGGGATGCAGACTGAAAGAAAAGAGAGAAAGTGCTAAAGAGAAGGAGAAAAAACATCTAGTGATTTATGAAGTGCCACGGTCCTTTCAATTTTTCCTCCCTCTTGCCAGTCAGGGCCTCTTGGTAGAGTTTAAACAGCCTTGGCACATTGAAAGCTCCTGGCAGCAACACAGAAAGCCAAGCACGCACACACACACGCACTTACACAGACCCAAACAGGTGGTAAATATCAATTAGACCGCTCTCCGGTTCTTGTTTCTCTTTCGCCCACTCGCTCTCATTTCCAAAAAAAAAGGAGGAAAATATGTCTCTATTAGGAGAAAACTCTCAGGTGTCCAGAACGTATATTCTGTGTGAGTGTGCATGTGTGTGTGTGAGTGTGTGTCTCAGTGTGCAATGGAAACAGAGGGTGTAGCAGATGTTTGCTTTGCTTTGTCGGCACTAAGCCGTGCGACTCCATAGGCTTGATTTGAGCAGCTCGCGGCTCCATTTCAAAGATGTTTTCCATGTAGCGCAGCAGGAATATGGCTTTTGTATTTCTGGGTTTTTTTTTTTACGACACGTGTCCGACATATTCCAGTTCAGGAATTTCTTTGCGAACGCACCTGTAATGAAATATGAGCCGTGGGACGGAGCTTGGCGCCGGGCAGCTCCACGTACCCATCCCGACCCAGGAAGTGAACGGTGGCCATCTTGTCGCATTTGTTGCCGTAGAAACTGGGCATGCAGCGGCAAACGGGCTCCCCGGCAACGACCAGGCACTGGGCGCCGTTCTGGCAGTCCGATTGGTCGCAGGGGCTGGTCTGGAGCAAGATCATAGGTGGAGGGTTCTCACAGAACAGGCCGCTGTGAGGAAAGAGATAAGTTATTCATAGAGCTTTAATGGGGTGATTTGTTGTGTTCGCTTCCCCTGATAAAACTTGTTTGCTACTTGTTCTACATTTTGGCTCATTGCATTTAATCTGAGGATTACACTGGTGAAGCTGGAAGGTAATATCCTTAAAGGAAATGGACATCAGCAACAGACTGTGCAGCTACTCTCCTTGTATTCCTCTTTTTCCTCCTGCTGTCTCTTTTTTCTGTTTCTTCCCTGCATTGCTATGATTTCCTCTCTCCGTGTCCCTTGTGATGAATTTGTTTCTCTCGTGCCAACAGTCTCTGCTATAATTAACCACATGGAGCTGCATCTGCTGCACACAGACGATCTCTCTCCCTCTCACACACACACACACACACACAAACACACACATGCACACAGAAGGTCCAGACAGTCAAGTGTCTGATTATGAAGCGCCATCTGTATCTCCTCCCTGTCTGGCCCCATGCAAGCGTGTTTTCGAGCGATGATGTGTTTCCGTGACTCTCACCTGAAACCCTCTTTGCAGACACACGTGTAGCCGTTGACGGCGTCCACACACTCGGCTCCGTGTTGACACTTATTCTCCAGACAATCATTATAGTCCTGCTCACAGTGTTGGCCCACATAGCCCGGTAAACACTCGCACCTAAGAGTGACATGGAAATATGGATTGGATTATTGTGTGTGTGTGTGTGTGTGTGTGTGGGCAACACACACACACACACGCAACTGATTACAGATGATTTACTGTTCAAAGAGGCGACAGGTTTCTGTAGTTTTCTGTAGCTAATGTTTTTAAAAACACCAAATTTTCCTCCTCACTGTTAAACTGCATGTTACATTTCAGGAACAGGAGGTTCCACAGTTCTCTTTCTCTGCAAGCTGCTGAGCATAGAGGCCAGAGACGGAGCTGAAAATGTAGATTTGACTCTAAAGGTTATGTTTAAAGGAGTATTGTGTGGGCTGCGTGCATGAATGCATGTGTACAGACTGTGTAGAATGTCTTAACTCTCCAAGACGGACGCCTGTTTTAGGTTAAAGGCAAAAAAGTTGATGGTTTATGAAACGCTCCGTCAAACCAAACTAAATGTTTACATGCATCAGAACAAAAAGGTCTCTGGTCTCTGCGTCTGTCTCCTTGTTGACCTTTGTGATGTGACCTTTGACCCTTCTAAGCTCCAACGTCCCGCCGTCACTCACCTGTAACTGCGGCCGACTTGGACGCACTTTGAGTCGTGCTGGCAGGGATCGAAACCTTGGAGACAGTGGTCGACCACCTCCTCGCACAGGTCGCCTGGTGACGAAGAATGAAATGTTTTTTAGCAATTAAAAAGTTATTTTTCAGAATAAAAGCACAAGCGGATTGTGGGAAACCGAAAAAAACAGGAAAAGATCAGCCGGAGGAGAGACAGGCTGACCTTTTCACATGTTCACCGTCAGCTTCAAATGACAGCAGAACAGAAAGGCTGGAAAAAAGATCATTTTTATACGTGTCTATCCTGTTCAAGGCCTCTGAGAATGTGCAGCTGAAGCCTTCATACACACACAAACACACACAGGGTGGAGCATTATCAGCTTTTTCTCAGAGCTGATGGAAAGGGGGGTTAATAGTCTGTGTAACAGTGGCTATAGACTGCACACACACACACACACACACACACACACACTTACATGCTCAAAGGGTGAGAAGGGTTAACAGTGTGTGTAAACGCAGCAGCTGAACTCGGTCATATGAAGGAAGACGGGATTGAGAAAGGTCAAGCACATTTCCATCGTTCTCTGCCTGCTTTAATCTAATCCTGCCGCCTCACCACCACCTCCACCTCCACCTCCACCTCCACCCCGTCTGTCTCCACCGCTCTTTTCTCATGTCGCTTTTAGACGCGACATGTAGTTTCTGAGCTGCAGCTGCAGCTGAAGCTGTATAAGCTACAAGAAATGCACAAAAACTTTGTGATACCAAAGTAAATTTGAGGTGTCCATCAAACTGCACTAAGCGCCTCCTGGGCCCGGCTATTTCACACTTTGGACACTCAGTTAAAGATGCCAACATTCATTTATCAACCTGAAATTAGCTGTGATTCCTTATTATAATTGCCGTATGCAAATGAGACCGTTGTCGAGGTGGTTAGGTGAAGATGATAAACATGCTGGGATTGATTTACCCGTCGGCCTTTAATTCTTTCTGACTGTGAGACAGTCAGAAAGTTTTACTGCAGCTCGGCTCGCGTTGGAAGATCAGTTCTTCTGCCACAAAGCAACTCAGATTACCAGCAAAGTGTTTAATATGGTTCAGAGCCTGACACTCTGTTATTCTGCTCTTTCACACAAAGTGATCATGAGAGTGATTAAACTGCATTAAAATGCAGCGCACATTTAAAGTCTGTCAGGATTCGATGCGTGTGGTAACATTAAGGAGGTAAAAATAATCCAAAAGGTTGAAAAAGACACAAAATATTGCAAAAATATTGACACACACTCGTAGCTTGATGTGTAGTTAACGTACACAGTCCGTTATTTGTAGGTGAGCAGGCGTTTGTGGCTCCAAGAAGATGATTCCTGATGAGTTTATTGACTTTGCACCTCGATGAAGCTTTTGTTCAATGTGAATGTGTTTGTTCGTAGTCTCCAGAGAACGAACCCTAACGCTCTCTGTGACCTCATGACCTTTCCTCTTTGGCCAAAAGTCAAATTTGTGCACAGGATACTGCGTCAGCTAATCTAAAGACTCGAGCGTAGCACATTCGGACTCAGGTTTGACTCTCGTTTAGGAATCAAACTGCTCGGTTGTAGAAACCTTATATCAGCTGTTTAAAAGGTCTTGTGACCTTAAATCTTAATTCTCTCCCCCCGTCCCCGTCCTCCTCCTCCTCCTCCTTCCGTGGAAATATGACGGGACAGTCTTGGTTTGCTGAGTTCGGAGAAAGCTGAGCAGCAACTAGCGAAAAGGACTGTCCTCTCTTAATGTGACACCTGATGATTACGGCCCGGTTCACTGGAGCTGGAGTGGAGTGGAGGTTCAGAGCCAAAGGAACCAGCTGTGTGCATATGTGTGTGTGTGTGTGTGTGTGTGTGTGTGCGCGCTCAACAGCTGTATGTGGTAAGGTGGCTGGCAGCGTGGAGAGGCTGCTCTATGCCAACAACGATAATGACATGGTGCGTGCGCGGGTGAGTGTGTGTGTATATTGACTAAGATCCAGTGTCAAAGGGGACCAGCTGTGTGTGTGTGTGTGTGTGTGTGTGTTTTAGAGGACGCTGTCACAGATAGAAAAAACTTAACTTCCCAGTCAGCACTTTAGCTTCAACTTGCTGGACTCTCTCTCTCTCTCTCTCTTTCTGCCCTTTATTGGCCCGTTCTTTACCCTTTTCCCTCGCTATGTTTATTTTTCCCTTCTCCCTTCAGTCCACACTCCCTCTCTGCCATCTCCCCGTCATTCTCCCTGTCACCCCCCCCCCCCCCCCCTCTCTCTCTCCCCTCCTCCCTCCTCCCTCTTCTGTGTGATTGCTCTTTCAACCTCCTGGAGGAGCAGTTTCAGGTCACTGCAGAGAGGCTGTCCATTACTAACTTCCTATCCAGTAAAGTGGAAAATATGATTCTGTGTGTGTGAGTGTGTGTGTGTGTGTGTGTGTGTGAGACCCTCCCAGTCTCTCAGGAGGAAAACACTGAGGGTTTCAGGAATAGCTGCTGTGTGTGTGTGTGTGTGTACCTGTGTAGTTGGGTGGACAGACGCAGGTGTAGTTGTTGATTCCGTCGATGCAGGTGGAGTTGTTCTCACAGTCGTTGTCTTCACAGTCGTCTGGGTTTATTTCACAACGTTGGCCCTCGTAACCTGGTGGACACACACAGCTACACACACACACAGACAAACACAATGACACGTGTTATAAGATGGTGAGCGCACACACACACACACACACACACTCCTGCTGCACAACTTGAAATATAATCAATCAGCCGGATCAATCAGATGCTCAGCTTCACTTCCCCTTAAATTCTCCCTTCAGGAGCTTTAAAGGAAAAACACTCTGGCGGGGTTTCTCCCATTCCTGCGCTGGTTCTTACACACCACCGGAGCCACAGCAGATCTATATTTAGCGATCCATTTAGTGAGACACCATTTCATGTCTCATTTTATAGCAGAGATGAAATTTTAACATGCCTGTTCAAAGTTTAAACTACTACTGCCCACGCACGAACCCTCCCCTGTCTCCCCCTGCTCTAAAAAGGTAGAGACAGGCAGTCATCCCTTTTTAAACGCAGTCCTCTGACTCGTGTCGCCTCCGTTCTTCTTGTTGGAGGTTGATTAATAAACATCAGAGGTCAAAGTTATTGTCTAATGAAGCAGAAGAAAAACTTCCCAAACAACCGCCGAGAGCTGAGAGAGAGAGAGAGACAAAAAAACATGCTGAGATGAACTTTTATTTTCTCGTTTGAAGCCGCTGCTGTCCGACACCACCCACCTGGGTGACTCTAAAGGAATTATCAAAGCGTCCTCCTCCTCCCTCCATTCATCTTCCTCCCTCCTCTCACTCTCATCTCTCCCCTCTTCAGATTCATTTCACCCTCCTGTCTTCTCTCACCAGCCCTTGATCTCTTTCTCCCCCTTCCTCTCCCCCTTCATATCTCAGTCCGGTTAACTCCTTATAATAGATCACACACACACACTTCTAGGTAAAGATCATACACACATAAGTTTGATAAATCTGACCACAGCTGCACTAAAGAGCTCGCCCTCTCCCACGACTCTTTATTCTTCTTACACGTTAGCTTTTCTTGGGTGGAATATCGAGGTCATCGTAACACGCTAAGAACGGGGAAAGCCTTTGCACACACACACACACTCACACACACTTATTTATCCCCTGAACATCTTCCTTTATTTTGTTATTTTCAGGTTCCCTTTTGTTTCACTCTGACTTTTCTAAACCAAAGTTGCTGCCTCACGCTGACACTCATCTCGCTCGTATGACTCTCACTGGTTACCCACGACCCAGACGATCTGTCTGTCTGCTGCTAAAGCTCGACCAGAAGCTGCGTTAAGAGGCAGGAGTCGCTCAGATTCACACTGATAGGCATTTAGAGTCAGCAATCAACTGTGAAGTGCACGTCTTTGGACTGTCGGGAATACCCGGAGAGAACCCACGCAGACACGGGGAGAACATGCAGGAGCCTTCTTGCTGTGTGGTGACACTGCATGAACATACAAACCTGCGTCTTGTCTGCATCAGTCGATTCTAGTTTATGTGTTGGGCAGTAGGAATGAAAAGAATGAGCTAAAAGCTGCGCAGAGCCGGATTGATGGATGCTAATATCAACGTATCCCCATGCCACATGTTCCTGGACGTTACAGTTACAAACAGGTGTCTCACTGACGAACCCTCACGTTACCGCACCAGTGAAATGTTGCTGCGGCGTGGTTACAGTTTTAAATCAAACTTAAAGAGCGCTCATTCATCTGCATAGAAAGAAAAGCGAGACGAGGAACGATAAAAGAAAATACAAGAAAGAAAGAAAAGAAGAAAAAATATTTAAATGTTCCCGTAAGAAACAAAAGACAAAGAAACAGAAATGAGAGGAGCGCTGGCAGAACAGGCAGGGTCAGAGAGCACAGTTCGACTAATCAAATCCCAGTCCTGACATTTAAAGTATATAGTTGGACAAATGGGTTCCTGCGAAGAACCGAGGCTAATTGGAGTTATTGAATATCCCCGACTGATTATAGAACATGTTAAAATGTCAAAGGGGGTCTGCTCTCCAACTCCTGCTTTCTCTCTGCGTCTCTCTGAAGGCACGACTATCTATACCTGTGTTGGTATTAACATTAAGAGAAGATCCGTAAAGGGTAAAGAGACCCCTAATAGCATTACCACGCAGGATGTTAAAGGCCAGACGCACATCAAAGCTCCACAAAGGGCAAAGGCCTTGTTAAGGGGCTCGGGGAAAAAGGCGAATCTGGTTTAGATATTCATGACAATTGTTTCAATCAAAGTGGCTGTTTGTCATGAGTCTGGGATATTCTGACAGATACTGATACAGTCACCGGGATGCTCAGGCACACCCACACATGCTTCCATATGTGTATGGACAAGCATTAAGCTCGCAGAGTGCACAGATTTGTTTTTATTCTGAGCAAATATTTAACGAGGCTCGCTCCAAATAAAGTCTGCTTTCAATTGATCATATTTCTAAACACTTGGACACCACTTTTGGTCTGCGGTCTTCAAACTTTGGCTGTTATTTCCAAATGTTCTTCAGTTTCTTGGTCCAAAATGGATTAGTCATGAGATGATAGAGGTATGCACTGTTTAACATATTAAGAGGTGGCCAATAAACATTTCAACACTTGTAAGTATGTAAAACATTTACAGCGTTTCAGACTGTCAGGTCGTGCAGCGGAGGCGTGAGCCCAGAGGTGCAAAGAAAAGTTTGAGATCCGGTATCGGCTCCACGCTGAGAGGCTCTTGACCCCTGAACGTCTCCGGTGTGGAGCTGCCGCGGAGTGAGGAGTCAAACTGTGATTGTGTTGGGCAGCTCCCAGGCGTGAATGTGTGAAGCTGTATGAATGTGAAGCAGGAGGGTTCCGGAAAGAAGCGTGCAGGACTGTTTTCCTGGATGAACATAAACGATCATGTGTGCCTCTTGCCCTAACTCAGCTGGGACACTGACAGGACCGCGTGAGCCTCGTGTGACACTTAAATACTCACATCAACAGAAAAGTACTGCAGATGAAGTCGTATTAAATCACAGCTCACGTTAAGAGACTTAAAAACCTTGTCAGATGCAGGTTATATTGTATCATATCCTTCTTTGCATCCTCTGCGTGTGATCACACATGTACATTATGGAAGCAGTGTGTCGACAGATTGATGTCGGATCAGCCGGGAAACACTGGCAGAAGTTTAAAACATCCCTTTAAGTGAGCGAGGAGGTCAGAGGGGCCACGAGGATTTAATGAGCGGTCCAAATGGAGGCTCATCGTCCTGGAAAGGCCCCTCTCTTCCTGTCTAACTCCACTGCACTCCACAACACGCACACACAGGCAGGAAAACACATCATAAGGTCAAAAGTAAGTTGTTATCTCGGGTAATGCGTTGTCCAGTGAGGCAAGACTGTCCACTCTAATCACGCTGTCTATATTTCTGGGGGCAGAGTAAAGTTAATTTTCCCTTAAGATGAGAATACAGGGTGAAGTTTTTAAAACTAATAGAGAGGAGCAGCAGGGTAGAAAGGCCAATAAGATTTGACCCAGAGCGTAAATGGATTCCCAAAGGACTTTTTTTCTTCTGTTTTATTTGTTTCAGTCTAAAAATCAAATCAGTGATTGTTTGAAAAATATAAAAAAGCCCTAATGGAAAAACTGGCAGATGACTGGAGGCATAAACACACACTCACACACACACACTCCTCTCAGTCATTAAAGCTACAGCTGTTTTATGCACAGTAAGACGTGTTCGTTAATAACGGATGTTTCCGGTACCTGAAGTGGTCTCCGTGGCCGGTCTGGATGTGGCAGGTTCCTCCGTTAGAGCAGGGGAAACTAATGCAGGCATTGATGGGTATTTCACAGTTTTGACCCTGGAGGAGAAGAGAGGACAACGCAGGGCAAAGAAATGAATAATTGAATATTTTCCTTTCATTTTCATTCCACTATTCAAACAGAGACAATACAGCCCAGGGACGCTCTCAAATCTCTTCGCTTTTCTCTCACACAGCTCCTGTGAGTTAATCTCTCCTCTGGACTCGATATTACATTCAGGAAGTGGAAGTGGAAGTAATCATCTACATGCTAATCATGAAAACTGATGTGTGCTGGAATGGTGCAGGACAAAAGCTCGCCTGCTGCTGCAGCGATGTGAGTTTTCCTCGGAAACAAGCTAACCAGTGAACGCAGCTGTGGTGGGAAGCTGTTGAGGGATCACTTACTCTCACGCTGTGGGGACGGTCATGTGAATACTTTAATGTCCGCTTCAACTGTAGGACAACGCAACACTGACCAACATCAGATCAACGTGGATCGATCAGGTTTTATTTAAACAATGATCATAATTGATATAAAACGGACCCAGGACAGAGTGACACACACCTCCAGTCGTCCAATTTGTCTTCATCGCTTGCAGACAGACCTCATTTATCTTTTACTTTTGTAGTTAGCAACCAATTTTCTGCTTTTGGACCACTGATTTTTGACTAACGCGGTCAAAGAGAAATAGCCTGCAGTGTGATGGAGGCTTGAATAAATCCATTCTGGTTGGTTAATCTAAAAATAAAGCTCCACTTTCCCCCCGTTGAGTTTTAATTATTGTTCTTTCTCCCTCCCTTCTTACACACACACACACAGACGATTATCAGCTGACACACACGGTATGTACGTACTTCACCGTATTCACACATGGACGCATGACACGGCCTGCTGCCTTGATTCATTGCTCTTTTCGGCACACACCTGTTTTCTAAATAAGCAGCTTTCAGTAGGAACTGTATCATGTATCCTACACACACACACACACACACACACACACACACTCAACATCCAGCCCTGCGGCTGTAGTTTTAATTTCAAACCACCAAACCTTTTGGCCGCCAACACACCCACTTCCTCTGATCAAAGCTGAGAAGAGGACGTTTATTCTCGCGTTCTCTCTCGATCCATCTTCATTATTTCTTCCTCTCTTTTCTTTTTCACACTAACTATTTGTTTATGTTCTGTTCTTTCTTACCGCTTCCTCTTTCTCACTCTTCTTTACTACATTTATTTATCTTTTCCTATACATCCACCTCTCTCCTTCCTCCTTTTATTCTCTGCTGCTCTTTCTTCCTTTCCTCTAACACATTTTAATTAACATCGTCCCAGCGGATGCTGACACAGAAAGGAAAACATACACACAGGCATGTACATGCACACACACACACACACACACACACACACACACACACACACACACACACACACACACACACACCCACAGACAGCCTACAGTCCCCGTTTCCCAGTCTGTGACCTTGGCAAGTGATGTTTTAATTAAAAGTGAGATTAAGGCTTTGTCCTGCTGTAAAAGCCCAAAGGTTATGAGGTGTGTGTGTACACATGAGACCATAAGTGTATCTTTTAAGTGCTTCCACACACACACACGCAAACTCCCACAGAGGCTTGGACCCACTGATCTCTCCACACACACTCACACTCTCACATATTCCACACATCACCACCTCTGCCAGTAGATTTGCATGTCTTCACTAATGCAGGGGTCTTGACAATTATTACACCGTCTGTCTTTTGGTCGGTCGATACCTCCAGTGCAGCCAGCTGCAGTCATCATTTCTCTATTGACGAACAGGTAGATACATTATGTATGCAAGGCCGGAGCTAAGCCTGATAATGCTGCTAATGCCGCCGGCTTATGCAGCGCGGCTATCCACCTATAGGATCGCTTTTTTACATGAACCAGGCGGCAAAAGTAACATTTTTTACTTGGATTTCATAATTCAGAGCTGGAGTAAACAGAGGAATCATCAAGTAACAGTTATTTACAGTGTGTGACGGCGTAGGGAGCTGGTAATAAGGACAAGAAGACAGGACGTGGCACGTAAATCGTCAGGGTTCAAGGATTGATTCATGCTGTCGCAGCAGCGTGTGTGCTTCCACTTCTGATGAGCCACGTTGGAAATGCCTCCTGATAAACAGCAAACTGCATCGCGGCAATAAATGACTAAGAGAACACACGTGGAGCTAAATCAAAGAGTGAAGCACCCAACATAAACGATTTTTACTGCGATATCTTTGATATTCTGTGCAAAGCAGCGTCACCTCAGCTCAGCCCACTTCCACCTCAAACAGCATCTCTGCTGCGATCGAGCGTCTCACCTTGAATCCGTACGGACAGGTGCAGTGGTAGGATCCGGTAGCATCGGAGACACAGGTGCCGTTGTTTTGGCAGGGTGCTGCCAGGCAGGGGGCGCACTTTGACATCAGGCTGATATCTACGGGACCTGAGGAAGATAACGGAGAGCAGAAAGCAGATGAGAGAAGGAGGAGGAAGAGGAGGAGGAGGAGGAGGGAGGGATTAAGATAAGAAGACAGAGAAGGAGAGAAAAAGAAAAGTGTCAAAGGAAAAGACATACATATTTAGTCATATTGTGCTAAGAGGCACTCCCACGGACTTCATTTAATGGATGGTGTCTTAAGAAAAGGCCTCAGAGGATAAAAAAGGGAAGAGCTTAGGAGAGCAATAAATGTGATTTGTTTCAGAGGCCAGGGCATGTAGGAGCAAGAGGAAGAGGAAGAGGAAGTATTTGATTCAGTCTGATGATGTATGGTACGTCTACGCCTCAACAGGAGTTTGATCTCACAGCCACGGTTTATAACCACAACTCTAATAAACACACACAGGAAAGCATGTGTTAGAGTATCTCTGCACATGCAGGATCGGAGATTTCAAGATGGATTTTTCCCGGTGTGTAAAAAAGTCGACTTCTAAAGTCTTTTTCCCTCCCTGGTTTGATGGCAGGGAGCCCTGGGGCAGGTAACGTTAGAGGTCTGCTGCTCCTGTGCTCCGTCTGTGTGAGTGAAATACGACTCGAGCGATGAGGAGAGGCACTCCTCTTTTAAAGAAATAGTCTGATGCATTACGGGCCGAGCTGATCCAACAGCACAAACAGCCTCAGCGTGGACAGGTCACACAGTTTGTGATTTTCATAATCTGCATGTTTTTGGACTACGGCATGAGGGGGGTGAAACCAAAGTCCGCTGTGTTCAAACTCTGAGGATTCTTGGCTCTAGACGACCGACCGCTGATCTGCAACTCACATAATCATGTAAATATAAAACCACTGACAGCTCCCCTCATCTAAAATAATGGAAACTCGTCCTCAGAGCTGGATAAAAGTCCAACTCAGACTGCCTGAAGACAAAACCCAGATCGCACAAACTAAAGCGCTGTGAGGTCAAAGATAAACTACTTCAACAAAGGATCAGACCTCATAAAAAATCCGTTCTTCCCTGAGACAACGTGACCGAGATGGAAGAGAGTCTTCAGACAAGCGTCCGAACACAGAACCGATTCACTCACTGCCACGCATCGCTGCTCTGAGCACCTTTCTGCGTGCTAATCTGTCAGAATCCAGGGATTAACCCAATGCTAAAACAGGTCAACACTGATATGCATGTACAAATAATAGGATATAATGTGGCGGTGAGCTGAATAAAGAGGAGACTCTTTACCTTTACACTGAAATTTGTTGAGCGGTGTGGTGAGCAGGAGCCTGTCGGCCATGTCAGGAGGTCCGGTACAGCGAGCGATGCCTGCAAAAACACACTTAGTTGATACTTTGCAGCTTCTCTTACATAAAATATTAGATGCACATCTGTAAATATTTTGTTTACAGGTGTTTTAATCACATCTGGACTGTAAATGTTCTTCTTACCGGGCTCTTTGAAGCCAGCCTTGACCCACTGCGAGAGCCAGCGCAGGTCACAGTTACAGTACAGAGGGTTAGCACCGAGAGCCCTGGACACAAACACACAGTAACAAATATAACCCACAGCTTGCAGTGAGGACGCTTGTATGCACGGACAGATATAAGGAGCTGCACTCACAGGTGGGACAGAGAGGTGAGGTGGTTGAAAGCTCCTTCTGGTATGGTTGAAAGGTCGTTGCCATGGAGAGTGCTGGAGGAGAGCGGAAAACAAGACGCGCGCATGAATATTAAACACAAAAACTGACCTTGTTACAAATTCAAGCGCTTACTTTTTGACCCATTGTTAATTTTAATGTGTAGTTAATTAATTGATGAAGTGTTCAGTGTTCCTTTATAATCACGGTGTGTGTGGCGGAGGAGATGAATGAGAAACAGCATCCCGACCTTTCGCTTCAGCCCAGGATGCTACAAGCTATTACTTCTACATCTACGTACACTCCCACTGTGACTAATGCTGCAGCATTGTTTCTGTTACTGCTGCAGTCTGCGGGTGATTGCAGGGAGGATGAGGAGGGATGTCGTCCACCAAGTTAGCAAAATGACCAAGATGATTAACCTTGTGAACCTGCCGTCCAACCTCTCCGTCACCTAGTGTTAGAGAGCAGCGTTTCTCAGACTTTTTATAACGGAGGCCAAAAATCCAGACCAACTATTTTAGAGGGAACATGACTTCAGATATTTCCTTTCTTTGACAGGAGTTAAATCTGCGTCCCCTCTCATCCAAGAGGCTTCTCCAGGTCTCCAGACGGATCTACAACCAAGTCCAGTCACCTCGGATTTAACCTCTTCTCAGACTTCAGGGTTACTGACTGCTGATGTCGACACAGCAGCTAGAATAAACTGACCTTAAAGCTGCATTTAAGGCTTGTCCACAGATGACGAACGTCCAACCGACTCCTGTTACAGTCAGTGTTTAAACAAACCTGCTGCCTCACATCCATCATATCAGAAGTGAATGAAACTGACAGCCCAGCTGCCTCTGCAAACTAATACGCCAACCCTGACTAGCTGCATGCTAAATTATTTAAATTATTTGTGGTTCCTCAGCTGCAGACACGCCATCATCGCCTTCTATAATGGAAAATAAATAAAATATTTATGAAAGAATAACACGAAATAAACAGAAAGCTTATTTTCATTGTTGGGCAATAAAACTTGTCCTGCTCTCTGAATGGAATATAAACTGTCTCATATGGTCATCGGCCGACCGTGTGTGTGTGTGTGTGTGTGTGTGTGTGTGTGTGTGTGTGTCACACAGGGACAAACTGCAGGCTCTGATGTGTGTCGGTGTGAGCATGTGCATTTCTGTTTTATGCCTTTGGGTTTGTGTTCACGTGTTTGTGTGTGTGTGTGTGTTTGTGTCTGAAACTTTTGTCTCCAAGGGCTCAGAGACTGCAGAGTGTGTGTGTGTGTGTGTGTGTGTGTGTGTGTATGTGTGTGTCCTTTGTGTCTCGCCATTTGAGTGTGTTGCCTGCTGGATATAAGTTCACATTCCATTAGAGCGAAGGGATGCAGCAGGGGACAGCCATCAAACCACCACTATTGGAAAACTGTATGTGTGTGTGTGTTTTGTGTGCATAATTCAGTGTGTGTGTGTGTGTGTAGCAGAGTGCACGCATGTGTACAACTTTGTTTGTATTTGTGGTTAATGTGTGTGTGTGTGTCCCGTGCAACTTTACGTGTTTGTGTGTGTGTGTGTTTGTGCATCTATGTACGGTGGTCTAACAGCCCCCGCGTAAGGCTAGCCCAGAGGGGGTTGTGGGTAATGAGGAAGTGACAGTGATGGCTGCCTGGCAACCAGTTGCTATGCGGGGGCAGAAAAGGGACCAGTCCCCACGGCAACATCAACTAAAATGAAAGGAAGAAAGGAGGGAAGGAAGAAAAAAACAAACAAAAAAAAGCGATCACTAAACTTCTGCAAGGTGAAAGCCTCGTCAGAGATACAGTCGATACGGAGAGAAAGGCCAGAAACAAAGAGGACATCCACCTCCGACATATTGGGGTGGAGGTGCAAATCACAGAGGTGGAAACTTTTGGAAGTTTTCTTGTCATTTGGCTAAAGTGACCTTCTAAGAGATGCTACAAATGACCTTAAAAAGTGTCTAAACAACCTCTGAAACTCTTGTTGCTGATTTATTTGCCTCGCCTTGCTGCAGTGATGCACAGATGTACTCCAGGACGCTGTGACATCACTGCTGGGTGTGAGTTAACGTCTGATAAAGAATGGACAGCGCGTATGATGCTTCTAAAGAGCTCAAAATATGCAGTGCTGTTTGCCACCATGTTGCTAAGCCTGCCTCTTCTGCCTCCTGGCTCATCTAAAAATCAGTAAAGACGTGGATCATTAGCGGACCTGATGCCTGGATGCTCAAACAAGCCACCTGTGACGACACCCACCTGTCAATCAAAGCCTCCACGCTCTTAATTTAAGCCTTAATATAATTTGAACAGAGATGTTTTTGTACCAGGCTGTAAACATGTTTGTTTCTGCTGTGAAGTTGGACATTTGAACATGGGGACTTATGGAGACTCTAGTGGACGTTTGAGGAACTGCAGTTTTTGGCACAGCCACAAATGTCGCCGCTTGTTCCAAACCACATCCATTAGTGACTGTTGGAGGTGAGTCTGGCGTTAAGTTCACAGATATTTGTAACATCCTGAAGCGTCACAAAGATAACTTAAATTTTAAAGACGTTACAGATGACGTCACGCAGGAATCAAAAATAAATTCTGCCACACAACGGTGCGTTTTGTAGCCGCTCGTGTGTGTGTGTGTGTGTGTGTGTGAGAGAGGATGCTCCGACAGGAATATTAATGTGTGCATCGTGCGTGTGTGCATGTGGGCTTGTGAGACAGAGGGTGGACAACCAGATGGATGACTGAGAGAAACAGAGGCTGAAGGTCGATTCGTCAAACACAACACTGGGCGGAGAGAGAGAGAGAGCGAGGGGGAAGGAGGAGAGAGAGGGACACGAGGGGCGAGAACAGAGGCCAGAGCATGCAGATAGAGAGGGAGTATTAAAGAGCAGATGAGAGATCGTCACTTTTATCTTTTTTAGTACCCTGAAACAACAAATAATTGGGCGGCTGTGACTCATTTTGTGACTGAGTCTTAACATGGCACTCAGTCTGGCACCGGGGGAGTGATTAAACTTTGATTTAGCTCAGTACTATAACTAGCAAAGGAGAGTGTATGAATATTGAATCCACTGCGGCACTTGAAGATGAAGCTTGCTACTCACAGCAGGCGAAGCGCCTTGAGCCCGTCGAAGGCATGGACCGGGATGCAGCGAATCTGGTTATAACTCAGGATGCTGGAAGACAAAAAAGGTCACAAGACTCAGGATGCTGTTTTTTTCACAGTATTATGCTCTTGGATATACTCATTTTAAGTTATTTCTCTCTTGTCTTGTCAGAGTACAACCCTGAATAAATAAAAATTAATGTAGAGGGACCGAGGGGGATAAAGAGACAAAGAAGGGGGGGCGACATTAAAGGTGACACAGCAGATCTGCTTTATTACAGAACCTGAAGGCAGTGTGGGTTAAACAGGGGGAAATAAATAAGGGAGCCACATTTCAGGTAGAGGTAAAAGACAAACAGCCAGAAGCAAAGCTGAGGCTCTTGGAACGTCACAGTCCAGGTTCTCACTTTAAAAGCTGCTAACGAACCAAAAATTATAAACGAATGAACGTGAATGAATGAGATAATTGTAAATTGATCAGATTGCTGTCTGATCTGTATATTTAAGACAGAAGTAGCCAAGAAAACTGGTTTCCAGCTGTCAAAATAATAAAATTATTAAGAGGTCTAAATGTGTCTCCGAAGAGAGAGCGGGAAACAAAACACCCCAAATCTTTCTCATCTCTTACTTGAAGTTAACACCGTGGCGTGGAGGCTCGAGAAATTAAAGCCAATAAATCAACAGAGGTGGAAAGTGAATCGCTGTCCTCTACCTCGTCTAACTCTTGGCAAAAAAGGTGCGCTTGAGCAAGGCATTCAACTCAGAGAGCGTTCCACTGATGCTATCTGCGGGATAACAGTAGAAGCCTGTGGTCGCACTGGGCAGCTCCCAGGCGTGAACGAGTGCAACTCCATGAAATATGAACCGGGGCGTTGTTGGAAAAGAGCGAAAATATGCGCAGTCGACTTTCCCTTCGACACACACAGTCCTGTAAAGATATGTCACATCCATGCAACAGATAAGAGAGATCTGAAGGCAAGACAGAGACGCACTAAAGATCAGCCGAGCAATAAAAGGATTTAGTGAGATGGATAGTAAAGTGTTGGAGAGAGGTGAATTAAGAGTATAATTGAACAGGTTCACTGAAGGAGAGGCGGAGGAGAACTTTAGGAAAGGAATAGGAAGACCACATGTGTGTTGGCAAAATGATACACGGAGACATAAAATGAGACAGAGCAGGGTGGAGACAGACGATATTTGTGGTAAGGGGAGGACGCAAGACTGAAAATAAGCACGATGAAATGAGAACAGGGGAGAAAGATGAAGATACAGACAGGGAGAGAGAAGAACGATGCACGGGAGAGGAAAACTCTGGTGGTTTTTAACCTTACACATGCGCACACAGTCCGTTTATACTCACAGTGTGGCTAGCTGAGTCATGTTGTTGAAGGTGTACGGGGCCAACGTGCTGATGCTGTTGTTGCTCAGGTCCCTGTGTAGATACAAGCATACGGTGAAACGCTGAGCATGTGCGCATGTTAGGTTTCCAAACTGTCCACACAAGGAGACCGAGTACGTATTCTGGTCAAGGTTATGCGAGCGGTACGTACACCAGCGACAGCTGCTTCAGGAATGCCAGCTCCTTGGGCACAGATGTCAGCATATTACCCTCCAGGTAACTGCAAGGAAAGGTGCAAAGTTAATGTGGTATGTATACAGTATACACAAATATAGGCCTGTGGGGGGTGAGGAAATGGGGACGCAGCACATAAAAGTTTTGATTTTGCAACTTCTGTTACGTGAGACAGTGCTGGAGATGATGTGGGGTCTTAAATCTGCCTTTTTATTGCAAATTTACATTCACCAGAGGGCGCAGGGTCTTCTGTGTAATGTTTTTTGGCGCTCAGGTGTGTGCTATGCGAGCTCCAGACTCAACAGAGTCATAATTAAAGGAATAGTTTAGAGTTTTGGGCAATGCTTTGCAGGCGTGATTAGCTTAGCTTAGCACAAAGACTGGGAGCTAGCGTGAATCGCTCCAAAATTCAAACCGTCAACGCGGCTTTTCGCTCCCCGAAGGATCTCTGACGGTTGCCTGGCAACCTCACCGTGACCACAAGACTCCGGGAAGTGACTGCGACCATCGAAAAAAATAACTCGAGCAAACATGTCTCTGGAAAACCGCCGAAGAGCTGTCGCGTTTCCCATTTCGGTTTGAGCGAACAGAAAACAAACAAACAAAAACAATATCATGTTTGATTCAGAGGAGCTGGCATGCATGTTTTTAACCTTGGACAGAGCCAGGACAGCTGTTCCCCCCTCCTTCCAGCTAAGCTACAAACAGACATGAAAGTGATACGTTCTCATCTAACTCCTGGCAAAAACGTGAACATGTGTATTTCCGAAAATGAAGGACTGCTCGGTTAAACAAAGAGCGGAGCTAAACATTTGTTAGACAAGCCCAAGATTGTATTTCTAAACCACGAGGGGCGAAAGAAGAGGATGTGAAGTCAAATATGGGAAGTCATGTATGGAACCAGACACGTAGTTAGCTTGTACACCGATGCACAGGTAGGATTGTGGCGCTTAAATCTTCATTCATAAATCAGAGAGGAAGATTATCTCTCTGAATTCACGACGACACATGACGGGACAAGATGACAAGACAACACGTGCTGGGGTGTAAACCTGCCCCGGCTGAGGAGACTCACATCATGTCGCATGCAAACCGCAATATCAACACACTCATCCTGCCGTCTTTGTGAGCGCGTTACAAAACATCTATACACTCAGGCACGCAGATTTTATGATCCGCTGCTTCCTCCCTCTGTCTCCGGTCATAAGTAGGTCATGTGGACAGTATGATGGAGTGTCTTCTTCAGCCTGATCGATACCTAATCACTGCTATTGACCCCGTAGAGCAGGCCTATTTCACAGCAACGATGGTTTCAGCGTGTGTGTGTGTGTGTTGTGTGTTCGTCCTTCCCTCCATGAGATTTCAGCCCTACTTTCTCCTTAATTTGCTAATCTTGATTAACACTGCTTTACCTTTGTTTTATCCTACATCAATTAAACAATTACTATCGTTATAGACATTCCTTTCATTGGTCCGATCCTCTCTGTCTTAAAGACAAGACCAGGTTACAAGACCTGTAATGTACAGGCAAACCATCCAGGCTATTAACGTGACACTTTACATGCTAAGCTGTCACATTAACATCAGTGAGAATTAGTAACTGTTTCAGATCATTACAAATGAAACCGTCTAGTTTAGTTAACTCTACTTTGTCAGCAGGTTCCACATATTTGTATTGAGATACTTAAAATCAAAGTATTATATCCATCTAACTTAATTATTATTAGAGTAACCCAATGAAACATTGACTTCAGATCAACAAGTGATATTTAAGCTGACTGAAATGTGGACTTATTTTTTATTTGTCCATCTAACATGCTTCTATACACATTCACATATCTACATGTTTTCTCTGTTTTCGTGTTTCTTTGCGGACAATCTATCTAAAAAAAAGGACATCACATTTTCATGGTAGTCACAGTAACACTCTTCGCTCTTCAGGCAAAGTGAACTTCGGCTTCTTGGAAGGACAACATTGGAAACTGAGTCATTTTTAAAAACCAATTTTTAAATATTTGTAAGAAAACAACCCAAGGACACTTGTTGGTGTCCTCTCTCAGCCGCCTGTCGCTGCTCTGTCAGTCTTTCTGTTTGACAATATAATGCATTAGACAGTGTTTGAGTGCTACACTGATTCATGACACCAACATCCAAACAAACGCATAAACAAGTACCTGCATTACTCACTTCGCCTATAAACCCATCAAATCGCACAGAGAGTGTGTATTTACTAAATGGTTTGCTAGTTCCTGAAGCAGCAGAGGGGAAGCTGCTGCATCAATATTGCACTGCAGCAAAGTGTGTTTACGTGTACGCGTGTGGTCGTGACTTTGCATGTAATCATTGACAGAGATGTCCATTTCTGTCTGTGTGCATGCTCGTGTGCTCGTCGCCACACAGAAGTGTGTGTCCTTGTGTTCTAGTTTGCTTGTGTACTTGTGTGTGTGTGTGTGTGTGTGCGTGTGCACGTGCACGCCCGACTCACAGCTCCGTGGTGTCCTTGGGAATGCCCTTGGGCAGAGAGTGCAGCCCTCTGTTGCTGCATCGCACCACAGTGTCTGAGCACGTGCAGACGTCAGGACAACCAGACGCAGGAAGACAACCATTATCCTCAGCACCTGGAGAGAGAGAGGGGGAGAGAGAGAGAGAGAGAGAGAGAGAGAGAGAGAGAGAGAGTCAGACATTTGGGGGAGGCAAAGAGAAAGAAGGCGAGGGATGCAGAGAAGGACAGACAGAGGAGGGGGGAGGAAATGAAAGAGGGAAGGAGGATGAGAGGGATGCAGAAGTGTGGCACATGGTCAATTCCACTCGACTCTGCGCTCAGCACTTTTAAAGAGTACTTTATAATCCATATCAAATGACCAGGGGCTGCTAAAAATCAGCTACACTGATGTGCTTCAACATCTGGCTCAGGACCTGCAGACAGGTCACAGTGATATTAAAAAAACTCAGATGACTCTGGAGAAACACTGAGCAGATGTTGATGGGACGGCCCTGCAACAACTTTCAAAAGTTCTGTAAACACAGCAACAAACTGAAAGTTGACGCAGCGGCGCCCGCGGTCACCTGCGAGCTGCACGACCTGCATTCACGCCAAGACGTGAACGTCCTTCATCCAAAAAAAAAAAAGGTACAGCTGTTCTGTGCAAACACACGAAACATGTGACGGACTGTAACCTTTTAACCCTCAGAGATAAGAGTGATCACAGACTGGAGTGTTGTTCTTGGCTTAAAACATCTCCCATTTACTTGATTGACAGACAAACACACACACACACACACAGCTTTAATCTAGCGCTGCAGTATGTAAATAGCTGAACTGTGGTCCCAAATGTAAAACAAGCCGAGCTAAAACCATAATGAAGGATAATGAAGACTGGACACTAAGCCAATAATAACATCAGAGTTTGTGTGTTTGTGTGTACTTGTGTGTGTGTGTGTGTGTGTGCAGAGTGGGAGAGTGATGAGGAACGAGAGAGGCCAAGTTTGGACTCATCTGTGTTCATACTTCATGCCTTTTCTTCAATGATCTGCATGCACGTATGTGAGCACCCGTGTTTGCACGCTCGCACGCCGACCGTGGTGCACGTTCAGTTTGTTAAATAGCTCTCCCCGCTGTCCTATGGCCATTTTCTCATTCACTTTGTAGTTTTCTAATTGTGCTAATGCCTAAATGTCGGGTAAATGGGCGCTTATGTTCCTGGAGCAGCGTGTGCGAGTGTATATGTGTGTGTCTTATCTGATGTGTGTGTAGCTTGTGAGTCCACAGGGAGGTGTAGCCGTGGGCTGACTCGCTCTACAGTTGGCTGATTGAACTAACATCTAAATGTGCGCTAAATATCTTCTCACAAATTCAATTAACTTTACCTTTCCCCCGGCTGCCTCTGGACAACTTAACAGTCATTTTACTCAACTATAAATAGACCAGACGTGTGGACCTTGGTTCTATGTGTGTGTGTGTGTGTGTCTTTGCTTCTATTCTTTTGAGATCCAGTTTTGAGATTTACACCTTCAGAGCGTGGACATTTTACTGTCGCCATGAGGTTGTGTCGCCCCCTGTTTGGTAGTTTGTTTGCCGGACTGTCAGCAGGATATCTTCAAACCTTGGAGGACACGCCGGTGTTGAGCCAAAGAACAATTGATTCGATGTCGGTGATGATATAGATGTTTGATTTCCACCATCAAAGGCAACAGAGTTGGACTATGAAAGAAAAATACTCTGTATTAAGTTGTAGGTGTACAAGACATAAAAAAAATGCTCCGTAATCATCAATTCTTATGGATTAATTCACATTTATGACTTCCTATATGCTGCTTTATGTTGGCTGGGAATTGGGATTAACATAGAGTTACGATTAGACATTGTAAGGTCCTTGTAAGGACAGAAGTACAAGAGCTTAAGTGTGTTATCAGCCTCTGAAATTTATGTTTGTGCAACTGAGTGTGTGTGTGTGTGTGTGTGTGTGCACGCGCAAAACGCAAGAACAAATATTAAGATCCGATACCATCTTA
Organism: Nibea coibor; assembly: GCA_023373845.1. Classification (NCBI taxonomy): domain Eukaryota; kingdom Metazoa; phylum Chordata; class Actinopteri; family Sciaenidae; genus Nibea; species Nibea coibor. The sequence goes on along the minus strand of CM041739.1, from coordinate 3,059,672 downwards.
GAGTTTCCTCACTTGAGCCAACACAGCTAACTACTTTCCAAAGTCATTTTCAGTAAATGGTTGCAGCACAGCTACAGGAAATTAGAAAAGTATAATGAATTCAAAGAAACTCAGGAGGGAGAGAGCGAGAGAGTGAAAGAGAGAGAGAGAGAGGGGAAAATAAGGGGATATCGAAAAAAGTGTAAAGCTATAAAGAATGGAAGAAAAGGGGGAAAAGGAAAGAAAAGATGTAATAGACAGGAGAGCCAGACCACACTTTGTCTATGGCGTCAAACTTGGCGGGCCAAGCCGACGGACTAAGTCGCTATAGGCAGGCATCGTCGTGGTAACAGCAACGTCACTGTAGAAACCACAGGCTGATGTCATGTAGGGCTGCTGTTTGCCAGTGGTTACTGATCATTGTGTCCTTACAATACCCCGCTGAGGATGTGTGTGTGTGTGTATCTGCTGGCTTAAGACGTGGGATGATGGAAGTTTTTTGCAATGAGTATCTGGAAGGCTTGTTAAAGTTTGACACACAAGAGCGACTGCCCACTTCGAGTCGAGTCCAGTGCGAACGGAAAGGGCTGACATACCTGGAGTCCTCGTGGTGATGTCAGTAAAATCGCCCCGAGATGAACTGATTTCTGTTTTTTAACGATGATACTGAAGCCAAAAAGGAAACAAAAGCAAAGATGTATACGAGTAAGAGGGAGGCTCACCGTCACATGTGAAGTCCGGGGTGGCGACGTCCTGGATGGGGATCTCCTTGAGGAAGGCCGGCTTCTGACAGCGAGGGTTTCCACTGACCACCCTCGTCTTCTTCAGCCACTGTCCGAGCCAGGCCAAGTGACAATCACACACATACGGGTTGGACAGGAGGTTACTATGAGAGGGACAGATGAAATGAGACGAGGGTCAGCGCAAACCAAAATACAGTCATACACGTGAATGCATTTAGATGGAAGACAAAGAGAGGCGGTGGGCGGAAGGGGAACAAAAGAGAGGCGAAGAAAGAAAAGGTTATCAGTTATTTTTATTCATTTCGTAAAGTACGAGAGAGACGGAGGATGAAAAAGAAAAGGTGGAACTGTGAACGAGAGAAAGGGAAGAGAAAAGGTTATCTGCAGAATTTATTCATTTTCCATCGGTTATCATTGCATTCGGTTGCTTTTGTAACGCCGCTCATGTAATATTTATTTATGCTGAGCCATATTTAAAGCGAGCAGAGGGGGAGGAGGCGTTGGCAGCATGTAGCAGACAGAGTTAAGTTAAAGCTGCCCTGGCACATCCAGGAGAGAGATGGCAAGAATGATCAAGGATGATCAGACACCGTCTGTTTTCTTATTAATATTATAAAAATAATTCCATTATACCAAAAATAATTGTGTAAAAGTGTAACTAAGCGCTCAAACCAGATGAAAACTGAAATACATTTGGGAGCGTTGTTGATCGATTCAGGTGCAAATCTTGACAGTTTGTATTCGAATTATACATATTGTTATAAATATGCACAGCTACACCCTCTACTGGTTGAAACCTGGCTATTGCAGTTGAATTTTGCTATTGGCTGAAGCCGTGGCAGGTGATATACGGTGGCAGCTTCACCTCAAACCCATGTCTGATAAAACCAGCGTCTCCTGACTGGACTGTGGCCTGCTACGTACCCATACGGACACATAGCATACTTAGCCTCGAGTCCTGGAAATGATCTGAAACTTGTAAGCTCTCTCTGCTGTTAGATGCAAAATATCAACAGAAAAACACGAGCTAATGGCGCTGCTGCAATATAAGTTCAGAAGAAACACAAGTGGAAAACTCGGGGACTTCAATTTTTAGCAGTGCAGCGATTAGTGTATTAAGAAGTCACATGTATCTCTTTAATGATGACGGTGCGCCTCCAAATTGTGTCAGGAGATATGCGAGTGGCATATTGCCTTTCACTGTGTCTGCCAAACTAATAAACCTGAAGGCTGCTGTTTGTGCTACAATATTAATGGTGTGCTGCTATAGATAGGGACGAGTTATTTCCTCATTTCCCCTGTAATGAATTGACCTCAGTGCGTAGCAACCAGACCTAAGCTAAATCCCTTCCTTCCTTTTCAATGTGTTAATCTTTTAATTAAATGGACGAACTCTGCTGGGGAAACAATGCACTAAAAATGGAGACATATTAAAAAATAGTAGGAGGGAGTGATCTTTCTCTTACGCCAATCAGCGGGCAGGTGAGCAAACCTGAGTTTATGCATGCACCGTCCCTGTTTTCACATTTTTGTTTCATCAAGTCGAGACTTCGATCAAAGATGACGCGTCCATAACAGGACAGAGAGCGAGAGTGGGAAGCGGAGAGTACAGAGGGGATGTGGGGAGAGATTTCTGGCCTGGCATGTTCACAGTGAAAAAATAAATATATAAAATATACATATAAAAATTAACTTGTAACTTTTATTGAGCTGAGAAAACCTATGATTTACATCCTTCACATCTGGGTGGTCAGACGTTTGAAGAAAGTTCTCACACACACATATTCCACTTTCCCCTTCCCAACAATAATGTTATGTGACAGGTTAATACTTGTCATAACATTACTTCATGGCAGTTCTGTACTTTTCTGCACACACTGAACGCCAGTCAACATGTTCACACACACACACACATAACGTAAAAGAATATGCCATCCAAGAATCCACGTCTTAGTCACAGCAGGTGTGTACATCTTTGGCAAGATAAAAACAAGCTTGCAGATGCTATTGTGTGTGTGTGTGTGGGTGTGCAGATGCTGGGATATATTTAGCTTTGATAACAAATGTCCTGGGATCCAGACCAATCTAGTCGATAATGATGGAGAGCATCTGTGAGGAGAACAGTGTCCAGAGAGCAACATGTGTGCAAATGTGTGTGTGTGTTTTGCACGGTAGATAACTCCCACAGCAGGGCTAGACTTTGAAAAATTAGAGGACAGAGACACAGAAAAGAGTGAGACAAAGGAGGCGGAGGAGGTGGAGGAGGAGGGGGAGGTGGATTCAACCAGATTCGAAGAAGACAGACAAAAAGAGACAGTGGCACACGGTGAGGGAATAATGGGATGGAGATGAAATACACAACAAACAAACAGGGAAATAAGGATGGAAGAGGGAGGGAGGGAGGGAGAAGCCATCAGATATGACTCACATGGTGGAGAGGGAGTGCAGGGTGGAGAAGGCTCCTGGGGCGATGCTGGAGATCCTGTTGTCGTACAGCGACAGCAGACGCACAGAGCTCAGGCCTGTGAATGTGCTGTTGTCGATGCAGGTGATCTGGTTGCTCCTCAGCATTCTGAAAAACACACACATATACCACATATATGTCGAGTGAGTGGAAGCTACGACGACCTCCATAGTCTTGCGGTTAGATCTCATCACCCAAATTTAAATCAGATTCTTGGTGAAATCGAAGAGTTTATTGTCTGTTCGGGATGTTTTTTGACAGACAGTCTTACTCTTTGTGCTGCATGGATTATGAAACAATTTGTCCATGAATGAAAAACACAACGTTTAATCCTTTGGTGGGTAAAAAGAGACAGAAAAGAAAAGAAAAGAACATGATGCACAAGGACAAAAGATACAACAGAACTGGGGTAAATTCAAACCAGCCCCCACAGGACCACCATGACAGAGTCTGCAATATGACATTAGCTTTTGACATGCAGTCATGTGGGAGCAGGCTAACTGAGTTAGTTAGCATTAGCAATCTCTGGGACAGGCTAACCTAGTTAGCAAGGCTATTACTGGAGCAGGGAGCCTCTTAACATAATACAGAGACAGCCATGATGCCATTAGAGACTCATTAGCCAGCATATATATACATGATAGCATTAGCTAGTCATTACTGAGCATGCACAGACAACATTAGCTCATGATTTCGTACACTATCCTGTAACCCCCTAATTGGATGCTAGCCTATTTATGGTGGGTGCCCAAATTAGAGGAACAACAATATGCTGTCATTAGCCTTGATTTCAGGGTGAGTGAATAAACAATCTGCTTTTTTTTCCAGTCAGGGGAAGAAAAAGTTAATGAGGTCCATCATAAGTCAACACAAGCCTGCATGGTTAGCAGGCACGAAGATGGCGTACACCATTTTGTAGGACAAAAAGCATTTAGGTGGTGAACGAGACAACTAGTCTGCAACGTGCGACTGGCTAAAGACCGGCGTACGCTCACTACGTGATGGTTTTATGTGACTTCAGCTGCTTCTTACAGCGTTTTCAGGCCGACGAGGCCTCTGAACATGCGTCCCTGCAGTCCGGTCAGCTTGTTCCCCGTCAGCAGCAGCTCCAGAACTCCACCCGCTCCATCAAACGCACCGTCGCGGATGTCCCTCAGCTTGTTGTTGCTCAGGTTGCTGCAGAAATTGTCAACGGATTAGTTGCTACGTTCGTCTCCGTGTGGTTCTTTTAATTACAGCACACGCAGACACACACACATGGAGTAAATAAGGGTTACACACAAGTGCACAATATTCAGTTTAATTACAGTAATCAATCACGTCCCTTCAACTGATTTTAAGATCCTCTTCTTGCACAATGGATATACAGCTGTCATTAGAACACACACACACACACACACACACACAAGTACATGAGACAAGTGGTCACAGACAACTAGAACTGATTGCTATCTCATTTCTTTGCACACACACAATGAGAAAAATTAAAATGAAAAGGGAGCTTCGGGCCACAGAGACAATAACTTGAGACGATAGCCATCACAACCGCTGTAGCTTTTCATTCATAGCTAGTTTTGTGTTTCCTCTTATCAGCTTCGTGGAAGAAATGAGAGGAGAGGAGACGAGCAGAAAGTAGATGAACGAAGGAAGTTAAAAAATTAAAAAAGTGATCTTAGACACACTTCAAGTGGGATGAAAGTGGCAGAGAGGATGCAAGGAGAAGAGGAACGTGAGGAGAGGAGATGAAGGAGAGAGGGAAGGAATTGAGGAAAATGGAAATGAGTGCTAGCCAATCTATATCGTCAGTGACACTGCTAGATGGTTAGCAATTTCCTCTCCAATAAATCAACTGCTGGTCTCTGCTCTGTCTTTCTCTATCTCACTCTGACACACACACACACACACAAACCTAGAGTAGATAAGAACTGACTGTAAATCTGAAGCCAAGGCCCATCTTCTATTTCGATTTAATATTCGCTTCCTCCAAACATCCCACCCACACTTCCTTCCTCTCCATCTCCCTCTGTCTCATTCTCTTTCTCGCCTTCAGCCACTCCTCTCCCTCCTCCCCTCGCTTGCCTCCATGTTTCTCCATGTTCTTCTTTCTTACCCCCTTTACCAGATGTATGATCCTCTTCATCTCAAACGAGACAAATGCACGATTTAACAAATAAATAAATGCAAAACATAAAATGAACAACAACCCCGAACTATGAGATATGTGGAAGTATACGTACATCTTCCTCAAGTTAGGCAACTTCTTAAACGTCCCTGCAGCCTCCAGGACGGCAATCTCATTGTCGTTTAACCTCCTGCAGGGAGAAAGATAGAGGGACGGGAGTAACGCATTTATTCTTTCATGAAACAAAACAGCTTCGGAGTCAACACACACAAGTCAGGGAGGAATGACGGCATGAAGGTTAAGAGGCCTTTAGTGACTGTTGAAGCATGATGCGGCACAAAACCAGAGGACAGAGGAGAGAAGAGGAGAGAAGAGAAGAGAAGAGAAGAGAAGAGGAGAGAAGAGAAGAGAAGAGAAGAGAAGAGAAGAGAAGAGAAGAGAAGAGAAGAGCAATGAATCTTTTCTATGTGGTCATCAATACTCGCACTGCCCTAAGCCAAGAGAAAACAGTTTGAGAGATAGTAAGCTAGGCATCTGCTTTATAGAGGTAATTTGTACTAAAAGGCTGCTGCTAAAAGGATGCTCTTTGTGCATGTGTGTGTGTGTGTGTGTGTGTGTGGGTGAGCGAAGTAGAGAAATTGAGGAAAGAAAGTGAAAGTTCAGCTCGAGGGGACATCTGCTAATGAGATACAGGGAGGAGGTAAAAGATGGATCAACCTGGGCGAAGGCAAATAACACGCACTGCAACGTCCATGCCGGTAACGGCAGGAAGACGTTCCACTGCTCGAGTCATTTGCATATTTTGAAAGAACAGATGAAACATTTCTAATCTCTTTAACTCGTTCCTCATTATCTACTCAATTGATTCTCTTAAGGCCGATTCGCTCTCACTCGTTGGAAACTTTCAAGGCCGATGTCAAGGATTTTCATGGCTGGTGGGAAGAGTCACAAAGAAAGACAGAAAGATGGACAGAACAGAGAAAAAGAATATATATATATATATATAAAAAGCCTTGAGCCACAACCTCTCCTGATTTCCCCTGATAAGGCGGGTTACACAGGGCAAGAAGCTTGTATGTTTGTGTGTGTGTAGCCTCCAAACACCCACTGCTTGGTCGTATTCTTAAAGAAATCGCAAGAGAAAGAGAGAGAGAGAGAGAGTGTGTGTGTGTGTGTGTGCATGTCTCAAAAATAGCAGAAACTTTGATCTGCCCTCTAACCAACCATAAAGGACAGATCTGGGAGCAGATCCGAGAGAGACCGGAGCGAGAATTTGAGGATGCAAAGGTTCACGGAGAGCAACAGAGCCGCGGAGATGGAGACGGAGGTATCGGAGGCTAATGGTCTGTGGGACGCTGACATTATTAGTTATCTAAAGTGGCAACCATGCTTGAATTCACCATTAAACAGCTAACCTCTGCCGTGGCACCCGTCCTGCAGCGATAGCCGCCATCGCTTCACCTACATTTTAAAGCTGCAGGTGATTCAGCATTATTAGGTAAAACTTTGCCTCTGGCTGGATTTCTATTTCCTGCGTGAAAATATCAGCTTATTGAATATTCGATAAAGTGCCAGGTGCTGAAAGGAAAACTGGGCAAACACACTTTGTCACAGTTTCGAATCAGAAACACAGTTTGTGTGTATTTTATGACTTATGAGCAGTATTTAATGCTTTGACCATTTCTCTTTTAAATTATATTTCTGTAGCTCAAATGAATTATGAAGAATTTTCTCACGCATTATCATAATTCCTTTGCATAATACTTCACCGCCCGTCCTGATGTGTGCTAACAGACTTCGTCTAACAGATTCTGAACACACACGCAGACTTTTGAACCTTTTCACCATCAGATTATCGTATTCTTGTTGCGTGTTATCTGTAACTCCCTCTCCATCTTTCAGCAGGAAAATGAATGATCCACGGGACTGTTCAGTATTCTACTGTGAGACCCTTTGCCAGACATGATGATGGCTCCTTTGGGACTTTGAGGGAGATGGAAAAGACTGTTGAGAGGCATTTTGGTCTGGGAGCTAAAAATGAAAAGTGACGTTCACGATGCTGCTCTGAGTGAGGCGGAGAGACGGAGGGAGGGAGGCAGACGTGTGCGCGTGCATTGCATATGTACATCTGTGTATGCATTTGTATGTATGCATGCCTACGTGCTCGTGTGTGTGCGCGTTTTTGCACGTATGCGTGTGTTTCGGTGCCCGAGGAAGTGAAAAACCTCTCGACAGCTCTGCGGCATGTTAAAGGATGTGTGGTGGTTTAAGGTTTCAAGCAGTCTAACACATGGGCTTCGATATGATATTTCATCACGTGCTGCATACAATAAAAGTATATGCATGTGAACAGGAAACACCAGCCGGGCTGACTTACAGGTCTGTGGTGTGCTCGGGGATGTGTGGAGGTACACGGGTCAGTTTGAGATTGGAGCAGTCGACCACGGTGCCTTCACAGCGACACTTCTCCGGACACACCAGATCCTGGAAACACTCGCCACTCAGACGGCTGCGATAGTCCTCCTGACCTGCAGAGGAAAGAGAGGGGGAGAACAAAAGAGAGGGAGAGAGAGGTAGACAGCAGGTAGAAGGGGAAGCGAAGGAGAAAATCCAGGTAAATTAAGTCAACAGAAGGAGCGGGAGACAGAAAGCAAGAAGAGAAAAGGTGGAGGGGAAGACAAAAAGTCTTTAGTGTTGTCCCATTTACATACGACCAAATTTATGTTTATACCTCATATTTAACGACAACATGTAATCCCAATGAATACACAGCCAATAATAGAGCTCATGCATATTCAGATCTTCTTCTTCCACTGACAGGTTATCAATATCTTCTTGTTGGGGGTTTAATTATTTGGAAAAATTCTCCTTTTCTTCTAATTTCAGCTGTCAAAGATTATAAAACATAATTAGCCAGCAAGTCGTTTAGAGGACGTGAACAAACGTCATCTGTTAAGAAGAACAGGCCGCGTGCTGCTGCAGTTTGGTACAGCCGGCACACTAATTCTGCACGGCTACCACCGTAAATCAAATCAACACACCGATATTGGTATGGTCTTATGGAATCATTGTGTAGATAAATGCGGTTTAACCCTGCGTGGTTTTGTTTAACGAGGTGAGCCAGAGACCACTTCTGTTATTTAGATACAATGCGAGCAGATATTATATATGGCCACCGGCGTCTGTGGAGTAGACCTGGTTTACATCAGGCTGCGCTTGAATTTGTGCAGCGCATACACTCTTTATAGTTCTCACGGTTATCGTTACCTCTCCCTCTCCTCCTCTGTCTCTTTCCATCTTTGTTTGTCTCTCTGCTCTCTGTCAGTGTAACCTTTTCTCTCCTATCAGACCGCTCTCATGCTGGCACAGACGTTCATTCTTCCCTCATATGTTTGCTTGTCGTTGTTAAAGAGCTAAGAGCATTCTATTTAGGGCTCATTTGCAATGAACGACGATCTCTTGGGAGAATCGGCCGGTCAGAATATTTTTTAAATGACATCTCTGGGCTGCCGCAAAATCTTGTTGGTTGGCAAGTTGACAGAAAGGAAAGAGCAGGAGAGGGAGCAAGAAGGAGAGCTTGGAGAGAACTTGGAGCTGGGAAGGTTTTTTATGAGCTCAAGGAAAGAAATAAAGAACGAAGGAACTCGTATAACAGCATTAGCTTGAGTTTTTCTCACTTGGAGCAGAAAAGGGGTGAATCTATCTGTACTGAGGTGGTGGGATCAGCAATGCTAGCCACTGAACCGTTGGATAATTTGACAGCGCGGGGCAGGTGTGCCAGATTTTGACGGACGAAATTGACTCACTAAGTGGGACTGGAAATAGTTTGGTTGCATAGCTAGGGGGGGTAACAACAGCAGTCACTGTCCTAATGTCATTGTCCTGCACTCAGTACAACCAGGAACAGTGTTCCTCTCTCTCGTGGCATGAATTATTTCACCATGCAAGAGAGTTCAGAACTAACCTTCTCGCTAACCGGCTAGAAATTGGAGAGTTTTGTGATTTTATGCATCAAAATTTTATTAAATTGATCCGGAAGAGAACGTCTTGCCCTGTACTTCACTGGGGGTGACCACGCTTTAACAAGCATTTGTCTTTAAGTGATTTGAGACCCTGACAAACACAGTTTAATACTTTACAAGTCGAGCTCTAAGTTGCTGGCAGTTGAGCACTAATGGTTGAAATAACTTATCAGTAATCGCTGATGTTGACGTCAAATAACTTTTCTATGGCTCAGAGGCGATTTATTTCTACCACACTCATAGTCCCATGTATCTGAAGCCCTACACATGAATGCAAACAAACAGCAGTAAAGTATTTAGCCCTTAATTTTTGCTCCAAGGCGTGTGATTGGCTGGGAGAGGCAGGTGGGTGTGTGCTCGGCGGTCCCTGGCGCTTGACGGAACCATGTGATGCCACAGTAGGCGGGGCCACATGGTTAGATCAAGCACAAGAGACAGCTGCACGAACCAATCAGAATGCAGGTCCACACAGGAGGAGGAAGGTGGGGCAACAGAGAGCTGCACCAAATCAGTCAGGGGGGCAGGGTCCATACAGGATATAGGTAGAGGCAACAGACAGCTGCAGATCCACACAGGAAGGGGGACGGGACCAGAGAACTGCCCACCAATAGCGAAAAAATGTCCACACAGGTCCAGAGAGGAAGAGGAGATGCAAGGAGAGGCATTGGGACTGCAGACAGGAAGGGCTGAAGCAAAGAGGACCGCCAAAACCAGCTTTAGGGAGCGTTTGTAATCTAGTTATCTCGATTAGCTCCATGGGCAGAGCACTAAACACGAGGGCTTTGCTCACCGCTGAGACCTTCCATGCTAAAAATGTACCACATGTGCTCGTGGATAAAAGCCTCCAACATTTAATAGTGTTGGTTATGCTACTTACTGTGTGCCCAGTTTAGGCTGGGACACACCATTTTAGAGAGCAGGGGTGGCAGAAATCTCATATCACGAGCATGTTTTCTGCGGGTTTGTGTGGTCTCTGTTTCATCATAAGACATCTGTTAAGTTTTTTCTTTTTTGGTTTCTCTAATAAAACAAAACATCTGTGATAGAAGGCGACTGCTAATAATGAAACACGATCATCTTCTCTGAGCACAGTAACATTTGTTAAAGTCACTGCTAGAACTAAGTCTATTTTAAAATGTCTGTAGATTTTACGGTGAAAAACTGTCAAACATAAAGTATTTAAAATTAGAGACCTATTTGTACAACACTGTAATAATTAATGGCATATTTCTACAGTCTTTTACTGTCATGGTTTGTTTTTCTAGTCATATTTCATGGCAAAACCTTTATTTATACTGCATTTATAGAGAATAAGTAGTATTTTATCTTGAAGGCTGCTAATTCAGTAAAACATAATATCTAATGCCATATTTTACAATCTCTTACTGTCACCGTAACATCTGCAGACATTTTAAAAAGCAGAATTAAATGGCAATCTTAAACGTCAACTGAACAGTACTAATATCCTTTTACCGTAATATTTGAAAAGGTTATACTGCGTTTATTACGGTAAATTCTGGCAAACGCAGCTGACAGTATTTTACCGTGCACGCTGCTAAACCAATTATTTGCTTACAACAACAGTTCCAGCACAATTCAAACACTCTGTAAAATGTCTGTGAGGGGATTTAAAAAAATCATTTTCCAGCGATGCATTAAAAATAGGCCGTAATATTTAAGACAGAGAAAACAACATGAAGAACCACTGCAGGGAGGCGCTGAGGGTGTATACACACACACACAGACACACACACACACACACACACGTTTTACATGCTCACACAAGTGGGCGATCACAGTCTATGGCCAGTCCCTGCTGAGCATGTTATTGTGCTGCTTCAGTATACTGAATTGGTTTATGTTGTAATTAGTGAGACCCGCGGCTCATATCAACAGAAATAACAATAACACAACTCTACCACTGAGAGACTGCATGTCAGAGCTCGTGTGTGTGTTTTAGCAAACGCATATCAATTCATAATTACACACATAAACTAGCATGTGCTCTTTATTACCCCCGTATGTTTGCGTGTGTGTGTTGCACCGCAGCGAGTCTCCTTACCTGTGCACCTGAACTTCTTCCCTTTAACCTGGCTGATGCGTTTGTTAGCCAGCCTCCTCGGGTGGCTGCAGCGAGCTCCGCTCGTCTCGATGGGATTGTCAAACAGGTAGTCTGCCAGCCACTTCAGGTGACAGTCACACATAAAGGGATTCTGGGCCAGGTGACTGAGGGAGAGGAGAGAGGAGGGAAGACGGGTTTGTCATGGGAACAGAAAAGGAAGAGGGCCGCGCAGTTACTACAGCTGCCTCAGGTGCGATGTGTCAAGAACCTTTGTGTGACTCTTTTCATGGCTGACTGATACAAAACCTTCATGATTCAACCAGATTTTACATTTTGCACCCTGAACTGATGCTGTCAGGTACAAACATCCTCCAGCAGAAAGGAAGTCATGCATTTTAGAGCCGCCAAGAGTACCACATACAGGTACTCTAAATGAAAACAGATTGAAGTACTGAACATGTCGTATGTCGTGTGTTGGCCTCTTTCCTTTGTCAGTCTGGATAATAATAAAAACCAATGTGTAACTATGGGACTAGGGCTGCAACTATCATTTTTCATCACCTATTACTCGTTCAGTTGATGAAATGTGTAAAAGAAATAGTGAAAAATTGTAATTTTGAGTTTCCCAGAGGCCACAGATGATTCCGATTCACTTATTTTGTCCAAAAATAAGAAAATCAGCTGATAAACTATCAAATTTTAGAAGCCGGGACCTGAGAATATTTGGCATTTTTGAAACAGCTGAATTAAAAACAGCTGCAGATTCATTTTCTGTCAATCAAATAATTGACTAACTGTTGCAGCCCTAATTAAGACACATGCATGCTAACAAACACTGGGTTAAAACTGAACCAGTGCAGGGTTAATATGGCACCAATGGGCAGCAGAAAGGTCGTGTTGATCTGGTAACCCGCTCACACTGGGTCAAACACCTCACTGGTCACCCCAGTATCACGTCTGTTCCGTTTTGCCGCCACCTTGGGTCACTTTTCAGCGTGTGTGTGTGTGTGTGTTCATGTTGACTCACAGAGTCTTGATGGAGCGCAGAGGGGCAAACAGCCCTTTGCTGATGGTCTGCAGTTTGTTGTCGTACAGCGACAGCAGGTTGAGGTTCTGCAGGTCCTGGAAGGTGTTGACTCTCAAACAGTTAATTTTGTTGGCGTTCAGCAGCCTGAAACACAAAGAAGAGCCATCCAGCATTCGTTGTTTATCTGTATTTGTTCTACTTATTTAGCTCTTTTCTTTTAAATCTCTGTGCAGTGCACAAACAAAAGATAAACACATACGAAGTTAATGAGATAATTTATTTTTCTCAAATGCATCTCTGCTCACAAAACCACTGCTTCTCTCCCCTGTCCCTTTTTCTTCTCACTATGTCTTCCCTCCCTGCAGCCTCTCCTAGTCTCTCCACACAGTCATGATTATATTTTTTCTGGCCACGACACATAAATCTGAAAATTGTGATTTTATATTTTTTTATTTTTTTCACTTTTTTTTCTTCTGAAGCAGGGAGGGAAATATTCACTGTTGGGTGGTGGGAGTGTAATATCGTGTTTTTGATGGGAGAGACAGATGGTGAGGGGAAAAGGGGAAGGAGAAGGAGAAAAGATGGAGATGGAGGGAAATAACGGAGTGAGACAGTGAAGAGACAGGTGGAAATTTAACTTGGAGTGACACAGATATACAATTAAGTGAAAAAGGGGGGCTGACAGCCAAACTGGAGGAGAGAGAGGAAGGGAAATGAGAAATGTGATAGAGGGATTAGGTAAATGACAGGAAGGGTTTGCACCTCCACCCTTTCCTCCATCTGTCCTTTCATACCTGCACTTCATTAGGCTGACAGCTCTTTGCATGTACTTCCTCTTTTCACTCTTTGTTCATCTCATTCCCGATATTTAATCGCACACTCGTCCCCTCTCTGTGTTTTCTTTCATTCTTTGTTTCTCTCTCACTCTCTCCTTCCTTCCTTTCTTTCTTTCTTTCTTTCTTTCTTTCTTTCTTTCTTTCTTTCTTTCTTTCTTTGTCTGACAGGTGACTAACTCTGCACTTGGTACAGCAGCTACGCTTAATCATCTCGAGCCATCCTAACGAGCGCATATACTGGCATAACCCACTTCTACACACACACACGCTGCTCTGCGACATATCCACGCCTCATTAGGCGACTCACAGGGGGAACTAATTACCTGAAACTGCACCAGTAAAACAAAAGCAGCGCAGACAATATAAACAGCAGACCGGTGGCTACACAAAGCAATAAACACATCTTCGTTGTGGAAGGTTGACATGCTGCTTGATTCACCAGTGAAAGCTGATATATAATTCACATTTATCACACTGTATGGGATGATAACATCTTCAAATTCCTGACAAACTGACCGCCTTTTTTTTTTAGAGACAGATTGGAGGTTTTCCTTCTGTCAGAGGCGAAATATTAAAAGACATATTCCCTCCCTACGCCTGCTGAGCGAGCGCCAACAACCCGCAGGCGGTGTCTTTGTGGGATTGACCAATGATGTGGCAAGACATGAATATTAATTAGTCATTCAGTGCTTTATTTATTCGTTGATTGGAGCTGTTACAAATGCACAGAAACAGTCGTGAATGATCCTATTAAGGGAACGCACAGGCGTGTGTAAACAAATATAAAGCGTTCAGTGTTTAACATTTTATGACACCGGCTTCATGACGAGCTCTGAGAGATGCTCCTCCAATCAGGGGACACTAAATGTTAATGATATCAGGTTGTACTTGTGTTGACATGAAAACACAAATTTGATCTTTCTCTGCTTTTCATCACTCTCTCCTCCGCATTTCTGTTTCTCCGTATCCGTCCTCACCCTTACGTCTGTCTTTTCTCTCCATCTTTCCGTCTCCGTCCATTAATTTATCTATCCATCCATCCCCCTTCTCTCCCTCCTTCTCTCTCTCTCTCTCTGTCTCTGACTATGCACCATGCATCCCAATGATCCACCTAAGCCCGTAAAAGGTGTTTGTGGGTTAGATTCACTCATCCTCATTCTCTTTGCTTCGCTTCACTTTACGACGGAAAAAGCCCAGAACATTAGCTGTTTCTGCAGTGGACTGCGGCATTTTGCGAGGACCATATGCCACATACAGTACCGGTACCGGTGTAGCCGTTATAGGAGACTGCATGCTGAAACACTGCTGCAGTTTGAACCTGCACACACGGGGAATTATTCACAATTAATAGTTACACTAAATGTTAGAAGAAGTATGGGAGATTAGAGTTTTTATTACAGCACTCAGGTTTAGTTCACGTTGATCAGTGAAGACACACACACTCACATAAAGAGTGCACGACAGATGGAGGGTTGATGCACGAAGAGGGGATTCGACTATAGCTGCCACTGTGCTATAGCAATGATTACCACACAATTACCACCATACCGTACACTGCAGCGATAAGGGCCATAGAACATTGGCCCTACTGTAGATATGACTCTCTGAAGTCGCCAAATCATCTTTAATTAGGGGGAAATCAAGTACACTAAACACAAGTACAAACAACACCATGATTCTCCAATTGGAGCCAATAATGGCAACATTAGTCCAACGTAATGGGACACTGCAAGTACTCTGGTACTTTTCAAAGGATGATAATTATAAGTCATATTTTGCACTATCCAATCAATGCACAATCCATGCTACACCATGCCACACGGCAGTCATGTTCCTTGCTAATGAATCACCTGCAATGAGGCATGATTTGAGCGTGCACGTGTTCATTTTTTGCCACTTGGTAAAGGAAGCGAACAGCAGCCAAACAGAATGTCCAACCCGACTGCTACACATTCATGAAATCACTGATTCCTGGGTACTTCGTCCCACGTTTAGGCCTGATGTTCTCTTGTTTACTGAATAATGTATTTCATTCATTTCATTGTTTTCTGGTGGGACCACACACACACACACACACACACACACACAGGTACACATATATAACAACAGACCACACAGACAGTACTTACAGTAGCTGCAGGGAAACCAGTCCATCAAACAATCCCTTGGGCAGCTCTGTGATCTTGTTGCCGTACAACACCCTGCACAAGACAGACAAACAACATCATTTAGGTTACAGTGTTTACAGGGCTGTCCTTACATGTTGAGACTCATGTGGCCAGGAGCTGGCTGCAGAGCACAGTGAAATGCACCCAGAATTGTGGCATCATAAAGTATTTCATCCCACTGAAGTGTATTTTGGGGACTTTTTTTATTTTAATCTCTAAATTGCTGTTATGAGGAACATCGAGCTCAATAAGCAGTTGATGAAATCTTTTTTTCAGGACACTTTGGTGGTTCTGACGGTGCAATTTTGAGGATTTAACCAACTTCCCTTCACAGTTGGCCTCTCTGACTACTGCAGCCCTGAGTTAGTGTAAATTACAGTATTATGCTTTCTTACTCAGAGGACTGCTGAATGTGTATATGATAGTTAAATCTGGATGGGTGGGACTGTTTTTTTTTTGTGTCCATTACATCAAATACTGTCGGTAGATAGAAACGTTTTGTCATGTTTGCACTATAAAGATTTGTCAGCTGAATAAATCAAGACGAAAACCGTACACCTTCAAAATCTTTTCATCAGCTCAGAAAAGGTTTGTGACAGATAATTCAGTGCCGTTTTTCTTCAATTTTAATCATCAAATTTGCAATGATACTGTAAACCAAAGTGTCCCTCGTTATTACTGTATCTCCTAAACGACGAGCAGAGCTGAAGAACTGAAGGAGTGTTACAATCAGAGATTATAAGAATCATTGTGAGCACACTGTTGGACCATTTATCTCATCTGATTGTAAAAAAGTGAAGTAATGTTTGAGAAGCAACCATTCAATTCACCTGAGCAGTTTTTATACGTCACGCCTCAGCTGGCCTCTACTGCCGAAGTCACTGACATTCCCGTTCAACTGACTCGACTGTGTGTGTGTGTGTTCATGTGTGTGTTCAGTCTTCAGTCCCTCGGAGTTCACCTTGTCTGCCCCTTCTTGTCTGTCTGTCTGTCTCATTTTCATGCTCCAGATTGATTCAAATTAAACTGTCCTTCATGTTCTTATCACATTCACCCTCTGTGATTACACACGTGTACAATTACACACACACACACACATACAAGCAAATACAAAGACACACAGACAGCGAGTACGCACCCGGCTCGGCATTGTGGTCCAGTTGTCAACATCGACAGCGACAACATATTTATTTGCTAAATGTCTGGAAACGCAATTACCTTCCTGTCTGGATGTGTGCACGTGTGTGTGCGTGTGTCATACTTACAGTGAGGTGAGTGAGCGAAGGCCGCTGAAGGCATCAGCAGCAATGTCAGAAATCTGGTTCTTACTCAAATCACTGGGGGGAGAGAAAGAGGGGGAGAGAGAGAGGGAGAGGGGAGATAAGTGCATTACTGTAATACTCAGTAATGGGGTTCATGCTATGAATGTCCTAGAACTGTCTGACAAATGATCATGAGAGAATACATCAGCAGAGGTCAAGGCAAGGGGACATGAGCAAAAAAAGATAGGAAGAGAGGGCTGAATGTGTAAGTAAATGAAGGAGAGAGTGAGACGAACAGAGTGAAGGAAAGAAAGAGAGAGAGAGTGCAGTTCATGTCATTCACCTCCAACGCTGTAAGATATATAATTTAACACTTCTGTGGAGGTTAAAACTCTATCTGTATGTATCAGTGTGTGTGTGTGTGTGTGTGTGTGTGTGTGTGTGTGTGTGTGAGTAGGTGGATAACCTTACAACCTTGCACAAGTCTGCAAATCTGGCATTTGCAGGCATTTGCATGATACGGACATTTTTCACCAGTGAGCTTTATGTCTGTGGGTGTGTGCGAAAGAGACAAGAAGAGATGAACTGTGTGAGCGTGTGTGAACGTGTGTGTGTGTGTGTGCATGTGTGTTAGCTTGTACTTTTTGACTACAGCACCATAGCTCACAGTCTGTAAGTGTTACATCAGTAACTGATGATACGTATGTTAATTAAAGTTTTAGATTCAAACCATTTTCTTCTACTGAGTTAAATTCCTGATTAAAAAAGAAGACGTAAAAAGAAAATGTGATCATCCTGTAAAGTTAGATCCACATTTTGTTAAAGTTGCTGCAGAATTAGCTCTTATAATTCTTAGATGTATTTCCCTGCCGGCTAACCACATTTCAGACACATCTCCAAATATTTTCATTACATTACGTCTAAGCTGTCACTGCTGGTTAAAATCCTTGAAAAACTTCTTCTGGTGGCTATGTGAAAGGCTTTTGGGTACTAACGTAAGTTTGTCAGACTATTAAGTTTCAATCTAGAAAGCACATAGCACGATCGTTGCCTCTATGGAGAGTGTGAATATTACTGAAGAGCGACCCAGGGGTCAGGGCCATCCGGCCTTATGTATTGATTTGTTTACAGCCTTTGACACAGGTCATCACAGCTCGCTGAGGCTGAATGACAAATGAACGTCTGACATTCTGGTTTATGAATGATCTTAGCTAGCACTCAGCACTCACTGTGTCACAGTTAATGGGCTCAGTTTATGCTGGCTTACTGTCAGCATAAACCTTGGAGTTCCCCAAGGTTCTATACCGGGTCTGCTTTATTTTCTGTCTACATTAATGTAGAGTTAAATGGCAAATGGACTGCACTTTTCTAGTCTTCCGACCACTCAACTTGCTTTTACACTAAATATCTCTTTCATCCATTCACACACACATTCATAAACCGATGGCACTGGCTGCATCATCAGTGTGTGTGTGCTAGCTAACCATCCACAGCAGCATCGTAAGCAAGTGCCTTGTTAAATGCAGCTTATATAAATGCATAAATAAGTAAAAAGATGTGCATCCATGTGTGCTGCTGGTAAAACAAAGACTGCTGCTGGTTTTAATATGAGCTAAGTCGTGTTTTTGCAGATCAGTGCATGTTTGCAGACTTGCCAAGTTGTGAGAATTCGCACACATTTGTGTGCATGTATGTATGTGTGTGTTTGCACTTTCATCCAGACAGACTTACATCCTCTTGAGCTTCTTGTAGGTGGAAAAGGCTCCTGCTGGGACACTTTTAATCAAGTTCTGCTCCAAACGACTGAGAAAGAGAGAGAGAGAGCAGAGAGAAGAAGGGAGGGGGGTGAGAAAAAGAAGTTAGATAATCTTTAACAATCCCTTAAAAGAGCGTGTTACACAATGAGAACATTTAAATACAGCTTCAACAGCAGCATGTCATGCATGAGATTATAAATTCATTTTCTTTCCTTTCGGTGTTTAATTTCACCGAGGACAGAGGAATCATTGGAAGAGCTGTTTACCTCACAACCTTAGCCAGGCACAAGTGCACAAACAGTTCAAAAGGTGGCTGTTCCAATCAACATCTACACAATATTTCTGCCAGTTGGTCAGTGCCTTTGCAGCAGGGGCTGTTCAAGGTCACTCAGTGTGAAATGTTGACTTGAGTTTTGCAGCTCAGCAGTAATGAGCTTACTTGGGACCAACCAAAACCCGGGACTGCTGACCACAATTCCTGTTTGCTTAGCGAGACTCGGGGCCAAAGCGTTCAGGAGCATGACAACCAGCTAATTCGCTGTATCAAACTTGGTGTCAGTCAACCGCAATGAAACAGGTTTTAAGCTATGATGTTAAACATTTTCATTTTCCAATCATAATTTCTCAGATTGAATTTTTCATAAATCCCTTTGATGGAAACACAACACTCTCTTCTTTAGATGCAGTCAGACTTTTATTTATGAACACTTTCCTCAGCTTCTTCAGGCTGAGGGCCAAAGGGAATTTATTACATCTCTTTCTCGGGAAGACTGCAGACTCATTACACCATACCGGTAGTATTACTCTATTATCATGTGGGGAGCCATCAGAACCGTGCACGGAGCCCACATTTGGGGAAATGTATTGTAGTTTTTTGAGGGTCTAGGCAACACGTTCATCTACTGCATGTCGCTCATGCATTCTTCAGGTCTCCTTGTTGCTGCTGTGTGGGAAGGAGGGTAGGAAAGTAAGGCAAGGAAAGGACAAAGGGTGAGAAAAGAAATCATAGAGGGGGAGTGAGAAATGAGGACAACAACCGGAGAAATCAGAGGAGTGGAAAAGTGTGGACAAGAAGGGAAAAATCAGAGAAGAAGAGGATGTGGTGAGGTCCCAGGGCCAGCCACAGGGTCAGCTGTCAGAGTGATAAATGGAAACCAATCCACCCTTCTTCTCCTCCTCCTCCTCCTCCTTCACCCCACCCTGTCTTGCTCTTGACCTCCATTGCTTTTTTTTTTTTTACATCCCTCCCTTGATATCCATCGACTGTATCTATCAATCAATCTGTTTGCTGGTAACTAGATTCATACTGTGTTAGTGTTTGTCTTTAACCGCTGTGAGTGACTACATAGCTTAATATGACCAATATATTTTATGACATTGGATTTATTGCACCGACTTCTCGACCGCTACCCTTTAACTGTGTTTTCAAAATGAAACGCTTACGTGGTCTTGCCGTTGAACGTGACACAACCCTTACAGGTGCCTGTTCCTTGGCTCATATCCCCTCTTAAACTGCCAAACTTCATGCCTCTGGCAAGCAGCAGCACCTTATTTCTTACTGAGGGGTCAAAATAAATCAAAGGACCTACAGATATTGACAAAGACAATCTGCACGCACAACAGGTAACAAATTATATCTGGAGGCTTTGAAACAAGGTTGAGACAAAGACAGTTAGAGCCTCAATATCAAAGGATGTATTAAAGGGAAGACAGTTTAAGAGGCAATGTAAAATAATCTATAAGGTGAGGCGGTGATTAAAGAGGAGATGGGTTTGGCAGGTGAGCGTGTCCATCACACACACACACACACACACACACACACACACACATTTCTCTGTTTAACGCCTTGAGACAAGACCTGCTTTGTTAAATTGGTTTGTGAATATATTTGACGTAAAGAGACAGATTAACACTTGGAAGTGCACTGATGCATGCTGCATACACACACACACACATGATCACACACACACACACACACACACACACACACATACACATTTGGCAGTTACTCTTGCCACCAGCCTGCAGAAAGATGACTTTGTCCCTATGGGAGGACTGACAATACATCATCCTATTAGACTCTATTGTTTCTGGCTGCAGCAGCAACATTTATTAAAATGGATCCAATGCTAATTCTGCATATATGCATGTGTGTGTGTGTGTGTGAGTGTGTATGAGTGTCCTAGAGATTACATCAGATATGTTTTGGTGCCTGTGGCTCAGTCATACTGTGTGTGTGTGTGTGTGTGTGTGTAATTTCTTCCCAAGTATGTACTTTTGTTTGTGAAAACAAAACTGGTGTGTCTGCATATATGCGTACGCCTTGGTGTGTGTGTGTGTGTGTGTGAGTGTGAATCTATTACTTATGCTGGGGAGGTATGGCGGCATCGGTGTAGCATTGCGGGGGTAGAATTGCTTCCTTACTCACAGAGCAATCAACCAGCTGTCCTCCGTACAAACAAACAGGGTACAACGATCAATACGGATATCAAACACGTCCCACTGTGGCGTTCGTGTGTGTGTGCATGTGTGTGTGTTTAAATATGTGTCTAGGAGACAGAAAGGAGGAGGGAGAGAGAAAGAGGCGGAAAAACAGTTTTGCTGCATTCTAAAATAAGATGCCAACCAAAACATGTTCCACAGTGGACATAAAGTTTACTGCAGGCCATCGTGGGGTCTAAAGATCACAGCGACACAGTGTGTGACGTTGTATGTGAGCATATCCTGTATGTGTGTAAGTATTATACATCTACTGTTCATTCAAACTCTTATTTTTTATCTTTTAAATGGCTCAAAATGTCTCCTTTAGTAGACTAGACTCACATCTCTAAAACTGGGGAAACTGGGGAGGCAGTAGCTCAGTCCGTCGGGGTGGCCAGTTAAGATTCAGCATGGACCAAAGCATGGAGGGTGGACTGGTAGCTGGACTCACCTCCTGAGCAAGGTACCGAGCCCCTAACTGCTCCCAGCACGCCGCCCACCACTCCACCATCTCTCCACATTTGCATATTTGCATTTGGGGCCTTTATATGTAAAACTTGAGTGACAAAAAGAATATCAGATCTACTCTGTTCGTCATGCTGTTTTAAATATGCAAATGTGATAAAAATACAGACACGGTGTGCGAAAACAAGTGTGAAGGTGTGAAAAGGCTGCAGGAATATTAAGAAACACACACACACAATATGGAAAATGTGATTTCCTTGAACGAGTCAGTCGATACTACACGTGACACACGTGTGGCGTTAAATAAAATAAAGCGGCCTTACATCTCCACGATGCCCTCGGGGAGGTTGGCTGGTATTTCGGTGAGACCTTTACGACGACAGTCAACTATGTTGTTGTTGCAGCTGCAGCTGGGCGGACACACGGCCACCTGAGGAACACAAGCCCTCGACTCTGCCTGTGCTGGACCTGTAGGCAGAAATACACAGGTACAATATATCAGATCCTAAAAACATCAACCTGAGATTGGCTTTAGTTTTTTTTTTTTTGAATAGCTTTTGTTGGTCTGCTGCCAAATACGAGTAGAAGAGAGAGTAGGAGATACCTCTGTGCCTGCAGCTACATTTACTCTCATCTAAATTCTGCAATCACACTTTAGCTTCTGTTTTATTCTTAAACTTTGCAATGTTTTTATATATTTTTATCACAGTTTCTCTTAATAGGATTACTGTCAGCTTCATTAAGGACATTAATGTCCTATGGTGGTCTTCACATTGTCCCGGAAGCATCTGCAGCACCAAATATCATTATAGACAAAACAGTGCTGGATATGAGAGGGATGAGGGAAAGGAGGATGGAAGGGTAGAAACGTGGGGAAGGAGAGAGGAAGGAAGGTAAAAAGTGGGGGGACAAGTAGAGTAATAAGGTGAATGGGGAAAAGTGCAGAAAGTGGAGGTCTGATATGGAGCTTGTAGGCAGAAAAGACCAGACTAAAGGCTAATAAAGAGAGCAGCGGCTGACAGTCTATTAGCACAGAGAGCTGAATCAGAAGCCTATAAACATTGCCTATACTATCTGCAGCTGATAACACTGCTGCTCTTATACCGGGCCTTTTAGCTGATTACGCGCTCTACATGGTGTAATTCTTTCAGCGCTATAAACTCAATGCTGAGCTGTCTGGACATGATAACAATGCTGCCCATAATAATGGACTTTATTACACTCTGTGTTGTGTACCCCGACGCCGCACTAGATCCGTGTCATATTTAGATGAGTGTTGCTGAATAGGTCAAATCTGTGTCAGTTTTATAACATTACTTCAGAGGCTCGATTTCACTCAGGTGTCAATTCGACAGAGTTTCAACGGAGCCAAAACTGGCGGCTTTTCTCCCAAAAATATTTTCATGGGTTTTGTTCCAGAGCCAATTTAAAAACACAATATTGTGTGAAGCTAAAAACATGCCAGGTCTATGACCGCGTTCGAGTCACATCATCACTTCCTTCCAACAGCACGTGCCACAAAAAATACTGCAGAGGTTCTTCAGTGTGTCCTTCAGGGCTGAGCGCTGATATTTCAATTGAATATTACATGCATGTGTGTTTATGCAAGCTCACCATTGCAGACAAATTCCTTCTTCTGCACGTCTGGGACATTCAGGCCTCTCATGTGGGCGGGGGCCATGCACTGGGTGAAGGGAGCCAAGCCCCGCCTGGCTCTGAGCCAGTCAGAGAGCCATGACAGGTGACAGTCACAGTGGAGGTTGTTGGAATGCAGACGCCTGAGACAGATAAAGAAAGAGATGAGTCATTACGTGCGGACCCCTTCTGAATTGTTCACTTTCTGGAGGCAAAAGTCGCCCCCCAAAAAACAGTCTGCAAGGTTGAACCCTCACATCAGCTGAGTGAGAGCAGACGTATGAGTCTGCATTCAAATGGGCTCTATTTTTCACACAGCTTACACCCCGGGCCGGGCTCGGGAGGCTGATTCTTAGGTGAAACACACAAACAAACCCGACTCTCTCACACACAAACACACACAAGCACACAGAGTAATATCCTCAGCTCTCATTTCCCCAAGGTCTGCGACAATATGACTCCCTTTAGAGGGAGGACACATTCGGCTAAATCACAGCCTATTCAGAGAGACAGATAAACCGAGACAGAGGGACACAAAACGGAGACAGAGACAAAGGTCGGGAGGAGGGAGGGAGATAGTAATTCTGGAAAAATAAACTGGAAAGGAAAGATTCAGTGGGCACAATAATTGAAAATGAGAAAGAGAAATCTAATATAGAGAAATAAAAATAAAAAATGAGCACGAGGAGAAAAAAATGGAGCATTTTAGGTCATTTTAGCCAGATTCCACAGCTAGCTAAGAGCAGAGAGGGAATAGGAAGCATCCTTTACCTCGCGGGCCTCTTGACCTGAAGACGGAGATATTTTAAAGGGTAAGTTCACCAAAAGTACAAGAATATAGATTTCCTCATGCCTCAGGTGGTATCTAACCATACTAGTTTTAGTTTCAGGCGCCTTTGTTTTCAGATATCTATCTCTGAGTTTTCTTCGTCATCTCCAGCGCCACAGAGGTGAATGAAATGTTGTGGGTTTGTGGTGTTTGAATGTTCCTTTTTCTTTGTAAGAAACTGTGAGGATAAGCTGCAGAGACCAAGAGCGTTTTCTGTAAAGTTATGGGGGACCTTGGACCTTCTGAGCTTTGTTTTGATAGTTGGCAGCTGAAGATTGACGTTGAAAGTGGGAGGAGACAGAGGGAGACGACATGCAGCACAGGTTGGAGTCGAGCTGCTATGGCATGGACTGCGCCTCTTTACGCTGGGCGCACAGCTACGAAAGAATGACTTGTTCTGTCGCCAGCCTAAAGTGATCACTCGAGGAACGGCAGTTCACTTCACAACAGAGGCTGACGCCTGGTTAATAAGCGATAAAAACTACATTTGGTTTCCTACTCTGTTTCTTCGTGTATTACATTTTCCACATGTGATGTTGCAACAGATTCACTCATCAGGTGACATCACTGACATTACATTTGCCTATGTAAACCCGAAGCATCGCTTCCACACTAATAGCCTTCTTCTTGAAGCATTAATTAAAAGGTACCGCTCCATATAGAATTCATCAGGTGATGTTTCACCGAGCTCAGACTCTCTAGAGGCTTCACTGGCTGGATCTGACACCTCCAGAGAGAGAGAGAGAGAGAGAGATGAGAAGAAGGAGGGTGGATGAACAGCAGAATGTCTTGTCAGCGTATTATATGCCAGCCGGGATATCTAGCCTTTCAGAAGACAGGCCTCCCTTTGTAATAAAGCAGAGGACAAATCCTGTTATGGAACAGAGATGGGCTCATTGATGCTAGCAGCGGGGGCAGTGGGTTTTAATACCGCTCTCCCATTATAAATCCAGTTTATAGTCAAACCCCCGCCTGGAGATAGCCACGTCCCTGCCCACCCCCGGCTCAGCTTTAATTACTGACAAGTAGGATTAAAACACAGGGGAGAATGGGAAGAGGCAGGGGGCATGGAGGGAAGTGCTGTGTGTGTGTGTGTGTGTGGACTGTATTTGTGTGCAGCTGTAAGTCAATGTTAGCGTTGGTTGGGCTTATTGGTTTGCGGGTGACTTAGGGCACGGCGCATAGTGTTTTCTATGAATGTGTGTGCGTGTTTGTTCTCGGTATTTGCTCCGGAGGGTTACAAGACACATCTTTAGTACAGTGAATTACACCAACACACACACACACAGAAGCAGTGGGAGTTCTAATCTGTTCAAGTTTCTGAATAAGAGACACCATAAGGTGATATCATTACCGCTAATAGAATAGACACTGCAGAACAAGAGGGAGGAAGCCGGGAGAGATGGATCAATAGACTGAATAAAAGAAACTAAGTATATGTAAAAGCAACTGTATGAAGACATCACAGATTAAGGTGGCGGGGGAGGCTTTTCATTTAGTTTTTATACACACACACACACACACAGACTTCTTGAACTCCCCCCCCCACCGCTAATGAAATCAGAGACATCTCTAAACATTTGATTGAATGAGTCGTTTTTATAAAAGCGGCAAATTCAATACTGAGATCTGAGGGTGGCAAAAAAGAACAGACAGAGAATTTAATAGAGAGGAAACAGCAACAACAAGGAGGAGGAGGAGGAGGAGGAGGAGGAGGAGGAGGAGTGGAGACGTGAACGCCGGACATAAAGGAGAAGGGGAAAAGAGGAGAGACGGAGGGGAGACAGGCGAAGAAGTTGAGGAAGCAACAAAAATGAGCCGAACAGAGCGAAGAGGAGCGCGATAATGGCGAAAACTCACGATAGGAGAGGCTGAAAAGAGAAGAGATTAGACTGAAGCGAGGAAGGTGAGAAAAATGAGGAAGAAATGTGAAGTGGGACGCGGAGATAGCGAGGAGGAGAAGGAGGAGGAGGAGACAGAAAAGGGAAGGAGGAGGACAAATGAGGAAATCAGGGGAGACAGTCACTCAGTGTTGACAGAAAACAGAAGCAGACGAGGGGCTTCTGATTAAAAGATATTGGATATTGGTAACTCTGCACTCAATCTGCTGGCAACTGTGCAGCCCTGCTTCAGCCTGGAATCCAATTTTAAAAGGCTGATTTCAAGCCGTATTGCCACTAGAGCTGCTGCGGCAGTATGCAGGAAATATAGAAACCTCCGCCACGCGATTGGCTATTGATGGATGCCACCTTTGAAAAGTTGAACAGGGGGAAAACGGTCGTAAAAAGAGAAGTGGACTTCTGCGATTGTCATCCTGCTTGTGTGTTTAGAAATCCTCTCATTTCTGAATGTTAAGCAGGGCTGCTTGACCGCACGAGTGCCTCTTAAAAAATGGTGATTCGGGGCGGAAATCCCGTTCTATGCACGCTGGTTTTGGTGGAATTCAAGCCCGTCGGCCGGCCAGCGGGAACGCGACCAATCGATGGTCTGCTTCTCAAGATTATGGGGAGAGTCTCCCTTGAGATGTCGTGCCATTACTTTGGCAACCGTAACATCTCCTTCACGCGATTAAAAAAGACACATAAACACACAAATCAAAACCTCACTTCTGATCAGGCAGAAAGGGTGATCTGGCCCAGGGTTCATGTTGGATCACGGCTGTGTGTGTGTGTGTGTGTGTGTTCACATCAGTAACATCAGTGAAGGAACTTTCTCCTAATGAATCAAAGCAGATTGAACTTTACAGCCTAAACAAGCCTTTCTTGTGGCATTAATGAGGTTACCATTACTAGTGTGTGGTGCATGCACATATTTGTCACTGTATCCATCTGTGTGTGTGTGTGTGTCTTTATGTGTGTGTGTGTGCACACGTAATGGCCACATGATTATTCACAGTCATGAAACAATAGAAGAGTTGGTCTCTTATTATGGCATGATTAGACGATCACACAGTCCCTTGCTGCCACGCTGCGTGTGTGTTTGTGGCGTGTGTGTAAGTGAACATTGGTTGTGTGTGTGCGGTGAATGTCTGTACTCACTCAGTAAGTGTGTGTGTGTGTGTGTGTTATACTCACAGCGTCCGCAGCTTGGGCATGTGGTTGAAGCTGGACAGGGGGATGAGGGTGATGTTGTTGTTGTTGAGGGTGCTGGATGGAGACACAGAGAGGGGGAGGAGGAAAAGGGGGGAGAGAGGAAAGAGAAAAACAGATTGTTAGAAAAATAAGATCAATGGTGCCACTTATTTCTTTGGTGGTTTCAACTCTGACGCAAGTCAAATTAAATTCTTTCCAGAAAGCAGGTTCAAGTCCTTGTCACCTTTCCTCCAACCTCTCACACAAAAAAGAAACTCAAATCCCCCAAAAGTTTGGTCACTTTTCTCGGAGTCAGACTTAAATAACTCAGTTTGCAACAACCTTCATCTAAGGCAGCACTTCCTGAACAGTTCACGAGACGGCCAGTAGAATACAGATGTTTATAAGGTAGCTGTATCACCTCAGCTTCTGGAAAACTGTTTAAATATCTCAGAAATCACTTCCTTTGACATTTAAGTTTGCTCCTTTTAACGGCTCGCACACGTCTACAGCTGCTTTTGCTGTTGTAACGTGTCACTGAAAGAGTTTATCGGGCCGGTTTCTCCACTCAGTCACTTTCTCGTGGTCGGTACAGGTGGGAGCAAACATCCAGCTGCAGTCGAGCTTTAAAACCTACAGTACAGTAGAGCTTCTGACTGCAGCAAAAGATGCGACTGTCTGTCTCTTGTTGTGTCAGACTTAAACGCCTCATCCACAAATGATCCCACATCAAAGTGTTATCAGGGAAATCACGTCTAGGACAACACATGCGGTAATAAATGAGCTGTCTGTTTTAAGGGAGCACCAGAGCAAATGTTTGGGATCCGCTGATGTTTTAAAAATGTTATAAATCACCGTACACTTACAAAACAACTCTTAAATGAATAAGAACGTTGGAGTAGTTCAGTAATTATAACACATAATACTTTTTTTCCACCGTGACTTGAACCGTTCAGACTTTTCATGGTTCAACGTCAGCTTGGACTGTTTACCGGCGTCTGAGTCGACTCCTGTGGATGTAATAAAGACTCGTTTGGTAATTCAGTTTAATTTAGGAGCTTTTAGAATTGCCTAATCAGATCTATTACTGGAGAGTACACTACATAAAACTTTATCACCACAGGAAACAATACGTTTTATTTTTAGCTTATTAAGAACAGAAATTATTGTCTTGGAAGACAGACTGCTCGTTTTTTCTTTAAGGTTTTTCCTTCGTTTGATGTTAAAGTAAAGTTCCTCTTGAATAAATTGAGGCTTTGTATGATGTAGAGATTGTAAAGCTCACTGGGACACGTTTATTATTCTGGGTTTTATGAATAAAATTGACCCGACTGAGTTGAATCGAAACAAACAGCTGATACTAAAACTGCAGCACGCTGCGTTTACAAATCCTGACCTTCTGTCCGGGGTGCCGCTATTGTGCCAAGTCATCACATCCAGTTTTAACTCATTATTTATTGATACGCACACACACACACACACTCAGACACACACATATGAACACACCCTCGATCTGTGTTTCTTCCATCTCTAACTCATAAGCAGGTCAATGCTGTCTCTGACTATTAGCTCTCTCATAAACTACACTCTGTCTCACATGTAGTATCGACCTAAAGTGGAATGAAAAACAAGGTTGACTGTCATTACAACCAAACACACACACATACACACACGCGCACACACGCACGAGCAATCCCACTCGGCGTGTTGAGGAAACACAATGCCTATTGATTCACTGTGGTTTTCATGCACAGAAATGGAGACAGAAATGAGAGCAGAGGGGGGGAGAAGAAATGCAGAAAAGACGACTATTCCATCAAAGCAATCCACGGGCGGATCAGGTTGCACTGACGGGCTCGTACGAGCCGGTAAAGCTGCATATCCAAAAAACACTTGCAGGGTGGGGGCAATATATCAGAACACAAGCAAGCCAGTCCCTCGTGACCGGAGCGGTGCGCACATGCACACAAAAATTACAGCGACGGCCGGACAAAGACGTACAACTTACATTACGGTGGTCATAATGTCATGAATATTATATGAAGAGCAGAGAAAATACTTATAGTTACGCTGTAAACAAGGCTCAGTCTTTGTGGTTTTCACTTATTTTCACCACAAAATCTTGTTTATATAAAATAAGGAGTTTGGTTTCAAGCAATTTTCACCCTAAAAATTTGTTTTTCTGATCCAAGAGAGCAGTAACCGCTGAAGTTTGCAGCATTTACAAATCAGGAATAGCTTCCAGTCCCGAAAAACATAATGCAAAAAAAACTGTCTGTCATTTTATTGATTTTTATTTCATGATCAAAATAAACAGACGTTTCCAGATTGATTTAGGCAGAAATACAGCAACATGAGGCAGGAATAATGACCCCTCATTAAAACTCGTGAGACTCAAATGGCCCGGACTCCATTTTTTTTTCAGGAAATATTCAACATCGAAAACACGAGTTTAAATGAGCGATTTATGTTACATTAGAAAATCCAGGGATTTCTTAAAATTTATACTACAGGATAATTTTTCTGGAGGCTTGTGGGAGCCAACATCCACACACAAGCCCGGCACAACCCTTCGCTTTGTTTTTGCCCGAGTTTCATGGATCATTAATTTCACTGGATAGAAAATAGAGGCTAGTTTACTTTACATATCACCCGAAACCTTGTGTGTGTTCAAAGAGTCATTGTTTCAGGACGGATGAAGACTGGAGAACTAAAAACCCATTCATTTTTCACATCTGACAATGTGTTTTTAATGCTTTCCGACAAGGACAAGGTCGGCGTTCTCTCTGAGAAATGGCTCAAATTCAAGATGAGAGCTTTTTTTTTTTTTTACAGCATCTGCAATATGTTTGTGTGCCTAAACATACAATGTGACCACGGCGAGGGTTTGGATTTCGACGCCGAAAATCAAGGATGGTTTGTCTTACACGCTGTCGTCACACCCGTTCGAAGCACACAGCACAGGCTCATTACCGGGGGTTTGCCGTGTTTTCACTAACACCCACTCAGCCTTAAAATAGACTGTTTTTACTTCGCTCTGTTGATGTTACTACTTTTCTTTCTCTTTAATTCTCTCTTCTTCCGATTCTTTCTTTCTACGTTCCCCTCCCTGCCAGTGCAGCCTCAGCAGCCTTGGTAGACAGATTAAGTTTCACACTCTCGCTCTCACATACACATGCACGCATCGGGAGTGCTGCTATGGTCAGCCCTGTCAGGGGTGATTCCACCCAGTATATATAATTTAATTGTGAAATAACAATAATTTCCCTCTGCAATTTCCCTGTCAGTTATTCTCCCACTCACTCTGTTCAACCCCCCTCTGCATCTCTCTGCCTTAATAAAGTAGTGACTGACTGACTTAAGCCAAGATAAACACTAAAAACATCATTTAGAAGTCCACAACTATGTTTTATACCGTGGACCGGCTTATTTTACACGCCTCTGGCTGTGGGTGTACTCTCGAATGTAGACACTCTTGGATTTGAAGAGATCATAAAAGAATATGTGCGTTTTTGGCAAAGAGAGAGAAAATGGATGTTTGGGAAGTTTAAAATCTTAAATTTATATTTAGTGGATCACGTTAGTGGAAGTGAAATCAGCGAATTTGAACAAATGTAAAAGAATAAAATCAGACTTTGTCACAACATTTTAGATGCAGAAAGGTTCGATTTCTTTTTATGACGCAGTGAATCATATAAACTACAAGGAAACATCCAGCACACCTGCGAATTTCTCCAACATCGAGCCTTCGGTTTTACAGCGAGATGGGAACTTTCCGTTTGCTTTTGCACTCCACCTTATGTCAGTCTAAACTTTTATAATCCTGCAGCCTTGACAGAGCCCGTCACACCATACTGTAACTTCCACCACAAAATCACACAGTGCAAACCGGAACATTGGCTGTGGACTCCGAGTCCCATTTACAAATGTTTCACAACTGATGTTATATGGTTAGGAAAAATACTTTCTGTGATGTGTATTAGCATCCTGTGCTGCAGCTGTTTCCAAAGTGACGTTATGCTCGTCTGTCTGTTTCATGGCTGCTCTCAGGACTGACTTTTATGGTCAGCGTTGCTCATGTCCAGATTTTAATACAGACGATATATAAAATCCAGGTTTATTTTAGCTCGCTGCTCTGCAGATTAACGATTAAAAAAGCCTGTTTTTTTAAAAATAAATACATGTTGTATTTGCAGCCGCAGTAAAACAGAGCTCAAGGACCGCTGCCACACTGTTTGCGACACACGTTTCTATTACAAAATGCCTATTCAGCTCTATTTTCTCTCTTTAATTTGAGATAGGCTGCAGTGACCGCTGCAGTGGTATTGCAGGATAGATCCATGATCCCTGACGGTGTGCGTGCGTGTGTGTCTGTTGACATGCCTATATGTGTGTGTGTGCGCTTCTATTAAGAGTGTATTCTTGAGTCAGCATGTGCGATACATGCTTGCGTGTCTGTCCGTGTGTGTGTGTGTGTGTGTGTTTTCGATGCAGTGGTCTCTCTGTTGCAGTAAAAGGGCCTCTGCAGTCAGTGATGGAGGAGACTCTTTAGAGGCAACCCACCAGGGAGATGCTATCGCTCGTGTGTGTGTGTGTGAGAGTGTGTCTTTGTTTGTGTGCGAGAGAGAAAGAGGGTGATGTTATCGTATGTGTCTTTGCTGCAGCCTACACACTGAGGTCAAAGCCTTGCTCGTCAATCTTTTCTCCATCGCACACACACACACACACACACACACACACACAGACATGAGATCAACTGGCTCTTTGCAGAGGTCCAAACATTTTAGGCTCCACGTTTAAGGTCCTGGATTTTAAGCCAGGCATGAAAAATACCTCAAATAATAAATAAATACTCCATAAACAGGGCTGGGTTTTTAGTATTTGATTATTTCTGATGAATCTTTATCAGATTTAAGATCATGTGGTCAAAGTGAAAAGTCAGACTCTTTGTGGGCTCCTGTTTGTGTCTGTGGGAAAGTTGCATTTAATAAAAACAAACCGCGATCACCTGAAAAGTTTGGAAAGTTCATGAGCGATCTCTCTGAACTGACGGCCGTTAGCCTGGATTATGCTGATTTCAGCCATATCTAGTGAAGTAGCTTTGATCGGGTCGATGTGCTGTGAAACATGCACATGTATTGATAGTTTAACAACTGAGGTGGACTTAAACAAGAGGGCCGAGGCTCAGAACCACCCGCACATCGTTCACTGATGACTGTGTGGACGTGTGTGAGGTTGATTTCCTGAGCTAGTTTCTTTAAAGAATGATTTTCACGCATCAGAGCGATGATATGTTTTATATATGCATGTCAGATCTGTCCCACATGCCAGCAAACAATCTAAAGCTTTTAAAAACAGGCTGCCGATGCTCAGTTTGGCTTCTGTGAAGACCAATGACACGTCTAATTTATATTCTACATGCTGACCTTCGAGTTCAAGGTCAGGACTTCATTTTTCATGCTATAGCATGATATTAAAAAAAAGGTCAGAAGACGCTCTGCTGGTTTGAGATGATAACCACGAGGTCACAGTTTTGATTAACATCTGTTTTTCCTGTTGGAGTAAACTACATGAAGTCTGTCTGATCTGGAAACAATGAGATGAGACGTCTCAGATATGAATCTCCAAACAGAACACATACATCTCTCTCTACATGTGTATTTATGTTGGTCCGGTCGTCGCTCACAAACTGTCTCCAGTTGTATATATTGTATCTATTTGTGCCTGGCTCCACAGAGTCTGAGCTGCTATTATGTGTGTCTGAATGTGTGCAATAAAGTGAATTTTCTATTAGTCTCTATTATGCTCAATCAGCCTTAACAGATACAGATCGATACGCTGACAGAATGTCTGAATTACTACAGCCTCTAAACACAACACAACAATGTAACTTTATGACTGTGATTACAACCGATATTGACTTTGCGTTCAATGCGATTATTCTCTCTTGTAATCACAAACATTAGTTATAGTCTGTGGAAAGGAACAGAGTGAAAGTAGAGCTCTGGAGACTGAAACACAATGAGAGACTTGTCATAAATGCACCTTTATGTAACTGTAATTCTACGTTAAACGAAAGGTTTGTGCAACAGCGTCATTAGACTCCCACAGTAATCCTGGATGAATGTAAAAGCTCTCGAGTGTGTCAAATCTTTCTCTGGTGAGTGAATTTTAAAGAGAATATTGAAAACTTAATATACAAAATGCTTCGCATTCATTATTGGGAAAAATACGACGATCTGAAGTTAATTTCTAAGGTGTGGAGGAGCCAGTTGACAAGAAGTGTTATTGCTTTATGAAGCAGAAGCTAAACTTCATTGCCGTCAACGTGAAAACACGGTAATTTATTTCAATTTTCTGCAATCATCTTTGAACATTAGACTTCACTTTTTCTAACACTGATATCTTCTTGGTAAAAACCTTCTGGTGCATTTGGGCCTCCTCTGAGATCAATACACCACTGTGGGGAATGAAACCGCAACGTGAAAGCACAACAAAGCAATTTTATAACTCTACTTACAGCCGCATTGTCGCCACCATCAAACAAACTGCCTGGAATAATTGCAAACATTATATAGAAATCTTCGACGGGACAAAATAAAGCTTCCAGAAACGCACGTTGGGTTTTTGTGTCGGAGCTGTGACAATTCCAGGTGGATGCAATGAACGACCTAATGAGTTAGAAAAAAGATTCAGTGTAAACACAACTAGAGGTGGATTCACCTGCAGTTCAACTCTGACGCACAGTTCATGGTGTTATTCAACCCTACGTTGTCAGTTTAACAAAGGATGCATGGGTTATGACACAGGAGTCAATCCTTTTAATTAAAAATGAACTGATAGTCTCTTTTTATATCTCTGTATTGAATGAAATGATGTCTAATCCTGTTTGGTGTAACTGGCCCCTTAAAGATCACTCATACAGTTACATTTATAATTGTAATTGTTGATAGAAATGCGTCTTAAAACACCCTAAATTATAAAATACTTCTTCCTCTGTGTTGTTTTTGGATGGATTTCTCAGTCAGTAGCAGAGGTCTTCTCTACAGACATTTTTCCTTCCATCAAAAGATCCATAAGCTCCCTCAACAGTCCAATAAATGCATCCACACAACATTTTATGTTCTAAATAATTTACACAACTAACTTATTATTGCTTCTGAAAAGTCATCCGCCTTCGTGCAGCAGCAGAATGGACGCTCGCTCTCTCTCTCTCTGGAGGCTGTTAAAGGTTGGAAACTTGCTAACTTGTGTACAGTTTGATAGTTTTGATTTCAACATTAAATGAAATGTGTATTTAGTGCTTGTGCTTTGCATGCCGTTAAAATCGTCCGCGTGGATCATAATTAATGTTCACGGGTAAAATCCAAGACCTCAAAGCTAACCCCGCGCATTCAATGCATCACGTGTAAAACAGAGCGGAACGAGATCCGATATCAATAGCTAAAATGAAATGGAAAGGAAAGGTTATGCTGTAATTAATGTTATCAAGTTCAATCAAGCTAACATTCCTGTTTTCTAAATTGAATCTTTTCAGGGCTGGAATTGGTATTCCAGTGCCGTGACTGCAAAAATATTGATTGGAAAGATTAAATGCAAAATGTTATTTTGTGGAAAATAAAGCGGGGTGAACGGCGGACAGGGTGGACAGGTTAGAGCCGGTATGAATCGCATCACAGAGGAATGTTGATTGACATTCAGAGCGCGTGTTCAGATAAACTGTGAGGCGAGTGTAAACATTGATTTTGCAGAAGTGTGGGCCCGAACAGGCTTAAATTCATCCAATAACGAGGCAGATCCTTCAGTTTAAAGGTTTTCTTCATCTTTTTTACGTAAGCAAGCTGCAGCTGAATCATAAAACTACAATAACATGCATGTTATATGCAGTTCAAGATGTCTTTACTCACTAAATCCAACTTTAAAATGTCAGAAACTTAAACCGCAGAAACCAGCGAGCATTTCTTTTGCAAGCCTCTGATGATAATTCTTGCAAAGCTGCGGTAATCCTGATCACTTATCAGAAATTACTCGTCAACCCAAAAGCCAGAGACTGCAGGGAAACATGAACATGCCGCCGGTGATGCCAGAAGTTGGTCTGATTTGCTTTCTTGTTGAAAGCAGGGGAAGGTTACCATGCAGCCAGACAGCGCAGCTAAAACGTGTCACTTATAGACAAGCGAACGAGTGCTAGTGTGTTGGTTGGCGAGCTTTGGAGCTGATTTCATTACCTCAGGACCGCTCTGGTCCTGAGGCTAAGCTAAGCTAACCAGCTGCTGGCTGGTAGCTTTTTATCTTATAGAAAAAGTCTCTTGTCAGCTAACTGCCAGCAAGAAAGAATAAGCGTACGTCTTTGAAGGCTAATTTTCTAAACTGTGAGAACTTAGTGGAGTTTTCTTATGCACCTGTTTTCTTGGAGAAACTTTTAGTGCTAAACAAAAGAACGGCCACTTGAGGCATTTCCTTCTTTGTGAACTTCAGCGGTTTCTGTTTATATAAAATACATCGATTCTTGCACAAAGATTCATTTTAGCACCGAGAACGGCAAAGAAACTGGATGTAGATGTCAGAAACAGAGACATAAAACAGAGCTTTTACTTTTGAGTGCTTGTCCCGTCACTTAAGTGTAATTTTAAAACAAATGTTTTTCTAGATTAACGTGGAGTTTGTTCTGCTGCAGGTGTTTTTATTTCTCCGAGAGCTTTTCCCACACGGACGCTGAAAGGGGGCCAACTGCTGAAAAAGACCGGTCGAGTTGTGTGAAGAGCACTCAGCATCTTCCCCGAGGCCTCATTACAGGGCAGAGAGGGAAACGCACGGACACTCCACTCCTTCAATCACTCATTTGTTTAACCCCTTCACACCCACTCATTCACTCTTAGGCTGTGAAGGCAGAGGGCAGCTGGGAGAGACCACCCCCCCCAAAAGAGTGCACCTCTTTCAGTCACATGATCGTTTAACCTCTTAACTCTTTCTACTCACTCCTTCACCTTGAGAGAGAGAGAGAGAGGGGCGGGGGAGGGGAGGTAACTGTCTATAGATAGATGTGTGTGTGTGTGTGTGTGTGTGTTGGAGGCTGGACAGCTGTATCCTGTCTCGCTGAGTCAGACAGTGAGACTCACCGATCCTTGAAGTAATCATTCATCCGAGAGTCGTACAATGGCGTAGCCCGATGCTATGCTTCTGTGTGTGTAGGTGAGTGTGTGTGTGTGTTTTATACTATTTTTCATTTGTGTGTGTGAGTGTGTGTGGGTATATTCAACGGGCAAGGACAAACAAAGGCTTTTCAAGGATGTAACATTATGTGATTGGAAGCCTGAGTCTTTGTAAGTGTATATATATGTGTGTGTGAGTGTGTGTGTGTGGTTGCTGAGGCTATGAGACATTCAGGGAAATGAATGCCCCCGTCTGTCATTTAAGCTTGTGTCTCTTTTGATCAGAAGATTTCAGCTTGTAAGTTGAAGTGATTTTTGACCTCGTTGACTTGAACACGGATCCCTAAAGGTCTGTGTCGTCTGCAAACAGGCTTCAGGGGCCGTTAGGGCCAAGAGTTAAGGGGCTTTTAGTGCTTCGATTGTCTCATATTTGAACTTTCCCACGGGGTTTAACGCCCTGCTTTACTGCTTTCCACCCCGGCAGCCCGATGCTAAGTCGCCTATGCGTGAGTGTGCTTTGTATTGCGTGCATGCGCACTCCCTTCGAGTATTTGTGTCATCGCGGGAATATATGTGAGTGTGTGTGTGTGTGGGCTAGTTTAATCAACTCTCAAGTGTTTGAACAACCAAAGTCGCGCAATTTACTCCTCTCATCTCTGAGAAAATTGACATTTCCAGAGTGTTGCTGTTGGAAACCACCCTGGGAAAGCTCGACTGTTTACTACCCAAACCAAAAAAAAAAAAAAAGGAAAGGCACCGAGGGTTTGAGATAATTAGTAGTGACCGAACCCTGAGCGTCGCCGCATTTTAAGTCTGAAATTATATTTACGACAGGACGAGCATGTGACTGACAACTTTTCAGGTGATTGGCAAAGCAGTCGAATTATTTCCCCTCAAAGAAACAAACGGTTTCGGAGGTGGAATCGTGACATTTGAAAGGACGCTCTCTTATTTTTCTGCTGAAAACATGCTTTCACAAACGGAGGCAAGAAAAGGTTTTTCTGTATCGGCGCTCCAATTAACTGAATAATGGATGTTTGCATTATTCCTCGCTGAGACCAGTAGGTGCTGAGCGCTGCAAGCTTTTTTAGATTGCCTCGAGGACAAAAGGAGAAACTTTGTCCAATAATGTGCCAGGGAGCTTTTTGGCGAAGACTTATAACAGATTGAAATACGAAGATATCTCTGTGAAAAATCAAGGCCGTTTGAAGTGGGGGTATAAATGATAGCCTGAACGTGGAGTAAAGTTACAAAAGCTGCCCCTAAAAACCGCAATCTGATGATGTTGATTTTAATCAAATTAACTTACACTAACTAAACAGGGATACAGGATGATTGTCATTGGACAATTCCAATGTGGTTTTGGCAGAGAGAGAGAGAGAGTGTGTGTGTGTGTGCATATGTGAAAGAGAAAGGCAGGAGTGCCTCAAAACAGATGTGTGTGTAGGAACACAATGCCAGGCTTCTGCTCTCTGATATTTCATAATATGTCGCCCTCAGATCGAATGCGAAATGCTTTGTGAGGCCCCAAAATGAAAATCTGCAAGCGAGACATGGAGAGGAAAGGGAGAGAGTAATAACACGGGAGGAAGGAGGACAGACAGGAAGAAAGATGTACATAAAAATCCACTGATGAGACCATTACACCTTAAACGGGAACAAATTAGATTGCACATTGCCTCTCTTCCTCCTTCTTCTTCCTTTTTCGCTCTCCTCTTTTCTCAATTTTGTGTTCCAGCTCTGCCTGATTCTTAAATCGCCTCCTTCTCCTTCTCCCTCATCACCGCTCTCTCCTCCTCTTTCCTGTCCTGCCACCCAGTGGGATGTGATTAATTGTGAGCGGGTCAGACTGCTGGCACAGAGCTCCCTCCAATATCTGACGCTATTCCCACCTCTGCATAAAGCTTGGCGTTACCCGCCCCTCCCTGCGTGGATCGTCTGCTGCCGACTTTAACGTGTTACCTGCACGGATTTTTGTTAACACCTCCGTCTAAATAGCACGGCCTGAGTGATACTTACTCCTCGACAGTGAGAGACGTTTTGATGGAGCGCAAAGTCACCTTACATACTTATTATATTATTACATACGTATTAGGCCGTTAAGGGGCGATGTTGCAAATCAACAAACAAGATGGCGTCATGATATTGTTAGGTTTTTGTGTCTATGTGATGAAGCACCATCATCTTTGGGGATATTTAATACACTAGATTCACTTTCATTTATTTTTAATCTATAAATGTTTAATTAATTGATTATATCACCAACTATGCACATGACTAGCTTATTAAACCGGTAGAAAAGATTTTATCCAGGGGCGTTATGAAGGGAGCGCCAAAATGACTTGAACCAGAAAGCATGCGCTGAAATCTTAAAGTATAGAAACGCTCATTTCATTATCAGATTTTTGGACGAAAACTAAAGCGTGCACGCGCGTGACTTTCCGACAGATGCAGAATTAATGCGCCGCAGAGTCTGTTTTATTTAGAAGCTCAGAATCCGACTGTAAAATCAGCCACTTATTTTCAATTTTTCAGAAAGAATCAGCAGACAATGTGTAACTCTATCCCACTGATGTAATAACGTCAGCGCTGGAGTGTTTGGCTACTCCGCGCGAAGCCGTTCCAGTCCTCCCTCCCTCCATCTCTGATGGCTGCATGTCAATCCGTCTCCACCCTTCCCTCCTTTCCTCTTTCTCCTCACCTCCCCTCGCTCTGTCTCTTCCTCGTTTGCCGCCTTCACCTCCTTTTCCTTCACTTCTTCGCCCTCTCTCTCGTTTCCATCTTTCTGCCTCCTCCAACCCCTCTGACCCTTTCTCTGTGTCTCTCTCCAAACCAACAAGCTCTAAAGCACTTTATAAATCCACTATCATTATTCCAATGGAAACAGTCAACTGTCACAGTTTCTCTTTATCTCATTTTCAGGCCCTGCTTCTCTTTCCACTTTTTTTTTTCTTATCCTCCTCACCCTGTTCTCCCCCGACTGCTTCTCTAAATCCCAAACAAATACATCTTAAACCACTGTCATTATTTTGAAGACAGTAGTTACCTTACACACTTATCTCTGCCAGTCTCCGTTGGCTTTCTGGTTTTTTTCTCTCCGGGCAAATTTCATACAGATTTTTCTAAAAGTTCTTCAATTCTTGCGCTCCGTGCTCGCCCTCTCGCTCTGACCCTCCATCTTGTCTTCTGTCTTTTCTTGCACTTTCTCTTTCTCACACTGCCTCATCCCTCTCTTTCTTTCTTTCTCTCTTTCTCTCTCTCTCTCTCTCAGGTCAGACCCTCTTTCTTTGCCAGGGCGCTG
The DNA here is from genome assembly GCA_023373845.1 of Nibea coibor. Taxonomy (NCBI): domain Eukaryota; kingdom Metazoa; phylum Chordata; class Actinopteri; family Sciaenidae; genus Nibea; species Nibea coibor. Next base: position 3,020,296 of record CM041739.1, on the reverse strand, counting down.
CTTGTTGCCAGGGTGTGATGGCTGTGCTGAGCCCGCTGACTCAAACAGAAGCCAAAAGGCCAGCCAAACCAAAATCACTGAACAGCAGAAAGCTGCACTCCTTTGTTCTCTGCTGACCCCTCCGTGCACACACACACACACACACACACACAGGAGGACAAATAGATACAGACAAATACGCGTACAAGACAATGTGGTCGAACATGTACGGCACTAACACGGACAAACATCGACTAAATTACGCCCACTTAAAGTGAATTTGGTTTCTCAGAAACCTCTACAACACACTCACACACACACACACACACTTGCACTAGCCTTTGTGTTACTAAACTTTAGGTTCAGGAAAGGTTTGTTTCAGGGGCTTCGATCCAGTGCCCACGCGTCGGGGATACAAGACAGATCTGGACGCGACCGCAGAAATGCAGTCTTTACGGGGGGGGGGGGAGGCTGGACACACACCAACTGCACTGGGGATGTTCTGACATGTAGGGCCAGCACACACACACACACACACACACACACACACACACACACCAGCAGAGTTGTACAAACAACTTCTCTATTCGGCCGTTCTGTAAGTTCAAATTACACTTAAGGCAAAAAGCGTGCATTCATACACACACACACACACACACACACACACAGGCAGGGTATTTCACCATACTGAAATTACTACTGGGACAAACAATGAATACAAACTCTCTCTGCCCTTTATATTTCTTCACAATAGCAGAAGACACCAGATACTCAGCAGCATGTATATCACTCATTCGGAGACGCCCGCCGTCGTGTTTGTTTGTTTGGAGGTCTGCGTTTGTTCTGTCGATCCGAGACTGAAAATAATCTGAACCTCTGCAAGCATTTGTGCAATAACATGACAATCTACCGTGCGCACGTGAAATGTGGATTGGCTCTATCTAATAAATCATTTTAAACATGTTTCATCATTTGAGAGAGACACTTCTCCTCAAACCAGCCACACGTGAATTTATTGTCCTTTATGATTCTTTTTGCTCTTTTCTGTCCAAGAAATCATGAGAAAAGCTGAAAAGAAGATAGAGGAAATGACCACTTCTAAGATATGATTTCTTCTTAAGTAGATTTTTTATATATTTGTATAATTTCTGCAAAGTTGCATCAGATTTGTCCCCCAAAAATCAGATCATAAACAAATCTGTTGAATTCCACGAAGTCTGGAAAGTCTGATGATGTTTTCTGGTATTCGGTTAGTTTGATGTCGTGTCGTGCCTCTTTATTTTAATTAACTCGTCACATGAAGTCACAATGACACTGCATTTTTAGAGCACCGTTCTCGGTCTAATTACGGTAACATAATATGATATTTAGAGAAAGGAAGGAGGTTACACTGATGGAAGGAAGAGTACATAAGCAGCGTTATGGGCTGACACGCTACGTACTCCTGCATGAGATCACCACTAAAGAGGAACACATTTTAACATTAAGTAAGGAATTATTTCCATAATTTACAATAACTTCTGAGGTTTTTAGATGTTTATTTGTGTTTATTCATGGTTTGGTGCGACATAAAAGCGCGCACAACTGGCCAAGTGTGAGTAACATCATTTGGAAGTGCTGTACTTTTGCCAGTGTGTGTGTGTGTGTGTGTGTGTGATGATTTCCTTATAACAGTGCTGTTGGAAACATCATTAAACAGTAATGATAACACTGCGATTCCCATGCCAACACATGCACTTCGTTCTTTTTTTTAAGTATTTTCAAACTCTCAGCCATGAAGGCTTCTGGCATCTATCCGGCAAAAGAAAGAAAGAAAGAAAAAGTTTGAGGAGTAAGCGAGACCTGGCTGAGAAGTCAACAGCTCAGTGGGTGGAAATACAATCCATGCCTCCGAGCTTCATACACGTCACTCTGCTTTTTCTTCCTGTACTTCTCTCTTGATGTTTCAAAATGTTATTCTGCTCTCGCCGCCTGGTCGAATGATCACTGAGCATCCTGTTTTCTGACGATGTCGCAGTCCTCTCTGACTGCGATTGGTTCAAAGAGGCAAAATTACCTACAAGGGTTGTAAGATAAGAGGAAGGGGAGGTGGGGAAATGATGAAGGTGAAGGAGCGAAGAGAGGAGGAGGAGGGAGAGATACAGAAAGAGAAGAAGAGGACAGGATGAAATGGAAGGAGGGATGAGAGGAGACGAAGAGGACAGATGGAGAGAGAAGTGAATCTTGCAGGTGAAATATGATTGAGAAGAGAGAGGAAAAAAAACGGTCGGAAGACAAGAGGGAAAACACTGAAGAGGAGGAAGAGTGTAATGAAAAAAGTGTTTGAGAGTGTGTGTGTGTGTGTGTGTTAGAAAGAGAGAGTTACAGGCGGAGTGAAAGTCACCTTGTGGAGCTACAGTGAGCAACTCTGTCTTTCTCCCCTTATGAATTATGACAGTCGCTGGTTGGCCAATACCCTTTTGCCACACACACACACACACACACACACACTCCTCTCCATCCTTTTTTCACTCTCCCTCTCTCTCAGTGGTACACCATCATCCAGAAGGCCGTGCTTCATGGAGAAAAGCGATCATAAAATATGCATCTGCTCCAATGCTCTTTAGAGTGCTTCTCAGACCCCTTTGACTATATCCGTGTGTGTGTGTGTGTGTGTGTGTGTGTGGGCATGTCATGTAATGGCAGTCTTCTCTTTTCTCGGTTACTTCTCTAACCATCTTGCCTTTCCACTCTCCATCTGTCTCTTTCTGTCCTCGCTTGCTCCACAGTCTCACTTTCTGAAAAATTGAATTGATTTCAGTTCAGCGGACATTATTTCCATGACATCTGACCTGCTTCTCATTCGCTCTCGCTATCTTTCACGCTCAATCCCTCCCTTTTTTTCTGTGGTATCAGCAGAAAGGTAAGGCTGTGGTGCAGGGGGGAATCAAACACGGCTCCACAGACTCGGTCTTCCTCCTTCGCCTTTTTCTTTACACGCACACGACGCTTTTAGCAAAGCCTCTTTCATCTGCAGCACATTTGCCTTTTTATGCCTCTGAGCATCATGAATCTACAAAATATGTATGTGGCTCTCGATGTTGAGTGCACCGAGCTCTTAAAAATATTTGAACCTATTTAGAGTCGCAAAAAAACATACTGTACTCCAACTGCACATAATTTCGTGTTTGCAAAATTGAAAACTGAGTCGCACCCTCTCGAAAACGACGGATAATGGAGGTACTTTGTCCAAATATGTGCTCGGTATTCAACTCTTCCAGTAAGTGAAGAGGCAAGAATTGAGCTTTCGGTTCAAGGACACTTCAAAAAGGTACTGAATGCTGATGAACACATATTGGATTTTCCAGGGACCGAGCGGCCAGAGATTATCTGATAGTATAGATGGTATCGAGCCGGCACATGGACGGGAGGCAACAAGTGGCTCCAGAAATCCATACGGTGATGTGCAAACACTGTCATACAGGCACATCTCGTATTTAAACGCGTCATTCAACAACGACGGAAGAAGTCGTAGCTCCGATGAAGCGTCTAGAAGCTGTTGCAGCTAACGGTGGATTTTCTTGTGCAGTGAAACGGGCGCCGAGAACGGGCGACGTATATTCTAACCTCGAGAAATAAACTGCTTTAGATCTGAAGATAAATGAGTCACCAGAAACTCGGCTCTCTTTACGTTTCTCAGACGCCGTTTGAAAAATGAAACTGATTAATTCTATTTATATCTGAAAATGATCAAGCACTTATCATCTATTTTCATTAATCCTCGTTGTCAGCAGAGAAAAAAAAACTCCAGTTAAAAGATCAGTGAACGAAAACCGCACCTAATTCAACTGGCCGATGAATAATTATTAATTAATCAGCTTCATATTAGCCCGACACCGCCGCTCTCCACTACTCATGGAGGTCTTACACGCATGTGTACACGCCACCCACCCACACACACTCACACACACACACACAAACACGCGTATACGCCAGCCTGTGTGTGTGGGAGCGTCTGCATACGTGCCTCCCTGACAGAATCATTTGTGAATTTATAACTGTGTATGCATGCATTTATTAAAACACTTCTGCATGTTTGTGTGTGTTCCTCTGTGTGTGTGTGTGTGTCAATGGGTGCCCTTTCCACAGCTCATTGGGATGCAAGGCGAGAACCCGTCGAGTGAGAGCTGTCCAGGCTAGCTTTGGAGTCATTAGCGCGCTCGTTAGTCCAGTTATGTTAAATCTAAATTACCATTCATCATCACACGGGGACCCATCATTTATTCTGATGTGGCCTGGCAGACACGCGCGCTAACTGGATTAACTCATTCAGAGACACGCAGACACACTTGCTAAAACACAGTGGAATTCCAAATCAGGTGTTAGCTATATGGTAAGTGTTTTAAAATAGATTATATATTATTGATTGAGACATTGCGAGGTATTAGAAATGACTGGTTTGCTCTCGTGAATGCAAACGAGCCACAAACAGTGGCCGCCGCCGCAGACGAATGCACCCGAACGGAGAATAATGAACGAAGAGAGAAGATGAACTCCACAGCGAGATTTTTTTTGAGTAGGTGTTCAATTGGAGAAATAATTGGAGGCGAAAGGTTGCAGAAATGAGCTTGGATCAAATCCCCAGACCACAAAGGAACGCTGAATATGCTCCGCTACAGAAAACAAAATTCTCACTTCATATTTTGGGGACAAAATGAAGTTTTTGCTGCCGTTCTGCTATTCCTCATTGATACACATGAACACAATAATATATGGAAAGACCCGAGGCTACAGCAGAAGAGGTTCTGGCCTGTACTCAGCGCTGGCTCTCGGCATTAAATTAGCTCTCGCTGAGTAAAAACACACGCTGGCACACGGAGTCATTAGTCGCTACAGGAGGAATGCCTACCATCTGCGCTGACGTGATTGCAAAGACGAGGAATTCTCGGGAAAAAAATCAGAACCGACAAAGTGGATCGAGCGGCTCCCTCTGCCAAATATAGACTGTGTTTATCACATAATTACATTTCCACTTCTGCTGTGTTTATTGGCCTTACAAGTTTGAGCACATACAGCTTCGACCAGTATTAGGAGCGGTGGAGGTTCACCGTACTCTTCTCAGTCGTGCACTGAAGTCTTCTTCATGCGTTTGTGGCGGCATCGCAGCTTTGACCATCAAAACATGAGATGGAAATATTAACAGGAAATTGCTTTTGGTGATCAGACTCATTTATCGGTCGCGCACCGACTAACGAAGCTACCGTTGGGCTACGCAGCTCCGGGCGTCGTCTGAACTTTGCAACGGACAAAGAGAGCAAAGAGTTTCTATTTGCTGCTTTCAGCAGATACTCAGAAGAAGTTCCAACTCACAAAATATGTTTATAGAGCTCAAAGCTTCAAACGCTCGTACGGAGACGAAAGAGTCTGGCAAATAATTAAGATCAATCTTTTTGTTTAATGTTAACAGTGAAGACGAAGAGACTCGCTGTCATGCATCAATAAGGTTTGCCATTAGGAAAATCACTTGTTTAGAATGATCATGCGGCTCTAATTGATTCTGATAGGTGTTTAATGACAAATATGATAAAAGGCCACCGCCGCTCGCAATCTGTTGGTGATTTTAAGTGAAAGACAAACGAGTCAAGTGCGAGCTCTTTCTCTGTTTGTGGACGACGCAGATTTTTTGATCTTTAAAAAGGATGAGGATGGTTTCTGGCGCTTCAGTGTCCCGTCAGCAAACGAGCGCGGACACCTTTGAAACGACAGCTGTTTTCATACAACGTAATCAATGCTACTAATTCCTGGCAGGGCATCACAGAGCACAGGCGGAGGAATGTCGATGGATTGACTCGCCTGCTAAAACAAAGAATAACACAAAGAGTTCAGCAGCTTGATTTGTTGCCATTTTTTGGGGGGTCTGTTTGTTGGACTAAGAGGAGCTTTCAGCTTTGATAGAGTTTCAGTTTTGTTTAAAAGATATTTATTTGTGTGCTTTTGTTTTGGCATTTTGATGAGAGAGGGGGGAGAAAGAGAGGGGGCGATACGCAGCAAAGGGTTCAAGCGAGGTTTGAACCAGGGCCACTGCGGTGAGGACTCTTCCAGGTGAACTGCTGCGGCACCCTGCATGATGTTTTCTTAAGCTTTGGTTGCCTAAATGTGACCACACATTAACCAAAGTCTATTTGGCCTAATAAAGATCGTTCTGTGGCTGCAGAACTGTCTAAAATCAACATTCTTCTTTCCATCCGTCGCCTCAATCTCCCGACACCCACGACCTCACTGGGTCCTGTGTCATCGCTAAATGTTGGCATACATGTAAATCGCCTGTATCATCCGACATGAATGTGCCGATCACGTCACGCCTCACAGCTGGAGAGCCTGCTGAAGGGCACCCTCGGCGCTCGACGCCCAGAGATGCTTCCTGAATGTGTTTCTTTGCTTTCACGCCCAGTGTTGGCTCATGGTTTGAAACCGACACCCCGAGCAGTAAATGCCAAACGTCTGCTACGTTTGTCCATCAACCAATCGATCCGCTGCGCCCACTACGGTGGTTTATGTTTCAAAACAGTGATATCTGAACTCCGCAGTGATATCTCTGAAACTTTATCCCTCGCCTGCGCGGTGCTTCCTCTGACCGACAGCGTAAATCACATTTCTGTGCCTCTGAAGAAAACTCACTTTCTGTTTTTCCGTGAAGATGCAAACACATTTGAGGACAGGTATGCTAACGCGTCTGTTCATTCATCATTTCTGTCACGAAAAGTGACTCCCGGCACTTTATGTTTTGCTGGTTTACAAGCCAAAAAGTTACTTCCAGAAATTGACTGGCAACTTCCAAGCCTCACGTAGACCGGCTCCTCTAATCTTCAGGCTATGAAAGCTTGCCTAAAAGCACGGCAGAGCATGCTAATTTCCTCCTGTAATTTTTCACCGTGGCAGTCGTGGAGTTTATCTTCACTTAAGGCCGGTAGAAAATGACTGGACGGATATTAAGGCGAGGGAGAGAGCGAGGGGGATGACCTGCAGCTGGGATGAAGCTGGACTCAAAGCCACGCTATGAAGAGTTTATAACAGGTCGTATATACAGGCGACTTTATGACTGACAGGTTGATGCTGACCTTTCAAAGCTCCATATACTGAGTGAATGCATGTTTGATATTCAGCTTGTTTATCCATCCACTGGGGTTAACTCCAATCAGTTTTAGAGTCCTGGATTAAAAGGGGAGACATAATAATGATGAATATAGTGCAGCTGTGGTAATCTACTGATCATAGATGATTAGAAGTGGTTTGTTTCCTCTAATTACAGCATTAACCCAAACAGCAGAAACTCAGGAGCGCTCTGGACCCTGATCTAAATGTTCCAGGAACCCATTCGGGGTCTCCATCCGCGCTTTGAGAAACGCTGCTCGGAGTCTATCTGACAGCCTCGGTGGTCTGGAAACAACAAAGGGGCCAAATTGAGTCAGTCAGTCAGACATTTGTTCCATCAATAATTAATGCCTCCCTGCTCTCCTCCCTCTGATCCTTTCAATCTATTTTCTATCACTGCTCTTTGTCTATTTTCTTTTTTTTACACGCTAACATCACATCAGTGCTTCTTAATGATTTTTTATCTCCCGTTTCATCTCTCTCTCTTTCGCTCTCTGATGTCTTCGACACCTCCGTGTCCGTCTCCGTCCTCTTTCCCAGTTTTCGGCTGCATCTTTTCGTCTTATCCTTTGAGTTTGTCTAATCTTGTATCTGTTTTATGTCTCCCTCTCTCTCCTTCCCTTCATCTCCCTCTGCTTACCTTTTATCTCTCCTTTTCTCCACCTATATCTCTAAATCTATTGCCTCATATGCCTCTCATGTCTGGATTTCCCTCCTCTCCTTCTCTTTCTATCTCTTCCTCCGTATCGCCTGCTCTCCCCAGCCCCTCCTCCCCCTCCTCCCCCTCCTCGTCCTCCTCCCTCTCCTCAGGTCCAACAGCAGATTAATAAATGATGTCCAGGAAACTGGCTGCTTTTACAACACAGATACCACGCTCGTTTCTTTTCCTCCCCTCCAATCCCTCCTTCCTCTCTTTTCCATTTTGTGAACCCCCCCCCCCCCGCCCCAAATCTCTCTTGTCTCTTCTGGCATATATAAAATAAAAAAAGAGGAAAGGATAGTAACCGCAGTCCTTTCGGGTCTAAATAAATCATAGCCTAGCACTGCCTTGCTTTTACAACACCGATCCTCCACTTTCATCCTGGTAGCCATGAAAGAGAGAGAAGAGAGAGGTGGAAGCGAGAGAGACTATCTGAGGACATGCGAGTACAGGGAGTGGATATCAAAGGAAACAGTGAATGTAAAAGTGTCTTTAGTCATAACCGTCTTTCTTCCTAAACCCTCTTCAGTGAGCAAAACTCTTCTGTCACACGGAAACACAAAGAAACGGCAACTCGAACAGGTCGAACTTCACAGAGCCTGGAGAGGAATTCAATCAATGAATCAACGAGAAGACCTTCGGATGATTTACCTCACCGTGACTAACATCTGTTTTATTTTATATCACCGCTCACCGATGCTTTGTAGACAGGGGTCTACAACCAGGGGTCCACGACCCCTAGGGGGTCCGCAGAGATACTGCAGGGGGTCCGCCACTTTTTGTCATTATTGAGAATTTTCACCAAAATAATGGAGATTGTGGAAGAACTACAAACAACGGGACTCAGGAATCAGCGAACATGTCCAAAGATGCACAGCTCTCGGCATTTATAACCAATAATAATCATGCGCGATCTTTTTATCAACCATAAACACATACAGGCTGGTAATCCAGTATATAAATAAGTTAATAAGATGAAATAACGTACACATTTAAAAATATTAATTACACATGGGGTCCCTGCTCTGTTTGTTTCTCATCCACAGGGATGGAAAAGGCTGCTGCTGTAGGATGTGCAGACGCCCTCAACACGAAGGAGAACGAGCAGCGTTTTCTGCTCATGAAAAATAAAAGTAACAAAATGATTGCAGTCATTTATCAGCGCGCTCCTATTTTGAAAAATTCTATTATTAATTCTCAATAAATGGCGCCCACTTTGTCCAACAGAGACAAACGGCTGCGACTTTTAACCACATCAGCTCGCGCACACATTTTTCCCCATTTCACAATGTGTCAAATACTTTATAAATCCGGCCCTTTCAAATGTCTCATAATTTGAATGTGTTGTCTAATTTAATGAAAAAAACATCCCATCACTTCCCTTTTTTTATTTCCAGAGAACAATTATAACAGGATTAATGAAACTAACAAACTCAAATCCATTTAGCATTTTCAAAATGAGCCCGACGCCCCAATATTCAGCTTTTGACTCGTCAACACTGCTCCTGTGAAACATATTAAGCAGCTCAGATAAAGCCTAGTCTACCAAGAAACAGCAGCTAATTAAAAATGACTAGATTAATTAATGTGGAGATTCGTTGGTGCCACACACACACACACAGCGCAGCGCTTCTTTCAATTGGTGCACACAGAAATGGCTGAAACACACACACACACTCACATCTATCTGCCTGTCAGCATGCATACATCTTATACATAATTCTTGTAATTCATAACTTATGTTTTACGCATAAATATGGAAAAATACATTCACAAACACTCGCAGACAGACGTATTTCAGAGTGATGGGTGAAAGCTCCGTCATGCATTCGTTAAAAACTTTTGAGCAAAAACACACAAATATCAGGCGAAGAGCACACACACACACTTCACACACATAAATGTACATACACAGATGTGAACACACAAGGATGTTGGCAGACACACACACTTGCTGACACATGCATAATCCAGCCACGTATGAATGCACACACATCTGGACTTTTACACATGTGAGGACCTGCGTTAACCCCAATCACGACTACACGCTTAATGTCAGACGTTCCTCTAACGAACGCTGAATTCATGCGTCGTTTATTCTTCTCTAATTAGCTGGTTACTCCTGTAAAAATGTCTGAAAACACTTAAAATTACAATTTCCCAGAGACCAAGGTCACAGCTTCAGATTGTGGTTTTGTCTGATTAACAGTAAAAAAACTAATTTTTCTTAAAAAGCAAGTCCCCAGGCTGGAACCAGCAAATTCTTTGGATCAATCAATAGATCGATCACCTGATCGGTTTCCACTAACCTGAACCTAAACCCTAAATCCAAGACTTAACCAGCAAACAGCGCTTTGAAGAGGTGATGGAGGGAAGATGACGGTCTAACAACACAAAGTGGTCCTCACAGTGATAGCAACACACACACACTCATGCAGAACAGGTTGTGCACCCAGGTGCACACACACACACAGAAATACACACCTACCTGATGGTGCAGTCACATGACCTCCAATCACTGTTATCTCTATCACCCCATTTTGTACTGCGGTCACGAAATCAACCCCAGAAAACCGAACAGATGGGGCTGTGCCTGTGTTTATGTGTGTGTGTGTGTGTGTGTGACAATACACATACGTGTGTGTGTGTGTACGTGTGATATAGAGTGTGTGTGTGTGTGTGTGCACGTTAAGATGCTTGAAATGAAGATCAGTCCAGCGGCAGAATTGCTTACTGTCATTCATGCCCTCTGCACACGTGCAGAAAGACTCGCACGCACACACACACACACACACACACACACACCTGCCTTTATTAAAACGTCACATTCAGTGAATATACTGTGTGCTGTCATGCTGTCTGCTGTGAATGGGAACGGCTGCGTATTTACAGTGAATTGTAAATCCTGCCGAGTACTCAGCTGTCAGAGTCTTATGAATTGCTAATACGTTGTATCTCACACTGCTGATCCCCCCTCTATCTGCCCCCTATCACTTCCACTGTGCGCTGAGCAAAAAAAAGTGAGGCAGGGGAATCAAAAAAAGCTAACTTTGCTAAAAGGAAATAAAAACCTAGAGAGGGAATCACGAATAACAGAAGCAGAGATAAACTTTTCTGCAGCTGATATTAGCAGAAAAAAGGTGAATAAAATGTTCCTGCATTCAAACTCCAGACATGAACGCATCCTGTGGGAGCTGTAAGGATATCTGAACACGGTCCACAGTGTAAGCTGCCACATGCCGAACCTTTTCCCACCGCGTGTCCTCGGCGCTCTTTAATCATTCATGCGAACACATTAGGCAGCACCAGACTGCACCAAGAAACAATCACACCTACAACAGCTGGATGCTCATCAAGATGTGCCCGATACTGTTAGGAGTCCCACTGAGGTTTCACATTACCATCACCTTGCTTCTACTCCAGATTATGATAAAAAAGCTGTTTGCCCTTCGCCATAATTAAAATCGCACAACATAGACGAAAACTGGAGCTTCAAACGTTGCTGTGGTGCATAAATCTGCTAGAAGAACACGTGTCCTCTACAGATTTAAAGAGATGTGTTCATAGACTGCAGCTCTGGTTTGCATCGTGCCCTCAGCACACATTTGAAGCTCTTTTACATAACGGCCTCTGGTTTTCTGTCTCCCACACTGTTGCTTGGTACAGTACAGCAGATCTTTATGCGATAATGAGACAGATTTCCTCCAGAAGCAGCCAATTAGACTTCCATTCTTCATTTAAAGCTGCCTAACTGAGGAAATAAGCTTGATTATTATGACAACGTCTTCAAAACCAGGAGGAGAATCAACAACTTCCTGCTCAACTTCAACACTGCGTTATTAGTTTGTATTAGAGAGTCTGTTCTCGTGGGTCTTCCTCTATGGACCTCGAGCACGTCTACTTCATCAGCCTGCATTTAGCTGTGTGCTGTGTAACCAGGGACAGACAGACTATGTGGGACAGTGCTGTCAGCTGCTCTTTGTCTTGTCCTCTCCTCTGCTGTCTCGTCGCCTTGTTTCATTTCTTTCTTCCTTCTCTTTGTCCCTGCCTGATTTGCTATACAGTTTTACCCTCTAATAAACATATTCAGCAGCAGTAACACTAACCTTTTCGCCTCTCAGCAGCGTACAGCAGAACATGAATGCATTACCAACACGCCTTGAGACAAATGAACCAAAGCTGCTGCCAACCGAAGACAGGATTTCTGTTTGTGGAACTTTTTCCACCTCAGATCTAAAACGAACACAAGATGCTGCAACCTTTACATGTTTGAGCACACAAACAGGTGCAACACACGAAGCACAGCGTCTGCCTCTGTGGGAGAGCCACACACACACACGATGAACGACGGCGTGCACCCCCCCCGCGCTCACACACACACACATATACAGGTGTGGAGAAAGTAGACACCTCTCCCAACACAACCTTGCACCGCACAGTCGCCAGTCACACCTCTGAGCATAGTGACAAATGAGCAGCTCTGAAAATGTGGACAGATCAGGCTCACACGCGCACACTCACATGCACTCAATCACACACACACACACACACGCACACACACACACACACAGACATACAGACACACACAGCTGGAAGCAAACACACAAGCGCATCAACGTTATTCCCATATGCAGAGGGAATCACCCACATGTACCCGACACACACGGTGCAGAGACAGCGCAGGTGGCTGCCACACTGTTCCTACACGCTTTGTGTGTGTGTGTGTGTGTGTCAGCAGATTGTAAGTCAAGGACAACACATTTGGCGGCGAAGGAACAGGTACGCTTCATTCTTCCAAGCAGGCAAGCACTTAGACGTGCACCTCACACACACACACACACACAATACACACACTGAAACATGTAAAGAAACCACATTTTCTCAACAAAAGCATCTTTAACTTGAAGATGCACAGATGAGACAGAAAAGTAGATGAAGGGGGGGAAAGAACGAGGGATGACATGCAAGTCAGGGAGGAGAGGAGGAGGAGAAACTGAACGAGACAGAAAACAAAGCTGATGACGAGAGGAGAGAACGGGACAGGTCTCTGCTTCACAGACAGCACATGAAAAAGCAGAGAGAGGGGAGAAGAGGGGATGAGAGCAAGAGGAGGAGGAGGAGGAGGAGGAGGAGAGAGATGGAGGAGCCAGAGTGAGAGGACCGGGGTGTTTTATTTATTTATTTTCCTCTACTTACAGAATCTCCAGATCGCGCAGCGCTCGGAAAGCTCCATCTTCAATGCAGCTGATGTGGTTGCTGTCCAGTTGCCTGCACCGAGCACACAAACACACACACACACACAGATGAGAGAGAGAGATGGGAGAGAGTCAGGCGTAAGTATGCGAGGTCCGCTCAGCTGGGGGAGGGACTAACAAAAGACAGGTTCCGTGAATGAGTGTGAGGGTGTGTGTGCGTCTGTGTGTGTGTGTGAGGTGATACCCCAGTAAGTGGGTTTTTTAAGGTAGCAGGTAGAAAAAAAAAAAAAACAGCGTTAACTCCCACACACACACCTCACTCACTACCACACACACACACACACACACTCTAGGGATACCCAAGTCCAGACGACAGACACAAGCTAAGGTTAAGTCTCTCACCTCGGCGCTGATATGGCCAGCCCTGAGGAGAGGAGGAGAGGAAAAGGAGAGTGCGAGAGAGGAGACCAGCACGCTGAAGTGGCCTGCCTGGCGTCAGCCTATCACCTCCCTCCCCTGCTGCATGCCCGGCGCACACTGGCCACCGGGAGAGAGAGGGACGAGAGAGGTAGACACAGTGAAGAAGAGAGCGAGCGAGCCGTAGCTACTAAAGCCCACCCTGCTTGTCTGTTCTGTAAATATTAATTGCATTTTCTCCTCTTCCACCCCTCCTCTCCCATCCTCCTCCTCCTCTCTCCCCTCCTCCCGATGTCCTCTTTTATTCTTTTTTCCCCCCTCTCTCTGTAGTGAAAGAGGGAGTAATTTCATTACATTAGGCCAGCCAATCCATTAAGGGCCTTTTACCGGCTCTGTCACTGAAACAATTTCATTAAAAGGAAAGCCTCCGTAAATCAACCTACAGTCACGACTCTGCCTCTCTTTCCCGTTCTCCTTCCTCCTCCTCTACCTCCCTGCTCTCCTCCTTTCTCCCTCCCTCCCTGGCTTGCTCGACGCCTCCTTCACCGGACTCCCAAATGCACCCTGTACCCCGCCGTCATCTATCGTTTGCTTTTACTTTAATTTGCTCGGCTCTAGGTATTCAACCCACCCCTCCATCCACCGCCACCAAGCATCCCTCCATCCACGAACCCAACAACCCCGGAACCTCCACTCCCTCCCTCCCTCCCTCCCTCCCTCTTGCCCTTCCATCAACCCATCCCTCTGTCTCTCCTCCCTCCCTCTCTCTCGCTTTTCTTCTTCTTCTTCTGCAGAGGAGCAGATGAATGGATTGGAGATGGAGAGATCCAAAGGGCAGACATTCAGAAGTATCTTCTTCTTTTTTCTTTTTTAACTTAACCAGGAAGGATGAGTGGCATTTACACACACACAGATTCACACACTTACAGAAACACACACACACACACGGCTGGTTACTGTCTGCTCTCCAGACACTACAAATAAAAGCATATCACTCCACCCTAATCTTCTCCTTCTTGTCCTCTTCCCCATCTAATTTCTCTTCCACTAGATCCCACCATCCCTAATCCCGTTTTTTCTTTGACTTTTGTCTTTTTTCTCCCACCGTTACCGAGCATCCATCTACTCCATTTTTCATGTTTTCTCCCTCTCTCCATTCATAATCCATTTTTTCCCTCTCCCTCTTGTGCCCTCTCGCCTCCTCTCGTCTCTGATTCCCCTTCACCTTTTCTCTCCTCGCACCCGGTCCATCCGTTGCTAATCCATTTCTTCTCCCCTGTTTTCTTTTATCAACCTTTTAAATTTTTTCTTATCTACATAGCCGCAGCGTCTGCTCGCCTCACCGCCGCGGCACCTGTTATATCAGTCATGTCAGCCTCTAACCCCGAGGAAGGTGTTTCCCAAAACAGGTGCCGGGTTGCCTCTGCCTGGACGGTGGAAATTACATCAGGGCTTTGGGAGCATTCGTATTCTTTGGCTTGTTTTTATATGTGCATGTTTGTGTCAGTGTGTGAGACAAATATGAGGAATAAGTCCTCGGAGTAACTGAAAAACAAATTTACTATAGGACGCCACAAGTGCAGCACAGTATGGAGCTGTATATCAAACTCTTCTCACAGTTATCTAATCACAGAAAAACTCTCTGCTCTAACCAGCACTAGCACAAGAGCTCAAACCAAACTGTAAAATCATATTTCCATGCAGAGAAAACGTCTATACGGAGCTAAATTACTGAAGCTGTCTTTGCTGATGTGCACAAGAGGGCCATAGTCAGTGCAGGCACATTTTTCATCTATTTCTACCTGACCGACCGCTGGTGGTGAACAGTTGGCATGAGTTCAGTTTGGACACGAGACAGTAAATACCAAACAACTCACCGTGCCCACACAGGCCAGGTTTGGCTTGCAACTTAATTATTTCCAGCCCTCCGAAGGCTTCCAGAGACTGATGAGATGTTTTGATCTGCTTTGATGCAATGCAATTATATTTTAGAGGTGATTTAGAGATAATTTGTTTACATCCTTGATATGATTAATTGGGCACGATTGGTAAAGATTGCTAGGATCATCAATGTGGAGCAATAACAAGTGTTGTGTTTGATATGAAAGAATAGTCTCTGCGCTCTTGTAAAGTTTCCCTTTCTTCTTTTCTGGCTACTTGTTGGAAGAAGAGAAGCTGTGAGCGTGAGCATCTGTTAAATGACTGGACTCTAAAGTGTAGTGAGTCTGGGGATCATACCAACATATGGTTGTGCCATGTTTGTGTTTTATGTAATTAAAAGGCATCTTTTTTTTTTTTGGAAAGCACACTGGCACCCAGCCCGATAAACCATATGGAGACACATGGCACTGCCAAAATTGACTGTAGTTATTAAAACCATTATATTTTCAGTGATGCTCTTTTTTAAGACAGAATATGAAGTGTAGGGTTAAAGTTGAGCTAATCTAGAGAACAAACACATCTGTCATGTTTATCTCATCCAAAAATTGAAAGATTATCATCACAGTGTACGTTCAAGCTCGGGTGTGGAGGTCACGGTGGAGTATAACTCTGAAAACGCAACTTCAGAAGCGTTTAGCCTGCCAGACTTTGTTTACTTGCTCAGATTTGGTAATTTTCCTGGTTTCTGTGCTTCTGCATGTGTAAATATGCTATGTAGTTTTACTTTTGCCTGTTGCACGGGGTGTTTTATTTTGAAAATCCACCGGATTCTCTATGCCGTTTCCGTGTTTGGCCTGTCAGCTTGAGGTGCTCTGCGTAAACTGAGGCGGGCTGCTCGCGGCGTCCGTCAAAAATAGAACAGCCGCGTTGAATTCAACACAGAGTCGAGTGGAGGCCCGTTTCTGGAACGCTTCTGAACCAGACCGTGGTGGAACCAAAATCTTTGATGGATTTTGGGAGTTAGTGTCCCATACTGCAGTTGTTATCCATTTTTCTTTAACTTTAACGTTCAATTACATCATTTGAAGGAGTATCTCAAAAGTGATGTACTTGGACATAAACTATTTGCCACTGAAGATAATCCGGGCTTCAGCAGAGCCATCCCGTATGAATATTCTTGTTTGCAGATAGTATTAGGCGGTAAGACGTGAGACAGTCCACAAAGACACAACAGCATTAGAGCAATGCTGAATTCTGTTCACGTTTTCCTGACCTTCTATAGCTGATAAAATAATCTCTACGTAGCTTGCTGCTGTTTTAGCCTGAAGGAAGAGGTTGTAGCCTGGTTACTGTCTGACTCTGACAACATTAGGCTTTGCATCTTATCTTCCTGCAACAACCACTGTTGGAACCTAAAGTGTAACCAAATCTGTAGAAGTTTTATAAAGGTTGTTTTGACTCCATTATCTCTCAGTGACACTCATGAAGACGTCTCGATGTGATGATGGGGGATTCCCACCTCTTTAAGGAGCTGACGAGCACCGCGAGACGTGAAGTGATGAAAGGTCTCTGACTGTACGCAGCTCTACAGGATTGTGTTTTGATAATTCTGAGAACATTTTATCGTCGCGCTCCAGAAACCTCACATCAGTAATTTCCCGTCCGAGTGAGGATAACTGGTGGATTCACATTGGCGACCATGTACTTCATCTTCCATCCTCATCCACAGAAACGATTCCATCATCTGTGATATGATTGGATTCCACTGACAGCTTTGTTCACCAAGCACCCTGATTAGCAATGACATGATTGGTATCAATCTGGGATGAGGGTGTACTTTGTGTGTCTGTGCAAGTGTGTGGTTGTACTATCGTGTTGCATTCATAAACCTTGTGTGTGTGTGCGCGTGTTTATGTGCTCAGATCAGGGATGTTTGTTACAGGGGATAGAACGGGGGTCCAGAATTTAATTTCCTTCCATATAATTAGTTAGTGTGTTTAATCATGTCTATCATAAGGCCTATTGGCAGACTGATTCAATGCTTCCCTCTGCTACCATCTGGAGCAAGGGGACACACACACACACACACACACACACACACAGTAACCACTACTGACTGAGTAATTAATGAAAGGACAGAGGAGGAGAAGAAGGACCCGCTAACTGGGTTTCCATCCAACGCATGTCAACAAATAATGATTCATCAATTTGAAAATCAATATAAACAGCAAGATTTTAGACTGAAAACCAGTTTTTCATTTGTGGGACCCAGATCAGTTTTGTTCATAAAGACATGACATAATGAACACTGATGGAGACACACTGAATGAATAGAGAATGAATAAGTAGATAGTGATGATTTGGAATACAAGTCTACTTCAAAACATCACGTCGTGTGTCGAAATAACAGTAAGTCAAAAGTCTGCATTATTGGCAGGACGGCGTGATTCATCGGTGACTTTACATTTTATAATGTCACATGGCTAAGCTTTGTTTAGGTTTAGGCCAATGAATTTTAATACGGGCGCTTATGGAGACTGAGACTCAGTTTTGCATCCTGCCTCAAGCAGCTGCTCGATGTATTGGGTTTTTAGTCCTTCCATACTGGCTTCATTTCCCAGCCACGGAGGCTGCCGCTTCGTTTAAGTGCAAAAATTGAGTTCTTGGGAAAGATCACAGTTTGGATTTGAGTTTGGTCACGGCTGGGGAATGATCGGGAGAATGTTGGCGACAGTGGATTGAAACAGGAAACAAACAGCAGTCTTCCTTCCCTTCCTTTCTTGCTGCTCTACAGCTAAAGGTCTGTTTTGTCAACAGAATCACGTCTGGACTGATGCAGATGTTCTTAAGTGGATATATGTCCGTCACAGCTGCACATCTGCATGAACTTTGACTCTGTTATGTCACTGTCATCTCCACTTTCTGACATTTCTTTGTCTACCAAGTGAACCTGCCCCTTTGTCTTTTGTCATTACTACTTGCAGGAGTGCACATTTAGACAGAAACACGCCAACAAAGATGAGTAACGCTCAGATGAGCAAACAAACAAAAAAAAAAGCCACTTGGGTGAATGGGATAAAGAGAAAAACAGACTGAAAAAAGAATGGTATGACAATGGGAAAATGAACAACAGAGGAAGAAAGGAGTCAGCAGAAGTGCTGAAAGGATTCAAAGAAAAGGTAGAGGGGAGTGAATGATGGGAATAAACAGAACGAAGGCAAATAGGAGACATGCAGCAAGACACTGGGTAAAATGAGAGAGCGCAGAAATGAAAGATATTAAAAAGAAATTGTGGTTCGCTCGAGAGAGAAAAGCAAAGGCCAAAAGAGCATTAGAGGTGAAGGCGGTTGGAGATTGGAAAGCCCCAAAAAAAGTAGAAACTCACAGAGGGAAAGGAAAAGCAAAAGACTGGAGAACACAGGACGGGTGAAAGATAAAAGCTAGATGTAAGTGGATTAACCGGCGGGAATGTGTGGAGAACGAAGGGTTGATTATCATCTTCTATTTCTCTATCTCTCGATGTTCTTTAAATCTTTCCTCGTCCCTCAATCCCTGCCTCTGCTGGTTCATTATGACGCAAACATATGTGAGACAATCGATGGTGGTTTGCTGCGTCCAAGACCAAATGTTGGGACAACCTGCTGGTGAAGGATTAATAGAGGGTCAGCAATGGCTGCCAGTGCATGCATCGTGCAGCAATTACTGATTTGTAGAATACAAGGTAAGCCATGACTTGCAAATGATGCTTTTAGTAATATTCAAGGGTACAGCATGTCATGTTTTTCATATAATTATGTCCACATAAATTCGCCTCTTGACTGGGACTGGTTCAAGCGATCAAGGGCACCGAATGGCTTTGAATCCTTGCTCTTTTCTTTTTTTTTTACATTTCCTCAAAGTGGATGAATAATTTTTAGAACTTTGTCGAAAAGTGAAAATAGATGAATTTGTCTAAAGTTAAAGTTCAAGTCAGACTCTAAAATATCATTCGACGTATTGTCGGGGAAACATGCAGAAGAAGTGCGTCTGTCTCTACATGAAACTATCCACCGCACTGAATGTGAGCTTAAGTTAATTTCACATCAAACCTGAAACACAAATCCTATCACTGCGATGAAGAATGCGACCGTTAGGAGAATGCTGTCGAGCTAAATATGCTGCAATTCAGACAGAGCTATTGACATTTTCTCCCTGCTGTCTCGCTTGGTCACGACCTTTAATGAATTAGCCATATCCTGCCATTTAAAGGAAAGCACGGGGGGGTGGTGTAGTGAAAAGAATGATGGGAATCTGAGTAAACAACTTCCGGAAGCTGGCTACCGTGTCTTCTGTATTCTCCCCCATTATTCCTCACATATTGGTGCAAGGCACGGTAAGCTTGGACGCATACTGAACGCGTGTGTGTGTGTGTGTGTGTCACCTTCATTTGCAGATGTTTAATCTAAACCGGCTTTTTCCAGACACACGCCTGGCTCTGTGGTAAACATAAAAACATCTGCAATGAGACACACACACACACACAACGGTGCAGGTCAATGTGTGTGAATGCGAATGCAGCCGACACAATGTTCTCACCTCTCTCTAAGGCGCTGTAGTCATAATTCAAACAAACGGCCATCCTGCACTGCATTGTGGGTAGGGAAGCGTGAAGCGTGGAGGCGTTTTACGAGGGAGAAAAGAAAGGAGAATATGACAGGAAGGAGAAAGGTAAAGAAGTAAAGCCATGGGGTGGCTTCTTTTTTGTTCTCGCACTCATGCACTGTATGGATGTATTGTTTGAAGAAATTATATATTACATTCTTCCAAAGCACCTGGAGGTACTATGAGTGTGTGTATATGTCGCGGACCTGGCGGGGAAAATGAATTAAATTTCATCACAATAAAAAAGTGAGTGAGAAGGTAGGCAGATGGAAAACAAGGCACAATATGAGGACGTGATGGCTACAGAAGATAAAAAACGTGTCTGTGTAGGCACTGAGGTGTAATGTGAGGGCATATGAAACAGCTGTACTTTATCTGATGCGTCCATGCTTCTCTGTAATCCAACCACAGCTATATGCCTCCCAGCATGAATAACTCACATATGTTGTGATTTAAGCGTGACCGCGACTGTACACATGCAGTATCTGTGGTCGATTACATTTATCTCTGCTTCTCCGTCTCTGTTCACTGGAAGCAGAAAACATTTCAGTAGCTACCTACTGAATATTTTACTGCAGCCTTTATATCCTGTAGGTCTTAAGGAAATAGGTTTAAATATCTGAGAGAATCCGGGCTTGTTATGATGTATCAAAGATGTCTGATGTTAACATCTGGGCTGGGAGTGAGTTGTTTGCCCAAGCGGAGGAGCTCAAGTATCTCGGGGTCTTGTTCATGAGTGATGGGAAAATGCAGCATGAGATGGATCATTGGGTTGGTACAGTGTCGGCGGTACTGTGAACGTTCTACCGGGAAGAGGGGCCTTGATTTTCCAATCCGTCTACGTTCCAACCCTCACCTACTGTCACAAGCTTTGGGTAGTGACCGGAAGAGCAAGAGCGCAGACACAAGCGGCCGAAATGAGCTTCCTCCACCGGGTGGCCGGGCTCAGCCTTAGAGACAGGGCGAGGAGCTTGGAGGCCGACTGAGGTGGTTCAGGCATGAGGTTAGGATGCCCTGTGGGCGCCTTCCTCTGGAGATGTTCTGGGCATGTCCAAGTGGACAAGCTTGGGAACGCCTTGGGGTCCCCCCGAGGAATGTGCTGCTGGGGAGAAGGACTTCTAGAGCACCCTGCTAAACCTGTTGCCAGCGCAAACTGACCCCAGATGAGCAGAAGTGGACGGATCGATAGACGTTTAGAGTTTTTTAAGATTATTCTACTTTTGTCCTTGCTATAATGACCC